>OY744482.1:311822318-312528548 GCA_963556165.1 Tipula helvola
GGTGCTTTAATCTTCTTTTAATCAATACAGCTGTGCCTCCATGTGCTTTCCCATCTGGGTGCTTGGTGTCATAAATAGAGTACCCATTAATTTTGAAATAGCTATTTTTGGTGAAGCGTGTTTCGGATATTAACATTATGTCAATATTGTGCTCAGTGAGGAATGCTTGAACCTCCGCTTTATGTTGTGCTAGGCCGTTTGCATTCCATATAGCTATTTTGATGATGGTCATTTTTGACTTTTTACGACTATCTGCATCAGCGTGTTCATATTCTGCATCATTAGATCCATGGTTCTCTCCATCATCGCCATGAGGCTTTGCATCATATTAGTCAATTTGTTTAGAGCTTTTGAGATGTTTCCCTCTTCACTTGCTTGCACTTTAGGGGCCGTACCTTTAAGAACACTTGCGTATGAAACCCCTTGGTGCACACTACCGTTGACAGTTGCGTACTGATTTCCATTTTGAGCGTTTGGATTTACAATTTCTGGGCGTGCTTGTTTTTTAGCTGAAGAATGGAGATTAAGCATTCGTTGTTCAGCTCGCTGCTTTGGATTGATTCTTCTTTTCAATTCAAGATAAATTGGGCACCCTCTATAATTAGCTGTGTGATTTCCATTGCAGTTGCTGCATTTTCTCACTGATGCTTCCGTTTTGGCTTTATTGCAAATCTTTGCGTTATGGAGTTCACCACATATAACACAAACATCGTTCAAAGTGCAATATGCTCTAGTGTGTCCATATTCTTGGCACTTAACACACTGTACCGGCCCATTTCTTTTCCTGGGTTCTTCGATGGTAACCCTTCTGTGCAGTAGATATTTTAGGTCATATATTGCATGTTTGCCTTTGACCAGGCGGAACAATGGCTGCGGCGCCTTCTCCCGATTAATAATATTGGTAATAGATTTACATTGGAAACCTTTCTCAGCGAGAGCAGCTTGAATTTCGTTTGCATCTACGTAGATCTCTATTCCTTTCAATACTACAACTAATCCTTTTTGACTCTTTAGTTGGTACGTGTAGTAATGTTTACCAACTTGATCAAAATGCTTGATTAACGCTCTGTAAGCATCAATATTGAGCGGTTGAATTTTTGTTTCTTTTATATCTCCTCTTTTGATAACGGAAATATAAAATGCACCTTCCGTAATAAACTCGATGGTTTTTGCAAGTTCTCTATTTGATTCTTCCCTCAAATAGATTGGTGGCGGCTTCTCAATTTTTGGAGTTTTTTCGGGCGGCGGATCTTCAACAACCAAGCAAGAATACCTATTGCCATGTGTTAATTCAACGGAAGCTAACTTAGTGAATTTGTTCGCGCTTGCACTGGCCGCTGATCTAGGGCTTCTCCTTCGCTTTGATCGGACAGTAATATACCGGTCAATTCCCGTTTGCACTAAACACTGACCTACATCACTGTTCATTTTTTTTTCATTTGTTGTCAATGCACTTCCATTGTTTATATTATCGTCAATATTTGTCGACGATGCACTTTTATTTTCTTTATGGTTCAACACACCAAAGTTATTTAAATTAATTTCTAGTTCATTTTGATTTAAATTGCCTGGTAAAGCAATTTTTTGAGCATTTAAAATTTGTTGTCGCTTTGGACTATGCTGCACATTTCCAATTTTATTAATAATTGAGGTCGTGACGTTCGGTGGCAAATCGCTTGCGGACATCTCTGTCTGCTGATTTAACCCAGCCTTTTTTACTTGAGGCGGAGAATTGAACATCACGATTTCACTTACTTTTCACATCACAAAATTTTTTTTAAAAATAAAAAAAAAATTTAAAACTGCTGTAATATTAAAAATTAAAGTAAATTTCAGCAAGAAATTGAAGTAGTTTGTATTATTATTAATTTTGATAGCCAAAATACCTTAAAGGTACACACAGAGCCATCTACTTTAGTTTAATTTTATAAAGCGTATTGACACAAAAATACTTTCATTAAACTTCGATTGGGCTAAGATCTTGTGCGTTGATACGAGTTTAGTCTACCAATAAGCAGGGGCGGCTACTCCATGAATGCAATGCGTAGAAAAATAATTTTTTTA
This sequence comes from Tipula helvola, assembly GCA_963556165.1. Lineage (NCBI taxonomy): Eukaryota > Metazoa > Arthropoda > Insecta > Diptera > Tipulidae > Tipula > Tipula helvola. Next base: position 311,824,383 of record OY744482.1, read on the forward strand.
ACCAGAATAAACAGTCATATCAAACATATTTTTTATTAATTCCCCTATCAACTCTTTGAGCGAACCATAACCGATTGGCCTCATTGTTCTTTTCGTCTAATTTTAAAATATAATAATCACCAACAACTTTTAGGTAACATACATTTATCATTCTTATTTGCACACATAATACTTCGAGCAAAGGAATTTGAATTGTGGATGCGCAAGCAAAAATGTTATATGTGAGGATATTGTTTTAGCAACATTTAGAATATTTTAGAGGCCGTCTTTTCTGATTGTGACTTTGATTTAATACACAATAAACAAATCAATAACACTATTACACTACCCTGCAAAATTTTAAAAATTTGGTGCCCCTGGACAATGAATAGTTGTTTCCGAAGTAATTTTTCACGCTGAATCCGAATATGGGCTTAGAATTGCTCTATTATGTCAGGTTTATGATATATTCGAACCTAAAAGAACCTAAAAGTGCAAAAAACGCTGTTTTATGACATACCTGTGCCAATTAACGCATTGACTCGTACTGTACACAATTGTGTACATAAACTTTAAACATATTTTTTGGGATTCAATGCACTAATAATTGATTTTTTAAGTGTTACTTTGTTGGCTCTTAGTCTTAAGCTACCAAAAAAGGTTACTTAGCGCGAGAAATATTATAAAATTTCAGAATTACTCAGATACTTAAGCAAAACAACAAGCGTTTTAAAATAAATGATGAGTCAAAGGGTTAAAAAACGGAACAGAAATTTTCTTCAAAAAAATACCCAGATTTGAACGCTTGTATCTTGGTGAAATAACACCTTTCAAATAAAATTTTTGTTTCTAGTTGAAGGAAATTTTGTTTTCTTTTCGATACTGGAAACCGTTTTATTTTATTTTGTTTTTTTATGACTTTTTTGAGTAAAACAAAAGGTGTCTAAAAAAAAAAAATTTGCTGCTGTTTGAAACTGTAAACGAACTTGCTCGATATTTCATTCAAAAATCTAAATCAGCCATTTCATAGAAAATTTAGAAATCTTGCAAAATGATACTAGGAAAATTTCTGTGCGACCACTCCTTGTCGAGTTATTAAAGTTTTAGTGTGTTAAAGTTTTCGGGTTAAAGTGGCTTAACATTTTATCGTGGAGTGCTAAGTTTACAAGATAAAAAAATTTTGCTTCTACGCTTTTGGATACGTTTTCTCTAAAAGACCGAGTGGTCGCACAGAAATTTTCCTAGTATTATTTTGCAAGATTTCTAAATTTTCTATAAAATGGCTGATTTGGATTTTTGAATGAAATATCGAGCAAGTTCGTCTACAGTTTCAAACAGCAGCAACTTTTTTTTTTTTTAGACACCTTTTGTTTTACTCAAAAAAGTCATAAAAAAACAAAATAAAATAAAAGGTTTCCAGTATCGAAAAGAAAACAAAATTTCCTTCAACTAGAAACAAATTTTTTTTTTGAAAGGTGTTATTTCACCAAGATACAAGCGTTCAGATTTGGTTATTTTTTCGAAGAAAATTTCTGTTCCGTTTTTTAATTGGCGCAATGTATTTGAGGTTATTTAGCACCGCGCTTTTTTTTTCTTCAAAAATTCATATGTGGGATCTTACATATTGTACAAGTCTTCTTGTTTCAAATGCTGTTGAGTTTGCTCAAATATATTTTTTTTCGCCGAGATATCGCATTTTCGAATTTGCATGTTCGTGAATTTCTCGGTATACGGTATAATAACATTACCTTTTATACCTAATTACCTACGGTATAAAATTTTCGTATACCGAAAAATTCACGAACATGTAAATTCGAAATAGCGATATCTCGGCGAAAAAAATATATTTGAGCAAACTCAACGGCATTTGAAAGAAGAAGACTTGTACTATAAGATCCCACATATGGATTTTTGAAGAAAAAAAAAATCGCGGTGCTAGATAATGTAACGATTCCCCTAAATGTGAGCTTTTTCCTTTTAAGATCTCAATGACAAAATTTTGACCTACCGCAATATATGTATGTAAATAAATTTTTTTTTGAACATTTTAGCTTTACCTACATTTCACTTCTATTACACATCTTTAGGAATTTATGTATTAATTGGTTTTGGTGATCTAGTTGGGAAAGGGGCAATTAGAAAAATAAATTTGCAGATCATGAAAAAAAAACCAGTAGATGCGCGGGAAAGGGGAATTGGGTAATAAAAATAGAAAAAAAAGAAAGTATTGTTGGTCAGATCGGAAGAAATTTTTTGGACAGTCAATTGTGGAGAGGAAGCTTGATAACATGAACAAGCGAAAACCAAGCAAATAATTATAAAAACAAATAAAATCCCAAAATTGATGTAAAACTTAAGGCTGTATGGTACCATTTTACCAAAATAAGGGTATCGTAAAAATCAATTTGTGGCTACAAATATTTATCAATTCACAAATTTTTTTTTTATTGATAAAGCTTAAGGGCCCAATACACGAAAAATGCAAAAAATGCTTGAAAAAAGTGTACCTTTTCTAGAGAATTACTGATCGTATCAGCGTAAACCATATATTAAAATATTCTTTGAGGTTTTATTTAGTTAATCACGGTGGCTTTTCCGAATTTTCCGCTTAGTTTTCCTGCTATTTGATTTTAATTATGACCAGTTTTGGCCAAATTTGGCATCGAAAATGTACCTTTTCTCAAACACCAGCCGATGAAACTAAGATTTTTTTATATCAAAATGCGCAGGAGATAAAACTGAATTTATTCACGGTGGCTTTTTTCGAGTTTTTAATTATTAATCGAGAAAATTGCAAAAAATTAATAAAATCGTTTATTTTGATTATTAATGTCAATTGCGTCTAAGATAAAATTTTACCTCATCTCTTTTTGTTTAGTTCTGTAAACTGTTATTAGATGGCAGTTTATTTTGTATATGTAGTAAAAACGAAGTTTGCTAAACCATTTTTTCGTCTATCCAATATAATTTTTGTTTTACTCTTCTTGCGCACTTCAATTACATACTATTATTTTACTCTTCTAACTCACAGTTTTTATATTTATTAATTTTATTGTATTTACAACAACACAAATGTACATATATATTTTTTTTTTTTGTTTTGAAACAAAAATAAATAAATCATTATTCATACATAGCTATCTACATTTTTCGTAAAACATTCGAGCCATACAAAAAAAATTAGATCGTTTATGAAAAATTTTTGGAAAGGAAAAATAATATGTATTGTGTTTCGATGTTTTATTGTGTTTTATAATTTTTGTGCAATTTGAGATCGTTCGATCAAGAGATCGGTTGACTGGACTTCGGTTGTTCTGCTATAGGGCATTGAAGGTGGAACTGATTTTCCATTTTAATTTTTTTAGTTTTAGTGGTCACGCGCTATGGATCTGGTTTCTGTTCTAAAACCGATATTTTTTCAGCTAACACTCTTTTAGAAGGGCCTTAAAAATACTAAATTAATCAATTAGGAGTTTTATCTAAGTAAATGGAATCACTCGATTTCATATATTTCTTAAATATATGTAGGTACCACCATTTGGAAGGGGCTTCAAACTTGCCAGTGAATATACCTTTGTGGATGTTTACGGCCTAGTTCGGCCAGCATGTTTGGTTGAATCAAAAAACTGTAATTGTTGTCGAGAAAATATATGACAGAAATGTCGAAAGGAAATTAAATTTGAAATTAAAATTTTCTTGGTAAAACCGGTCTAGTTATTATATTTTTCGACTTGCGAATTGCGATTTGCTAAATTCATTCTAGATTATTATAAGTAAAATTAGCAATGCAAATTTCTAATACCCTGAATTAAACTAAGTGAAATTATGTTATGTTCTGTATTTCATACATACATAATGTATTATATTGAAATAGTTTGCAACATCGTTTTTAATAAATTTTGTGCATTTAACCTACTATACCGATCTCTAAGAATTATGTTGCAAACTATTTTACTATATACGCAAGATTTTATATTGGAAGATTTTGTCTTGCGAGATTTTGTAAATGCGACATTTTATAATGCGAGACATTGCTTGCGATTTTTTTTTTTTTAAACAAGATTATGTAATGCAATATTTTGTAATGCGAGATTTAGTAGGGATTTTCATTTGTTGTCCGTGACTACTAGAACTAAAAAAAATTGAAATGCAAAACCTTCAATGCCGCATAATAAGACAACTGAAGCTTAAAACGCTTAAAATATATGTGTCCGATTTCGTTGCATAAGGAACACGATAAAAATTAAAAATGAATACGCCAATTATATTTTCTGAAAATTCCAAAAACACATAAACCATCATACTTTTGACTTATTACAGTGGGTGTTTTGCTAACAAACTAATTGAATTTAAAACGCAACATATCAGGGAACTGGACGAAAATCAGAATATGCTTGTTTTATCTGATCAAAATAAAAAGGAATGCCATGATTTATCAGATGCAAATTCAACATTTGCCCTTTTTCCTGAACAAAAACCTGATTTGAATGGTAGAAATTTCATTATTGAATTTGAAACAGCTGAAAAAAATGCTCAAGAGGAAAACGTACATATGTATATTAAATGGCAAACGCATATTAGGTATGCAATATTTTTTCAACGAACTAATAAAAGTTAGCAATCACAATATGGATTTCGGATGCTTCCTACTGAATTTAAAGTTTATAAGCGAGCGCAGAATCGGATTAAATTCAAAATATTTCGTCTGAAGATCCCAACGAAAAGATACTACATCAAAACTCAATAAATTATCAAAGTGTTTTAGCTGGCATTTCAATCGGTATTATAGAAGAATTTTTTGGTGGTTCAACGTGACATTCAAAAAGGTTGCGACCGAGAAATGTTTAAAGCTGCGATGGAAAAGCAAAACAAATATCAATTGAAGAAAAAAGCGTAGATTTCGATGGTACACGGACACAATAGTAATTATACCTCACTTAGTGTCGGAACAATTATTGCTCAATCTACAAAGGAGGTCGGTCATAAGGAGTTGTCTTCGTAATAAATATTGCATTCTTTGTCGCAGAGCAGAATTGTAAAAAGCTAAACCTGAACATCATGAATGCAATTCGAACTATGCTGGCCCATCAACTGGAACGGAACGGAATGCTTTAGTAGAAGGTTTTAGAAAAAGATAAGAACTGTATCTGTATGGTATGCGCTACAACAAAATAATTGCAGATGGCGATGCCAGCGTATACGTAAAAATTTTAGAGGCTAAACCAAACGCAAATACACACATAGAGACAATTTAATGCCGCAATCATTTACTTCGTAATTTTCGGAAACACGCAAAGGAACTATGTACTAATCGCACTAATCTATAATTCAACGAAAACTATTACGAAATCAAATTAATCGATGTTCCAAAGACATAATCTGCGCAATTAAAAAAAGGAAACTTTCTAAAAATTCTCTTCCATAGAAAAAATTGAGGAACTTGCGCTTGACATTGGAAATATCCCATTCCACGTTTTTCAAGACCACAGGAAATGTGCCTCATATTTCTGAAACCGTCAGCGTTACGAAATACCTGAAATATATCAAAGATTTATGGAAAATGAATTATTCAAAGCATTTAGTGGATTATTTAAGCGATTAAAATACCACGCTAAAAGCCTTGTATACGATGTCGACTCAAATGCCGTAGAATTTTTGAATGCAATTGTCGCAAAATCTGTTGGTGGCAAAAGAATTAATTTTTCCCGTGGGCAATCATACACATCACGAGCCAAGTTCGCTGTATTACAACACAACAGTCAAAGGGGACACTATAATCTAGCAGAGTATTCATCAAATTACAGCTGAAAATCGAGAATAGCAGAACTTGAAAAACGACGATTTCTACTAAATAAAAGAAAAAATTAAAGTTTTTTGGAGAAGACTCTGAATATGGAAATCAAACCTGTCAAAATTTGGATAAATCACCTGAAGAGTATACCGAACTTAGAAATGATTTTTTGAAAAAATTGAAAACGGAAGCTGCTGAACGTGACAGAATTGAAAGGTCAACTATAAACCAGTTCAATGAAGCGAAATGGTTTCAAGTGCGTATGAGTCGTTTAACTGCTACAAAATTTGGAGAAATAAGCCGCAATAAAAGCATAAAATTTCTGAAAAGTAAGGTTTCAAATATCTTATATACTTACTACTGTTATTTATTCTAAGTCAACAATATACGGGATGGAAAATGAAAAAAATGCGATAGAGCAATTTTCGAACGAAAATAATACAGAAGTATCGAAATGCGGTGTATTCATTTATCAAAAATATCCATGTCTTGCCGCGACTCCTGATGGATTGATTGGGCATGATGTAATAATTGAAGTAAAATGTCCATTTAACGCTAAAATCCAGAAACGGATATTAGCAACGTCTTTAAATAAATATTATGCATCCATACATTTAATTATTGTTATTATTAATTTTAAATTATTTGTTTAGTATATAGAATTTATATAAATTTTATTTCTGTGAGCATAAATGAATAACTGAATTTTTATTTGAACAAAAATAAAATGAGTATATCGTTGCTTTTAGAGCTGTGGGGAAATTTAACAAATTTGAATTTTGTACAAAATGGGATAAGAAATGGCCAGGTTCCTTCCTAATAGGCTATATTCCAGAACTTTATCTAAAAATCATTTTAGAATCCCATGTCCATCGAGCATGCTGAATTTCATCAAAATCGGATAAGAAATGGCCAAAGGAGTGAAACCGGCTTTATTCGACCCTTTCTTTATTCATCTGACATCGGGACTCAACGGATTTTTTCTTTTTCTACGTCAAAAATACGATTAAAAAATCCTTTTGAAATATTTATTTCCTTTATAAACCCTAATTCAACTGGAATATAAAATAAAAAACGAAATCTAAGGGCTAGAAAAAGGGCCTAATATTTAATTTAAATAATTTTTGAATCGCGGTGGTAAATCATTTACTAGTCATCAAATAAAAATAATATTCAAGATTTTTCATTTCCGTATAGTCAATTCCTTTTCTAATTTTCCAAAAACTTCACTAAATACAGTATTAGATGAATGGCTTCATGAATATAAAAATTATAGACATAACCAAAATAGCCCGTAAAAAACCTTAAAATTTATCAGACTTATTTGTATGTATTTATTATTTTTTATACATGCACATTGCACATGTTCGGTAAAATTTTTATTGTCATTGAATATTTCATTCATATTTTCTTCTCTTACATTAATGAAAGTCAAACGAAATAAGCAAATGTGAATTCGACAAAAACACGAAGCATTTACAACTTTGTTTGGGTTTTTTGTTATACATGCATATATACAGTATTCTAAAATAACTAGCCGTAAAAGAGAAAATCGTTTTGCATATTTTTCATAATTTAGTGTATATAACTCCATCTATCGTTAGTAAAAATATTTAATATATGTGTCTTAGGTAAAAATGCTATGACGTGTTTTCGTGTATTTGGCCCTTAAGGTATTTTTGAGGGATTAATACAGGATTGTTTCAAAATTATTTATAGTTTATCCGTAATAAAAATTCAAAGTTGACGAAATTTTGGATAATGGTGCTTACGGAAAATTCAATTTTCTTAAGTTTTTCTCGCTAAACCATGTACCTATATCTTTTATATTGACATATGCAGAAAGATATTTTTGAGGGATTAATTCACGATTATAAAGATTAATCATAAAATAAGAAAGATATAATCAAAATACTAAGAATATCGATATATTTATCGATACGAAAAAATTCAGTATCGATAAATATATTTTTTTGTCAAAAATGGGTATGACCTCGGTTAATTTTTGATTTCCTTTTACTCTACGAGCTGGCTAACCCCAAAAAATGGTGAATATCCAGGATCTTATCGTTTTATAATAAATTATACATTTTAACATAAAGCATGTGAAGTTATCCCAGTTTTTCATCCCAGAAAAAATTAAAATATTCATCAGGTAACACTATCTCATCCCATCCCAGTTTTTTTCTATACATATACGAAATCAAATGAAAAAAAATATTACGAAATTTAATTTATTTCATCCCATCCCAGTTTTTTCTGATGTACTAAGAAGTTTAATTATAATATATTTCTGTTTATAATGATTCTTTATATTCTAAGTAAACTACACTAAATAAAACTAATTATTATCCCAACACCAGCCGTTCATTGTAATTTACACAATCGACCAGATTCCAAATGGTCCCATATAAATTTATCATAATTTTAAATATTTTTGAACCTATCTCCTAAGATCTTAGAGGGCCGGAAATGATTCTTTATGTTTTGAGTTGGCAATAGTATGGGTCAACTCTGATAAATATATCAGCACCAGCCGTTCATTGTAATTTGCACAATCGGCCAGCTTCCAAATGGTCCCATGTAAATTTATCATAATTTTAAATATTTTTGAGCCGAACTCCTAAGATCTTAGAGGGCCGGTAATGATTCTTTATGTTTTGAGTTGGCAATAGTATGGGTCAACTCTGATAAATATATCAGCACCAGCCGTTCATTGTAATTTGCACAATCAACCATGAACAATGCAATTTTTAACCACAGAATAGCGATAATTACGAGTAAAAACAGAAAATTTAAAGTTTTACGAGAGTATATAAAGAAATTTTTTTGTCGTATCTGTTTCATTTACTATTCAGACTTTGTGCTGTAGGTTTCGATTTCTGTTTTTTGTGATTCTCGTTGTTTTTCTTACATACAAAAAAGTTTTTTTTAAAACTATCGACCTTGGCTATATTTGGACTTCCTTTAAAACGGTTTATAATTTGTGTATTTTCTATTTTGTAATTTGTGTAATACGTGTTATTTTACTTATTTCGATCTTGGCTTTCTAGTGAATATTCTTTAAAATATTCTAGTTTATTTGTTTGATAATAAATATTAAAAATGCGGTTCAAACGATTTGTTCTAGACCAATCGCAAATTGATAAAATACAGCAAATTGTAATCAGAAATATTGCCGATTTGGACAATATAGATTTGTGCCAATTATTCAATCAAAGATTGTTTGCCATTTTATGTCGAGAGATTGACAGTTTGTACAATAATGGTGCTTATCGAAGGAAACTGCAAAAAGTTTTTAAGTCGAAGCATTTTATAGAAGCTTTGATGCAAAAAATGTATAGAAAACGATCTGAAACCGATCAAGCTACTATGGACAAGTTACCCGTTGATTGCGATAACCAGTTTAACGATGGCATATTTGAGCATGAGAAAACTCCCTCAGAAAGATCGCTAATTCTTAGTGAGAATGACGTTTTCAAAACAGTTCAGCACAAAAGTGCCCGCAAAAAATACGACAGCAACAACTTGTTGAGAACTTTGAGGCTAACACCTCTACATGTGCAATTAATGTTGCAAAGAATGTTTGTGTTACTTTATCAACTGAGCGTTAAATGTTGTGTTTAATTAATGTTGAAGATTTTTAGCTATATCGTATGCATGATGATTAAAGGAAATAAGGTTATGACTCGTCTTAATTATAATGTCTAATGTTGAAAATGTTTTGGCTGTATTGATTGTTATTGTCGAGTTTGATAAATTAAAAGATTCTTTAAGGATTATCGATATAATTTACTTTGATTGTACTGTGCAATTTTAGTATTGGTTGTTTTTATTTATATTATGTATGAGTTGTTGTTGGCTTACCGCTGGTGGGGGCCAATTCTGTATTTTCGTATTCTAGAGTATTGAATTAACTAATGAGTCGTCGATAACTTACCTCTGGTGGGGGTTATCTCTGTATCGTCGGGCCTAAACAGTAAAACTATATAAGAGTGGTGCTATAGAGCACGAGGTTTTAGTATTCTAGTCGGATACCAAAGCGGACAAAAGTCGCTAGGAAACCTGTGATTTCTCACTGCTCTGTTTCCTCCTCTGTTTTTCCATACAGAGGTTCGCGCTTCAATGTCTTTTGGCCTTGCTGATAATTGTTATTATGCTGGAATACTTACGTAGATTATTGGATAAAGTTGATCGGCTTCAGCATTGAATGTTTTCTCTTCTTATGGTTTTGATGATTGAAAATTCACGATGTTTGGATTTTTATTGTTTGATAAATTTTATTCTTTTTGAATTGATAAATTAGAGTAACTTTGTTGACAAATTTTAATTATTTTATAATATACAAGAACTGAGCTCGACTACGTTGATCGGTGGACTGATGATTTTGATATTAATTTTTATGCTTATATACTAAAGATTTTCATATCAGCTACCAACAATTTTATTTTTTTTATTTTCTATCGTCTCATGTTAAAATTTTATTTTTCAAAAGTTTTTTCTACAGAAAAGCGAGACGGTACATCCGTTAAAAAAAATAATTTTTCTTTGGAAATTGCTTGATCGGTAATTTAATTCAGCTTGTGTGACTCTCGTGTTTCAATATTTTATTTTTTATAACTTTGATAAAAAAAAAAAATGCTTAGCTTACATTTTTCGCGTGTGAATATTTTTTCGCCTAAACGTCTACTGCTAAAATTTTTCTATTGCTTTTGAACTAAAGATGTCACCAAAAATTATTCATTTGCTTAAATGTCGATCAAGTTTTAATTGAGAAAAGAAAATGTTATTGTAGCGCGCGCGTGTATATTATTTTGTTTTCGCGTTATCTTTAATAGTTTTCTTTTTTAAATAGGTCAATTTTGCTTTATGTTTACTATTTTTTGTTTGTTGTTGCTGGGGATTCCTATATGGAATGCGGATTGTAATATAATCCGTTAGTTTTGTGTATTTATTTGCAGAATGTGTATGTCTTATGTGTTTTTCTTTAGTGTTACGTATTTAGATTTTGTAAATGAGGCAAGGTTATACAACATACCTTCCTCCCTTGGGAAGTGAAAATTTCAGAAGGAAATTTTCACTTATCGTATGATATGATAGTGAATGCTTTTCTTAATTTCTAATGATTTATTACTAGTCTAATTCTATTTTTATTATTCTTTATTATTATTTGAATGGAGACGATCTTCCGGTTGAGGTGCTGGTTGTTCATACGTGTTGTTTTCAATTTTCAGAATTAGCCATCTCAAATTGGTTGAGATTCACCTATCTTGTTTAAGATTAGGCTCTGATGTATTGTCGACCGCTTGTCGTTTTTCCTCTGTTTACTCCTAGGCTCGAGATCAAGTTTTTATTGGTGTGTTGTTGTATGTTTCTGTTGGCTCTGTTCGATGCTGTTCGGTTTGGTTTAGGCGTCTTTCGCATCTTTTACCTGATGTTCACTTTGTTTTATGAGTTTTGGTGTTAATTTTGTTCATTATTTTTCTTTGATTAATTTTTTTTTTGACTATTGTTGTGTTATAATGTGGTTGTTTATTTCTCTGTTATAGTGTTTATGGTCTTAATTTGTTATTAAAAGTTTTTGCGTTTTTGTTGTTTTATTACTTTTTTTCTTTTTATTTTGTCTTGTTATTATTTTACTTTTTAGGTTTCTATTATGTTTTAGTTTTAATGTTTTGATTACATTTGTTTATTAGTTTCGTTTTATGTGTTCCATTCTGTATTATTTACTGCTCTGGCGCCCGCTATCCATCTGGCTGATGTTTTGAGTTGTGGTGTGACTGTGTTGTTATTCACAACTTCCGGAGTGCCTTGATCATCTCTCTCGTAGTTGTGAGCCCTCATGAGGTGGCGAATATACTTATGCGGTATTGTCATCTTCTTTTAAGTGTATGAAAAGGTCCTGTATTCCATCTCCTGCTTGCTTCTTTCTTTTTGAATTCTTCCCTCTAGTAGTCTCCATTCTTGCTTTTTTTCTTTTTGGTATTATATTATGTTATTGTTATTCTTATTCTAGTCACTGATTGGATTCAATAAATATTAATGAAAACTAGTCTTGGTATAGCTGGTATACTCAAAAACCATAAAAAATTTCTCAAATTTAATCTTCACCGTTATTAGGTGGATTACTTTTTAAATTAAAACAAGTGAAATGTAATTGAATAATTTGATAAAGTTTGAATGTAAGTTTTTATTGATATCGTTAAATTTTTACTTAATTTCTATTTTTAAATTTTTAATTGCTATTTCCTCTCGAGATTACTCGAGTTTAAGTAATATTCTTTGTATTTGTAGATCATAGAAAGAGTTAAATAATAAATGAAATGATTGGATCAGAAAATTCAGTATATAACTGTTAAATAATTAAATAAGTAAATATTAATTGGTTTATCTGCCGAGTGAGGGTAAAAATGGTTACTATGCCTTTTCCGAAGGCAAATACAATATCGACTCTTTCTATGGTCTTGTTTTTAAACTAATGGTTTACATATAAAAAAAAAAAAATTTTGAATCTTAATGCTACTGCTTTATTTGTTAGTTAAATTTGGTTGTCTTTTTGTTCGAATTGGACTTGTTTTCCCATGTTTGTTAGTGGTTTGATTTCAACATGAGGAAACAAGTTTTGTTATATACACAAAAACTTCTGTGTATATATAAAAAAAAAATTTACCTTACCCTACTCCCGTCAGTGGTATTGTTGGGCTGGCAACGTTTTGTATATTTTTGATTTGCGTTGGGCTGGCAACGGCTAGTGTATTTTTGGTTTGCGTTGGACTGGCAACGGCTTGTGTATTTTTGGTTTGCGTTGGACTGGCAACGGCTTGTGTATTTTTGGTTTGCGTTGGGCTGGCAACGGCTTGTATATTTTTGATTTTCGTTGGGCTGGCAACGGCTTGTATATTTTTGATTTGCGTTGGGCTGGCAACGGCTTGTGTATTTTTGGTTTGCGTTGGACTGGCAACGGCTTGTGTATTTTTGGTTTGCGTTGGGCTGGCAACGGCTTGTATATTTTTGATTTTCGTTGGGCTGGCAACGGCTTGTATATTTTTGATTTGCGTTGGGCTGGCAACGGCTTGTGTATTTTTGGTTTGCGTTGGACTGGCAACGGCTTGTGTATTTTTGATTTGCGTTGGGCTGGCAACGGCTTGTATATTTTTGATTTTCGTTGGGCTGGCAACGGCTTGTATATTTTTGATTTGCGTTGGGCTGGCAACGGCTTGTATATTTTTGATTTGCGTTGGGCTGGCAACGGCTTGTATGTTTTTTATTGGCGTTGGGCTGGCAACGGCTTCTGTTTTCTTAATATCTAAATTTTCTGGTTGCGTCTGGCTGGCGACGGCTTCTGGTTGCTTATTAACTATATTGTTGTGCGTCTGGATGGCGACGACTTGTTTCTGCTTACTAACTAAATTGTCTGCTTGCGTCGGGCTGGCGACGGCTTCTGTTTTCTTAATATTTAAATTTTCTGGTTGCGTCTGGTTGGCGACGGCTTGGATTGGATTTTGCGCATTGATTGAGTGGATTAGGTTGCTTGTGTAAATCGTAGGTTGCGTTGTGTATGTATTTTCATAAATTTTTGGACCCGCTCGGGTTTGGCCTACTACTCCATATCGGCGAGTCCATGCTCGTTTCCCGATTGTGGTTGATAAATATACTGTGCTTCATTGTGTGATTGGGGTTGTGTTGACATTAAGTTTGTGTTCCCTGCTTGTGGTTTATTTTGTGTATTTTGGTTGAAGCTTTGGTTTCCTTGTAGTTTCCTCCTGCATTCCTCGAATGTGTGTCCAACTGTGGTTTTGCAGAATGAGCAGTATTTTGTTGGGCTATTTATGGTGTATTCCCGGTCTGGTGGTCTTCTGTAGTTATTATATGTGGGTCTAGTTTGGTAGTTTGTTGTGTGATTGTTTTGTTGCGCTTGGTAGCTATCTCTATATTCTTGGAAGTTTGGTTGCCTGAACATTAGTGTTTGTTGTGGATTATTCGGTGTGTTATTTATTCGGATCCCGTTTGTATTCGTGAATAAGTTGTTTGATTGTGTCGGGTTTGTGCTGTGGCTTGTGTTATATTGGTTTGTATTTTGTTGTTGGTTTATTTGGAATTGTGGTCTATTTTGTGACCAGATTCTTGACCTGCACATGTCGTATGTGTGGTTTGGTTTTTGACAATAGTTGCATATTACTGGGTTATTTTGCCATATTTTTCTGTTCGGTATGTTTTGGTAGTTCATTTGTAGTCTTTCGTTTATATTTTGTGGTGTGAATTCTCCATGTGTTATTTCCAGCATCCTCTCGATATCCTCAGTCTGTTCTACTATACTGTCTACATCTTCTGCTTTTATCGTTGCTACTTTTTCTTTTAGTATTGTGTTGTTTAGTCCCCTTTTGAATGTTTGTACTGCTGTGTTCCCCAAGTGTCGCGAGTATGCCTGGTCTATTGATTCTAACTTGTATTTTGTTCTGTATCCATTTTTGTAATTTTCCAGTGCTTCGATCACGCGTTGACCGAAATTTCTTATAGATTCTCCATACGCTTGTCTTACCTCTGTGAACTTCCTTTCAAGTTCGCTCAAAGTCCACACTCTCGTATACATATTATTTAGGGTTGATCTTAGCGTTTCGTAGTCATTTATATCTCTGGATGCTATTCTTGTGTATGCATTCCCCGTCAGTCTGAATTTAATTAGTTGTCCAAATATTTTCTTCTCTTCTTCTGTTGTCAGTGTGCCGTACGCGCTGTCTGCTAACCCTAAGAATCGTTTAAGGTTGACTGTCACGTCACCACTTCCTTCGCCGCTAAATTCTGGAACTATGCTTGTTATGTCTTGTTGTATTTCTCGTGTGGTTACCATTTTTACTGTTTTGTTTTTGTGTTGTGTGACGACTCGTTGAGGTAGTGTTATTAGTTCTTGTGTTTTTTGGGGTTGTGTTTCTTCTGTTTCTTTGGCTACTTGTGGTTGTATTTTCAGGTTTTGTAACACTGGATTTCGCTTGTTTTCTTTCTGTGTTTCAGTTATTGGTTGATGTAGTTTTTCGGGTTGTAAAACTTCCGTGTTGTCAATTTCTTCAGGTGGTACTTTTTGATTTGATGGTTCTTGAATTTGTTTGTCTTTTTTGTCTGTTTCTCTTGCTGCTTCGCCGATTTGTCGAGTTTTTTCTGTGTTTGATGTTGCTGCTTCTACTGTGTCTTCAATTTGTGGTGCAGGTTTCTCTGCTGGTTGTGCTTGTTCGTTCTCTGTTTTCTTCTCTAATTGTGGTGGTGTAACTGCTGCTTCTACTTTTCGGGGTTGTTTGTTATCTTCTTTGTCAGGTTGTTGTTGTCCTTCTACTTTCAATTTTGTGGGTTTTTCTGTTGTCTGTGTTGCTTCGTTAGAATTTTGCGTGGCTTCTGTTCCAGTTTCTTTTCTTTTGGGTTTGAGTTTAGTGTCTTTTATTGGTTCCTTTTCTGCTTCGCTGTTATCCGGTTGTGGTTCTGAGTCGCTGTTACTGTTACTCCGTTGGAAACGGGTGCGGTCGTCCCTAATTAATGATGGTAATCTTGGATTTGGTCTGGTTTGTATCGGTGAACGTGGTGTCTTCTGCGATTTTTGCTCAAATGGTGATTTATCTTTGTTGTTCATATATTTTGGATAGTACTCGTTTGTTCACGATAAACTTGATATTGTGTGTTTCAACTTTCTTGTATTCTGGAAAGTTGGGATTTATTGCAACCCTATGCTAAGCTCAGTGTGATACCTTCATCATGAGTTTAACGCCTTATTATTATGTTCGCTCGGTGCGAATAGGCACATTTGTTAAATGTTTTAGTGTGTGCTTTAAAATAATGTTAAAACACGAAAAGAAAATTTCTTAATTGCTAACGCGGATGTCCTACGGAAACTTTACCTACAGCGCCATTAATGTTGTATATTTTTTTGATTTTGTAATATCTAACATGAGCAATTAATGTTAAAAACGTTGATCATTAATGGAATTTGATATCGATTCCGCGAAACCGTTTAATTCTTTTTCGATCGCTTTTATATATAGTTTAACATTTAAATTTTACTCATATGAAGCATAACTTAACTTAATAATTGTGTACGTAATTAAAATTGCTGGAACGGGTTCTTGATAGTTGATTAGAGATTAATTGAATACCGAACTATTCGAAGCATATCATACCAATTATATCTTGGTTGAGATAATACGCGACTATTAAATCTCTAGACAAATATTTTTTTTTTTTTTTAAATTATTTCTTTTTGTCCAACTAATGGTGTGAGATCTAAATGGGCTATAATACCTCTGCTACTACTGTTAGGTGCGTTGTGATACTGTGGCTCCTAGTATCGATGGATTACGCCGTTGGTGTTTGTATCAGTTTGGTTTGTTGTTGCTGGGGATTCCTATATGGAATGCGGATTGTAATATAATCCGTTAGTTTTGTGTATTTATTTGCAGAATGTGTATGTCTTATGTGTTTTTCTTTAGTGTTACGTATTTAGATTTTGTAAATGAGGCAAGGTTATACAACAAACTGATTAAAACGTCCAATATTTATACCGTGGCGATTGGAAAATTGGAAATTTCCGGTGATCATTGGAATGCTGCTAATACACCCAAACAGCATAAGTTACCAAAAAACTATGTCCAAGCGTTGTAGCTAACATTTTGACCAAAAAAACTGGTTGTATGATCAACATAAAATCAATTGATTATGGCAAAAATTGCTTGAGTATTCGAGCTTATTGTGGCCATAATAACTGCAGAAGTTACAAATTAAAAAATTCTAACCTTGAAACAACGCTGTATGTAACAACGCTTCCTCAGTCAAAATCATTTGAAAATAAAGAACAAATAAACAGTGATAATGATGATACATTTAGCCGGCAATTAACCGAAGCATTATATTTACAGAGTAAGTTTTATCAAGAATTTAATTCTATCACAGATTCCATCACTGTAGAAGATATTCTTGACAAAAATAGTCCTTTTAATTCAAATTTTAGCCCGGAATTTTTACAATTGTTTTTAAAGAAATATATTACTTATCTACCGTTATGGTCAACGATTTTTAATAAAAACATATTTAGTAACGGGAATGTCGAAAATTATTTTTCCGTGATAAAACGCCGAATGAAGCGGACAATGACCATTGGGAAACTTCCAGCAAAACCAATACGATTTGTCAAAGAGATTGAAAACCGTAACAATTTTTTAATTAAAAGAAAAACTATTGGGATACCTAAGTATAAACAGAAGGCCGAGATTTTAATTGATGCTACAAATGCTGAAGAAAAAAGTTTTTCAGCTGTTCAAAACTTCTAAAGGCTATTTTTCCCAGAATGCAATCAAAAAATTGAATGCATCGGAAGAAAAAGAACGAAAAGGTGCTATTATAGGTTATTTAAGTTCCAAAAATGAACAAACCGATACTCCCAAGAGATCTAAAAGTGTAAAAAAACTGAAAGTGTTTAAAAATTTAGAAACCGACCATTTTTGTTTTTTGAGGAATGGAAGCCTCAAAAATGATCACTATCACAACACATGCGCATTTGATTCTTTCATGCAATGCATGATAAACACAGATCCTACAGAGTTTAAGAATAAAGAGAAACACTTTTCTAATTTGATTGTTGCTTTATTAAATTGGAAAGAAGATTTAGCAAAAGTCCATCGGCATGCCATATTAGCTAAGCTTTATGGTTTGGAATGGGACTGCACGGCAAACATATCCAAAATATCCACACACTTTTTAAACGAAATGAAATATTCCAGCATTCAGACGATAGCAAAATGCGGGTCATGCGACAAAGTTGGAATGGATTATTATAAATACCTACCAATTGACCTTGAAAAACTGGATAGACTCGGCATTCAATTAATACAAGAATGTATTAAAGAACCAGAGATGCTTTATTGTCTGTGTGGCAATGAAAAAACGATAAACGAAGTTTTTTCCAGTTCAATACTTTTTGTATACTGTGAATCAACTATCGAGGCACTCGAGAGCCTGAGTATATCCAAGATCCCAACTGTTTTGACAGCGTACAACGAAAATTTTACAATAACCGGATTTGTCAGCTACATTCGACCATCTGCTCATTATATAGCATATTGTTACCACAACGACAGATGAGAAAAGTACGACGACTTGGCGGAGAATGCATTCAATGTAAAATTTCCAAATACTCATAATGTCACCCCACATTTATTAATATACCGAAAAATTTCTCCACAATCTACAGTAAAAAAACAATAATAACACATTAGGTACTAATAAGCACATATAAATACACCACATCGTTCAGAAACATCATAAACACCGTATAAACAATGAGCAATATAAACATCTATAATCCACCAAATACAGTTGCCCGGCTGGGGTTTAACTTTAGATATACTCGAACGCCAACACTATGAAATAAAATGTGATGAAATTGGGGTTTGGCCTATATCATTTTTTTTTTTTTTTCGCTGGCGCTACATCCCATAGAGGGATTTGGCCGCTTCATATTGAAGTTTCGTAATCATTTTTTTTTAACGGATAATGAGTGATTAATTCATTGAACCTACATTAACCAGCCGTGATTTTTTCATCACCCGCCGGGAATCGAACCCGGGACCTCCGGGGCTTAAAGCAAGCATGCTAACAACTGTGCCACCGGGCCGGCAACCTATATCATTGCCAACTTAAAATATACAGTCTCGTTTCCGCCCTTAAAATAATTAAAATTATGATAAATTTAAATATGGAACCATTTGGAAGCTGGTCGATTGTGTAAATTACAATGAACGGCTGGTGTTGGGATAATAATTAGTTTTATTTATTAGTGTAGTTTACTTAGAATATAAAGAATCATTATAAACAGAAATATATTATAATTAAACTTCTTAGTACATCAGAAAAAACTGGGATGGGATGAAATAAATTAAATTTCGTAATATTTTTTTTCATTTGATTTCGTATATGTATAGAAAAAAACTGGGATGGGATGAGATAGTGTTACCTGATGAATATTTTAATTTTTTCTGGGATGAAAAACTGGGATAACTTCACATGCTTTTAACATACTGAGTTGCCATAGAAACAACGAAAATGATTAACCGAAATAGTATATAATTTTATTCTGGAAAAAAGGGAAATAAGACAAGTCGACATACAGTTATATTTGTTTTACATCAAAATAAAACAAAAATACAAAACGATATTTTTCTTTAGTATAGACACAGTTTAGACGCATTTTTGGACATTTAAATATCGAGACCAAAACAGAAATTTTTTTTGGGTACCATACAGCCTTAAGTAGAATTAAAATTTGTTATCCAAATGTAAAATCATAAAGAAAATTGTATAAAATGTGAATTTATAATTTTGGTTTAATACTAAAGAAAAAAAAAATTATGGTTTAGAGAAATAAAAGCTAAGAAATAAACAATTTAATAAAGCTTTACAATTTTATAAAATGTGTATGTAGTGCCGTTAATGTTAAGCGATTAGTTGTTTCTAAATAAACAAATGTATATTTAGAAATTAAGAACTTCCAATAAAAATAAATATGCAAGTGTGATATAATTATTTACCAATAAAAATAACGACAGTTCATTAATAAAATAAATAAAATAAAAAAAAAATGATTATGAAACGTTTGGTCATTTTATTGTGTGTGTGAGTTTTTTTTTATGGACATCCGTATTACGCTGGCCACAACAGTTAAAGTGAATGCGCAGCTAGCTATTTGGTTCGATAAATTTTGGCTTATATTTTTGAGTGCAAAAAAGAAATTAAGTACCTTGAGACTTTAAAAAAGGTATTATAAAGTTATTTCTACAATAACGGCTACCAAACAATAACAGGAGTTGACCTTCGTCATTAACGAAGCTCTATCTCAGTGGAATTTAACAAACACCGTGGTAATCCAATGGTTAAATGGATAAGTATAGCGAGGTAAACTCAGGCGACGCATTCAGGGATTTTTAAACATCGAGCGTTCGGGCGGTCAAGGCGAAGGCATTATTTGGACAGGGGCTGAGGCACTTCAAGAACGTGTAAAGGTCGCGCATGTTACTATATTATAGATAATCATTTTTTTTTCTTCGTTTCTTCTTATCTTAACTATTCATTGTTTTTTTTTTTGACACATTGTTGTAAGTAATTATTTGTTTGAAGTTTTGCGTACAGTGTTTTTGAGTTGGCGTTCTCTCTAGTTGATTTCTTTTTTTTTTTTTTTTTCTCTGATGTGATGATCAATATTTATGTATTTGCGAGCACCTAAATAATTATGTGCTAACCTTATAATTGATGATGGGGTAGTGGATACAGTGTGGTAAGTGTGATCGTTGTTTTTTTCCATAATAGCAGTGTAATTTGTAAATTGAAACAGTTAGTCTTAGCACACTAATTTATTTTGTTTTTGTAACATGGCTGGCACACACGTGGGTAAAACGGGACCCCCCAAGCCGACGGGTAGCTATCAAAAAGAGTGTGCGACCACATGTGCGGTCGAAACATTAGGAATGCGGTTACAATAACCTGAAATATGTCATAAAACAGTGTTTTTTGCACTTTTAGGTTAGAATATATCATAAACCTGACGTTATAGAGCAATTCTAAGCCCATATTCGGATTTACCGTGAAAAATTACTTCGGAAACAACTATTCATTGTCCAGGGGTCTAATTAATCCATTCTTTTTAAATTTCATTTAAATTATTCTTCCAACAACAACTCTACATTTTTCACATTTTTAAAATGCGCATTTTTGGATTAAATTAAATTTCATTAACATCATTTAATTAAATTATAAATGGTCACCAAATAAATGTGTTGAAGCAATAACAAACAGCATCAAAGAGATCATCTCATCAGCATAAACACCATAACCTAAAAAGTAAGAAAACACACAAAGAATCACTTGATTAAATGTAACTACAATTTTTTTATTTATCCAATAATATAGACGTTTTTCTTTCATCCGGAAATAAAAACCTTGAACCTGAAGCAGTAGGCGAATGCGGAACGGTTTATACTTTGTTTCAGAGTCTACATTTAAATAACTTTTTGCTTAAAAAAAAAAGAAAAAATTTTTAAACATTTAAATTTAAAATCTAAATTTTAAAGTTGAAGCAAATAGTTGAATGCGGTTAGTTAGGAGAGGGAGGAGGGGGGAGGGGATGGGGAGTTCGCGGGAGTGGTGTTTAGGAGGTGGTCTCTGGCGGGGTTTATTAAAAAAATTAATCTGATTAATTATTATTTCGATTTTGACTTCGATTTTTAGGAAGTCCCGAAGAACCTGACTGAACCTTCCAGAATCTTGAAGCATCTAGTGGATTTGTGGTTTTTGGAATTGTGCTTTCTTGAGCTAACCTTTATCTTTATCATATGTACAACACTATAACATACATATAACAGAATACTGACTATTCAATACTCAGGTGTATGTATCCTCATACAAGATTGAAGCTGCATCGTTTTATTGTTATGCCGGAATACTGATGATACAAATTTTTAATCTTTGCAGGTTATTATTTTAAGGCTTGCTAAATGAGTGATTAATTTGCTGCCTTCACAACTTAGATGCCTAAATTAATTTCTTTTTTAACGGGCTGATTTTTAAATTTATAATAATTAATTTTGAAATAAATTAGGATTTAAGTCTCATAGAATAGGAAACGAATCAGTCGGTTATTAAATATGACGCCGTAATAAAATAGTCGATACATTTGTGTTAAATTAGAAACCCGTGAGGAACAGGACCGGATTTCCGGAAAACAGATGTATGTAGTTTAGAATTTGGGTTGCTTTGATTTTTGCCTTCTGTTAATTTACAGGCACTTAGTACGGACTTCATACTTCAGAAACTAATAACGTCTTATCATTTTGATTTTGTTGATTGGTGGCTTTAATTGTAATTCATTACAGGAAAGCGTCCATCTAATCTTCTATAATCTTAGTGGCAGGTTCACTGAAATCCTTTATTTATAATAGAAGTTTGGGCTAAACTGTAGTTTCAAGTTGCGACAGCGACCAGTACGGCGGAAATCATTTGAATAAGTAGCTGAGACTAATCATATTTATTATGTTAGGTCGTCTCTGAGCTACTGTTTTATAGCTCTTAAGTGGAATTTAAATTAATAATAATTCCGATTTTCAGAAGTGACCAGAAATCGGACCCAGCAAACTCTCAAATGTTATTTCAGAATGCAGTTGTTACTACAAAATTAATCTTAGATAGTTAGTTAATAATTAGATTTAGACAGCGCTTAATCAGATTGCAACAACAAAGGTTCGGATGCGGGTTCTGGAAGCTGAAGGAGCCAAGGGAAATAGACACTAATGTTAATAAGGTTATTTTTAGCACTTACAAATTAATTCGTAACAGGTTTATAGAAATTAAATTAAACTTAAATTTAAACATAATTGGTTGAGAGTATCATTAATTATTTAAAATCAAGCAATCAATTAAAAACGGCCGGAGGAAGTAAGGTGGTGGGAAATATATAAGGAGTAATTGATAACTAATTAATATTGACTTTAGGATGCCAAAGATGGAAAGCAGTTTTTACAAAAAATGTAGTAAAGTAATTATTAGAAAAAAGTGTAATTACTAACAATTGACCGCCAATGATCGATTTCAATCATATACTAACAATGCTATCCAATCTGAAGACCCTGCTAAATGCTTGGTCGTACATTCAAAATCAATCAATCAATCATCAGACGTTCTTCTTTCTTATATTCTGTTATCTAGAAATGCAAAACCATTTAAATTTTGAATTTTATCAATTAACCAAAACTTACCATTAACAAATTAATTTATTTACTTTCTTGACGTTTACCACTTGTGTCTAAAAGAAACTGAATAATTTTAAATTAGGTATGGTGGTACACGTTCAAAATTTGGTACTAAATTTATTTATAATATAACCATAATGCAATAGTTGTTAAAATATCTATCAACTGATGGCACGTATTATAATTTTTAATTTTTATTTGTAAAACTGTACGATATAGAAATAATAAAAATTATTTGAGAACTAACTTCTATTGGTTAAACAACAAAAAAACTTATCAATTGTAATTCAAATCCGTATTCCACAATTTAAAATTGTACTACCAACCCAAAATATTCTTTCAGCTTCATCAGATTTGTAGAGTTAAAAAAATCTTTTATGCAAAAATTGTAGAATTCCAAAAAATTATTAAACTTTTTGAAAAACTTGAAAAGATTCGGCATAAGGAACTATAAAAAATTGGATGCTTCTGTGAAAACTCCGGTACTAAATATTTTAACTAGACATATGAGTGGAGCAGAACAGATAACGAAATGACTAATTATAAGGTTAAAGCTAAACATTCTGGATACCCTAATTCGACTTTACTTCGTTTTTAATTTTAGTGCCAAATGGTTTTAAAAATTCTGGGAATAATTAAAACATTAAAAAAGAACAAATTGAGTTTTTCTGTACCAAATTAAGAGTTAGCAATTTTATATCTAAAATTTGAAATTTTATTTATGACGAGTTTCTTCTCAGCAGTTCCATTTTTTAATTAGATCAGCTTTTTGAAAATTAACGAACTTTTGAATTACCGGCTTTCGGTAAGTTTTTAGTTGTAATACCCATAAATTAAAACTTGTAGAGATATTAAGGCAATGTTTAAAAGGCTCTCTGGCATCAGTTCCACGGCTCCCTTGGGGGGATTAGAATAGGAAAAATAAAATAAAATTTGACATGATTTATCTATATACATATGTATTTTATATTTTAATTATTTAAATCAGTTGATCTAGATAAAATTTAAGATTATACACATATAATTAAAACTATTTAAATTTGATGTTTTCAAAAGAATATCTTTTAAATTTAATACCCGCTAGTCTATTCCAAATAGAAAAGTCTGAAAAACATTATATCAACACAAAATGTTTATAAATATTTGACCTATTACGGAGTATAACGATTTGTTGAGTTCTCAGCGATAATCCAAACTTCGTATAAGAGCTACATCCTCAATTTAAAATAATGATCTAAGTCAGAACCAAACATGATCATTTCACTTATGATCGTAAATATATCTTATAGAATTATTATATGTAACTAGAGTTTCCAATATCGGACCACTTTCCAATCTCGATATCTCGATATTAAAAAATCTCAAAATTGATAGTATCGATACTTCCGATATTGACACTTTAATTATCAATTAGTTATAAGAACCTTAAAAAATTAATTTAGTCGAGTTTATTTTGAAAGCGGTAAGTCTTTTTCCCAAAAAATCAAGCTAGCTGGTATTTATAATTCTACGTTACCTTATCATTTCTATAAAAAAATTGCAGCAATAATTTTTGACACTGTTGACACTTAATATATCGCTGCAATTATTCTTAAAATTGATAAGGTAACGTAGAATTATAAATACCAGCTAGCTTGATTTTTTTTTTTTGGAAAATGGACTTAATTCATTTATGTTTTCACCAATATTTAATTGACAGTTTTAAGGATACAGATGGTATTTAGCAAATTGCGAGCATTGAGAAAATAATTAATTAATTCAACTCTTTGTGAACTGTTAGATAAAAATAAACGGATTAGCTTAATTGATGTTGAGAAAAAATAAAAAAATAGCATCAACTTCTGTAACAATAATATATGGTTAATGCAATCAAAAGCTTTATTAAGTCAAATATAACTAAAATAGAAAAACTGTCAGGCTTATTAAGGACTGAAGCAAAATCATCAACCACGTTAACCAATGCACTGGCAGTGCTGTGCCTTATCGAAATCCCGATTGTAATTTCTCTATATAGCGATTATTGTTAAGATAAAACTACATTGGTTTTTTGGTGTGATGGCAATTGGATGGAGATCACAAAACTTGATAATTTATTGATATTTTTTGCTTGATACTTTATTGACCTTTTTCATTAATATTTTTTATTTTTTGTTTTATATTTTATTTTATGTTATTTATTATATTTTGTATTTTCTATTTTGTACTTTGTGAGAGATTAAGAGATTTCCATCCTAAGATTTTATCCATATAACAATATAATAAAAATTAACTCTTCTATGTAAACCCTCGAGCTACATTGGGCCATTGGTTTCAATTATGATATGATCATAAAAAACCTAAAATAAATAATTATGTAGTTGATTTGCGTGAAGTTCAGTTGATTATGGAATAAGCATATTTGAGTTAAGTTAAAAAGGTTATTCTTAAAATTACATTACGATGTTTTTGTTAGTTTGAGTCAAATTAATTTGTGTTTATTCAGCTTGAGTATATTCGACTTAAATTTTATGTTGAATTGAAAGCTCAATTTTTGATCGATTTATTCAATTAATTTTAAATATATAATTTAATTTTCGTATATCGTTCGTCACACAAAATGATTGAATTTTTTTTACTAAATAACATTAATTTCGAAGAGAGACCGTCCTGTCCATGTAGGTAATTAAATTGTGCTGTTTGATTAAAATGAAATTCCCAAAAACATTCGCTTTTAAATTCCAGACTCTATATAACTAATTTCATTAATTTTACATTGTACTTAGTGTACACACGTGTCTCATTCCCCTATCGTACACATACATATTTGAAAATGTAAAATAAACAACTGTGCCCACCTAATCGCTGTTACCACATCAAATACGTAAATTTTATCCATATAAATAAAATAGAATTAAAATAATTTCCTATTTTAGTTTCGACGTTTCTAAATTTAATTTTAATGTAATTATTATTAACATAATTAAATTTATATAACAATGTTGTAAGTTAATTTTTAATAATACATATTTTCAAAATAACTAAACAAAAAACGATTGTAATAAAAATATATTGAGCTGGTAGGCACTTATATTTGTTTTATGCATAAATTTATGAATCCCCCGAATCCCAGTGGATCGATTATCGTATTACAATGAAACGAGTCGAAATTATTGATAAAAATGCGTTTATTCGTTATATTGGTTGTTTGGCTTGTTATTGTTAGATGTGTACGATTATAAACAAAAAATATTTTTTTTTTGTTTTGTTGGGGGAATAAATATTTTCGGGACTTAGGGTAGTTCATAGCAATTTTCTGGGATGGGTTCGTTAGATGGGATGCATACACAGTAAAATTGAGGTCTATAATTAATTTATGAGAAATTGAAATATTATTTTTTCCCTTCCTTCATGATTTATTTCAAGAATACTCTTTGAAATTTAGTAACGTAAATACAGGATGGTTGTACTTAAGTTAGGGGGAGTGAATTTACTTGGTTTTTTATTAGACGATGATAAATGATTCACAAATTTAGTTCGTTTGGTTTTTATTGTTTGTATGTTTGTAATATTTTTTAAGCCTTTTAGGTATCGATTCGAGCAAGTTCTAAAACTGGTATGTAGTCTGTCAGTAAGGTAGCTTAATAAATGGATGATTTAATTACCTGGCGGAATTGATCGGCGATGCAGAGATACTCTCTATATTATGTAATCGTAGCTGAACAGTTTTTAATGCAAATGTATTTTTAAACTTCGTTAAATGAATAAAAATAAAATTTCAATACGCCAAAACCCCGATATAGTGAATCAGTCCCTCGACGATTCTTTCAATTTGCTTTAAACGGTAAAAAATAATTAGGCAATTTTATAGATTTATAAAATTTTCCATCGAGCTTAGGTTCACAATCCCTCGCTATTAAAGCGTTATTAAATTACTGAAATTTGGGACAGACATCTAAAATTAAAAAATTTTAAAAAATGTATAAAATGGATTTGGTGAAAGAGATAAAATTTGCATAAGTTTTAATTTAAAGGAATATAAAATTGCATTTAATATACTTTTTGCATTGAAATTTTATATTCCAAATTTTATTTGTAAACTTTTCCTAGAAAATTTTAAATTTGAATAAATTAAACGATCACGAAAGTTTGGCCAAATTTTAAAATTTGATTTATTTGGGAGGAGTTTGTCATTTTAAATGTGAACAATTTTATAATCATACAATTTTTAGTTAAAATTTTCAAAATTTAGAATTGGACTAATTCCGTAGTACATATTTGAAATTCAGAATACATACTCAAAGGGAAAAATATGTAAATAACGTATGAGGAAAAAATATGGACAAACAAAAAAAAGTAAAAAAAAAATTATTTACTAATCAAACGATTTAAATCCATAATTTATTTAAAACTTTAATTCTTAGATAAAATTTACAGAAAAATTTGCGCTCCATATCGATTCGCTTTCCTGATCCTTTGTGGCACTCTTTTCATTGCCGCCTGCGTTCCTGATGTATCAATCTTCTTTAAATCTCTTTTTATCTTTCTAATCAGACATTCAACATTTTTAGCACGATATCCATTGCTGTATACCATTCTCTTCAGATTTGCCCAAAAAGTTTCAATGGGCCTTAGTTGTGGAACATTTGGTGGGTTATAGTCTTTAGGGATAAATTCGATTCTGCGTTGACGTAAATCAGATAACGTTGCGTTGGCATAATGTGAGGATGCCAAATCAGGCCAAAAAATCGTTTTATCATTTTTATGATATTTATTTATAAATTTCTGAAGCACAGGTAAACATTTGTTTGTGTATGTTTGCGCATTAACCGCCAAACCACTTTTGAAAAATACTGGGTCACTGACACCTCGTTCGCTAATAGCCAATCACAACATAACTTTACCTGGAAACTTGGTCTTATGAATAAACTTCTCCTTTTCTGGTGCTTTGTGATCGGGAGACTCGTAGTAGTATTTTGGCTGCCATTCATTACCTTCAACAGTGAAATAACTTTCATCATCCATCACACATTTATAAGCTGAAGAAGCAGCGAAATATGTTTGGGAAAGCACTCTTCTACGATTTTTTACCCAGTTGTCTGTACGATTTTGCAGTTCGACCCACTGTTTCACCTTTCAATTTCATTCGAACTTTGCTACCTTGTAGTTGACATTTTTTACCAGAGTCGGGTTTTCTTTCCACAGGTTCATTATTCTCAAACAGTTTAATTGTTTTGTAGATAAAGGATTTTTTGAATCCAAGATCCTTGAAGTAGTGAAAAATCTCGTTCTTTTTTTTGTCTGGATTTTCCTGACAAAATTTATAAATTAATTTACGACGATCTACTTGTAACAACGACATTTTTGTAACTAATCGTAAAATGACGCAGTTGTAATGTATTTTTTATAAAATATACGGGAACCACCTTATTTAAAAACAAGGAAATTTTTATTTTTGGTTGTACAATACAAATACAAATACATTTTACATTTTGTCCATATTTCATTCCTCATACGTTACTCTTATATTGACAACCACATTAAAATATAGAATTTTATGAAATTTAGGTAAACTTTTGTGCAATGATTATTGCATTTTTAAGCCGAAGCAGCCGCCAATTAGCAGATTTCGTGTTACCAATATTTTTAACGGTTCCAATTTGATTTGACATTTTATGTATATGTATAGTGTATGTGAGTAGCGTAACATATTTTGGTTTGGAATTAAAATAATTATTTTACGGCTTATGATTTTTACTCGAATTAATTTTTTACAATTTAATTTATATTTTATTATGTATTCTTCTCCATATTCGAAATTATTATAATTATATTCGTAATTACGTTTAATTAGTTATACGATTTTTTTTTTGTAGTTTTATTGCTTTTGTTTCTCGCATATAAAAAATGGCATCATGGATCATGAAATAAATGTGACACAATGTTTGTTCTATAAACTCGTAATACCCATTCAATTTTGTTTTATTAAGTTAATCGGCATTGTCTTACAAACAAATTCTTTATCTTGGATGTATAATAAATTAAAAATAAGATTTCAATCAATTAATTTTGTAGCCCATAATTGAGCTATTAATTATTATTATCGGTGTACAAATTACTTGACTACAATAAACGATCTCATCCAGAATTCTATATTTCCTCTTTATGTGCACGTAAGCGTAATCAGAAAAATACACGACCATTTGCTGCGATTCAATAAATTTAATAAAATCGCATGGACGAATAATATTGGGTAGATAGAATACGCTACATTTCGAAATCTCGAATTTATTTATGAAAATTTAATTGAGTTAAAATTGAGTGTGAAAATAAAAACAAACATTTTATTTGTTTGGGAAAATAATAATAATAATAATAGTAATGAAAATAAAAATAAATTTTGCAATTGAAAAATAATAATTTTTTTGGTTGAATTTTTCTATACATAGTAGGTACGTGGGTACTCAAAATAATACTGATGATTTTGAAATTAGGGGTGCATTGGAAAATAGAAATAAAATATAAATTCGGGATAAATGTTCCTGTATATAGTATAAATATCTAAACGGATACTGTAAATAAATTATTTATTTATAATAATATAGAATTGTTGTTGTTGTAGTCTAAAAATGAAAATCGATTAGTTTTGTAACAAAAAAATTTAAAATTCATTTGAATCTATATGGTTGACAAATAAAACATGAAAATTCAATTAAAATCACAAATTGTTTATATTTAATTGCTTAATGATGGAAAGTAATTTAGTTTTGATTAGGATGAGTTTCATGTATTGTTTCCAATGCGTTTTGCTTACACGACTAATCAATCACAACTAATGGGATTTACAACGAAAACTTTGCAAATCGTAGAAACAAAATACGAATACCATAAGTAACGTAGTATCGTATGTCTGAACACTGGATGTCTTTTTAAGGGGTCAGGGCTAATCATTATAAGAAAAAACGCTTTCTGAGACTTTTTTTTGAAGACAATTATAATATTTATTGACGGATGTTTTTCCATATAAATAACATATATTTGAAGAAGTTACAGCCAATCTGTGAGGGGTTCAGATTAAAAAACGTTTTGCGGTGATCACTGCTGCTCATCATTAGATGATCTGAAATTAAAATGTTGAAGGGGATCATTAGTATATCACACTATGCTCCGGTTGAATGGAGGGTTTCCAAAAATTTTGATTTTGAAGTGATTGGTAAAGCTGTTACGGAGTTAGGAATGATCACCGACCGTGTAAAGTACGATTTGCATGTAGATACAAAATGTATTTTTGGACTTACACTAAATCATTTATTCCAAGAATATTCCATTTGTATTCTATTTGAAATGTTGTACTTTTAGAAAATTCAAAAAAAAAAAAATCGACCTTTTCAAAATGCTGACTAGCTCTGACTTCTTAAGGCTGTATGGTACTCAAAAAAAATTTCTGTTTTGGTATCGATATTTAAATGTCCAAAAATGCGTCTAAACTGTGTCTATACTAAAGAAAAATATCGTTTTGTATTTTTGTTTTATTTTGATGTAAAATAAATATAACTGTATGTCGACTTGTCTTATTTCCCTTTTTTCCAGAATAAAATTATAAACTATTTCGGTTA
This sequence comes from Tipula helvola, assembly GCA_963556165.1. Lineage (NCBI taxonomy): Eukaryota > Metazoa > Arthropoda > Insecta > Diptera > Tipulidae > Tipula > Tipula helvola. The sequence continues at coordinate 311,854,517 of OY744482.1, forward strand.
TTCATTTTCGTTGTTTCTATGGCAACTCAGTATGTTAAAATGTATAATTTATTATAAAACGATAAGATCCTGGACATTCACCATTTTTTGGGATTAGCCATCTCGTAGAGTAAAAGGAAATAAAAAATTAGCCGAGGTCAGACCCATTTTTGACAAAAAAAAATTTATTTATCGATACTGATTTTTTTCGTATCGATAAATATGTCGATATTCTTAGTATTTTGATTATATCTTTCTTATTTTATGATTAATCTTTATAATCGTGAATTACTCCCTCAAAAATATCTTTCTGCATATGTCAATATAAAAGATATAGGTACATGGTTTAGCGAGAAAAACTTAAGAAAATTGAATTTTCCGTAAGCACCATTATCCAAAATTTCGTCAACTTTGAATTTTTATTACGGATAAACTATAAATAATTTTGAAATAATCCTGTATTAATCCCTCAAAAATACCTTAAGCTTTATCAATAAAAAAAAAAATTTGTGAATTGATAAATATTTGTAGCCACAAATTGATTTTTGCGATACCCTTATTTTGGTAAAATGAGTACCATACAGCCTTAAGCAAATTCATCGCAACAACTAAGCAATCCGGAATTAAAATATTTGAAACCGATTTTAAATTCGCGATTATTGAAATATCGAAATATAAATTGTATTCATCTTAATTTCAGGATACATTCATGTTTATATATAGGACTTTAGATAGTAATCAAATGTCAGAGTTCAAAATCAAGAAAGAGTGTTATTTCCGGATATTTGATCGGACTTCGGATACTTAATATATACTACTTTCGTTATTGAGTAAAATTTCCTGAATAGCTTGAAACTTTTTTGAAATTTTTAGAGCACATCAATCGTTAAGTCAAACGATATTGTAGTTTTTGGTTAAAATGGCCTCGTTGTTACATTGTATATTTATGATACAAGGCAAAAAGATCTAGTTTTTCTCAGAATGAAGTACGGTAACCCTTGTGAGTTCGAGGAACATTTTAGGCCAAGAGTTATACATTAGCCGCATTTCTTGACGCATTAGTGATCCGGATCAGATCAAAGTTTACATTGAAAACAACAAAAAAAATTTAATTTTTGTTGTTGTTTTCAATGGAAACTTTGATCTGATCCGGATCACTAATGCCTCAAGAAATGCGGCTATTATTTTCCATTAGATTGTGAAAAAATTAATACTCGTATATTAATTACTAATTACATAGAGAGTATCTAATAGTAAGAGAGCCGATCAACGTTACTTTCAAAGTATTTTATATCGGCTCAAAATTTGAGAATTTGTAGCTGTTTCGTTCGTAATAATCGATAACCTGAATTTCAAAATTAAAACTTAGGAATATGGGGTTTGGCTGGGCCTAACCTGTTGCTGCTACACGAATGTAAAGTTGAATTATTGACTGTTACGTTTAACATATTTTAGAGCCGCATGTCACTTTCACTGTATATTCCCAAAGTTACTACGGTCGATCTGCCAGCGGCAACGTTTATATTCTATATTTGATATTTTATATTTTATATTTGATATTTGATATTTTATATTTTAAATATTTTAAATATTTTATATTTTATATTTTATATGATATATTTAATATTTAATATTTAATATTTAGTATTCAATATTTTTTATATTTTTTATATTTTATATTTTATAGTTTATATTTTATATTTGATATTTTATATTTTATATTTTATATTTGATATTTGATATTTTATATTTTATCTTTTATATTTTATGTTTTATATTTTATATTTTATGTTTTATATTTTATATTTTATACTTTATATTTTATATTATATATTATATATTTAATATTTTATATTTACTATATTTATTATTTATTATTTATTATTTATTGTTTAATATTTATTATTTATAGTTTAATATTTAATATTTTATACTTAATATTTTATACTTAATATTTATTATTTTATATTTTATATTTCATATTTGATATTTGGTATTTTGTGTTTTATATTTTATGTTTCATATTTTATATTTTATGTTTTTTATTTAATATTTTATATTTTATGTTTTGTAGTTTATATTTATTATTTAATATTTTATGGTTTATATTTTATATTATATATGTATTTTATATTTTATTTTATATATTTTATATTTTATATTTTATGTTTGAAATTTAATATTTAATATTTAATATTTAATATTTAATATTTAATATTTAATATTTAAAATTTAAAATTTAAAATTTAATATTTAATATTTAATATTTAATATTTAATATTTAATGTTTAATATTTAATATTTAATATTTAATATTTAATATTTAATATTTAAAATTTAAAATTTAAAATTTAAAATTTAAAATTTAATATTTAATATTTAATATTTAAAATTTAAAATTTAATATTTAATATTTAATATTTAATATTTAATATTTAATATTTAATATTTAATATTTAATATTTAATATTTAATATTTAATATTTAATATTTAATATTTAATATTTAATATATATTATATATTATATATTATATATTATATATTATATATTATATATTATATATTATATATTATATATTATATATTATATATTATATCCCGTGCGGGGTTGGCTAACTCCTCCATCGGGCGCCTCCCCAGGTGGCGGATAGGGGACAGCCCGCCAGATATGGCAGGTACCGGGGAAATCAAATACCCGGGGTGGACCAAAAGCTAGCACACCCAAGCTAAGGTGGCACTACATACGCCGATAGCTGCATGGCTAAGGGGATGCTTAGTTAATATTTAATATTTAATATTTAATATTTAATATTTAATATTTAATATTTAATATTTAATATTTAATATTTAATATTTAATATTTAATATTTAATATTTAATATTTAATATTTAATATTTAATATTTAATATTTAATATTTAATATTTAATATTTAATATTTAATATTTAATATTTAATATTTAATATTTAATATTTAATATTTAATATTTAATATTTAATATTTAATATTTAATATTTAATATTTAATATTTAATATTTAATATTTAATATTTAATATTTAATATTTAATATTTAATATTTAATATTTAATATTTAATATTTAATATTTAATATTTAATATTTAATATTTAATATTTAATATTTAATATTTAATATTTAATATTTAATATTTAATATTTAATATTTAATATTTAATATTTAATATTTAATATTTAATATTTAATATTTAATATTTAATATTTAATATTTAATATTTAATATTTAATATTTAATATTTAATATTTAATATTTAATATTTAATATTTAATATTTAATATTTAATATTTAATATTTAATATTTAATATTTAATATTTAATATTTAATATTTAATATTTAATATTTAATATTTAATATTTAATATTTAATATTTAATATTTAATATTTAATATTTAATATTTAATATTTAATATTTAATATTTAATATTTAATATTTAATATTTAATATTTAATATTTAATATTTAATATTTAATATTTAATATTTAATATTTAATATTTAATATTTAATATTTAATATTTAATATTTAATATTTAATATTTAATATTTAATATTTAATATTTAATATTTAATATTTAATATTTAATATTTAATATTTAATATTTAATATTTAATATTTAATATTTAATATTTAATATTTAATATTTAATATTTAATATTTAATATTTAATATTTAATATTTAATATTTAATATTTAATATTTAATATTTAATATTTAATATTTAATATTTAATATTTAATATTTAATTTTTAATTTTTAATTTTTAATTTTTAATTTTTAATTTTTAATTTTTAATATTTAATATTTAATATTTAATATTTAATATTTAATATTTAATATTTAATATTTAATATTTAATATTTAATATTTAATATTTAATATTTAATATTTAATATTTAATATTTAATATTTAATATTTAATATTTAATATTTAATATTTAATATTTAATATTTAATATTTAATATTTAATATTTAATATTTAATATTTAATATTTAATATTTAATATTTAATATTTAATATTTAATATTTAATATTTAATATTTAATATTTAATATTTAATATTTAATATTTAATATTTAATATTTAATATTTAATATTTAATATTTAATATTTAATATTTAATATTTAATATTTAATATTTAATATTTAATATTTAATATTTAATATTTAATATTTAATATTTAATATTTAATATTTAATATTTAATATTTAATATTTAATATTTAATATTTAATATTTAATATTTAATATTTAATATTTAATATTTAATATTTAATATTTAATATTTAATATTTAATATTTAATATTTAATATTTAATATTTAATATTTAATATTTAATATTTAATATTTAATATTTAATATTTAATATTTAATATTTAATATTTAATATTTAATATTTAATATTTAATATTTAAGATTTAATATTTAATATTTAATATTTAATATTTAATATTTAATATTTAATATTTAATATTTAATATTTAATATTTAAGATTTAATATTTAATATTTAATATTTAATATTTAATATTTAATATTTAATATTTAATATTTAATATTTAATATTTAATATTTAATATTTAATATTTAATATTTAATATTTAATATTTAATATTTAATATTTAATATTTAATATTTAATATTTAATATTTAATATTTAATATTTAATATTTAATATTTAATATTTAATATTTAATATTTAATATTTAATATTTAATATTTAATATTTAATATTTAATATTTAATATTTAATATTTAATATTTAATATTTAATATTTAATATTTAATATTTAATATTTAATATTTAATATTTAATATTTAATATTTAATATTTAATATTTAATATTTAATATTTAATATTTAATATTTAAAATTTAAAATTTAAAATTTAAAATTTAATATTTAATATTTAATATTTAATATTTAATATTTAAAATTTAAAATTTAAAATTTAATATTTAATATTTAATATTTAATATTTAATATTTAATATTTAATATTTAATATTTAATATTTAATATTTAATATTTAATATTTAATATTTAATATTTAATATTTAATATTTAATATTTAATATTTAATATTTAATATTTAATATTTAATATTTAATATTTAATATTTAATATTTAATATTTAATATTTAATATTTAATATTTAATATTTAATATTTAATATTTAATATTTAATATTTAATATTTAATATTTAATATTTAATATTTAATATTTAATATTTAATATTTAATATTTAATATTTAATATTTAATATTTAATATTTAATATATATTATATATTATATATTATATATTATATATTATATATTATATATTATATATTATATATTATATATTATATATTATATATTATATATTATATATTATATCCCGTGCGGGGTTGGCTAACTCCTCCATCGGGCGCCTCCCCAGGTGGCGGATAGGGGACAGCCCGCCAGATATGGCAGGTACCGGGGAAATCAAATACCCGGGGTGGACCAAAAGCTAGCACACCCAAGCTAAGGTGGCACTACATACGCCGATAGCTGCATGGCTAAGGGGATGCTTAGTCGCAAGTATGTGAACTCCGGTTTTAGGCGACTTCCGGTTTAAATCATAGCCTTACTATGATAATGCAGAGCTCTGTCATAGGTAACCTTTTTTTCTCGTGCTACTCGTGGGAACAGAAATGAATACAATCAATAAATTAATTAATGGAAAGGAGGATGTGCTTCTCTAATAGCGCCGCAACAGCCAAGTGGCTCCGTGGATATGCATGGAGGAACGGTAGAAATGGTAGACCTTACAAGTGCTGAGGAAAACGTTGAAATCATTTTTAAAAAAGACGCAAGAATACAGAGGACCCCTCCATCTAATGAAACAGGAGAAACCTCGGTGGACATGGTGAGTGAGAACGATACGCCACAGTGCAGTGTCAAAGGCAGGGAAGAGGGTAATGAGAACGGTAGCCAGAGGGCGGAGGTTCCAAGAATAGGAAGAAACCTCTTTGCAGAGCGACCATGCACCCCGGTAAATAGAACAGAGCAGGAAGAGTTACTACAGAGGGGCAAGAACATCATCAACAAGATGAAGGCCGCAACTTTTAAGCAAAAAATATTTCTAACAATATTAAGATGGGGCTGATGGAATTAGTGGAAGTTTTTAGCATTATTGCGTATGGTATATTAACGCAGAGGAGACCCGAAACTCTTTCATCTGAAGGTGGAGGGCTGCAGCAACTTAATAGAACCCCCAATACATCAGGGAGTCAGAAGAGACCTGCAGCGAGCCCTGCAGAGGAGCAGAATCAGCAAGAGAAGAAGGTTAGGGACGAGGCATCACTCATCTCAGGAGAAGTTGCCTGGGAAATACAGTTGCCCAGAAGGGGGAGGAGACCGGAAAATCCAGAAGCCAACAAGTTGGATACTAGGAAACCGGAGAGTACTAAGTCCACGGCTGAGCCCGGGGAAAACTCAACCATAAAAAAAGCGCAGAGGAGTGGTAAACGTCGTAGGTTTCGGCCCGAAGCGCTGATCATAAGACCAGCAGAGGGAAAATCCTATGCAGATGTCCTAGGCGAGATCCGCAGTAAGGTCAGACCTGAAGAATCCGGGACAGAGATCCAGTCGATCCGGCAGACCAAAACAGGGGACGTTCTCCTGGAACTGGGGCCGAACAGCAAGGCTAAAGATGGCTTTTGTGGCGCGCTGAGAGATGCTTTAGGGGATCAGGCCAAGATCGTAAATCTGCAGCCTAAGGTGTCGATTGAGATCCGCGACCTAGATGGATTTACCACGGAGCCAGAAGTGGCAGCAGCACTGAAAAGGGATACGCCAGACTCAGAGAAAATGAAAATTACTCTTTTCCCTTGCTCCAGGGGGCAGCAAGTGGCCATCATACAGATGAGCAGCAACTGGGTAGCCAAGCTCTTAAAAGAAGGGAGAATTAATATTGGCTGGGTGTACTGCAGGGTGCGGGAAAGGGCAGTTGCTACACGGTGCTTTAGGTGTGCAGGGTATGGCTACATGGCCAAGGAGTGTAAAGGCCCAGATCGAAGCAATCTGTGCCACAAGTATTTCGGGGCCGGGCACAAGGCAAGAGGGTGTACCGCCGAAACACATTGCATGCTATGCAAGGAAAAGGGGTTTGACCAGGCGGAGCTCGAATACTTTCCAGGATCTGGCAAGTGTCAGGTGTACCGCGAGGCACTACAGGTGGCTAAGAACAGGCTATGATCAGAATCCTACAAGGAAATATGAATAGGAGCTGGACTGCTGACCACCTCTTGCAACAGTTGGCAATAGAGAAAGGGGCCGAGCTGCTCATCTTAAGTGAGCAGTATCGGAATAAGGGAGCGACTGGGTGGTACTCAGATCAATTAGACACAGCGGCCATATGGGTATTTAAGGGAGGCGTGCATGTTGAACAACATGGTGCAGGGAGGGGTTTCGTATGGGTGAAAACAGCAAGCATAACCTACTTTAGCTGTTATTTTACCCCTAATGAAAGCATCGCGGAGTTTGTAGCAAAGTTGGAGGCATTGGAAGATGAGATCCTCAGGATGACGGGATATCTGGTGATAGCTGGTGATTTCAATGCAAGAGCACTTGAGTGGGGAATGCCAAACACAGATACGAGAGGAAGATTGATCCTAGAGATGGCTGCCCGAACAGGACTCCTGTTACTGAACAGCGGCTCTGCCACAACGTTTCGGAGGCCGGGCTGCACGGGGACGATCGCCGATATTACCCTTGCATCGGAGGCCCTAGTGCCACACATCCTGAACTGGAGGGTTATGGAGGATTACTGCGGCAGTGACCACCAGTACATTGCTTTTGAAGTTGGCAGGAGACAAAGAAATGACTTGCGGGATAAACCTTGTAGATGGAACCTGCAAAAAATGGACGTTGAACGGTTCAGGGAAGTGCTAAAGAATGGCAAGCAGCAAATGGCGAGCAATATAATAGGAACGGATGGAAGAGCTGTGACTGAGGCTCGGGTATCGTTCACCATGAGTCTTATCGTCTCGGCATATGAGGTATCCATGCCAAGGAAGAGACCAAGTCACAGCAAACCGTCTGTGTATTGGTGGACCGCGGAAATGGTGGACGTACGAAGGAGATGCTTTGCACTCCGACGAGAGGCCCAGCGAATAAGAGATCGTGCTGAAGCTGGCCGCACTTTCGAAGAATTTAGGCTCGCCAAAAATCTACTGCGCAGGAAAATAAATGAGAGCAAAAATCGGTATTGACGAAGACCCATGGGGACTGGGCTACAAAATAGTTACGCAGAAACTAGGAGCCCAGATACCAACACGAGTAATGGATGTTCGCACCACTGAAAACATTGTTAGAACTCTCTCCCCAAGTCATCCAGTGAGAGAACTAATAACAGCAAGGCAAGAAATACAGGTTCCACTTTTTACAGAGACAGAGCTGCAGAACGCTATTTCGTCTTTAAAAAACAAGAAGGCTCCTGGCCCGGATGGAATTCCAAATGAAGTCCTGAAAATCGTTGCCCAGCAAGATCCTAAAATGATGCTGGAGATGTACAACGCTTGCCTAATGGAAGGAGTTTTTAGCCTTAGATGGAAGAGGGCACGGCTGGTGCTAATTAGAAAAGGAGATGGGGACCCCGAGCTACCCTCATCCTTTCGCCCCTTATGCATGTTGGATACGGCTGGCAAAGTTTTGGAGAAGCTAATCCGAGCACGACTCATATCGGCGATCCAAGCAGCAGGAGACCTCTCGCCTAGGCAATACGGCTTCAGAGCTGGGCGTTCCACGATCGGCGCAATCAAAGAAGTTACGGAAGCAATGAAGAGAGCGGAGGATTACAACCACTTTTCACGGCGCATTGTTTTGCTGGTGACCTTGGACGTGAAAAACGCCTTTAATACCGTGAGATGGAGGGATATAATCGACGCCATGGAGCACCAGTTCTATATTCCAGCTTATCTAGCGCGGATTCTGGATGACTATATGAGGAACCGCACCCTCACATATGACACGGAAGAAGGGCAGCGAAGCATGGCGGTTACAGCGGGAGCAGCCCAGGGATCAATACTGGGACCCGACCTCTGGAATGTTTTCTACGACGGTCTGCTAAGAATAGAGACACCCGACGAGACTCGATTGCTGGGTTACGCGGATGACGTGGCGGTGATTATTGCTGCGCGCGATACAAAGCAGGTGCAACTGAAGTTGAACCAGGTAATGCGAACCATAAATGGATGGATGGAAGAGCACGGTCTAGCCCTAGCACTCAATAAAACCGAAATAGCTATTTTGACGAAGAGGAGAATCCAGCCATCTCTCCCGATGTGGGTTAGTAGCAACGTCATAAATGTTAAGCCAGTAGTCAAATACTTGGGTATATACATTGACTGTAAAATGAGCTTTTTCGAGCAGATCAGGCGGAGCAGACGTGTAAAAATAAATTTGGACTTAATGTCTTGAAAAAACAAAGATCACCCAATCTGGAAAATCAGCCTCCTTTACCAAAAAATTTCCGATTCAATGAGGAATGTCTCTAGATTAGGACACAAAAGAATTTCAATTCTAAACGATAGCATGATAAAATCTAGGCAGTATGCAACCGTTAAATGTGCTTAAATTCTGGCTAAGCGAATTACTTTAGGCGATAAACGTACACGAAATTTCATTAAGTTAAGTTATTTTGGCATTATCTCGGCTGACAATAAAAAATCATTTAAATTAAACACAAAACCTTTATCACACAGCATATTAAACAAAAATCGTAAATCGATAAATCATCTCCAAATCGATTAATAACCTATCGGCAAAAACGTTAAGATAACACCCAAATATACAAACAAGAAAGGTAAGAACTGAGTTATCAATTTATAATATCTTCAAACCACCCTCAAGTTTTTTTTTACTAATTGAGTATTTTAATCTTTATAAGTCATCTTCAAACATCCTGTTTAATTTCTTTCGTCGTATCTTCTATCTACACATACCATATAGGTATACTTATACATATTTTGCGTTTTTCTTAATTTCATACTTGAAATGAGACCACACTCGATACAGTCGATAATTTAGACTCACATAAGTAGTATATACGAAATAAAATATTGATGCGGTCCCAAATTGTAAAAAAAAAATTATTTATCGCTCGCGGTAAACTCTAAACAAACATACAATATAATAATAATAATAATAATAAACATAATTATCTTTAGATACAGAAATTTGTTTCTTTGGTCATTTGTATAAAGAAAAATCGTAATAAAATTTAGAAAGATGCCGGTGTGGTGATGTTTTTGGTGAACGATTTTTCAATAACACAATTAGGTGTTGCTTTATTTGATATTCGCACCAATATATAAAAACCTGAATTTGTTTAACATTTGAAATATGATCCACTTGTTCTTTTCGGTTCGTAAATGCCCATCGACATGAAACATGTAGGGATGAATTTCTCCCACACTTCCACCCTCAACGCTTTAGGCGTTATTAAGCAAAATTTCATCAATCAAACAATTAACCATTTGAATCATATTTCTCATGATTGTCATCAAACTCTCAAATGTGTATCAACTTTCAGGCAGACACAACAACATTAACAAATAAATTTTCCATCACCTTAATAATTATATTTTCTCTTTTATCTCTGTGTACAGGTCTTATCATTTATTTTCCATCATCACCGACTCAAAACAATGAAAAGGATATTAAATTTACAAAAAAAATTTGACAAATTAAATACAAATAAAATGTGATGTTCATTTAATCTGTATCCGTTGGTTTTGTTGTTATTTTGTTATGTTTAAAAAGGATAGATAACGCAATGATATCTGTTTGTATAGTTTTTGTATCTACAACCGGAACCCTGGAAAATAGATCAAACACACAACTACATAAAGAAAATTTCTATTATCCTTTTATTGTTCAAATACGGTGTGTGGTGTGTGACGCTCGTTTGGTTAGCAATTTACAATTCTACATATAGGAGTACAGGAGAAATAAAAGAATTAACTCACATAAGTTACACTTACAAGTGAATTGTTTTGTAATAGGATACTCGTGTGGACAAAATTTAGTGTCCCCTCAATTTATAATCCAATTGATAAAATGCGTATAGTTAATTTAGCTGATTTGTTCCTAAATTTAGAGGGTAAATAAAGACAAGTAATCTTTTTGTCAGAGGGTATTTTGGAGAATAAAAATAATGGGCTTGATAAAATTGTTTATGTGTTTTTGTATTTTTCGAGTGTCGTATTTTGATTGATCGTTTTATGCAAAATTCAAAATTATTTAAGAGGACCGTACCCCATACTCATTCGAAAGATGGAGTTAGAGAATATGTCTAGCTCTTTGCTAATTTTAATGTATCTAATTGATGTAACTGGCTTGGTACAGGTAGAATCGAAAAATATTCTGGAGACCATCGATATTTTATGTAAAACTCAAAGGCAGGATGGATAAAACTTATCTGAATAATTATTCAGTAACGATTTTTTTTTAACCAATTATGATGAAATTGGTCATGTATACGATAGAAATGGGATTTTTAAATGGGTTTTGCATACATTTTTGGAATAAGGCTCATTAGCCTGCAACTTGGCTATTTCTTAACCGATTATGGTGAAAATCTCCGTTTTCCAGAATATTTCAGTACACAATTTTGGAAAAGGAAGCTCATATCTTCATTTTGCAGTATTTAAATTATTGCTTAAAAACGAAAATTTAAATTTTCTAGAAAATAAAAATTTAATATTGAAATTAAAATGGAAATATCTATTTTCCAGAATATTTCAACACAAAATATTCGTTTTCATAATTATTATGATCATTATCATCACTGTCAAAAATCAACATCATCATTACCATGCGCATTTTTTGGCAAACGCAATTTTCATATCAGTGGTGCAAAAGTTGATGCTGGTGGTGGTATACATATTTAAGTGATGCGAAATTAAATCGTGTGGTGATAAACATTTACAGTAAAATATTAAATTGTAAACCTACATCCACATTCAATTTCTCTCGGTTATTCCTATGCATTGTATTGTGATGCTAATCCCACTTCCGATACCTTTATGATAAACAACCATTTTGGTGGTGGTCATATTAAACGAAGAAACAAATTAGTTGGGCTCATAAACACTATTGTTCCAATAAAGCATGCGAATATTTTTTCTTTTATTTTTATTTGTCCTTTCCTTTTGTCATTTGTATAAACAAATAGAATTGTTGTCGGCTAAAAAACTAAATAGCGTATTATAGTTAAGAAAGTGGAGCAACTTGCTACGAAGACTTAAGGACTAATGCCACAGAAGACGACAGTGTTGTTTGTTGAACCTTAAAGTCAAAGTCAAAGGATTGTTGCTGGATGATTCAGTGTGACAGGATACACTCGATGACGTGCGAGATTTTGCAATGCATTTATTTGTGCTTTTGGAGAGCCCTCAAATGGAATTGCCCTCGAACTGCGTTTTGTTCGTAAGCCTGTTTACACAGGCTTTTTCTTACTAGTTTGATTATAAAGCTCAGTATGCAGCTGAACTAAGATACATTTTAGCGCGGTCTCCACAAGTCTCCATTTAATTACAAATAAATCGTCAAGGTTTATTTATGTTACATATCCGACGTGCGACGTGTGACGGGAGCTTCTAGCCAATCAGGCCAATCAGAGACGAATATTTTGACATTCGTCACATGGCACACGCCACACGTCGAGAGATGGTTTAATTTTATCTTTTCCGTCACGGTCGCACAAATACATACAAATTTTTTGTATGTATAAAACGAAATAGTAGGCTTTGACGAAACTTTTTTGAAGCCGCATACTACAAAAAAAATTCAGTAACTTTTATGGTAATTTCGCAACAGAAGAACTTGACGAACATAAAATTTTCTCATATAATTTGTAAATTTTTTCCCCTCCATACCAACTTAAAAAACATATTTTTTTTTTCTCGTATGAAAAAAAAGAATTGAGAGGAAAAATATTACCGAAAAGTTGAGAAAAGTTTATGTCCGTCAAGTTCGTCTGTTGCGAAATTACCAAAAAAGTTACTGAAATTTTTTTGTAGTATGCGGCTTGAAGAACAAAAATTAAAATATAAAAAATTTTATGAAGTGTGCGTGGCGAAACTCCTCCCAAATGTAAATTGTTGTCAAAAAAGTGTCACGTTTATTTTCACTTGTCACACGTCGCACGTCGCATATGTAAATCAACCTTCAAGCTAATAATTTGTGTAGAGATAAATTTTGTTGATTTTGTTTGATTTTTATTCGCTTGTTTTTGAATGAAGTTTCTGTTCAAATAATCCTCTAAATACTCGATTTCGTAATGTTGGTCGGCCATTTTGATTTCTGTGTTCTTTATATAAAAATAAATTAATTTTACTTCGTGGCTACCTCGATTATAAAATGAATCAAAACCTTGGCTCCTATTCTTAAAATTCACCGAAAAAAGTCTCCGGTGACTTTGGTATAAAGCAATTTAAATTTTCGACTGAAATGACGTATTTCACTAGAAAATTATCGGCGATTTTTTCGGGTGAATTTCAAGAATACGGGCCCTAGTGTTCAGTCGGGCAAAAGTGATAAAAATTATCATGATAACTTTTTATCTTTTTAGAATTATGAAATACTTGAATGTTTATGGGTGTGAAGTTTATAACAAAAAAATAACACGTATACGTATACAATTCCAATTGGAATTTTTGTTTATTCGTAAGTGTGAGTGATTTACACTGTTAAAACCATTGTTTTATGAAATAGACATATACAAGTGTAAGAGATGATACATGCTATCTTGTTTTAATATTATATCAATTTCCTTGTAATTATTACGTAATATTTATTATTGCGAAGAATGGGCATTGTTCTAACCAATAAACAACAAAGCGACACCGCAAGATCCCATTGATGGAAATTAATAGCCTTAGGAGTCGAGTATAGGCAGTAGGGATTGTCGTAAGATGCCATTAGTGGGCAATAATAGCCTTAAGTGTCGTGAACCTAATGGTGTATACCCCATTTCTCAACGGTGGGGAGAAATACCAATTTTTAATTTTTTTGTTACGTCATATCGCTTCTGCTTGGTTGAGTAATTTATTGTTCAACTCAATAACATGAATTTCACAGGGATTGTCGCAAGATACCACTAATGGGAAACAATAGCCTTAAGTGTCGTGAATATTGAGTTGAACAATAAATTATTCAACCAAGCAGAAGCGATATGACGTAACAAAAAAATTAAAATTTGGTATTCCTCCCCACCGTTGAGAAATGGGATATACCCCATTAGGTTCATGACACTTAAGGCTATTGTTCCCCATTAGTGGCATCTTGCGACAATCCCTGTGAAATTCATGTTATTGATTTAAACAATAAATTGCACCGTTGAGAAATGGCACATACACCATATGATTTATTTCACTTAAACTATTACTGCCAATCGTTCTCGAAAATATATTATTTTTGTCAAATAATTCTAAATCTTATTATGATATTTTTGTTATAAACTTCACACTTTGATATTTCACTCAAAATTCTTATTGAAATTTTATTAACAGTGTACTTTCTAATACATGCATATATTTTGTTATTTGTTATAAACTTCACACCCATAAATTAGCAACATTCGAGGTCAACAACAAAAGGTCCTGTTTCATCGTATTCGAATATGATTGTAGGTAGTCCATGTTGGATGTCTATATCTAATTCTTCTTATATATATCATATGAAAATTACCAACATTCGAGGTCAACAACAAAAGGTCCTGTTTCATCGTATTCGAATATGATTGTAGGTAATCTATATAGGGTGCCTAAATCTAATTTTTCTTGTATGTCGAACCCGCGGAACATCTCTGTGAATTGGCCAATCTTCAATACAGTGAACCTCAAAATTTCAATAGATCATATGAAAATTACCAACATTCGAGGTCAACAACAAAAGGTCCTGTTTCATCGTATTCGAATATGATTGTAGGTAGTCTATGTAGGATGCCTATATCTAAGTTTTCTTATATGTCGAATCCGCAGAACATCTCTGTGAATTTGCCAATTTTCAATACAGTGAACCTCAAAATTTCAATATATCATATGAAAATTACCAACATTCGAGGTCAACAATAAATGGTCCTGTTTCATCGAATTCGAATATGATTGTAGGTAGTCTATATGGCGTGCCTAAATCTAATTTTTCTTGTATGTCGAACCCGCGGAACATCTCTGTGAATTGGCCAATTTTCAATACAGTGAACCTCAAAATTTCAATATATCATATGAAAATTACCAACATTCGAGGTCAACAACAAATGGTCCTGTTTCATCGTATTCGAATATGATTGTAGGTAGTCTATATAGGGTGCCTAAATCTAATTTTTTTTGTATGTCGAACCTGCGGAACATCTCTGTGAATTGGCCAATCTTCAATACAGTGAACCTCAAAATTCCAATATATAATATGAAAATTACCAACATTCGAGGTCAACAACAAAAGGTCCTGTTTCATCGTATTCGAATATGATTGTAGGTAGTCTATATAGGGTGCCTAAATCTAATTTTTCTTCTATGTCGAACCCGCGGAACATCTCTGTGAATTGGCCAATCTTCAATACAGTGAACCTCAAAATTTCAATATATCATATGAAAATTACCAACATTCGAGGTCAACAACAAAAGGTCCTGTTTCATCGTATTCGAATATGATTGTAGGTAGTCTATATAGGGTGCCTAAATCTAATTTTTCTTGTATGTCGAACCCGCGGAACATCTCTGTGAATTGGCCAATCTTCAATACAGTGAACCTCAAAATTCCAATAGATCATATGAAAATTACCAACATTCGAGGTCAACAACAAAAGGTCCTGTTTCATCGTATTCGAATATGATTGTAGGTAGTCTATATAGGGTGCCTATCTCTAATTTTTCTTATACGTCGAACCCGCGGAACATCTCTGTGAATTGGCCAATCTTCAATACAGTGAACCTCAAAATTCCAATATATCATATGAAAATTACCAACATTCGAGGTCAACAACAAAAGGTCCTGTTTCATCGTATTCGAATATGATTGTAGGTAGTCTATATAGGGTGCCTATCTCTAATTTTTCTTGTATGTCGAACCCGCGGAACATATCTGTGAATATGTTTTGTTTAATATCTTATTAGTTTCTAATTAATTCACTTAATTTTCTCCTAACTAAATATTTTAATTACTCATACCGTTTTACAAAGTGGCAGATTTCTGTACGGTATACACTTCTAGGCCGAAGCGGATAACGTTATGTATTTGTATATGTATGAAATTTGTAAGATAACAAATTTTTGATCTACTGTATTATTTCGCACCAATACATATTCATTTTTGTTTTTTGTCGAAAATTTCACACCCGTTTTTTTGGTGTATTTTGGTATTATTTTTTCCAAAGCATACTGTGGCGATTTGTTTTTTTCAAATTTTTGGGAAAAATAATTCCATTTTAACATTACTGCCTACTAAACAATTCCCAACAAAATGTTTAGGGAAAAATAAACAAAAAAATTGCTATGAAATAGAGGTATTTGCTCCCAAAATTTGAAATAATGCAAACCGCCATAGTCTTCTGAGCAGCTGATAAGTTTAAATTTTTATGGACAATATAGTATCAAATAGATCAATGAAACTTTGCCGATCGCGATAGTCACCAGAAAAACATGGTATATTAAGCCTTGGTAATTTGATATCATTACTAATTAAATTTTGAGAGGTATTACATATTATCGGATTGATTTAATGAATGGTCGGTGGTGGTGGACATGGACTGTTTTCATAACCACGTGTTTAGTTTGGCGATTATACGATAATACTGTTCTTCAAATTCTTTGGCTTCACTAGATTGAGAAGCATCTAAGGTAAACATTTCATCTTCGATATTTGAGAAGAATTGAAGCAGTTCCTTCGCACGTTTTGCACGCTCTTTAACCTCTTCTTCACTCGAGTCTGCGGAAAGTGCGTTTGCAAACGTATCGACTCTGGTTAATAAACCCTTAAGAGTGCTTCGACGCTTAATTAATGCTTCCATAATTAATTAAACAATTGGTAAATTAACGGTTGTTTCTGTTAACGGTATCACATATAAAACGTAATTTGTAAAATTTTATAACCGATCTTATGATGTACCACGTGTAATAATTTATCATACAAATAATCTTGTAGTATAAATTTAAAGATAATTAAAATGTGTACTTATCTGTTCCTTTTGATTTTTGGTTGCAGCAGTATGTGGTGCAGCGTATGTTGGTTGTAAAATTCGATCTTCCTTTGCTGGTGCGGAAGATCCGGCTCGAAGGACCAATTTAATTATTGTATTTTCGCATTTTTGTAATTCATCAACGATTAGTTCCTTAATCGGTCTATCTGTTGCTGTTTTTGTCGTCGAACGTATCTCTGGATCCATGCAAGAACTCGATCAATTTTTAAAAATTAAGAAATTCTGCTTACGAGCTGGTTTATGATGCAAATTTTATGATTCGTGGATGCCATATTGCCATTGCTGATAGTACCGTGGATTTCCTTTCTTCTTCTCGTATATCGTTAACTTCTCGTTCATTTTGCACACAATTTATTTTTATACTTATGATTCACTAAACACAATAATTAAAATTGAAAATTTGAACAATAAAATATATTTATTTCAATAAATTATGGATTTTATGAATTTGACCTTGTTGTGTTGATTGCCAAAAGATTGTTTTCACCGAAACATCGAATTTTGCTAAGATTGCTTTAACTTGAAAAGTACTGTATGGATTTTAATGATAAAGGTGCCCTTGTAAACATAAAATACTAAGCTGTCAAAAAAGAGTTGTTTTACGAAAATTGGTTCAGCCATTTAAAAAAAATACGCCTTTTGAGGTGTAATAAATGCTTCAATAAAGAAACCGCTTTTGAGATTGTTAAGTTTACCTCCTCTCTGTACGATTTCCGGGCTTAAGCGATCTTTGTGAGATAGAAACCCACGGTCGTTTTCATGAAATCCAACTTTATTGTTAATACATATTTATCTGTTGGGGGCATAATCCAACTACATTGCATTACGCAAAGACCGCTTAAGCCCGTAAATCGCACGGAAAGGAGGATAAGATAGAAATCCACGGTCGTTTTTATGAAATCCAACTTTGTTGGTCATACATATTGTTAAGTTTATTCAAGCTACTCAGTTGCACCGTTCATTTGAAAAATGGTAAGGGATGAATTATTACCAGAAATAGTAAAATTTTATATGTAAATCAACTTCGTTAGTCTTATAAGCAATTCCCATTTCAAAACAATTATTTGCCCTTACAACTTTTATTCATAAACAAAAAAATTCACAAACACACGAATTAATATTTGTCCCTTTATTTTAATTTTTATGTCTGAAACTTCTAAACTAAAAAATAAACCAACTATTTCTTTAGACCAATCAAAATTTAAACTATATACCTATAATGACGCTAATAATACTCATTTTATATACATAAATTGACTTTTTAATAAGAATATTAAAACACAAAACAACAAAGAAGTAACTAATTTTAAGAATGGAGAAAAATTAGTTACTTCCTGTTTTTGTTGTGTTGCGGGTGACCAATCTTATTTAAGTAATCTAATTTTATATAATTATTGTAACATAACGTAAAATATTTATAACCCCTCAATAAAAAAATATTTACTTGCGACGAGGATGGGATTCGAACCCACGCGTGCAGAGCACATTGGATTAGCAGTCCAACGCCTTAACCACTCGGCCACCTCGTCATATTTATTTCTCAATGTACTATAAATATTTTATTACTTTCTAGGAAATATCTTCATTTTTTAACACCAATTACTGTCACCATCACCACTAATCTTTTTTATCTATTCCGTACAAAATTATTACAACAATGCAGAAGTAAATTTTTTAACTTCTGATAATTCCTGTAAACATTCTTTCAATATAGTTGTATTCGCGCGATGCTAAATTAACTGTTGTGTGCTATCTTTTCGAGCAAACCAAAAAGCACCATAAATCTTTGAAATTCCACATTCAAATGATAGCCACATTGTGACACATTAGTTATAATGTCACATACTAACTTGATAATAAAGTTTCCATTTATGTCTTCATTATGCATAACATTTTAACTATATTATACACTCGTATAATGTAATTTTAATTGTTTAAAACTATAATTTTATTACTATTTTGTGTTGGTATATATGTGTATTTTGGGTTTTAATTTTAATGTAAAGAGACCTCCAGCGATATCTCATTTCCTCTTCGCATATAAAACAAACAACTTTATAAAGTTCTTGAATTATTATGTAAAACAATTTGATTTTATTATTAAATTTTATTAGGCTTTTTAGTTAATGTCTATTGCTGCAAGTAAATATTATAGAAGCATTAATACTGTACTTATATAATAGTTTTTTTTAAAGTGATATTCTTCTTCTTCTGATTAATTTCCCATCCTTGAAATTTTTTGAAACAAAACCTAATTTGTAATTATTGTGCTGTTGTACGTACATACTATTATATAGAGCTGCATATCTACCAAAAAATCTATTTCAACAAAGGCTCGCGATCGTTTGTGCTTCAGCGTGCATATTATGGACCTGTTTGATAATTCGTACGGTGTGGTGTAGTGCATACTGTTTTCATTGTCTCCTTTGATTTATTTTCTATTAGTGAAAAAAAAAATTTACACTGCACCGCACAATTATCAAAAAGGCCCTTTGTTTGAAGTGCTTACACTGAAAAAATATTCGCAAACAAACGTTTGTTGCAATCAAGTTGGCGAAATTTTTAATCAATCCATCAAATCAGTATGCGCAGCCAGGAGTAATGGTGGAAACAGACGTGCGGAAAAACGCTTGCGTTTAAATTAGAAGACATTACTTTAAATGAAATGAAATACATGTATTCCGCATACACCGAAAAAAATAATTGTGTATATCTAAAGAATACGGGGGTTATCCGAAAGATACATTCGTTCGTATGTAGCTCACGAAAAATTCATTCATGGCCTTTAATCAAATTAATAAAACATCAAAAAATGATTTAAAGAAATATTTTTAGGTGCAATTAATAGTTTTCAAACGTCAATATACGGCTTTAATAATATTTATTATATTAAAAAAGTATTATTTATAATAAATATTGATGTAAAATTAATGTTCTTTTAATATAAGAATTATTATTAACGAGGAATCTATCGTTTGAAGAATTTTATTTAATTAAATTAATGTGTTTGGGTAGTAAAATTGACTTTTAATTAATATTAATTAACTTTAATAACCAAATTAATTAGACGTGCAATCCGGATTTAAAGAAATTTCTTTAATATATACTTGTCTCTTGCTACTAGTGCGCGATCTGTTGATTTATCCGAAAACTATTTTAGCTTTTATTATTGGATGCTAATTCGCGCAGCAACGATTTTTATTTCTTTTGGCAACACCCACGGTAACTGTTATTTTGTAAACATGTAATTTCTTCTTTTTTCCATTAAAGCCTCAATCAAAAATTGGCTGGCTAGTGGGAATAATACAATGATTGACTGGCATGTTTAAAGTAATTCTTAGTAGTATATTTTAAACTTAAGAAAATTGTTTACTTGTACCAGGAACTTTGATGGTACAATATAAGTTATATTTAAGATTGGTTGTATCAGCGAAGGAATATTTGAAATAACAGATATATTATCTTAACTGGAAAATTAGTGCATAAGATGAACAGTTATAAGAGTCCATCTATGTAATTAAAAAGTTTCAATTAGCATTGAACCCAACCACTAATTTAATCATAAATCACTTATTTACTTAAATAATTAAGTTAGTAACGGGTTGAATGGTATCATAATTTAAGTATAGAACACCAAAATTTCAATTTCAACAATTATAAAAACTTTATTATAAAAAAATATATAATATTTATACATTTGTATGTGAATGAATAATTCAGAAAATATTAACGAAATTAATATAATATCTTATAAAAATGAATAGGAATATAATAAGTTCAATCCAAAATTTAAAATTAATATAATATCAAATAAAAAATAAACAAATGAATATTAACAAAATAATTTAACTTAATGAAACGAAGGAAAAAATTTAAATCATTTTCTTACTACATAATTCAATAATTTAGTAACATTTAATTGTTTTTCAATTTAGATATCAATAAGTTTACTGACGGGAAGGCATCATCGTAGCACGTATCAATGTTATAAAAAATTTTTTGTATGAATTGCCAAACAGCTTTAGATGGCTCCGGATATTGTAAACAAAACACCTGGAAAAGTTTAAAAGCGCAGTCTAAAGCGGCGAGAGGGCTCACACATTTATATCTTATACTATCACAATAAATGAAAAATTGATTTGCGGAATATAAATTGTCTCCAATAACAAAAATAAACGGTTGAAGTTGTGATTTCCTGTTCGATGTCAACTCAATCTGAGTTTCGATAAATTTATCGAAATCCTGTGTAGTTGGAAATAGGACCAGAAACGAATTTTGAGCATCTTTGATTGTATATTTTAAAAATTGTTTCGAATTTGCTGATTTTTTTTTTGTGGTTGGTTTTATTAATGTATGCAATAATAATAAAATAATGCATGTTCGAGCATCTGAAATTATCAGTTATTTATTTTATTTATTAGTTAACTAAGTTATTAGTTTTTTAATCTTACCAGATGAAACATTTTTTTGTTGTTTATACTCAAGGAACATCTTTTTTGATAGTGGTTCCACAATTTTGGCTTCCATAATTTCAATAATATTTATGCAAAACTTTTCAAATTTTATAAAAATATTTCCGCAGTCTGGATACATTGCATTAAAATCAATGTCTATTAATCGAGGCCCATACGTTTGTGAATAGGCTGGCCATTCTTTAATTATAACATCAATATTTTTATCGGTGATACTCTTGATCCATTGTAACCGATACTGTGATGAAGATGTCCATTTTGCACATACTTCCTCCAGGTTTGAGTCATCTCTATTATATTTTAAATTTTCACAAATGATTCGGGCATCATCAACATTGTCTAGTAAGTTGTATGCTGAAAATACGTATTAAATTAAGTATTTTTAAATAAAATTATTTTTAATATTATTACCATTTGAGGAATTTTCATTTTGTGATGTTTCGGATCGTTTGAATCGCTTTGGCTTGGGCATTAGTGAAGATCTCCGAAGCTTCGAAATCCTATTGTTGTACCGATCGTACAGCTGGCCTTTTGACTTCATTTTTTTTCTCCGTTCAAAGTAAACTGACTGGAATAAATATTATATTCTAAATGACAACCCTAGCATATTTTATATTTTTACTTGTAAAAAAGGCTTACCGCATTTTCACTTGAAAAATGATGTTCTATTTGGGCTGACATTGCTTCGCACTGATTGACACCCATGGATAAGTTATTATTTATAAAATAATTAACAATTTCGTCAACCAAAATAGACCGATTCACATCTGTTAGTATTAATCTTTTCTCCGAAATTGTTAATAGCGATTTGCCTGGATTTGTTAGCTGTAGTATATCTCTTAGAAGGACCTATAAATAATATACATGAATTAGTTTTTAATAACAGTTTAGTTGTTATGCCTTATTACATTTTCCAAATTGCCTGACATATTGCCACTAACGCCTGCTGTGGAGTTTTGGCGGGATTCCTGGTTCTGTGATGTACTCGTCACTTCCTTTATTAAATTATACATAGAAAAATATGTTTCAAGATTATTTTATTACTCAAACTTTGTACTTACCTGTGGTTTTTGCCAATCAGTTAAATGACGCATAAATTTTATTCGGATTCCTAACGATTGTCCTTGAAGGAGTTCGTCTACGTGTTGTGCTTGCATAGCCTTCAGTGCTGCGACATCAATTTCATTTTCTAAAATACAATAAAATAATTACATCTTTCATCATTTAACTCATTTATACAGTTTATACACACCTAGCAAAGCTTTATGTATTTGTGGTAATCCCCATGAAGTCAAAATATCTAAAATTTCGTCTGCCTCATCATTGCCAATGGAAGTCTGTGACGCTGTGCCAAAATTATTTATAACATGATCATTATTGGGAGAAGTTCCTTCCAAAATGAAGTATCGAGATTCATAATTCGACGAAGTTTGTTGCTCACGGTCAAGTTGTGTTGGATCCGAAGGTTTTAAAATATTTGGATAATTCGGAGTATCGTTAAAATTTATAAAATTTGTCATATTAATTTCAATATCATCCATTGTTATTAGTTTATATCTACATTTTTTCAATAAGTTCTATTATTATATATTATTTAAATTTCATAAAATTGTTACGAATTGGTACTTTAATAAACTGCTCTTTAAAAATACAAATGAAAAATAAAAATAAAAATAAAAATTTGTAAAATTTTAAAATTCTCTACAAATATCTTTTAAGTCGGATCATTTTAGTTCCATTTAAAAGTGTAGTTATCTGTAAGGGTCTGCTATCGAAATTATCGATTGGGACTACAACTTTATCAGTAACTGTTGCTAAATCTGATATATTATAAGCATCAAAATGCTCATTATAACTTCCTAACGGAATTTTTAAACACAAAATGTAAATTTTGCTTGATGTTAAATGAATACATATTTCAATTATCTTGAAAATTGACAAATCGTTCGCAAACATACTTAAAAAGTAACCTTTTGTATATAAAGATCCTTTGAATTCCATTTGTGAAAAGCGTTTTAAATTTGCTTCGGTAGTATTTAGTGAATTCGCTATTGTCGTATCTTTATCAACAATTTTGTGCGAATCGTTTACAGTGACATTTGCTTTTTCAGGTGTTAAAAGAAATTTACAAAATTTAATTTGCATTTTTTTTGCAACTGTAACACACACATTTCTTCTTGAGGAGGTTGCGTGTGCATACATTTTAATTTCTTTTAATGAAGATTCGAATCTAAAACACCAAAATAGACGAGGGGCCCTGACTTTGTAATTATGCAAGGATAATGTAAAAGAAAATGGTGTTTTGGTTTTAATGTATCATTGAATAATTTTGTATATTGTGAATTATGTGTGGCAATACTTTCTTTAAGCAATTCTAAATCTTCAAAACTTATCTTTAAAGATAGCAAAATGTTAACAATTTTCAAGAATAATGTGAAAAACTTCCACACTTCGTCGTCTGTAGGTACCATATATCCTATCATTAAAGTTAAGAAATACACAAATGTCATCATCTCTCTTGCCGACATATTTAAACGCTTTTTTTTTAAATGTTCCAATTTTAATGGCTGAGATTGATTTCCAATCTCCAGTGACCCATAGTTAAAATGATTTTTTCTATAATTTAATTGCTCTAAAGTAAAAAAACGTTTTACATCAATTAAATTCAACAAAATATTACACACGTTATAGTGAGCTACACCTTCGAAAATATCGTGCATGACATCAACGCTATAGTTATCAGTAATTTTGAAGAATTTAATTTGATTGAAAATAGAGTTTTCTTTAATGCCTGTTAGATGAAAATTATTGATTGCAATATCGTCAGCATAATTTGATTCTGTGCGCATTGGTAAGTGATTTTCTTCGAAACAGAAATGTAATTCAGATTTATGAATTTTACAAAATCGGCAACAGTAGCTTGAAGAAAATGATGTTGTAAAACCCAAGGCGCTATTAACCGCCAGATTATCACCCAAAAGCAAACCGAGTAAAAAGCGAACATGTATAATAGCAATTGGTGTTTTTATTTCCAGAGGAGTCTCCTCTAAAAACTTTAACTCTTCTAAAAGTGGATAGAAACATCGATTGCTTCCAAATTTTTTCAAATCAATAGCTTTAATTACTCCTGCAGTAAAAATATGTTGAATGTTCGTACTATATTCTAATGTGGGGAATATGTATTTTACCACCGTAATACTTTGCATGCCAGCGTGAGAACCTAGTGGATTATTAATTTCTAAATCGTCTACATACAAAAAGTAGGGGATCAAAATTTCATTTTGGCTAAATGTTTGTCTCTTTAATTCCCAAGTTTCACCTTGAATAAAATTCTCGATATATTCAGGGTTTGATTTATGAGTGTCTATAAATTCTATTGACTTTAACAAATTATCATCTTTTTCAAATATTTTCCTAAATTGAAAACGTAAAGGCATTAACACACCAGAATACTTCATTTCATCTAAACTCAAATCTCCATACGCATACAAATTTGTAATTTCAGTATTTATTGTAAATTGAATAAAAGGTTTTAGCAAATCCTTATCTTTTAAATATTGTAACAGTCGATATTCCGTACTACAAAACTGAAAAGGTGATTTGCAAGCTTTTATAAATGTTTTGAGCTCCAAGTTTGTTTCAATGGACAAATTATTAATGATTTGTTCTAGTTCTACTAAAATAGGGTGTATCAAATCTGTGCTAATGCTTTTTTGAATTGATAGTACATCTTTTGTTGTAAAATTATTCTTCTGAAGAAGTTGTAATGTAAAAATTAAAGAATTTTGAAAAATATGTTTTACAATTTCGTTTGGATCAATGGATTTTACTTTTGGAACGGACAGTTCTGGCGAAGTGTTAGCCAACTGATTGTTTTTCTTTTCTGTCGGATTAGATACATCAAGAGGATTTGTGATATTATCTGGTTTCTCGACACAAGTTTTATGCATGCCATTCACGTGCCTTTTGAAATTACCAAGACTTTGAAAAGTCCACAATATTTTTCGACACATGTGTAATTGTCGTTCCTTTTAAAATTATGGAAGTATTTAAAATGGCAAATGAGAGTACATAAATTAT
Source organism: Tipula helvola (assembly GCA_963556165.1). Classification (NCBI taxonomy): domain Eukaryota; kingdom Metazoa; phylum Arthropoda; class Insecta; order Diptera; family Tipulidae; genus Tipula; species Tipula helvola. The sequence continues at coordinate 311,880,315 of OY744482.1, forward strand.
TAACTTCTAACTTACAAGCAAAACAAATCATATTAAAGTACCTTGCATTAATTGTATAGAATCAAATTATAATTTTAATGGAAAATATATGGTATGATATTTTATTGTTACCCGCATGCTTAATTTTTAAATGTCTATAAGAGAGGTATAAAAAATTAATAATAATTTGATATATTTACATAAAATTTAACTAAGAATATAGGGCATATTTAAGTTTTTGTTTAATATTTTAAATTAACTTTTAAAGATACATATAAGCAATGCCATAAATAATTAAAATAGTTTTCTTTACAATGGTACTTGCCAATTTTTTTTTTATCGACTCATATAGAATACCTACCGTACCAATGAAGTTTTTTTTTAAATCGAAATTATTGTTTTACACTTTAATAATCATTAAATCTAAATTATTGTTCTAATTACTCTCCAAAATATTAAAATTGGAACCAAATACAATTCTTTTAATAAAATATGAATAAAAATTAATTTAATTAAATTACCTGTTGGTATTGCCAATCCAAAATTTGTTTTTCGATTTTAATTCGTTTGCCAAGGGATTCTCCTACAAGTATAGCTTTGATGTCTTCTGATTTTAATAGAAGGAGAGCATTTTGATCAATCTTATTATCTAGAATAAAATATTACTTTTAATTTTAATAACACTTAATTGCACTACTTATTAAAAATACCAATTGATCGTGAAATGAACCATTTTGTGATGTTTTGAAATTAATAAAACAAAAAATAGAAATGCAAAAAATATACAATAACAGTTCCTGTGTATTTTATATATTTTGTACTACTACACATAACTCATGCATACTTACAAAAACGAGTCATTCAAACATTAAAATGAATATTTCATACATACAAAACTACGTTGTTTTTTGTTTTAATTATCACTTCATATGTAATGTTTAGTAGTGTTAATATAGCGATTACCCAACTAACACAAACGTAGTAAACAAGCCGTATGGCAGCGCTCGAGCGCAGATACAATCAAATAAAATATAACTGTTTTTTATGGTAATGTTCATTAAATTAATTTTTTGTGGATTATTTTCTTTAAAACAACAGTGTGAATGTACACTATTTAACTAACTTTACAAAACTGTACTTTTTGTTAGCAAAGCAATCAACAATTCAGTTTGTATAATAGATTTGTGTTGGTTTTGCGGTTGATTTCCGAAGAATTTTTTTTTCTACTTATTGAACATATTATGTACGAGCACATCACACACTTACCTTTGAATTTTTTAATAATTATATCAGGAATTTTCCACTCCTTTAATATCCCGCAAACAATATCACACGGATCCATATAAATTGTATGGATTCAATTTTAGAACACACTTTATTTGAAAAAAACAAAATTGTAATTTTGGACTTTTTAACTTTTTGACTTCACTTGGAGATATTCAGAACAGTTTTAAAGTTTTAACACAATAATAACACAAAGGACGCCGAAATTTATTCGGCTAAGAATTATTTGGTTTAATATAACGATTTTTAATTTGTATAAAGAAGATTCATTAACATTATTCACTTTTATTGATTAACTTCATTTTGGTTTAACGAAATTTATTTGAGTTAATATAATTTTAATAAATATAAGGAACATTAATAATGAATTGAAAATGTTCGGAAGAAATTTAATTAATTTTATGAAAATTCCTTAATTTAATGTTGTAGCGTTAATCACTTAGGATGATTTATACATCTGAAATTTATTGTTGGAATGCATATACGAATAAGTATTCTCTATAATAATAATATTCTGGTTTGTTCATATTTAGCGTAAGGAATCGACTGCTCGAATACTCGAGTACTTGGTGACTCGACTACTCGGCCATTTTCTTCGAGTATTCCAAATTGATAAAAAAATTGTTTACTGTAATAAAAGTCTACAAAAAAACAAAGACAAAGACAAATTACAGAATAAATGAAGGTTGTGTTTTAACGGCTAAGTTCGAAAGAAATTTAATTTATATTAAGAATCACTTTCCATTATTCTTCATTTTAAATTCAATAATGTTGTATAAATAAATAATCTTCTTTAAGCAAATGTAATATTCGTCATTTTACAATTTTTATTTTTTTATTTGAAAAATATTTGTTGTATTAATTATAAATAATTGATTTCCAATAAAAGCATTGATTAATATTAATCATTTTGACAAATAATAGTTCTGCTAACAATAAAATTAATTTATTTCCTGAATTTAGTTTAATTAAATGAGTTATCTTGGGCCAATGTAAAATGAATTAAAATCAATATATATGTTTGAAAAAAGTTACAGTACATTTACAATAATTCGTTATATTAAAAATATATTCTTAAATATAAAGAATTTATTAATCAATTTTTTAAGGAACGTTCCTTCGTTAATAGACTGCAAATATTTCTCTCGGTGTACTAGGCGTATTTCCGCAAATTGTCTCTATTACTAATTTAGCTGCGAATTGGTAGGCTGTAGTACCAAATCTAGTACGATTTTTGTACATTTTCATTTTTTCAGGGCAATTTTTTGTGATTGTTGGCTGAAAACAAACGTTTGCTGACATTTGCCATAATGGAAGATACAAATTAATTCGTTTGTGACAAAATACGGTAAAATGTATTAAGAAAAATTGTATATTAAAATTAAATACGTGTAAAATAAACGCAAAAAATACGCAGTTTTAAGCGGCACATGTGTTTTGGGTGCGGAAAAGCGCGCGTTACTACAGTCAAACATTCCGCACATCTGTTTCCACCAAAAATCGTGTGGAAATATTCCCATTACACAACGATTTCTTAATATTGCTACACGATTTGTGAAAACCCAAATGTTTTAATGTTTTAATAAATTTGTGTTGATCCGTACAAGTTTGTAATTTTTTATGTTTCTACTTGATTTATAAATGTTACAGGTCTATCGTATCGTAGAAAAAATAGCGTGTATAACTCGTGTGAAAAAGAGTCATTGCAAATTTCACTTTCGTATTGCAATGACTCGTTTTCTTCACTTGTTATACAAAATACTATTGTAAGTGTATGCCGCCGGAGTCATTTGTAGTATACACGTCGAATATTCCGTGAAATAAATTAAGATTAACCAATTTATATTTTCGACAAGTTTTCTTTAAATTACTATAACCACAGTATGTTCTTATTGATAAATAATTTTTTTGAAATTTATTTGTATTAGGCACACAGTTATTTTTGTTTGATGCTCGGTTATAATAGATCTACACAAATAGGAAACTAGTTCCCGCTTGTCTGGAAAAAAATGTATTTCCAAATATTATCTGAAATATTTAATGTAAAGTTACATTTTCTTTCATAATTTTTAAGTTTTCCAGAAATTTTTTCTGGGGATTAAGACCAAAAATTGTTAAATGTAATTTACGCCAGAGATTTGGAGTAATTTTCTTATGGTCCATATATTATTTTGACTAAATTCCACTAATACATATTGACCTTGCATGGTCATATTTTCCCAAGGAATAACTTTTATTCGATAGATTTTGTAAAGAGATTACATTTTTGGTACTAAATATAACAATATGAATCGTAATTTTTCCAACTGGAATTTATTTTAGCAATGAGAAACTAATATATACATGTGTATATAGGATCTGTGGATTTGTGGAAAACTTCACATCGATATTTCTAATAGGGAATTATATGATCATGAGTATTTTTTTATTTCATGAGTTTAGCTCATGAGTTTAATAGATGCTATTGTACATAAAAGCAAAACTAGGTGAACTTTTTTCAGCCCATCCTGTATATTTAACTGAATCGGGTGACATAGTCCTCATGGACAATTTTTGGTGGGGTATGCCTCTTTATTTAAAGAGACCTAACGCTCAAAATAAGTTATGAACAATATAAAAAAAATATAGAAAGAATGAAAAAGGAAGATACGAGTATTCTGGGCTTTTTTCAAAATATTTTAAAATTAAATTTTCCTTTTATAAATATAATACTTTCTAATTGGGCAATATGACCATAAAATGTTTAGGGGCCTTTTATGGGCATTTAGTCCCTTTAAGAGAAGTATCTCTCCAGAAAAATTGGGGCACAGTCCAGGGGCTATGCCACGACACCAAATATTCAACGGTTCCATTCAAAAATCGTAAAGTTAAAGCCAAACATAATTTTATTGAATGAATTAGAGAAGCGATGGTTGAGCACCCCCGTTTTGGTTCTGATATTTTTCAAGGCGAAGGGACAAGCTTTATTTGCAGTCTTTTCCAATCTGCTCCATCAATACATACATGCAAATAAAAAATCAGGAGAAGCTCATCAATGTGGGCAACTTTCAATTTCACAATGAGCCGGCACCCATAAGACCGTAGCTTTGTTTTTAGAACAAAGAAGATTAAACAAATGTTTATACACAGTTAAAAAAAAATAGGTTATGTAATGCAAATTGCATTACATGTAGGTCCAGTGCTAGCTTCCATCACAAAATAATGCTAACCTTGCATTAAAATAGGTTTTAATGCACAGTGCATTAATTTGTATATCAGCAATTACATTAAATTTTAATGCAACTTTCCATTAGAATATAAAGCAAATTGTAAAAGAACCGTCAAGCAACTGCATTAGAATTTATCAAAGACTGCATTAATAAAATATTTTAGAAGTATTAAATTTTAAAACAAGTTGCATTAAAAGTTGTGTAACTTTAGCCACCATTTTTTGTTTTGTTAATAAAATTTAGCAGCGTAGTTTTTCTGATGCTGGTCTTAGTTTTTGGCGCCTTGAGGGTCGAGACCTCAGAGACTCCAACTGGTTTGCAGTTTGGTGGGCTAGATCAATTTATGATCGCCCAAGGTAATAAATTATATTTTAAGAAATGAAAAGTTTACGTGTAACCTAACTAAAGTCGGCTTGAGTTAGTGAATTTTATATTAATAACGCAAAACACGTGCTTGAATTTATAATTCATATATACATTGAAGTCCGCAAATGCTGCTTTAGAAATCTTCGTAATTGCGTTAAAATTCATTTTAATGCAATCATTACTTTACAATTTAATACAACTTGCTTTACATAAGTCGTAATGCAAGGCTTGTATTAAAAATTAAAGTTATTTTTTCAAGTGTGTAGTCTCAGTCAACCAAATACTCTGATATCATTTAAAGGGCAGTACTAATTTAAGAAACTAGCACTCAGTTCAGAGCAAAAGCCATCTAAAACGAGAGAACAATAAATCACTCGAAGGATAAACCACTGAAAATAAATTGTTGAAACAAAGCAGTACCTAGAATGAAAGTGTTCAATTGAGGCAAACACAGAATTGACTCCATAGCAAGAAGTGGAATAGAAAACTTTAGCTCTAGTAATGGAATCTAGCAATAATTTGCAGTCCGATAAGCTTGATTAAATACGTCTTTAATTTGATCACTGGTCACAAAACAATGGAGAAACATGAGACGATTGGTAAAACCATACGATGTATTAATAAACATAAACATTTGTGGGCTCAAGCCTCAGGATTTACCAAAAGCTCTGTATTGCCAAAATAAGGCAGTACCTTTGTGAATTTTAAAATCACTTGGAACGTCGTACGAGATTATCTGATGAGCTAAGCCCCAATTAGGGGTTTCAACAGACAAGAGACAAGTTAGTGGGTTCGGAAGCAATAACTGACCAGTTGGTAGACAAAAAGCATTAAGGCTACATACATCAGTTTTAGCCAAAACTTTGTTAAGTGTAGCTACAGCCAACAGACTATTAAATTCCTCACAGAAGTGACCCAGTCAACCTGGTGTTTAGATTATTTAGCTTCCTAATGAATTTTCTTAACCTTTTAAGTCGAGACCTCCAGAAAGGTTTGTTCCGAAATATCTGCTTACTGAAAAGAGTTGAAGAATTTTCAAAGGCAGACGAAATTGTCTTGAAAATTCCATCGGTGTAACAAGAAGAGGAGCCAACTCGACAGAGAAAAGGTCACAATTGTTAATTTCCTGTTAATGTATGGTTTAAACCGTGGCCTTTTAAGTTGAATAGAAAAAGAGATACAACTGTCTGAAGTCAGAATATCATTCATCACTTTTCAGTTAAACATTAAACCAATTATATACATGGAGCACAAACTGAAGTCAATCACCTCCTGCCAAACAGAGTTAACAAAAATTGACGCACGGCTTTTATTGAATATTTACATCTCAGAAGAGATTATCAAATTAAATAGAGAAGTCTCTCTATGGTTAATGTTTGAACTACCTCACATTGAGTGCCCCGAGGGGGATTCCCTTTACTTTACAACACCAATGAGCGAAGCACTCATATATATTTATTAATATGAATGCACACTCTAGTTTTAACGACAGAATACTTACAAAAAGTCTGCCATTAGCGGAATGCAGTAAAGAAACAGTACCATCAAGAAGGCACGATTCCTGAATTAGAAAAATATCTGTGTGCGATAAAGCAAGCGACTTCTTTAGTACGAATTTAGCTGATTTGCTTTAATGCATATGTTTTATTGCAAGCATTAGTATCATTTTTAACACCATCAACACAAGTAAAAAAACAATTACGGTCCCAAGAGCAAAAGGAAATCAGTACTAAATTCAAAGGATTTCAAGTCAACCCAGATTACAATTGATTGTCCAGCATGCTTGCAATAGAAGACCTTACATCTTTTAGTCGAGAGAGATTTGGATTCATCAGTCCTGTGTTAATAATTACGATCTGAGGCTCCTCTGATAGCTCAGAGACCCAAGTAAACAAAAGAAAGGGTTTTGGAGAGTCGTTAATAACTAGTTAACAGCCAATTCAAACCTCTTTGATTTTAGGGATTTCAAAAAACCATTTACAAGTGTCTTCATTATTGCACCTACGGATGGAGACGCTATCAGACAGATAGCACCCAAATAACTGCGGTAGAAAAACAGAATACCTAGCTGAGTCGATAATAAGCCGACTCTGCTCCGCTCGGAAAATACCCAACTTGGCCTCATCGAGAGTGTTTATTGGATTATTATCCCTGCCAGAAATTTTTTTAGTGTAGAAGTAGTGCCGTTATTGTTCGGTTCCACTTGAAATTGCTCGAGGAACCCCCTAAAGGTTCCTGCGCAATAGAGCCGAGTGCAAACCCGTACAGCTTGACAACTTCAGGTTTTTTTTCTGTAGTTAAAATTCTTATTATTAAACATAAATTCAATTATTGAAATGATGTTTGTTTGTAGACCGCATATTATCAGTGACAGTACCTTTTCGAGCTTTACTTGTTGTTCGACGGAAGTCGCCTCCTAATATTAGCCATTTTCCTCCGAATGGCCATAAATTGTTCATAATTTCTCAGCAGATCAATAAGTGAAGCTTCATCTATTATCATCATAGATGCTTCTCTCAATTTGTTCGACTCAAGAGATGGAATTTTCATATTAGAAACAAATGTCTCATTAGCAGGAAATGGAATTTTACATCCATTGTGTGATGTTCGACCGCGGATGCTAATAAGTCTGCAGTGGTTGCGAAAACTTGAACTATTTTACCTTGTCTTCTAATATAGCACATTAATGTGCTGTGCAGGTATGTGTTCTCTGATCCACCAGAGGTATAAATAAAAAGCAACCGTGATTAAACCAGTGAATCCTCAATGTATGCTGAAATGTGGATGACATTGAAAGTATGTTCAATATTGTGAGTTGAACTAGGATCGAGCAAACCTAAATCGGTGTATATCATGACATGCCTTCGTAACACAGTTTCGATATCGTGTAATGTGTACCTGATGTCTGGGAGGTAAACTGCAAGCCGATAAACGATATGTAAACGCTTATGCTTGGGATTTTAAAGAAGTCGCCAAATCGTTTCCGGTGCGCAGTCATATCCTTTGTAAGCATGCTTAAAAATGTAAATGAGAGAATTCCACATTGTTTTAAACAGGATAAATATTTTGCCATTTGTAACTGTTATAATAATAGTTTATTCTTGGCACATACCTATATAGCTTGTTGACTGATGAGCAGCCAAAAAATTATTATTTAGTTGATTTAAATAGAATTGGGCATTCAGTAAATTCACGCCGTTTATTATTAGCCGTTTATTTAATATTATTACTTATACAGGCGCTTTCGTTGTATAGTTCCAAATTAGTAAACCATTCAAGTATTTATATTGGTTGTGTTTCAATTGGCGGACTCTAAAAACTTGTCTCGGCGATATACATATTTGTAAAGATTAAGTTCGAAAATTTGTTTGATTGTGATTTTCTTATGATCTTACAATTGGACTATCATATTCCTTTTAAGCGATTATTCTCTTTAATTTTGAAAGGAAAACATAATCGACGTTACACGATGAAACCTCATAAGTAAATAGTTTTTAAAAATATGAACGTCATGAACTCATATAGTATAAAATTCCCTTAAAGCCAATTAAATTTCAATTAACATCTATTGTTTATTTTGCAATATTAATCATTTTAAATATTACACCCTTTGTTATGCCACCATAAAAAATCACAGAGGATTGGGAATTACATCGTTTAAAAGATAACTGCAACAGTATTGACTTACATAATATGGTTGACCTTTTTTGTTTAACATATTTTTGATATACTAGTTATGCAAAGTACTTTAATTTTTAAGTGCTACGGATTAAATGTGTATAATTGAATAGGGATGAAATTTATTCGAATCAATATTATCAAAAAATATTTTTTTATCGTTTTACTTACATTAAGTTATGTAATTTTAATAACATTCAATTTGATGATGTTCCTCATAATAAAAACTAAATTTTTTGTTGCAAGTACCCCAGCTACGATGTTTTAGTGTACGCCATATAAAAATGAGTTTTGCATTTGTGTGTATATAATCCCCGAGGAATTTAATGAGTTTGTGATATCAATTTAATAATTCACACAGTCGTACAATAATTTATAGGGGTGAGCTGGTGTATTTTTCACCCGATGCATTTATATAATTTAAATTATTTTCATCGTTTTCTCATGGATATTCGATAACAGGTTGATTAATAATTTTTTGAGTGATTCTTAAGTATTTGGTGAGATGTATTAAAAAAATGTTTACAAGAAAACTTATAATTTTCTTAATTTTCCGTTGTCCGTCCGCATACTCATCTCTAGAAAGAGAGAGACGTAAACAAACTGTTATAATTCAATTAAATTGTTTCTCAAATCAATAACATATTTTGCCTATTTATCATGAGACCAAACGAAAAGAAAAAAAACTGATCATCCCCTCACCATGAAAATATTTCATTCATGCACTTAATAATTTTCCTATTTTCGTATTGTTATTTAAGGGTTTTCTATATTTAACTTATCACTCTCTTGACAATATAATCCTCTTTATAATGGCATTACGTTTTGTATACATAAGATACTATATAATAAAGGATCAAACCCCTAATGTATTTGTATACACAAAAGGATCTACAAAACATTATCCTGATATGTTTGTTTTTATTTCTGCACATTACAAAATACAACACAAAACGTGTTTGTTTGCAAATCGGATAATTTTCCCTTGCGGCATGCGTCATGTGAATATGTATCAAGAAAGAAACAGCAACCCTGAATCTTATATGTTGCCGGTTGCTTCATTAATATTCATTAATTTTCATGTTTCCTTATTGCTTTTTTTTGTTTTTTGTTGAATTGTATTAGAATCGGATAATAATTAATGATCAATCACAAAATTTTGTTTCTGCGTTTAGTTCAATCACCTGAAAATTTTGTAGTCTCACTCGAATTTTGATTGAGTTAACTTGATTATTTAATCATTGACATGACAACTTAATTTTGAAAACTAGGCAATTTTTACAGAAATCCTATATTATTACACCACACGTACTACATGCAACAGAGTAACGATTCAACATTATATAAAATAACTAATAAAGTCGAACCCCTCGTTTTAACCATAAAAAAATAACGATTTTTTTTTTATAATTTGATTGATTATTCTGCAAAGATGTGGACAGCCAAATCGCATTATTCCGATCGAATTAAATCTATTTTCAATGGTTTTTTACTGGTTTGTAATTTTTTTCTGCTAGCAAAATATAAACCTATAAAACTACCCTAAATAAATACACACACACACTAAAACTGGACATAACAAATTGATTTTAGATTTATGGTGGAGAAGACCAGAAAAGACTGGAGCGGTCATTATTTTACCTGTGAGTTTTGTAAACATAAGTGGAATTTTTATTTGACCGATTTGTGCAGTGATTTTAATGGATTTACAGTAAAAACATAAATATTACGGTTAAAAAGTAATTTATCAAATATAAAGGGCTGAAACCTCATTAGGTGATTAGAACTTTATTCTTCAAAATTAAACCTATACTTCCAAATCAATCTCTTGATTGACCAAAACTGAATCTCTTAAGTCAGTCTTCAGCTCAACCTCCAAAAACAATATTTGTGTAAAATGTGGTTGAAATTGGTCAAGGCGTGTGAATTTGTTTAAATAGCTTTATATAGGTTTTACCATGGCCAATCAGGGTTTAACTTATCTATTTCATAACGGATATTAGTGAAATTGACATCCGCGATAGAAATGGGATTCTAAACTGATGGCCAATTAGGATAGAACTTGGCTTAATTGATTATGATGGAATTCATGATTTGCGATGGAAAGGTGATTCTAAGATGATACTGCTAATTCCGAGACTCTACACTACTGTTAGTATAGTTTTAATTTTTCAGCACGTGTCCGCCACACACTTCATTTTTTTAAGCATGGCCAAACTTACAGCTCTGACAGTAAATATTCAAGAAACATACCCAACATTTAAAGCGAAGGATTGGTGAGAAAAGTTTGTAGGCGAACTTGAATATTATTTCGAAGATAATCTCGATCGTTAAGCTATTGAAATAGACGTTTATGCTGCCTAAAAGAAACTTCAATAGCTGCATGATTTACAGAAACCTCATTAGACAACAATTTAAAAGCCATATTGACATATTCCTCAGAACCTCATCTAAAAATAATTTTTGTGTCACATTTCCTTCTATTTATTAGTTGGAAACGTCAAAATTCATCATAATCGGTTAAAAATAGCTAAGGTATATCTTAATTGCCCTTATTACAGAATTTAATCTTAAAATTATTTAAGAATGCAGTTTCAAATCCATTTATCAAATTTCCTCCAAATCGGTTAATAAATAGGGAAGTTCCATCATACATGGCCATATACCAGAACTTTATCGGAAAATTATTTTAGAATCCCATTTTCATGGCGGTTATCATATTTTACTAAAACCGGTTAAGGAGTAGCCAAATTTGACATCTATTAGCGCTATTCGAGAACTTCTTCCAAAACTTATTTTAGAATTCCATTTCCAACGCACATATCGAATTCCATCATAATCTGTTAAGAAATCAGCAAGTTCTATCATACTCGACCATATTCCAGAACTTGATCAAAAAGCATTTTAGAATCCCATTTCCAATACACATGTCGAATTTCATCATAATCCGTTGAGAAATAGGCAAGTTACATCCTACTTGGCCGTATTACAGAACTTTAACTAAAAATAATTTAAGAACCCCATTTCCATTGGAAATACTGAATTTCATTAAAATCGGATAAGATGTAGAATCCCAATAAAATTTTTATAAAAAAAATCACAAATCATCCGTTTAACTACTAACTAAACCCTAATCCAACTCCAACTCAGCTCTAATTCAACCCGCAAATGGAACTCAACGCAACCGCAAACAATACGCCAAACTCAATCCTCAAACCAGCATATTAAATAAAAAATTGATTAACTGCTTACTTCATCATAATCCAACCTCAAATCAACTCCAACTCAACTTCAACTCAACCCGCAAATTGGCCCCTAACTTAACCTACAATTAACTCCAAATTCAATGCGCTATTCCTTAATCAACCATATATAATCAGCATGTAAAAATATCGTAAATTTTTGTATAACCGCAGGTGCTTTGGGTCAATTCGGAATGCAGGTGCGCCACCCTCTTGACGTATAGTCTCCAAAAGCTTCTTAAATCTCCGCCTTGACCATAGAAACAGATTGGCGAAAAACAATCCAAATTGGATAAGCCATTCTCGAGATACCATGGGTACAGACATCCAGACATCCAGACAGACGGGCGGACATTTTTTTTTTTTTTGCTTTTTCAGACTTAGGGACTTTTAAAACGTCGAGAAAATTGGTTTAGGACCAACCAAATTTTTCGTCATTTTTGACCGGATTCCAATACTTTGATCTTTTTAGACCGAAGTAATAAGACTCCGTTGCGTATAAGTCTGACTCGAGAAATCACGTTGAGGCCAAACATACATATTTGTTTGTATTTATTAATGTAAAATTAACGAAAAATTTACGAAAATTGAACACTAAGTTTGTGGACTTGTAAACAACCAATAAACCACTTCTCGGTTAATCGGAATCGCCACCGCTGATTACATTTCAACAATATTGAAAGGCGTGGGCAAGTCGATTTTATTTATACAGAATTTTCGAAAGCTTTCGATAGGTTGGATCACAAACTTCTAATTCAGAAATTATATGACTTTTGATCCGATTTTAACCCAATTAAATGGATGATGTGTTTCCAACTATATGCGACGGCAATTCGTAAGGATCTCAACAGCTAGATCTTTCTTATTTTAGATAACTTCCGATATTCCACAGGGCAGTCATCTTGGACCACTTCTAGTTACTAGTTACGATATTTATTGATTATGTTGCCCAGTGTTTCAAGTTTTGTAATTGCCTTATGTATGCCGGCGACCTAAAAATATATGCCAATATTAATTCTAATATTGATTCTGAGCGTATGGTCGGTTCGTAAGGAATAAGTTGCACTTTTTTTTCGCTGATGCTACATCCCATGGAGGGATTTGGCCGCTTCATTGTGAAGTTTCGTAATCATTTTTACAACGGATAATCAGTGATGTGTTCATTGATCCTTACCTTAACCAGCCGTGATTTTTTCATCACCCGCCGGGAATCGAACCCGGGACCTCCGGAGCTTAAAGTCAGCATGCTAACAACTGTGCCACCGGGGCGGCGAGAGTGAACCCTTCTCTTTCTATTATTCGTGTGGGCATGAAACACAAAGAAATGAAAAGTTTTCCTGGAGTTTTTTTTTGATTTAGTGAATTTATAATTCGCTAAATCACTACGTGCTTGCATCATACTTAATGTATGAAGGTCGTAGTTTGGTCGTAGCTACCTGATGAGTAGATCGAACTTTTTGTTTTGAGATTATCAGTACGAAACCAAACTACCAGAAAGCTCAAGGAAAGGTTTTCATTTTCTAGAGTCAATATATTTTGTATTGACTCTCGGGGTAAAGTACGGGGGGGATTTTGATATTTTTACTTTTTTGGTAGATATATTATAAATGACTGGCCTCTTAATTTTTCTGATTAACAAGTCGAAAATGTTGTGAATGCCATTATTATTAATATACTGTGTCTATAAAAAGCTGAAAGAATCGTATTGAAGTTTTTTTTAGTTATTTATGCTCGAGTCTAACATTAAAATTAGTCTTGCTTGAGCGGCAGAATAATGAACTAAAGATAAAATGCCAGCAAAATCAGATACAATGTATCAATAATCAAGACATTATGGTTAACCTACAAAATAGAATTTAAACACTTGTGAAACAAATGAAACTTTCTACGTCTACCACTGTTAGAAGTCAGAGCCATCCATATTAATCCCCTACAAACATTTACACGGTGTCACCTCCCATGCTGTCACATCCTAACTTGCATTCAACCTTTTCTATATGTTAACATCTAACTTTTACCTTTCTCTTCCCTTTTCACTTTCTTCCTTTCTTTTTTCCTTCTTTCCCTTTTTCTTTTGTTTTTTAATTTTAGGTGGAGCTTTGATAACTCTTCCAAGGGGGATAAGCCCCCAATCGTGTCATTATATGATCGCAGTCCCAGAATTCCGGTTTGATGAAGTTACGTTTAATGGAGGAAAATGTTAAAGTAATAGGAACTTTCCAGAATTTAAAAGTTATATAACTCCGAAACTATACTACATAATGATAATAGAAATTGAAGTATCGAAAAAAGCAAAAACATTTTTGTTGATCTTTCAAAGAAAGTAAAACCAGTTATTTTGATAGTTGTGGGATGTCTTGCTGTGGCGGTGGTATATGTTCAATGAATCGCCTAGCGAGTGAGTTGAGGCAATTTCAGTTGAGGCCAAAAATACTCATTGAACAAACTATTTTTGGGATTGTATTAAACTTTATAGTCCAAAAATTAATTATTTGATTGATGTATGTAAGTGTGAAATACTGGCTCCGAAAAAATTAAAGGAAAGTGAAAAAGGATGTAAGTATATACAGAGTACTTTATTTATTTGTATCTTAATATCATGACTAAGGAATGCAAATGAAGTAAAGGTGGCTGGGTTTGTTTTATCCAAGTTATGTTGTGGTTACTTCTTTTCCGCCTTCGGATAGTATAAGGCCGACTTAGACCTAAGCTCAGACGAGTGCCCAAAAATCAAATTAGCTGTACCAGCTAGGATTACACTAGAGGATGGGATATAATGCAAATGTGGATTTCTCTGATGAGAGTGGTACATTTCTGGTGGTTGATCTCTAAGCCAGCACACCACAGGGCTTCAATTAATTCCTTAAGAACGGGCTCAATAGAGGTGATAATGCCGTCGCGATCATCACCGTGTTGAATGCTTTTACTATAAGGTCTATGGAGAGAACATACACTTGATGTCCGGCCCGCAATTCCTCATCGAGAATGCGAGGAATGGTGAAAATATGGTCATCAAATGGTTGAATGATTGGCCAGAAACGCCACTCTATAACTTGGCGCAACTTTTGTAACGGCGATCACCACCGTTCCAATAGAGGGTTAAGTATTTGATTTAATTTCTCCTATTTTTTTTTTAACATAACTTTACAAAACACTAATTGTTCCCGTTAACCCTTTCGAGTAGTGGTGATCAATTGTGGCATGAAGCTATAAATTCGCTGTTGTGTTTTAAAGGGGGATTGTTCTATTTTAAAATTCAAGTTAAAAACATCTAGTTAATTCGGTAGTAAAATGTGAATGAAAATAAAATGTTAGTAGTGAAAACATTCGAGAAAAGAACGGAAAAACAATTCATGTTGGGGATAAATAGTGATCAGTTCTGTTTTAATATCAAGTTTTATCTGATTAGCTTGAGTTATTAGTTATTATTGTTCTGAATGTATCTCACTTTAATTTAATAAAATAAGTATAAAATAATAATGCGAAAATTTACATAATTTACTAATATGAAACATGTACATAATATAAAAAGTATATTTAATAATAAACGGATGCAATCGTAAGTGACAATAAAATTGAACAATAAATGATCAACAATAAATTAAATTGATTAATTAAAAAAAGCAATGCACCAAAAATCCGCTTTAACTTCGGAATAAATAAAAACCGGATATAGTAACGTGAGGTGCAAATGGTGAGCGTACGATACGAGTGAATGAATGGTGCGATATAATGAAAGTTTACTGAATGAGAAATGTGGAATGAACAAGTTAAAAAAAAATTTACAGTGAACGCAATACATATTAAAGTAAAAAGAATATACAGTGATCGAAATATTTAGAAAAGAATTTTGCGTATACTAAAACTATAAGTGAAAGTGAAAATTTACAGATTAGTGAGTTTCAATAATCAAGAAACTAAAATATATCTGTAAATAACAAGGAAATGAAGTAAAAAGGAAACTGTATCTACGATAAAACAAAAGTAATGTTATCTACTTGCAACACGTCATCATTCAACATACAACATATTGGCGTTTAAGTTAAGATTTTATTATTTTATTTATTTTTTTTAATGTATTTTCTATATTTTCTCTCATTTATAAATTACTATTATATTATAGCATTAATTTTCAGTTATCAAATTATTTTTATAAGCGAAGTTTTGTTGTCGGTTTTCACGCTATATTTACGAGGTAAATTAACGGTTTAGTTCCTTCTAGATTTATATGATGGAAATTTTTGTCTCATAAGAATAGTTTGATAATATCTTTGTTAGGATTATAGGGTTACTCTTTTGTTTAGTTATTATTTTTCGCTAACGTTATACAAATATTGTTTATAATTTTTGGTTATTATTTTAATTTTTTTTTTTTTATCTATCTTTGGAAAAAAATAAAACTGATCAATGTCTTATGGTTAGCTAACATGAATTGTTTCGTTATTTCTTGGTTCATTGGTTTTTGCATTGAGTTTCGCATATTTTGCATTTCAGGATGAGATAGAGGACGAGATATCAGAGGATGAGTTTGGTAGGTTGTAGTTCTTGGACAATGAGGTGAGTTGATCCTCCCTTTCTTTATGCCTTCCTAAATCCTTCTTGTACGTTCCGCGGTCTGACAAGATCTGTTACAAACTTTAGAAAATCCCATCCCTAACCCTGAGCTCAAGCTGGCTTTAATATGACCGCTCTAAAGTCCCTGAACAGATACAAATTTTCTGTTAACAGTTGGTTTTGTAGTGTTGATTGTTGACTAATACCTTTAATAAAACAGGGTCAACACATTTATCGTAATTGATCACCCACACTGCAACCAGACTCGTTACACTTTCACCCGCTATAGTTTATATTTTGGTGATCCCACAAACATTTAATAATATTTTCCCGGGTAACACCGGGTTTACGAGCTAGTAGATAATAAAACGCAAATTGTTTGGAAATGATTTTATTTAATCTTCGATGTAATCTTCTTTTAACTCAATACACTTCATCAAACGATTTTCAAACATTGCAGTGAAGTGGTCACTCGTTTGCGTTTTTGATCGATAGTGGCCAAACGCGGCACCCATCGTGCTTTAAGCTTTTTCAAATGCAAATGTCCATGCTAGATATTTTTTACACATTCTTCTGAAATATTTACGATATCAACAAACTCATTCAATTTGGCTTTACGACACTCAATACTATCTCATGGATTTTTTCAATCATTTTAGGTATTGCCAACTCTTTTGGGTACATGATCTAAAACACTTGCATGACCACGTTTAAATTCATAAAAATTAAGTGTTTCACAGGATATACCATACACGCCCAAAGCTAAATCTCTATCTTTTTAAATTTTCGTTGCTGATCAGCTTTTCAAATAAAAACGAAGAATTGTCCTCACTATTGGCTTATTAAAAGCTTGAATCAAGGAATTTATTTTAATTTAGAAATTAATTGCGTATATTTTAAAACAATTATTCGAAAAAAGGACTACATATACATAACAGAACGCTAAAAAAATCATATATTGTATAGTTAAGGCTTTGCCGCACGCACAAACGGTAAATATCGGCATTTCCAATCGTCTAATCCATTCTTTGGCAAAATGGTTTGTTTTATCATCTAAATTATTGAATAATGGCTCAAATCTATAAACACCTCCATCATTAGACAATTTTATTAAAATGGGGTTAGTTTCATTCAAAATCCTGAAATTTTATATTTGCCGGCAATCAAAGTAAAATCCATAAGTTAAAATATAAAATTGGTGGAACTTATAGGTTATAGATTAGAACCAGTTTTTAATAATTTTGATATTGGAAATGAAACAAGTTTGTCGAAAACTGGGTTTGACGGTTTGAAGTGTCTTGATCTTGACGGTTTACCGTTTGTGCATGGGCATCGCATCTACTTTTACGAACCTAAATGGACTACTCACATAAATTCCAAGTTGTTAGTTCGGAGATCAAAGGCACATGTTAATGTAAGCTTAGAACTTTTCTGTTACGTTTATTTCGTCCCTCTAGTAATGAAACAACGTATAAGAAAAATAATTCGCATTTAAAAAACGTTTTTTGAAAAAACTTTTTAAAATAAAATCGTTTATTTCATAGAAAATTAAATTTTCTTTAAAATAAAAGATGTTATTTCAAAAAGTTTTTTCAATAAACATTTAAATGTGAATTATTTTAAAACTATTATTTTTCTTATAAGCTGTTTCATTACTAGAAGGACGATTTATGAATTCATTTTAAATAGTTCGCTAAGATACTCTAAAATGACTGACGTAGAGGGCATAAGAGTCTCATGCATTCAAAAAATATGTTTTACTACCTATAGGTTCTAGTTTGCATCACTTTTATGTATTTTTGACGCCATTATTCAAATTTAAAGATCAAAATCATGTTTTATCATACGAATGAAGTTTCTAAACAAACTTCATCTATTCCTACGATAAGTTCTCCAGTCTGTTAGCACTTAATTGAATACATTTAAAAAAAAAAACATTTTCACAATATTTACAGTTCTTTTGGGCATTGAGATATTACTCTTCAATGCATAAATGATCTAAACTAAAATGAAAAAATGCCCCAAAAATGTATAAAGGATTGAAGTTTTTGAAGAACATGCAACATGCTCCAAATTTTGGGAAATTGTTCATTTCTGGGGTATTTTTGAATTTGGAAGAGATTCCAATAAATTTTTAAAACATATGCCGTAGCAATTATACATTGCGGTGTAATTGAAAAACACCATTTTTGTGGCACAAACCATATTTTCCTTTATGCTGGAAACAGATGTGCGGAATTTTTGCCTGTAACGAACGCTTTCCTGCACCCAAAATACATGTGCCGCTTAAAACTGCGTATTTTTTGACATTTATTTTACACTTATTTAATTTTAATATATACAATTTTTGTTAATAAATTTTACCATATTTTGTCACAAACGTATTAATTTGTATCTGCCATTTTGGCAATTATCAGCAAACGTTTGTTTTCAGTCAACAAACCCAAAAAATTGCCCTGAAAAAATGAAAATGTAGAAAAATCGTACTAGATTTGGTAGTGCAGCCTACCAATTTGCAGCTAATTTAGAAATATAGACAACTTGCGGAAAAACGCTTACTATGCGGAATACATGTATTTCATTTCATTTAAAATAGTGTGTTCTAATTTAAACGCAAGCGTTTTTCGGCACGTCTGTTTCCACCATTTAGTATGCGACGCAAAGGCTCCTTTTCTTATATAATTTAAATTCAAAAATCATCATCGAAAGTATAGGTTACTGCACTATCGTAGAAAAAAATTATTATAGCAATCCATGGAGAAAGTAGCTGAAAATTTTATTCAAGAAGAAGGCATTGATTTTGTTCAAAATACTAACACTCTACAAAAAGTAAAATCCCACGATGTGTTAAGAAAAATAAGGTCTGAGGCGTTATAATCAAACTACAATGTTGGTGATGATTTCATCGATATTGATGAAGAATGGAAGAAAGGTGAATATGGCGATGGCAAGTATATTCAAAAAATTATGTGTCGCCCGTTTGTTGTAATAACATTTAGTGCAATGCAGAACAAAGTACTGAAAATACTGAAAGACTTGTTTAAGAATAAAGACCTACCAGTATTTAGATGCCATGTTCAACTATCTAGTTTTAAGCTGTATAGCGGCCAGAATTAATAACTCCGATGTTTCACCACTATTTTTACTAACTGATATGGTTAGTTCGAGCCACAAAATTGATTCTACAGTAAGTCCTCGACTTACATGATTAATTCGTTCCGAAGATTTTCGCGTAAGTCGAAAAATCGCGTAAGTCGAACAAACCTCAAAACTCATTTTTTTTAAATCACGTAAGTAGGAATTCACGTAAGTCAAATTCGCGTAAGTCGAGGACTGTACGAATTCACGTAAGTCGAATTCGCGTAAGTCGAGGACTTACTGTATTGAAGGGTGGCTTAAATCGTTTAGGATCAATGTAGAGGCAAATCTTAAAAAATGGCCTGTGTTTAATTATGTGGTAATAGATTTTTCTTTTGCTGAATTGAATTCTATATTAAGGGCATTTAACGATATGGGGACATTATCGAATATTTAACTGCAATTCATAAATGGATTCATAATGGCCCGTGTTATAAATCCAAATAATCTGTTGTTAAGTTTTATTTATGTTATTGTAATTTAACACATACAATGGCACAAGATATAGATTGATGCAGCTAATTGTAAAATAATTAAGGAGATCTTTGCACCAATATTCATGACACAAAGTTATGATACCTGAGTAGCTCAGTTTAAAAATTTTCCATTAGGTGGAATCCGTGATGCTCCAATTTTCAATAGGAAACAGCGCTGTAGTATAGATAGATCATGTTTTCCGAAAGAGGACAGATCGAGCGAAAGTAGTATAATGATAAATACATGTGCCGCTAGTTGTTACTACTAAAGTAGAACGAAAGTACTTCACGTTTTCCAAAAGATGCCAGCACTAACGACACCAGTGGTAAAATCTTCGCTCATTTATCACTATGTATCATACCTTTCTTTTTCACATTTTACTACGATTATTAATAAATTATTAAATCGTAGAAAACTTAACATAGTGAAAAAAGGGACCTTTATAAAATAATTTGGCAGCATTATTATAAGGAAAATCATCAGTAGTAGTAACATCTAGGTTCAAGAGTAATTTCTATTATATTAGTAGTGACAGCTAGTGGCTGGATGGTCATGTTTTCTAACAGATGGCACCGTTCGCGAAAAAAGTATTTGCCTGACAGTTTGACATGATCTATTCGCTTTTTAAGGCAAAGTGTCTGACATCTGGTGGATTTTGTAAGAACTAGAGCCAAAGGGGAAAAACACTTATTGACGTTTAATTTGGTGAGAGTTTGGTTCTTTAAACCGTTTAATATTTTCAAATGAATTTATCGATATAAAATATGGGAAAAAAAGTCATAAAATATGCTCGATACGAGGTTGTAGGACGTATTGTGACAAAAAAAAAATATTATTCTGCACCAATTCCCGAAGGATAAAAATTTAAAAAACCAATGGATCCAAGTACCAGAATTCACAAAAAATTCGTCACAAAAAATACTGCGATCTGCTCAAAACATTTTGAGAATTCTGACTAGAAAAGTAAGTCAATGAAAATGAACAAAATGTGACTTATAATTTTGTTCTAATTATTTATATTTATTTTAGATCAGGCCAAAAAACATTATTTGATAAAAAAAGTTGTGCCTTCAAAAATTTACCACAGGCAAAATATAATAAGCCGTCTGCAAAACAGCGAAGCTTACGACTACAAAATACTGCCGTTACATTAAATATTAATGCTGTAAGTACGAATAAAGTGGCAAATATAGAAGGGAAAAGTAATCCGGTAGCATCCGATTTAAAAGCTGACAATATTCAATATTCAGAAATTCTAACAAACCAGGACGTTGGTGTCAGCTTTAAAATGAGTACTGATGTCGAAACATTGTCCATGACTCAATTATCGAGAGGGCAATATAGGAATTCCCAGCTTTCTATTGACGATCTCATTACAACAATTGCTCATCTAAATATCATGACATCCCTAAATGACAAAAACTATTCAATTAATAGTAGATAGCATACAAAATTTAGAACTTGAGCCTCACATATTCAACACTATATTTAACAGCAAATTATCCGTTAAACTGAAAATTTTACTTGTGCTCATTAAATTAAAATAAAATTTAGATTTCTCGTGCTCTCAGTGTTGTTTGGAACTTCAATTCCGAGGTGCATAAAATGCTTCAGAGAAATGGTGCCTTTTATGAGAGCAGGATTAAAATCTTTAATTTATTGGCCTTCGAAAGAAGAGGTAGAAATGAATATACCTCTTTGTTTTAAAGATTTTTTGGATGTTCGTGCTGTACTCGACGGTACAGAAGTGGAAATAAGTCAGACTAATTGCCTCAAATGTAAAGTGGTAACATACTCTCACGACAAAGGAAGAAATACCGTAAAATTTCTGGTTGCTGTTAGTCCTGCTGGATTAATTACATACATTAGCAAAGGGTACACCGGAAAAGCATCCGACAAATTCATTTTTAATCAAGAAAAAATGATTGAAATTATATCGACCATCATTTATGGATTCAAAACTACAATTTGGCAAAGATGAAACCGTCTATAATACCTCTATAGCAGCGGCGCGGGTGCATGTTGAAAGGGCAATTCAAAGAATTAAAATTTATAAAATAATGAGTAATATAAGTAGAATTGACCACTGTCTATTTCCGATAATTGACGAAATATTTCATATTATGTGTAGCCTAGTCAATCTAAGCAATCCAATTTTAAGTGAAAATAAATTTTAATTAAATTGTAATTCAAATGTTTTATTTCATTCGTGTCATATCACAAAAATTATTTACTTATTGATATAAATCACAAATCACTTATAATAGATTACGCCTTCGTGGATTTCGTTTGCGTAGTTTACTGCGCATTACGTCAACTGAGAATTTTTAGTAAGATATTGCAAAGGAAATGTATGAAAAATAAGGAATTTGTCTAATAAATGTTAATATATTGATGTATTATGGTTGAATATGGATGTATTATGGTTAAATATTTCTGTCCTCTTAGAAAATAGGATCCATGCTTTTAACAATCTCTTATTTGTTGGAAAATAATGAACACTATATGGACAACTATTTATATTGTTATTACAACAATTAAATACGTCGCACCACATTATTTATTTAATTTAATTTAATTTTTGAATTCAATTACATACAACAATATTGTGAAACAAATCTGTTCACTTTCATTTGACATCATTATTTTATGCCGTTTATTTTATGATCCAAATAGGCAAACTGCGCAAGGCGTAATCTATTATAAGCCCCGATCTATAACTCATGGATACGGCATAAAACTAAATTACCATAGAAAACAACAACAAACAATGGTACAACTTTTTTATGTATTTTACTCACTAGAATTCTATATACCTCTTACTCTAAAATCGTATTTCCGAAAATGTAAAGTAAGAGCTGCACTGGGACAATTTTATTTCCGAAAATTATTCAAAATCTTTTTTTTTTCTAATAAACTTAAGACACACAGAAAGATATTCAAAATCTTTCATTTTTAAAATCATAATTTAATAAATAAACCACTTTACTGCGTATTTTCAGAAAATATTTAAATAAATTTTCATATTTTCCCCTTGAAATATTAAGTGCATATCTGAACTATGAAATAAAAAAAACACAACAAACGAAAAATTCGGTTTACAATGTCAGTCAAACATAAATAAACAAAGTTAATTATTTGAAAATTTATTGTTTATTTGAAAATGTTTAATATGTACAAATATTTATTCTGTACATAATAGCTATATAAATTAATTTCAAATCATTCGTGTCGGAAAATAATTAACCTGCTTAGTGCTTATATAGTAGAACTAGCTTATAGTAAAAGAACGAAATTTATTAGACACAACACAATAAATGTATTTTGTTGACAAAATTTCAAAAACAGTTGCATTGCTCAATAATTGCTCGCCTACGTTTTTAAATATTATTATTATTATTATTACTTGAGGGCCATGTGGGGGCTCAAGCCACCCCGCACTGCGACCTAAAAGATCTTTTGTGCATTAAGCCCTACTTAATTATCCGTCCAGTCAATATTCAAGCTCTTAATGAACCTGATAAATACTGCCTAACGGTACGTGATACATACTATCTGGGCTCATTGCTCTCCCTCCTAAATGTTTACTGTAGGAAGTACTTCTACACGCGTTACATACTATCTGGGCTCATTGCTCTCCCTCCTAGATGTAATAACATTTACTTCTGCTAGAAAAGCGGTAGCATTGGGACTCAAGGACTTTGAGAGGGCAGACCCACTCCCGTGTATTCCTTCCCGTGCCTAGTCTACCGTTTTGATTTAACTCTTGCGAGTTGCTGGGAATAAAAAAGTCGCCTGTAGGTCACCCAGGTTTACTACAGGAAGGCTAAATAAAACTGGAGGGTGCCTGGTATCCAGAGTCCGCATATATAGACTGATTAACCTATCAGCCATTCATCCATCGGCATATGCTGTTCCACCTTAGATTAGGGATTTTTTGTCAAGGTTTTCTCCTTTAGCGTCGTACTTTAGCCTGTCACCAAAGGCCACATTCAGCCTAATGGTTACAGTTACCGGTGGTTGCCACGAGGAGGCAGTACGTACACCTGCGCCTACTGGAAGTTTACGGAGCCCCTTCCAATAGACGCCAAACCACCTACGTTTTTAAATAAATTTGAATTTGATTTCCGAAAATTCGAAATTCTAGAAAAGGAAGATACATTTTTACTTTTTCTGTCGCACACTAAGAATGATTTTTAGTTTTCTTTTTTATACCATAGTTTTTTTGGGTATGCCGTATCCATGAGTTATAGATCAGTGATTATAAGTGATTTGCGGATATACATTTTATTAGGTCTTTATTTAATTTTTAATTTTTTAATTACTAGCTATAATTATAGACCTTTTATTTAATTTTTAATTTAATTGTATAAATACAATTAAATTAAAAATTAAATAAAAGGTCTATAATAGCTAGTAATTAAAAAATTACAAAGTATTTACATACTTCAAATAGTGAAATTGGCTAAACTCTTAATAATTATAAAAATATAATGTTTTCAAAAATCTATCAAGATCATTTGTCTAAAATATTTGTTATCACAATAATTATTTAATTCAAAAAGCAGTTTCATAAAGTAGTTTAAAAATTATTTATGTTAAAAAGTTAAATTCTTATTTTAATTATGATATATCACATTTTAAAATCAAATCACGCATAATTCATTTAAGGGGGGAACCTCCTCCAGATATTAATTTTTTTGCATTTTTTTTTTTACTTCAAAAATTCATTTAGTATCTGAATAATATATTTCCAAAGTTTCAAGCCCAACAGAAAGTCTTAAAGATCCATAGGAAGTCACCGAAGTGATGCGAAGTAATGCGTTCTCTTCAAGAACGAAAACTTTAATCGAGTTTTTCTTGAAACCTGTTTTTTTGCGCGCCGTGGAATGTAACTCAAAAAATAATGGACCAATCAACTTGAAATGTGTTCCATCCATACTTTAAATTTTTATTATCTGGTATCGGTTTGATATATAAATCAAGTTTTCGATTCCAGTCTGGTTTTTTATTTTTACTGTAGGTAAATAAACCGTAACAACTAGTGCCGGTGATTCTTTTCGACCTTTCATACAGCCAAATGTAACCTGATTGTGCTAATGAAGTTTCTGTAACAGTGACTGATTTTTCCAAATTTAATTCAATATGTTTCCTAAAAAACATTGCTAAATCCACGTCTAATGGGTACACATTCAAATCTAACTCTAATAATAAAGAATTATTGAGTAAAATGCTTTTTTTTTTTTTAAGATGTTAGAAGGCCTTCCTAGAGTGTGCTTGGTGACGGAGGATGATGAGCATCCTAATAAAATAAGAAATGATATAAATTCGTTGGCGATATTAATGTGTGATTTTAAACATTTGCCATTAACGAATAAGGCAAAATTCTCTTTATCTAAGTATTTCTTCAGTCGTTTGGATTGTAAAAGATTTATATTTATTTGACCCACAACAATTATTTTCACTAAGAACTTGGCGAACGTATGTTTTTTCGGCGGTGTTTTTTGCAACTTTCCCCCAGCTTTGCTGCAATTCCGTTGCTGTTAGAGTTCTTATAGTCGAATATCTGCAAAATAAATAATTTTAGTAATCTTGTGTAATAAATCATAATGTAATATCACTTCCTGATTCACATACAAAAGTGTAGCAATTATATGCTTGCACTTTCCTGCTTGGCCTGCTGGACAAGTACATATAGCCTTGTTAACACATTGCTTGTTACGGTGCATAAAAATATTTACCTCCTAAGGTTGATTTTTGGGGTTGGTTGATTGCAAGCAAACACTAACGATTTTAAAGGTGTCATATTGTTTGCCTTGCATACCGCATAAAATTATATTTTTTGCTTGGTACACCTTCTTACCCTCCACAAAACAACGTTTTGTATGTCCATCAAAATATTCGATTATATTTGAAATTGAGATATACAATTTTTTTCTCACCGACATTATTGCAAATCAAAATCCTTACTTTAACCTACATAAAACTCTAATTTTTATTTATTTTCTAAACGAAAAATAAGTTTATATGTATAATTGGGTCTAATAAAACTATATAAACTAGTTTTTGAAATAAAAAATATGTGTTGTAGTAATAATTAAACAATAAATACTTACACGGTACGACTTTCCTATGGTTTTTGACATGTAAACATATTTTATCCCCTTTCGCTAATATCGATTGCAGCGCTGCTAGCGGCACTTTAAAGGCGAATAAAGTGGCGTAATACTACAGCACCCGGATCCCATATGAATGCTTGTATGAACGTGGATCCGATCGAAAATGGCACTAAGTGATTTAAATTCCTCAATGTATGACCTTAAGCTACATATATAGTCACTATATGTATATGAGTAAATATATGGATTCATGAATTATGAGTCAATATTTGGATTTGGTGTAATATTATATATTGGATGCTTATTGATAAAGGCACCCCTAAGCTAAGCTAGGCATGTAAAGGTACAGCCCAGGATTTTATCGCAGAAAATAAAAAAATTAAATATAAAACTGTGCCACATGTATACTCTTATGTGAAGTTATCCCAGCTCAGGATTTTATTATATTTATTTAAAATAAACAAATATTAAAACTTTCTAAGGGGCTAATTAATGTTCTAGTTTCACGATGATCGGTATGTTGCAAGTTGCCGAAATACGGCCTTTATCTTAGAAATCCATGGGATTTATCAAGTTTTAATCAGTTTATATTGTGGTGTGCGAAAACAAAAAATCTCTCGGATTATAAAGGCCATATTTCGGCAACTTGCAAAATACCGATCATCGTGAATGAGCACATTAATTAGCCCTTTGTATGCCCTCTTAAAAATTTTTAATGAAATTATATTTATTTTAATTAAATATAATAAAATCCTGGCTTGGGATACCTTCACACAAAAGTATGTGTGGTATTATTTTATGAGTATTACCTGATTTCATTTTTTTTTCTGGGATAAAATCCTGGGCTAACTTTTCATACCTCCCTTTGCAAATGACATGTGAACTGTGAACAATGATATAAAAATCAAAAATATGAGGAATTTTATTTGATTTCGCACAAACACATAAACGAAAATGGCTTAGAGATGACCCTCATTCCCATCGCAATAACTGTTTATGTTCTTATTAATGAAGGTCCACCTAAGCAAACGCAATGTTTCGATATATCTGTCAATCACTGTGAATTAACATATGCCTAAGCTCGTATATTACATTTTTGAAATTTCAAAAAATGTTCATTATGTATAGTTAAATAAAATAAAAAAAATAATCTTTTGGTTTTTCAATGTGTTTGTGTGTTATAAGAACTTATAACATGTAACTATAATTTATGAAAGATTGATTAAAGAACATATATCTATGTATATCTACTGCGATTTACCTCGTAGAAAAATGAAAGGATACACACATTTTTTTTAAAAATTTTTTTAAAAGAAATTTTGCGAAATATTTAACAAGTGCTTTTTAAAAATTTAAAAAAATGTGTGTATTAAGTGTGTTTTGCCAAGTGCCCACGGCAGGTAGTGTAAAAAGTAAAAACGAAAGCAATTGACGATTGGAGCCGTGGTTTTAGACAACATTATACATAGCCGCTTCACTTTTAAAAAATTCCGCTATACCATATTTTAGTCGTTCTGCGAGCGCTGATGCTAGTTTTTGTATGGTCGCTTCAGTTTTATTTTATTCCGACAGGTAGTGCTTTCTCTACATTTACAATCGTCAATATGTGTTTCCGCAGATACAAATTTAACTTTTTTTGGGATGGAATATTATTTTGATATTTTGAGTCAGGTTTTTCATTATTTTCGTGCTGAAGCTTTTATTTGTATTAGATTTTAAAATATAATTTTACTTTATTTGTTTGATTTTTCGTGACTAAAAAGCCTTTAATTTTATATTGAATTTAGCGGGGACTCATCAATTTTTCGGGATGAAAATGCTGGTTTTCGGACTTACTTCAATTACATCCCACATATACTCAATGGAGTTGATATCTGGAGATCTAACAGGCTGTTCTGGCGGTGCACACAGCACAAACTCGTTCATTCTCCTAAACCTGTATTTCCGTGTCCGATATTAATTTCATTGTTGTTCGACTAAATACCATCACGATCTTTATCAAATTTCTTGCAATGGTTCAAAAATGATTGAACTAAATTATTCTTCCGAAACAATTTTTTTTCCTTGGGTTCGTTTTGTTGCGTATAAATGTATATTATGCAAAACAAGCAAAAATTAAGCAAATATTTAATTGTAAATTCAAATTTGCTTGAATTTTTTTTTTCGATTAATCTGCTTTATCGACTTTTGAATTACGATTTGCTAGTTTATCGGATATTTGCACCAAAGCCATAGAATAAAATTGGTTTTTCTAAAAAAAGAAACACCTTTAGCATATCAAAACAAAAAAATGATAGTTTGACGTTTTTGACAGTTTCATCATCTTAATAATATTTTTTAAGTATGATAACACATCCAATGAATTTAATGTGATACAAATCAAAAAAAAATGTACATCTAAATTAATAGGAAATAGAAATTAGGTTGTACCGTATAACTAAATTGAAAGGAACAAGAAAACAACCAAAAAATATAATTGAGTCCGGATGAATGGAATAGTAAAAAGAATCCGTAATAATGGATAAATGGAATTATGATGGATAAATTACGGGTTTGGATTTCCTCAATTTTTATTTATTTCCTATACTGCTATTAAGTTATATCCGAAATTTGAATGGGCACATAACATAAACGGTATGACATGAATTTTGGTTAATTCATAAAAAAAACAAATCAATTATTTAGCAATCATCAACATTTTGTATAAAAAAATTATTTAATGCCATAACATAAACACAAATAACATTATTAGCATTATATGGATGTAATAATAAATTAAACTTTTGTTTTAATAAATTTATATTCTGTCAACAATTTATTTATTTATATTAATTTTAAAAATTAAAACATTTTAATACTCAAACTCAAACCTCGAATTCCCTCGATCTCGATCATATGCACGTTTTTCATTTTTTTTTTTGTTAGATAAAATAATTTCAATTTGTACAGAATTTTTATTTAATTTTTTATTATTTTTTTATCAACAAATGAATAAAATTAATGAGCTTTTTTAACGTAAAAGCGAAACAGAATAATAAACATTTTCATTTCCAACTTTTATCGTTTATACGTATGTACATTCATACGTATGAGTAATCCAACCAAATAAATAAATAAAAACACCAATTTAAGTTATCAAAAAATATTAAAACAATTTTTTATTTTATTTTAATAATATTCATAAAATTTTATTATAAATAAAATGTCATGTCATTTTCATAACAATAACCATATAATAATGATGATGACATGTTTTATGAGTTAACTCTTTCTTTAGAAAGGTGTATGTTATGTATGTACCTCAGAGTACATTATATATGTGCTTTTAATAATTCATTCCCATCGTTTTCTTTGTCGTCTTAAGAACTAACTGATAAACGTATGTACATATATACATAGTACATACATAAATCCACGCTGTAACTTGTAACTTACTTATGTCTTTTGAGGTGATAATTTAACCAAAATATTTTAGAGGTGTTACTATTTTGTTGTTAATCTTGGCCATATACTATGAAATCGTTGTTTAATTCGTTAAATTGGTTTGGTACTTGGTTAATCTGTCAGTGAAAATAAATAATAATTTTTATTTTCTGTTAGATGTTGCCCGTTGGTAATTATATAAATCTCTTTAATTTAGCCACAAAATTACAGTGCCATCTTTCTCCTAATAAAGTGGGCAACATTTTGCAACATTAGAATAAAAGGGTTCTAGCTTCAGTCATTATCATTTTGAGAAATAGGCAACTGAAATTTTAAATAAATTTATCTGTTTCATTAAGAAAATTTTAAATTAGTATTCGAGGTCGAGCTCATAGATTATTGCTCAAAGCTTTATCCAAATTCCTTCATACTCGGTTAAGCAATAGCCGAGTTTCACCCTACTTAGCCATAATCCAGAACTTTATCTAAACATCATTTTAGAATCCCATTTGAATTGTACTTGTCAAGTTCTATTCTACTTAGTCATATTCCAGAACATTGTCCAACAATTATTTTAAAGTCCCATTTTCATAGCATATGTCAAATTTCACTAAAATTCGTTAAAAAATAGCCACGTTCCATTCAAATTGATCAAATTCCAGAACTTCATCTTAATTTCATTTTAGAATCCCATTTCCATTGTATATCTTGTCGAGTTTCATCGTAATCGATTAAAAATAGCCAAGTTCCATCCTAATTGGCTATACTCCAAAAATTCACCTAAAACCCAATTAGGGATCCTTTTCTAACGTTTTCATAATTTGCACTTCCTGCTCTTATCATCCGGTGTACATTCCTTGAAAATGTGTGTAAATGAAATGTATACTGGGCGAAATACAAAACGGTGATAGTGTAAATTAGAACCGGTTTTGAATGTGCACTATTTGAACAATAAAGCAGTATTAAATTTTGACAGCGCTCTGCACTGCACCATGCGAATTATCAAACAGACCCAATAATTACCCAAAAACGAGAAAAAGAAAAACTAAAATTAAGTCCAACGATATATTAGATTTTTATTTGTCTGTTTGATGTTAAGGCTCTTCACCGGTCAAACACCTAAAATTAAATGTTACAACTCTTATTACATATACGAATTTACTGCAATTGAAAATTTCACAAGTAATTTATACATTTGGCAGGTATTTTTGTTTATGTAAATCTGACATTTATTTAAGATTACAATGCAGTAACATAGAATTTATATGTATTTTGGAAAGAGTATTCTGTTACGAAAGTGTACGTTTTACGTATTTTACCGCTTTTGGTTTTGACTTTGACAATTTTTCCTTCACTTACAAACCAACCAAAGAGCTAATAACATCGAGCAGAAAAGAAGCAACAAATTAAGGTAGTGAATGGTAATATAAATTAAACCCGTTGTACCAATAAAGTTTGTAAATCAATTTTTTAAATAGTATAATTGTTTTATTATTTATTGCTCACCTTGCATATCATTTGTGAGAGCTTTAGTGTGTTGTAAGTATATGTTTAAATAAAGAAGATACAGTCCGTTCGAAACATTGTTTGGTTGTTCGAGCCGGATCATACGCACTGGCTTGAACTATTAATCTATTAATCGACACATCGTTACCTGATTATTAGTTTGTTACATACGCCAAATTTGTGTTTTTTGAACTAATAACGCAGAATAAGGTAAAATTTTCCGCTCTTTCAGAATCTGTAGTTCGATTTTTTAAATTCGTAACAGTTGTTGAGGTATTGGCTAATCAGTTTGTTCCATATCCATATTTTTAATAATTTAAATTATAATTTGGACCATATCCAGTTTCTTGACGTATGGAATAAAAAACTCATATATTCATGAACATTCATCAACATAACAGGTAGATTTCTCGAGATTAAAGTAAATGTCGTATGGACCAAACCAATTTTTATTTTTTTAGTTATAGTGTAATATTGAACAGTTAGAACCACTTGGTAGTTATTTTAATAGAGAATTTATTGGAGGTATTGAATTTACAAGCATTTATCAAGCGTAGATGTATCCTTCAAGTTCTTGTTACGAAATTAGAAAAGTATTTGGGCTATTATCGAGAATTGCATTGATTTCATGACCTCTTCAAAGCAGCACGACAACCAGTCGTTAACAGCGTCCCAGAAGTTTCAATACCTGAAGGGGTTATTAAAGGGCCGATGCAAGTGAATTGATTCGACATTTCGCAATAACGGAAGCTAACTACTAAGAGGCCTCCACGAAGTTAAATAAACGCTATGATCGGAAACAATTAAGTGCCAATGCATTCATCAAATTATTCATGGACCAGTCAATTGAGTCTATACCAACACATTAAACATAAGGAAACTGTTAGATACTGCCGATGAAGTGACAATAGGTCCAAGGGTGCTGGGTGCTTAAGCTGACTCAAAAGACATTTGGCTAATATATTTTATTCAACAAACTTGATGAGGACTCAAAGCAGCTATGGATGTAGGAATCGGCTGACATAGAAGCACTTACTAGATTTTATGAATTTCTGGGTAAGAGAGATGAGTCGGAAAAACTAGTCTAGATAAACAAAATAAACCTTATTGTTTTGTTGTGAAAAATAGTTTGTTGTATATACACAATTGTTATTTTCTAGTATTTTTTGAGTGCCTTGAAAATGGTTTAAACAACCGAAAATTAGGCAAAAGTGTGTATATAAAGGAGAAAGTTTTAATAAAGAAATTTATTAAAATTAGTTATATTGGTCTATAATTTAGCTTAACAGAAAACATAATTTCAACAGATCTAATAAAAATAGACAAATGTATTTCTATTTGAATTTCTATTTCTATTTGTATTTGAATTTTTTTTTTATTTTTTTTTATTTAATATTTATTTTCCAAAAAACAAAATACAAGTTTTTTTATACAGGAAAATATTTTCTGATTAGTTAAACACTTCAATATGGTTCAAAAATGAAAAAAAAAAAATGAAAATAAGCAAATTTTATAAAAATTTATGTTAAATTAAATTAAATTAAATTAAATTAGCTTGAACAAACATCGTATGAAAAGTGTGAAACATTAATTAATAAATATTTTAATTAATTAATTGATTATTTCTATTTGTATTTCTATTTGTTTTTGTATTTGTATTTGTATTTCTATTTGTGTTTGTACACCCTGCGCCATTGAAATGTTCGGTTTGAATTTTTTTAATTAATTTAGGAAATACCGCCGTTTGCTTCAAAAGTATATGGCAAAAATGATAGATTCTGATTATCAACACAATTTGTACACTATTCTAAATATATTCAAATAAACAGAACGGTGATCCGCCATTTTAGACCTACATAACTTCGGATAAGGAATATTTCCGCCCTACCTAGTAACAATTTGATTTGTCTTGTCAGTGTTTTTAACAAAGTTATTTCATACACACATTTTTAAAATTTTTTTAAAAACACTTTTTAAATATTTCGTTATTTCAATTGAGAAAATAATAGTTTGTTGTTGACAATGGTAATTTTTAATCAAAATAAGGCTTAACAGATATAAAATAATTCATCTCAACCAAAATAATTTAAGAGAAATTGCACTTTTTAAAATCAATAATTAATGCCCCGCCCTTGGCTTTTATGATGGCAAAACCAACAAAAATGTTTATACAAGCCGTGCCAAGCAAACACTTAAGCTATAAAAATTGTACCCTATGGCTTAGTATTAGTAATGTATAAAATAAATCAGAAAATATATATACACAAAACTAACACAAATGCCTAAAATATTGTTTACATTTTTGTTGGTTTTGTGACATACCAATACCAACTCATAGAGCACAATTTCTGAGAGAGGATCGGTGTAAAGGGCGAATGGCACGGCTTGTATAAACATTTTTGTTGGTTTTGATGATGGCCTTAATCCGGATCGGCATTGAATTGTAAAGTTTGGTTAAATAATATATTATTATTTCTTCAAACCAGACTATTTCCATAAGTTTTTTCCGCTCTTTGACACTTTTCAGCTTGTATTTTTTGATCTGCTTTCCCATGAAAGGCTAAATATTTTAAACAATATTGAGGTCAGGACTATTTCCTGTCCAGGGTAACGACTCAATCCTCACGCTATTTTTAAATTAAGCTACCTACAAAATTTAGGCATTAAAATTAAGCATTCTTACGTCAACTTACAATGCTCACCCTGTAACATCCGAAGCTGGATCGCCGTGGAAGAGTGGAATACCGATGTATTGAGTCGAGTCCTCTATAGTCACGACGCAGGTTGCGATAATTTTTTATATTTTTCTCCGTTTACTGAACTATTCAGAAGGCATAGTGATCAAACAAAGGCAGTTATGGCTCCTCAGGCCATAACATATGGTGAATGTTTTACTGCCTGCGAAATACATTCTGTTAGATACCTTTTGCCTTTTCGTCGCCGAACACTTTTCCTAAAATAGGGTCCAAATATATTGAACTTGGATTCATCCGAGAATATGAACCAATGCCAGTCCTCGGGCATTTAGTTTTCGCATTCTATTGCGAATTTGAGGCTTGCAGCTCCCATTTTTGCTGTCGGTAATGATTTTCTCGCAGATCGGCAAGCATAGAGACCAAGTTCCGTTAGTCTTCTTTTATTAGTAGGCACTGAAATAGTATCGGTTGTTGCTATTATAAGCTGACTTCTCAGCTCCAAATCCGTAGCACATCTTTGCTTAATCGCCAAATGTCTGAAATTCGATCTGTTAGTTTTCTTCTTTGCATCAGAGCCAACTTATCTCGCAACCGTTTGATTTTCGGAATAGTGCCTTAAAACTTTCTATTCGCTGTTTGGCTACACTAAGTTACTCTTGCAATTTATGAATGTGTGTACTTTTTTGCCTTTAGTTGGAAAATTTTGGCTTTTTCGTCAGCATTTAATTTAGAGCGACCCATTTTAATATTAATTCTTTGACTACTTAACTGAAACCAAACGAATAAGTCATCCTTATTTTGGTTTGAAATATGTTATAAGACGTGGAGTATGCAGAAAAAGTAACAGCAAAAGAAAACAACAACAAAAAAATAGGGAATGAGGTAAAATCTATGAGAGAACTGCAAGAAATAGTAAATAATCGAAACCGAACATTTCAATGGCGCAGGGTGTATTACTATTTGTATCCTATTTGGTATTTCTATTTGTTTTTGGGGCTTACGGTTAAGTATTGTTCCTTTGTTTACTATTTCTTAGCACTTGTTACTTTGGATCGTTTTTTTTGTTTCTTCTCGTTTTAGATTTCCATTGATTGGGGTTTATTTTGAAGCTGGACGAAGCAAGATTTATTTAATTTTATTTGTAAGTATTGCGTATCAATCACGCCCACGTCGTGTGTACGCTAAATTTTGATTTTGAGTTTGGTTATGTCGCTTAGTTATCCCAATATAGTCCAAAAATCCATGTTAGTTGATAGGTCGTTATTGAATGTAGTTAGTTTGAATGTCCAAAGTCTAGTCTCAAATATTGACGAGATTCGTCACATTTTTAATGGCGCTCCAGTGGACATACTTTGTTTCTCTGAGACCTTTCTAAATCCAAATATCCCTAATTCAGCTTTTGCCATCAAAGGTTTTAATATATTTAGGAAAGATAGGACGGTACCTCCCCTTAATTATGGTAGTTTATGTATGTTTGTAGGTGATCACATTAAGGCTAGATTAGTTACCATACCTTCTTCTATTTCGGAATCGTTAGTATCGGATTTAGAGTTTTAATTTGTCAACGTTTTCATTAGTGGTCGTAAAATCTTATTCGGTACCGTCTATAACCCTCCAAAAACTAGTAAGAGGTCGTATGCCCAATTTAAAAAATCCCTTGTAGACTTAGAGAGTTTGTTTAGTTATTTCTCTTGTAGATTCGATGAAATATTATATATGTCAGGTGACTTCAATTTCGATATACTCCAAAATTCCGGCTTCCCTCGTGATTATTTGAATCTTTTAAATAGTCTTAATTTATCCGTCCACAACACTGTGGCGCCGACGTTTTGTTGTCCAACCGCTAGCGGTGCCTCTTATTCCCTTATTGACCATATCATCTCTTTTACTGATAACTCTATTTGTTTTTTCAATCAGTTGTCTCTCGGTATGGGATCCCATCATGATCTTTTAGTTTTTTCTGTGAATTGTTACTCTCCACCTAAGCCTAACAGTTTTAGCTTTAGAGATTTTGCTAGTATAGATAATTCCCGCCTTTACTTAGTTTGTAACTCGGCTCCTTCCCAAGTAGAATTTTTCAACTCGTATATTAGTTTGGTCTTTGATAGTTGCGTTCCGCTTAAAAAGGTTACTTTCAAAGCAAAATCTCCGCCTTGGTTGTCTCAGGAAGTTTCGAATGCCATAAGTATTAGAGTTAGTAAATATCGTTTATGGAAAAGGTATCCTAATAGTCAGTCTCATTTAGATTATAAGCAGGCTCGTAATAGAGTTGTAGGGTTAATTCGGATTGCTAAACGTAATTATTTTAAGGACAAGTTAGACCCCTCCTTTCCTCCCAAGGTTTTTTGGCGTAATGTTCGTAATTTAGGCCTAGGCGGATGCAAGAGTGGTTCTAGTGGGGTGTTTAAGCCCAATGATATTAATAGTTATTTTTGCTCTAGTTTGAACTCGGGCAGTAGTACCGTCGATTTGTTCTCTAATGCGTCCTCTAATTCGTTTTCGTTTTCAAATATTTCTCTCGAGGATTTACAGTCTGCCATTTGGAATGTTAAGTCGGAATCTTCTGGTCTGGATAACGTCAATTTAAAATTCGTTAAACGAGTTTTCCCTTTAGTCTCAAAATATTTGTTACATATTTTTAATTTTATTCTCACATCCTCTTCCTATCCAGATCAGTGGAAGCTAAGTAAAATCATACCCATCCCAAAGATTAGTAATCCTTCAGAGCTATCCCATTTGAGGCCAATTAGCATTTTAAGTTCTCTCTCTAAAGCTTTCGAGATAGTTGTTAAAACTCAAATTCAATCGCATCTAAATAGCAATAGTTTAATTAGTTTCTTCCAATCTGGGTTTAGAAAATTTCATAGCACTTCTACTGCGTTATTAAATGTATGTGATGATATTAGGCGTAATATGAATAATAGGGAATTGACTTCTTTAATTTTGTTAGATTTTTCTAAGGCCTTTGATTCTATTAATCACAGAATTCTTTTTAACAAACTCTTATCTCAGTTTAGATTTTCGGTTTCCGCTGCCAGACTAATTTTTAACTATCTTTCTAATCGATCTCAGGCAGTTTTTTTCGACAATTCTTTGTCTGATTTCCTTCCTGTAATTTCCGGCGTTCCTCAGGGTTTAGTGCTGGGTCCTCTATTGTTTTCTATGTACATTAAAATGACATAGAATCCTCTATTCACCATTGTTCATTTCACATTTTCGCTGATGACGTCCAAATTTATAAAAATAGTCGTTTAGATCAGGATTCTATTGATAGGAATATTTCTCTGATAAATGAAGGCTTAAGTAATATCGCTAGTTGGTCGGTCTCTAATAGGCTCGTTTTAAATGCGAATAAATCTCAGTCGATTATAATTTATAAAAAATCGTTAGACACCTCGTCCTTTCCTGGTATTTTTCTGCAGGGTTCGCTAATTAGGTATTCAAATACTGTTAGAGATTTAGGCTTAGTTATTAATAAAACTCTTTCTTGGGGTGACCATTTAGTTAGTATTAGTAAGAGGGTCTTTGGTATGCTTAGTTGTTTGTATAAAGTAGTAGGATTTTCTGATAGTCAGTTTAGGAAAAAAATGTTTTTGTCTTATCTTCTTCCTCATTTTATTTATGGTGACGTAGTTTTATTCGGTATGCTTCAGGTCTCATTCCTCAAACTTCCGCCTGATTCCGGCCAAAAATAGTTGTAGGTCGCTAAACAAATCCTTTTACGTTAGGGGAGTTTCTCTTTGGAATTCAATTCCATTGGAAATTAAGAGTTTAGGATCGGCCAAATTATTTAAGTCAACATTTTTGGAGTGGCGTGATTGATGGGCAATACGTAGTTTATTAAATTTTTTTTAAATATTATTATTATTATTGTTAAATTTTAATATTATTTCACCTCTTGCTGTACATTTTATTGTAAATGAGCTATTGCTCAAAATAGAATGTGTATGCATGAGATGGAAATTGTTTGAAAAAATTTAAAAGGTTTTTCTGCCTAATGGAAGCAGCTTCATCATTTTATTTTTGTTCTTTTGTTCCGTTTATTCTGTTTCCATCTGTGCTTTTCCTTTTAATACTAAATTATTGTTAAAGTACAATAAATAAATAAATATTTGTATTTGTATTTCTATTTTTATTTGAATTTGTATTTCTATTTGTATTTTTATTTCTATTTGTATTTATATTTCTATTTGTATTTCTATGTGTACTTCTATTTCTATTTGTATTTATATTTATATTTCCACAACATTTTGTATTTCTATTTCTATTTGTATTTGTATTTCTATTTGTGTTTCTATTTGCATTTCTATTTCTATTGTGATTGCTATTGGTTTTTCTATTTCTATTTTTATTTGCATTTCTATTTCTATTGGTAATCGTGTTTGTCATTCTATTTGTATTTGTATTTCTATTTCTATTGGTATTTCTATTTGTTTTTCTATTTCTACTTGTATTTCTATTTGTATTTCTAATAATATTTGTTTTCTGATTGTATTCGATTTGTATTTCTATTTCTATTTGTATTTGTATCATAATTCTACTGGTATTCCTATTTGTTTTTCTATTCCTATTTGTATTTATTTCTATTTCTATTTCTATTTCTATTTGTATTTCCATTGGTATTTCTATTTCTACTGTTATTTCTATTTGTATTTGTATTCCTATTTTTATTTGTGTTTGTATTTCTATTTGTATATGGGGGGCGAGTGGACAAGAGGGAAGAGATGCAACAACTTCAACAATGATGTCAAATAGTACAAATTTGGGTGACCGCTTGGGAACATGATGATGGAACGAAATCTCGCCCCTCCCACCGCACAACCGCTGAAGGGAATAATAGTAGAGACTAATAATTAATTAAATCAAAAGCTTTTCAGATCTTGCGGTTACAACAGAGGGACGCTATATTAGAATAAATTGTGTTGTCTTGTGATTAACAAGTGTCAAAAAAAAAACTAGCAAATTTACTAACTGTAACTATCGACTACTTAGGTGTCTGGAACCGGGTCGAGTCTTTAATGCTAAATATCTTTCCTTTGCTTCGATCTTGTTATTCGTAAAATGGTGTACGGTGGACCCAGCGTATTCGGGAAACTTGCCTTAGGCTTGGGCTTGGTCGTACATACTAAATCAGTCAATCAATCAATTTGTATATGTATTTGTATGTATTTATATTACTTCGGTCTAAAATGACTAAAGTATTGAAATCCTGCCATAAATGACGAACAATTTTGTTGGTCCAAAACCATTTTTCTCGACTTTTTTATAGTCCCTAAGTCTGAAAAAGCAAAAAAAATGTCCGTCCGTCTAGTTGGATGTCTGGACCCATGGTATATCAAGAACGGCTTGTCCGATTCTGATTTTTGTTTCGCCAATCTGTTTCTAAGGTCAAGACGGAGATACTGTACGTCAAGAGGGTGGAGTACCTGCCATACGAATTGATCCAAAATTCCTGGTTTTATAAATATTTACGATTTTTTTATATATGCTGGATTGATTATTGATTTGGGTATTGAATTTGGAATTAATTTGATCGTTAAGTTAGAGGTCAATTTGCGGGTTGAGTTAAAGTTGAGTTGGAGTTGAGTTGGGGTTGCATTAGGATGTAGTGACTGGTTAACAAATTGTTTACATGATGGAACTTGCCCATTTCTCAACCGATCATTATGAAATTTGACATGTGCATTGTAAATGGGATTCTAAAATGATTTTTGGTTAGAGTTCTGGAATATGATCAGTTACACGGTTAGAAATATCAGTATAATTTTGTATACTACTTTCGGAATAAAGTTTAAAAATACGATTTTTCGTGTTATATCAAAGCAACCTTGATTATACAAGCCATAATCTATAAAACGAAGTTTTATAAAGGAATTAGAAACGAGGAAAAACCAAAATTTCCATAGTAAAACACATAAAACATATGGGAAATCACTTTTTTTCCTAAGACAAATTTGTAAATGAAAACGTTGCAAATTCTTAATTATGATTTTTGAAATATTTTCATAAATGTTTGAATTTCAACATATATAAATCTCGTTTAAGTAAATCGTTTTCATTTTCTTGTAATAATTGATTTATTTAAACCAAAATATAAAAAAAATTCATAACAACAGCGTTCTGGTCAAATTAACAAGAAAAGCTTACTACAAATAGTGTGCATTAAGTCAATATACATAGATGGCAGTGGGCAGTAAACATTTTGAAAAATCGTACCAAAAATTGCCACTTGGGGAAATTTGAGTTCAAAAGTTGTAGGAAAAGCAAAACAAATTCACAAAATATTTAAGAACGTGTCATAATTTTGTGATTAACCAATTTTTTTCGTATTTTTCTGTATAAATCTGAGTCATCTAACGTACACTAGTAAAACTA
The DNA here is from genome assembly GCA_963556165.1 of Tipula helvola. Classification (NCBI taxonomy): domain Eukaryota; kingdom Metazoa; phylum Arthropoda; class Insecta; order Diptera; family Tipulidae; genus Tipula; species Tipula helvola. Next base: position 311,920,361 of record OY744482.1, read on the forward strand.
AAGATAAATTTAGCAGGTATTATTTTAATTCGTCAGAGCCAACTTTGATGAATTTTTCAAAATGAAAGTTCGAAAAATATATTTTAGAAATAATTTTATTTTAATATTTCTGCAATTAATATTTACTTAATACCAATATACCCTTCTTGTATATTGCTGCTAAAGATATGTAGAACACTTTTGTATAAACATTTTGTAACATTTTTGCTGTTTTCATTGAAAAACTTGAAGCTAAAAAACACCATTTTTACTATGGATTCCTATGGAAATTAGTGAAAAGTTGTACCCTTAAAAAAACTTCGAAAAAATACGTCATAATGATTATGGCTCTATACTCTAGAAGGCTCTGGTTATATTGGATGCCTGTACCCCTGTTACTGAAGCTTTTGACCGGTTTGGCTGTTGTTGTATAAGTAAATATATGTTGTTTAAAATAAAAATCAGTACTGTTAAAACTGTCACACCAACTTTATGACACAGGTGACAGGTGAATGCTATCTCCATTGAAAACACGAAAGACTGAAAATCTGATCACCTCGTGAGGTTTCAGCCCTTTATAATTTTAATTAAAATTTATGTAGAGATTAATTATTTTAATTTACAATAAATTATTTGCCACAGATTCTTTACGCACAAATTACACCAGAATTGTTCCGATCAGATGAGGCGTTCTCACGCTATAAGGTACACTTAAGCCATATGTACATTGCTATTTTGTAGTTTGTAATTTTAATTAAAATTTATTTGGAGATCATTTATTATTTTAATTTAATATAAATTAACCACGCCTATACCAAGCCTAAAGACTAACCTAAAAAATCATACATTTAAATTAAAGGTAATGCTTACAGTTGATGAGTAATTGCCCACGACCAAGGTCAACACTTTATGTCAATTTTCTGAACATGCGATGTAAGACGTTATCACTTTAAAATAATTGAAGTAAAAAAAAAAGGAAATTTCGCTAAAACAAAGGAATTTCCCAAATTCCACCAAATGTGTTACACTATTTTATGTAAATTTTAGACATTACTTATTGTGCTCTCGTGACAAATATAAATGTTACTACAAAGAAATTCGTTTTTTATCATTAAAAAGTTCAATAATTTAATCAAAATCAAGCAGAACATGTTGAATGGAAGAATATTACAAGAATATAGATCATCACTAGGTGATCGTTTGATAAAAATTCAAGAGAGCTTAATTTATTGCGTCACAAGTGCATCCAGCTAGGTATGGCAGAAATCCAGTAAGCTTTATAAATTTTATCAAAATCCTTTCAATGTTAGCAAAACACTCGTATAATAAACAGTTGGTTTATTATACGAGTAGTTAATTATTTCAAATTACCAAGGCATGTATTACCTTATATACAAACATATATAAGAATACTTACCAATTAAGCAACAGTAATTATTCATAATTCAGTGAAACTAATTTTACAACATTCTCCATCCTACAATAACTAAAAACCACCATTTTTATATTTCTTAAAATGTTTTTTGTTTTATTTACAGAATCATCAATATTCTCTATTAAAGTTCATAATTATTTTTAATTTATTTAAATTGTAATTTTATCATAATTTAATTTAATTTTACAATAATTTGCAATTCTTGAATATATTTACAATTTTATTAAAATTAAAAATTAATATCAATTAATTATTTATTATAATACTATAATATGATTATGATTATTAAATATATTTTTAGTTTTTATATTTTATTTAATATAAATTAAAATTTTACGTTTTTGTTTTAAAAATTATATAATTATATGATTATTTTTTAATTAATTATACATCATTAAACTATTCATATTTATTTATATTATTTACTTGGTATTATTATTGCTAATGATATTAAATTGGAATGTTTTTTGTTTAACATTTTTTTTTTTTGTTGAAGTCTTAAAATTGGTACGCTTGATTTAAATTAAAATCGCTGGAAAAAATATAAGTGAATGTACCTACTTAAATCGTGAAATGAAATAAATTCTTAGAAATCATTAGATGTTGTTTATACATAAGCACGTAGCGCTTATATGCAAGGGGTATGTAATTACGTTTAATTTAGCTGTATATGCATATTACAATTTTTGATGGATTTTATTGGTTCTAATTAAAATGTAGTATTGCTTTACGACATATCACGATTCAAAATGATTTTTTGCTTAAGCATTTTTTTTTAGCACCATTTGCATATAAATTACGAGATCCGCGTATTAATTTTTTTCCCTTTCAATTTCGTTATGTTTTGAAAAGCACTACCTTGTGGGTATAATTTAAAGATTTACTTGTTATTGGTATATATTGACCACAAAATAAAATATTTGGCCTGAGACCATTGGCCGTAGATTTTTGACAGAAAAATTAGTGAGCTTAAGATAATTAATTCTGTGTTCGAGGCAAAATTATTCTTCGCGTCGCTTGCAATCATTAATAAAATAAAATAAAAAACACCGAAAAGAAACTTATGTATATATGTAGATCATCGAAATCAAGATTGTTTCAAAGTTAAATTGAACTGATATTAAATTTCAACAGAATTTGGAAATAATTTGAGCACTACTGGATGATTATCTGTAAACACATGAAAACGCATAAAGCGGTTGAATATTCATTATAAATTAGGTTTTTCTGGATCTTGAAACTTGTAAAAGATTTGAAATCTTGGAAACAGTCAAGGCGTTATATGGGTGAAATAATGTTAAACCATAAACGCAATTTTTGACCATGCGATTACAGAAAATACAGAGAATGTTGCTTTTATACCAAAAAAGTTATTCACTCCTATTTAGATCTTATCTGCCGAAGCTTCTATCTTTGCAAAATTCTTGAAATCCATTACAAAGACAAACTGACCCAACTAATTTTTACTCGAGCCCGATTCGTTGTGGCATTAATATAATAATATTCAATGTTACACATAAAAATAATTTTTGGGCCTTGAATTTTAATACGTCGGTACCTCGGTACTACGCAATTCTGAAAATTCCTTAAATTCTGAGATTTATTAAGATACCACAAAACTAAAAAACTATAGTGGCTACTTTTCTAATATTGAAAAACGATTTAATTTAATAATTAAATAAGTCCGTTTATTTCAGAAGCCCTGCATCGTCTGTAGTTATAGCAGATTCATTGAAACCCGATGAAATGTCAATCAAAGTAAATACCACTACCTACTGCAGATGACATAACTATTAACGTCGAAATAATTTTTTTTTTCGATGATAGATTTTCGCATCCCAACCCAATCACTTAAACTATTTACAGTCTATCCATTAGATTTCGAATTTTTTGGGAACTAATTGAAATATAGAAAATATTTATTGCATTTATTGTAAATATGGGGAGATGAGGTCAAATGACTGAATCTTAAATTGCCGAATATCGAAGGTCAGTTTATGTCGAATAATCAAATGTAGAGAAAAAAGTTATTTACATAAATCCTGCCAAAAATGACTAAATATTTTGTTTGTCCAAAACCACTTTTCTCGACGTTTTGATTGTCTGTCTGGAAGACTGTACCCACGTTATCTCGATTACAGTTGCCTGATTTGGAATTATTTTCACCCATATAGGCCACGGCGGAGAATTGAACAGCTTTCAAAATCTCTTTACTTAAAAAGGATCAGATAAATGAATTGACCTAAACTCATGTTGAGTTATTAACACATGGTATTATCACGCAGTTTTCGACCCAAGTTCATCAATTTGATGATGAGTTGGGTACTAGGTTTGAGTTCAGCTACGTATATAGATCTTGAGACCATATTGATTTGGGATTTGAGCTGGCTTATGAGTTTGGGGTTGTGTTAAGTGCTGAACAGGGAGCCGAGTTGCAACAGTTTAGTTAGGGGTTGTGTTGAAGGTAGAGTTGTAAGTTAGCTTGAGTAGTTTTAAGTTCAGTTGATGTACTCATGTAGTTTTTCGGATCTTGTTGCTGTGATAAATGAGTTAGGCGTTAAGTTTGCTGTTTAGTTGAGGGTTAAGTTGGAAGTCGTTTGGAGGTTGAGTTAGGTTTTAGTGCAGTTTCTGTCAAGGATTGGTTCAGTTTGGGGTTGAATTAAGGTTGAGGGATTGTGTTGAAAGTTGAGTTGGGGTTGAGTATTGGGATTGGGTTAAGTGTTGAGCTGGGGATTAGGTTAGAGTTTTTGTAGGTAGGTGTAGACTTGAAGTTGATATGAAGTTGAATTAAAAATTTAGTGGATGTTGAGGTTTTACTAGACGTTTTCGTTGGGATTGAAATTTACAAAGTCCCATTGTGCCTGAATCCATTTAAAGAAATGTTAATAAAGTCTGAAATTTCTGATATGATACTTTCGATTTAATTTGAGGTCAATTATGGAGATTCTACGTCAGAAAAAATTGCCATGCGTTTTATTTTGGGGTTTTACATTACAAAAAGTGGTGAATTTTATTTGTTATCTTATTTATGTACATCTTCAATTTTATTTCAAAAATTTTTTGGACCAACCATGTCTGACTAGCAGTCATACAGGAAATTTGAAGATGCAATATTCATTATTATAGAAGAAACATCTGAAAATATAGCAGAAGCATTCTCATGTAAATTTTGACGTTGATGTGCCTTTGGAAGAATTAGTGAATGGCGTGAGATAACATACGGTTATTTGTGCCTGTTTTTTTGTGACATCTTGCTAAGGTATAAAGGCATGACCCTTCCAAGCCCATTGAGCCTTCCAACCCACACTAAACGTGTATGCCGTTATTATGATGCCTATCAAAAAATAGTTAATGAATTGAATGCCGGATTTCCTAAAGTGCTACTATTTTTGGTTTTTGGAACTAAATTTTCATACATGTTGTTTGAATTTCTTGAACATTTCATAAAGCATGAATGTCGAGGAATTCTGCTTTAGCTTCATAGTTGAAAACATCTGTATAGTCTTTATAAAGTTGGTTCAGAAACTTTTGGAAATTAACCAGCGTGAACATTGCAGATTTATCTTTATTTATCTAAATTTAAATTGAGCGTTTTTTAGTGAATTCCATTCCAAATTTTTGGGTTTCAATGCGAGCTAACAGTCGCAGCTTCCATCTTTCACTTAGCTTAAATATTTTGGTCGATTAAAATTTGTTTTTACGTCAAATTGTACTTAAACAGACATTTATCGGTAAGTATCCGATAGTAAAACCAGGGCTTCAGTTTTTACGTAATTAAACAAATTGATTTTAAAATTTCTGCCTTGTTGTTGGTGAAAAATGAAGAATTGCAACCAAAACGGAACATTCTGACGGATTACACCTCTGAAAATAAATTCATAATGCTATGCAGTTTATGCAGTCTTATTAAATAGGATATGACGTTTACTATGCCGGTCAAATAAAAAAGTGTGCTAATGCTCTTAATGAGTTGTTTCGCGATTGTGCATCTTCGCATTTGGGCAACTTCTCAATTTTGCCGTCTTCAAAATCATGCCAGAAAGCCCAACAAACGTTAAAAATACAAATGATTATTTCAATATTTGTTTTTTCTAATATAAAGTTTTCCCGCCATGATATAATCAATTGAGATGCATAAATATGTTGATCCTATAAAATCTATTTTCAAGTATAGCACAAATATTTGGTGATAATTTAGCATTGAACAATGTCATAGGTTATGCATAATCATTTAACGCACATACATTTTGTACGATCTGCCTTAAGAATAAATCTCCAACCCAAGTTGAATGTGTAGAGGTACCTGAAGAACTTATAAATATAGAAAATTACAACAACGAAATTTAATGATTGGTAATAGCCAGGCCAGTTTAAAAAAGTTTCTGTAATAAATCAAATTGGTAATTTTCACGTAACTCAAAATATTGCATGTGATGTATATATTGGTGTCTATAGATATGACTTGTCTAAAATCTTAAACTATTTTTTTGTTTATAAAGAAACTACTAACACATGATACTCTGAACTACAGAAGACAAATATTTAAGGGGAGGTTCTCTTCAAGCGATCAAAAAATAAGGTGATTTTATTTTTTTTTATTTTTATAGAAGGAAGTAAATAAACAACTTAATGATTTTGGACACTTGTTTTTTGAGTTTTAAAGTACAAAAAAAAAATTAAGAATAATAACGTCATGGGAATTGGTTATACGTATTGTAACGTGACCGCCTCAAAAAAAGGTGCCTTATCGGTCTCCACTGTACCACTTGTAAAAACTATCGAAAATCAAAAAAACAAACATTTTTATAAAATATCTAATATTTGCTGGAGGTTGTACCAACAATATCAATAAAAAGTCGAAAATTAAAAAATGACTGACGTGCAATTTTTCTGTATCATTTTTTCACGTTTTTTTCGCTCTTTAAAGTGCTATAAAAAATAAAAAAAAGATCAAATATTATCTGCATTTAGGTATATCCTCCAATAAATTAAATAAACTTCAAAATAAAAACAAAAAAATTGTGATCTATTGAGTAGTTTTTGAGTTATCGTGGAGACAGATGTAAAAAACATCGTTTTTCAGGAAATGCATTTAAAGATTTTGTTAACGATTTTTTTTAGTTAAAAAGTTGAAAAGTGGGTCGAATTATTATGCCATAACTTTTCTATGAAATTAATTTCAGTCAAACGGTTTAGGGAACATATTCAACACATAATAGGCTATCAAAAAATGAAATAAAAAAAAATTGAATTTTCGGATCGAGTTTCATGAGAAATTATGGAAAAACAGAAATATCAAATAATAGTCCTGCAATTGAGAAAAAGCACATTCACGTTGCTTCGTTTAAAATGAATGCTTCACATAAGAAATTGTCTATTCATTTATTACCCCTTATTATTGGAGATTAGTTGATCCAAAATATCCAGTATATAGATTTCTGGTATTACTAATACGATTAATCGACATGTCACTTTTACCAGAATTTGATCAGGATGATTTGAATAAATTAACTTCACTCATTGAAAAGCATCACAAGGTTTACCAAAGTTTGTTTAATGATACACTTAGACCAAAATTTCACATGATGGTTCACTATCGTATACTATTATAAGATAATTAGGACCCTTCAAATATTTATGGTGCTTTAGATATGACGTGCTTTTAATTTAAATCTGAAAATTTAATTTGTTTCTATAGGATTGGCACAGACACTTTTAATAAAGTAGGAAAATCCTTTTGAACTGCGTCTTTTAAGTAGAAAATCCGATAATCTTTGAAGGTGATATCTTTATAGTTTAAGAAGAAAATCTCTAGAGCTAGGCTTGTCAAACTATTTGATACTGCGGCCCTCGAAATAGGAAAAATAAAATCCAGGGCTACCAAAAATTTTATTCAATAATAAAGAATAATACAGCTAAGCATTTTGGGCATTCCTGTTCAAGGATCTCAGATGTTTCGCGCAGCTTATCAATAGTAACCCATATCCGTGTTCCACAATTTAACAAAATGTTCTACCAACCCAAAATATTCCTTCAGATTCATCCGATTTGAAGGATTAAAAAATGTATAAACGCAAAAGTTCTATAATTCCAGGAAATTATTAAACATTTTGGCAAACATAAAATAATTCAATATAGCATAGGGAACTATTAAAAATTGGATGTAACTGTAAAAACTCCGAAACTAATTATTTTAACTAGACATATATCTATATGAGTAAAGCAGAACTGATAAAAAATTGACTATCTAAGGTTAAAGCTAAACGTTTTTGAGCTCACTATTCTGGATCTGTGAAAATTAATTTGTTGCACTTTTCTCTACCGCAAACCGATCCAAACGTGTGTTCGACAAAGAATTAACATACAACAACAAAGTTTATTAAACAAACGGTTAAGGCGACAAAAAGGGAGTTCAGGATTCGATTAAACTATAGTTAAGCGTAATAACGTATTGAACAATTTCAAATTTTTTTAAAAGTGTATTAAATGAGAGAAACGTGAAAAGTTTATCAAATTTAATTATTTGGTGTGGACTTCGCCTAACTCGCCATAGTATAGAAAATGATACCACAGTAGATGATAGTAGCTCAGTTTTTTTAATCAGATCAGTTTTTTGGCCCCAAAGAACTCGGGATCCGAAAATTACTGAACTTTGACTTTGCTAGAAAAACAGGAAAGAATATTCCTTTCAAAAATTGACTTTGCTAGAAAAACAGGAAATAATATTCCTCCTTCCCTTATAAATTCTAACTCTATGTAAGTGAACACATAATTTCGCCTCTTTAGTAATGAAGTATCGTATAAGAAAAGTCATTATTTTGCGATAATACAGATTTAAAGTATTTTGAAGAAACTTTTTAATATAAACTCTTTTATTTGATAGAACATTAAATTAGCTATCGACTAAAAGGTTTGAACTATGATTTTTCATATACGATACTTCATTACTAAAGGGACGATTTGTCAGAATTAAAAGCTCATTTTTTTCTTTGTTTGTGTTAGTAATTTGACGCACAAACTTTGGTTCTTAATTTTTAGAAAATTGACCGACCTCATTATTTTATTAATGTCTTCATTCGCTAGAAATAAAAATAAATATTTAATTTAAATTTTACGTACGTTTTAAACCTTAACCCGAGATCTTAAACCCGGTACGCAGTCAGTTGTAAAGTGAAAAAATGTATGGCAATCGTGGTAATTTTAAATCGAATAGTTAGTTCAGTTTTGTGTAAAACTAGGAGTAGATACTCCTGATGATGGCCTAATAAGCCGAAATCGATCGAGTGATTTTTTAAACCTTTTGTAATTTTGCGAAATATTTAACAAGTGTTTTTAAAAATTTTAAAAATATGTGCATCAATAACCGTTTATGTTCATAAAGCTCTTCGTTTTTGTTGCGTAATATTGGGCCCGATTCAATGTAAATCTTCTATAAATCTTTTCTTCTATTCTTCTATTATTGCTATGAAAATACATTTTTGATTAAAAATTGATTTCTAAATAGAAGATGCATTCAATTTTATAAGGGGTCAAAATGACCCCACTACACGGTTATCAGCCTAATTTCATTTATTTGATGTAAAATACCCCAAAATTAACCGATTTTGACGAGTTTTTCTTCTAAATATATTTAATTGATGTCTGTTTAGGCCTATCTAAAAGGAATTATCTAAATATTTGATAAATAATTTTTTATTCAGCTCTAAACAGCTCTGGGGTCAGTTAGATCCCACTACACGAAGTGAAGGTTAAGAAATTCATCATGGGTGGAAATGGCATTTTAAAATGATTTTTTGACTATTTTCGGGAATATAGCCAGATATAGTAGGATATAACTTGGCTACTTCTTAATCGATTATGATTTAAACGGCATATAGTAGGTACACTGATATATGGTCAGTGGCGAATTAAGGTCGGTTGAGGCCCCGGGCGCAAAAGAAAAAATTAGGTCCCTTAAAAAACTAGAGAGATACAAGAAAATAAAAATACATGTTTACGATATTTTTAAATAAATAATAGCTTATAATGCAACCTGGGGGTTGATTCTCTAAAAAGTTAGATAATCTGTAAACGTGAAAACTTGTAAAAAGCAAAGCTTCCTTTCATCGGTTTGCAATTTTCGATTTGATTACTACCAAAATATTAACGAAAAATTGCAAACGCATAAAAGTAGGCTTTGATTTTTAGTAATTTTCACATTTACACATTTGGTGTTTTCTTTTATTCATTCTGGATATTTCGGACATTCCAAAAGTGACGTAAATCTTTCTTTAATTCATTCCATTCCTTCGATTCCTTTTTTAGTCCATTCTTTTATTTATTCGGAATATTCAGAAGGTATGTTTTAGTACTACATCGAAAGGTGGAATAAAAAGAATATTTCATTTGACGTTTTATAATTATGTTCGATGCTTACAATTTAAATGATTAAATTGAAATTGTTAATTTATATACATTTAATTGTTTAAGGCGTAAAATAATAAAATTTTGCAAAAAATATTTTTAATTTCATTACACGATAATAGTTTTAAATAGAGCTTGACGGATACAAAAACTCCCAGGTTATATTTTTTAAGATTTCGAGGTCACGTGATCAATATTCTATTCCTTCTGTTATTTCTGTGGAATGAATAAAAGAAATCACCCATTGTCTTAATTTTTAGAGAATCAGCGCCCTCTGAACACAGTTAGAAAATGCCTCATTTTGGGTAACGAGTAGGATATTTGCAAAATGAGTGAAGCGATTTGCTCAAAATCCTACAAGTTACAAAAAATGATATTTCCTAACGTGTTACATACAAATTTTTTTTCTAATTTTGTTATAAACAATAAATGATTAAATTTTAGCTAGTGAATTAGTTAAAAACTAGTTAGAAATGAAAATTTTGACAAGTAATATTAAAAAAACGTCATTCAATAACATTCAGTATTGAACGTCGTTCAATAAATGACGGCTATTTACTGCGGCTTGACACTGGATGGAGTAAAAGCTTTTATAATTTAGATATTTATCGTGCTTATGGACATTTAATTCTTATATGACATTCGTCAATAGCACCGATAACATTAGCAAATATTCCAGTTTTTGTCCTTGTGCAAGATCTAACCCCGATTTCTTCTCGTTCGTCTATAGCTGGTGGTTTAATAATATGCCGCATATGATGTTTAAAATAGTCCAACATTTTATGTGTGATGAGTTTTACTGTGAAACTGTATGGGAAAAAAGTATAGTATATGCCTAATTTTATGATATAATTTTATTATGTATGTAAACGCGATGCATCGAATGAATTTCAACTGTCAAAATTTTAACCAATTCACACAGCAAATTCTACTTTTGTTATTAAAAATATTTCACCACGATAATTTTATTTTATTAATTAATCATTTCCTAACAGTTAAGGCAGTAGTGATACATGCAAAAATTTGTCCTTTAAGGTAAAAAAATGCAGCTTGCTGATTGGTTGAAATAGCTGTCACTTTTTTTTAAAGTTATATAATTTTGCCTGAAAGGCAAAAATATTTTCCGTATACAAAATTGAACCATGTTCAATTTTCTAGTATTGCCTTAACCCGTAAAGAGCGTTGTGCGGTCCGTGGGACCGCTCTATTTTTCAAAAAATCAAATTATCCCCACTCCGTTTAATTTTTTTCTGAAATTTTTAGTATCTTCCTAATCGAAATTTTTAGCATTGTTCTAATTTAATAAAAAATTTCGGTCCGCTGGGTCGCACCACTCTTTTCATGCAACATTTTCCTCGACGCACTTTACGGGTTAAAAGACATTTAATATCGCCTACTTGATGTGACCATTTTTATTGCCTTAAAAGCAAAAATCGTACATGTATCACCTTTATGAAAAATATACCGTTTCACAACCTGCTACGATTTTCGAAAGTCGTATTTTTGTAACCAAATTGGAAAATAGTACATATATAGCCTTGTCTTGACGGCAAAATTAATTATAGTTCTAAAAATTAATTTTATGATCATAATTTGGAGTTATCGTCTTGACGGTAAAAGTAAACTACTACCCTCACTCCTTTCGTCAAATGCGTGAATTATTTTGTTATTGTTATAATCCGTCAAATTTTAAAATAGGCGTCAATGAATATTATTTACTTTTAGCACTGAAGCGAATTTGTAAAGCTTTTCAATTTGTATTTGAAAATATTTAACAATCCAAAAAATCAAGGAAAAAAGAAACCGAAGTTTTATTTATTTCTAATCAGTGAATATTTGACCCTGCAAAATAAAATAAACGCGCTCATACACAATAGAAAAGAGAAAACATTATTTTTTAAATTTTTTGACAAATTGATCGAAGCGATCCACCCGTATTTTCCGAGAAGTAGAAGTAAGTTCCAATTAATTATTGGTATTTAGGATAATTAATTATAGTACTAAAATGTACTAATAACGGGTAAATTATGTTCGTATTTTACAATAGCTGTGTAATATTACACTGCTAAATCAAATTATGCTCTAATTAATTATTCCGTCAATACAAGGCTTATCATTAGGATTAAAAGTGATACTTTGTTTGACGAACAATTATATTTGCATGCGAGGCGAAGTGCAGCGTAGCCAAGAAAGTTTAAATATTGTGAGCCGAACAAAGCCACTTTTAATCCGAATCAATAATTATAAGTACAAATTACACGCATTTAATATTATTTCTAGATCGAAAATTGTATTGACACATTTATTATATCTAAAGAGGCCTTGATTTTTTTTTTGTTTCTGTATTTTACCATGTTAATGACGTGTCAATTACTTTTAATATAGAAACCAGTATTAAAAGAACATTTGCGCCTAGGAGTGTTCCAACTAATTTTCAAAATTACTTCAATCATCGTCATCATACAATTTTAAATTATTAACCCATTTTAGGCATCTCAACTCAAGCGAAGCGCTAGAGCGAGAAAGATGTCTTATATCCCCGCTATTTTGTCTGTTAACAAGTATTAAGTCGAAAAGTACTTATCCGATTTTCATGAAACAAAGACAGACTTATAGACCTTGATCAGATAAGAAAAAAGTGGTATGGCTAAGATCTTTAGGTGGTCGGATTCCAAAGTTAAAGGCGCGTAAAGATTTCCTTTGCAATACATTCATGTAAAAAACAAAAACAATAAAAGTACATAATAGAATACATACATACTATGTTCAAAATGTATTTTTGCTTTGAATGAATGAATGAAAATGTATTTGTTTGAATGGCTATAAAATAGTTATACGGTTTATACTTCTTTGTTGTAGGATTGGTGCCTAATGATATATATAGATATTATATACATTGTTGATATGCCGGTAATTCGATTACATCCTGTAATGGGTTTCCTACTTTTTTTCTCTTCTTTTACACACAATGTAAACACGAAAATCACTTACGCGTGCATATCTCTCTTGTCTACTCGCTCCCCATGAAATACAAAAAAATATCAAATAAAGAGAAATGGACAATTTTAGTTTGTATACTGTTATTAAGTCATTAAAAATAAAGATTTTTAAACCTTTATTTTAAAGTTTCATTGTATGTACTTTAAATTTAAGAATAAATCAATGAATTTAATGGATTTTACATTCATTTTTAAGAAAAACACAGTTTTTTATTTTAAAAGTACCCAATCTTTAACTTTGAAATAATTTTCTCAGTGTACAAACATAAAATAAAAAATCGGCGAATTACTTAATTACGTTGCTAATTGTTGATGTTCGTAAAAATTTGTTTCCATCTATTAGCAAATAATTTTTTTTAATAAAAGATAGATTTAATTAAAATTAGATTTACATAGAAATTGATTTCCATTAGAAGAATAAATTTAATTTTTCTAAGTGACGGGAAATTCTGTTAAGCGAAAGAAAAGGGTTGGGTAATAGGTACATCTTACTTTACAAAATCTAACTTTTCAAAATTTTACGTTTTGATCTTACTTTCTTCAAAAATGAGAATAAAGTAAAATAAAATTCAAAACCGGAATACGGGAAATGGGAGTGTATCGAAATCTTAGATTTCAAGAAAATAAGATTCGTTAAAAAGTAAATTTTTGTGAATTAAGATTTCGATACGTTCCCGAAAGAAATGATTACTGAAGAAAAATTCCAATAGGTTGATCCTGCTCGTTGAGTGTAATATTTGAATTTATTTGAAATTTTCTAAAATTTTTTGATATTGTTCGAGATTTTTGATATTATTTCATTTAGTTTGAAGTTGAAGTGACACAGAGACGAGACTCTTGAATTTTGAGGTTTTTGGGTTTCTCTATAGCTTCTTGAAATTAAATAATAAGTTGAGTTGCATCGCAGTTATTTATTCGAAATTATCGACATTATGCTATATTTGCGAGATTATTCAAGGAAGATTTCGCATATTTTTCAGATTACTCGAGATTTTTAAAGAGTTTTTGATTTCTCAAGATTGTTCTAAAATGCTACGTTAATTCGAGTACTTGGGGATTATTCGTGTTTCTCATATTCCTCGAACTAACTGTAACGGATTGCGTTGCATTTTGTCGTGATTTATCGGGACTATCTTTTTTTTGTTGGTCTTTTCGAGGTTTTCGTAGCCTTAAGTTAAACACGGTTAAGTTAAGTTTGGGCATATATGCCATTTTTCGAGAATATTTGAGATTTTGCGAGATTGAAAATTATTTTAGTATCGATATTACTTAAGATTTTTGATATTACGTACGTTAATGTTGCTTATATGATGTTACAGATTATTGAAAATTTATGAAGAATACCAATGCTTCTTTCAGATGTTATTACAAAATTATCCAGATTATTCGACATTTTGTAATATTATTGAAAATTGTTCCAAGTTACTTTTTATTACTTTATAATGAGATATAGCATGATCTATAACATGGTTATGTCAGAGTATTTATTTCACCAATTAAAGAGCGAATGAGTTTTTTCTTGTGGTAGTATGATTTAAGAAAATAAAATGAAAATTTATGTTACCAAAAAGTTAGAAAGAAAGCGATGGGAATATGTAATGAATTATGAATAACACAATACGCATTTCAGATTGGTTATCTTCGCTCAAAAAGTTAATGGTAAAATTAAACAAAAATATTACTTTACGCGTTAATTTTATATTGAAAAATGTGTAGCAAAAAATATTTTTGTATCTAAATATTGTGATGCTTCATTTTATTATTAAATATTTATCGTTCACCACAGTTATAACTAAACGCTTAAAATATATTTGGGCTCAACCGGGATTTGAACCCGGGACCTCTCGCACCCAAAGCGAGAATCATACCCCTAGACCATTGAGCCGCTTAAATATGTCCGATTTATAATCAAAAAAATTTATTTCATTGCCAAAAACCACGGAGAAAGCATTTTGAAACTTTCTACCAACGAATATTAAGCACTAATTTAACATGTATAACTAATTCCAGCGATTAAGGCGTAAAAAAAATGTCGTAATTAAGTTTTAAATTAATTCAAAATTTTGTGCTGAAACCCACAATAAATTTTACAAAAAAAAAAAAAATTTAATTAATTACGAAAAAATACTGAACGTAAAGTGTCTTTTAAAATAAATTGCATAAAAAATTGTACATTGTTTGCTTTTTATAAACAGACAATTATATTTTTGTTGTTGTATCACATAATAAATAAAAATGTAAATAATTCAAATTTTGGAATACATGTATACGAGTATATACATATATTTAAAATGTTAAAAGTGGTTTATATCACAAAGACAGTATTTCAGCATCCAGCTGTATGCGGTTCCGCCCACGGTTGTAGACCATGTAGTGCAGCTAGTGGTTGCCCGCCCGGCGTTTGTTGATTACTCGACATACCGGATGGTGGTGGCCCCGTAGAAAATCCCTTACTTAACGCCTCCGCTTGTAATGATAACATTAAACGATTAGCAGCTTGTCGTTCTGCTTCACGTTCCTCTGCTGTTTGTCTTCTGGAACGAAAGGATCACAAGAAAAACAAACGAAAACATTAAATATATGATGGAAAACTTTTGAAATAATTTTTTTATTATAGTTTTAATTAAAAACAAATCTACAAAGTATATAATTCATTTATTATTTATAGTGTTATATCATCTCATTGTTATCACTATTATTATAGTATATCTGTTAAATTGTATCATAAATATTTTTGTGAAATGTTGATACATTTGAGGATACCAGAGAGGATGAGTATCATAGAATATGTATTATATATTGTAGTAATCATTTGGGGTTTATATTTATTGTTGTTGTTTATACAAATTATTTATTTATATCACCAGTTTATGAAAAATATTAGTTTGTGGTAATTAATTTATAAATATACTGTACATAATAAATTGCTTGTAAGAATGCAAAATAAAAAAAAATAAAAAAATTGGGCTCAACCGGGATTTGAACCCGGGACCTCTCGCACCCAAAGCGAGAATCATACCCCTAGACCATTGAGCCGCTTGCTTCAAATTTGAAGAAGTTTTATTATTTTTTGTATTAAGTGAAAGTACTGTAATAAATCACTTATTAATTTAAACACTGCCGAAAGCAAAAATTACAAAAACAAAATTATTATTTTGTATAATAAATTAATAGAATTACAATAAACGTTTATATATGTATGCGCGAGTGGAGTTAGCAATTTGATTAATCAAGAGTGTTTTATTGTAAGAAACTATTAAGATTTTAAAAGATAAGAACAGTGAACACGACGGGAACATGATACACCGCTGTTCCGTTTAATTGTTTAAAATAAATTAAAACATTTCTATTGAATAGATATGCTAATTGGTTTGATTGAATAATATTTATTTTACGTTAGAAATGCTTTTGTTATATTTTACATAATTTCGGTTTCAATATTGTACAATAAAATTGATCGCAAATATCATTAACCCATTTTCGCCCGCCGTGCTCGTTTGAGTACATCACTTAATAACGTAAATTCTTCAAATCTAACTGATTTAAAATATTTTTGGGTCTCGATTATTTGTCGTTCGATTAAGAGAATCAGTCTTGAAATCAAAAAATAGTAGATTGTTCTACAAGTAAAGAAAAGTGATAGTTTTCCAGCGAGTAAAATTGTTTAATTTACGAGCGAGCGCTAGCGAGCGAGTGGATTAACTATTTTACGAGTATGGAAAACCACTTCTCTTACGTGTCGGACATGATATTTTTTCGTGTATTTGACGACAAATCAGGTAAAAATAAAAAAGGTAGACCCAGTTTGGATCAAAGTATGTATGCATAGCATGTACATAACAATCGCAGTAAGCAAATAAATAAAAGTCAAAAATTCAAAAATCATTTGGAGAAAAAGCGTTTCTATGAAAAAAAGTGTTTATAGTGAAGAAATGTGTTGCTAAGGAGAAAAGTAGCAGTTTTCTTTACTGTTTTCAGCCAAGAAATGACACTCTTTGCCATTAAGTATACGAAAAATATTTTTATTTGACCTAAAATGATGAAATTGGAATTTGAAAAGTTCGGATGTTCAAAGTAAGACGGCTTATAAATATGCTTAGGAAACAGTTTTACCAGTCAGTTTTTTTTCACAAGGATCTTTCAACTGACGACTCCCAGCGGTAACTCAGTGTGAGGCACGGGTTTACAAAAATTGGATCATAAGCAGTTCGAGTGGATATTGTTACGCTTTCGACATTTATTGTGGAAAACCAGCAGACGAATCAGAGTTAAGGGCGTTCATTTTTTCGCGAAAATAAATAGTTTTTCTTTGAAATTTTTGTTTTATTTATGTTCTTTACTTATTATCACCCTGAGTTTGAAAATGTTTTTACAGGTAGTTAGTTTTTGGGCGTTAATGTGTTAAAGTTAAACTCGTTTTTATGGAATTTGCTAAAAAAACTCAACCAGCTGAGTGTTGCCAGTTAGTAGCTAGTTTCAAGGCCTATATATCTAACTATATTAAATTGTTTCAACCTGGCTAATTGAATTGCTAATTGTTTATTAATGATGTAACCAAAGTACTGTTTCCCCCTCCCGTTGGTCGGAGCCTGATAAAATTAATTTGTGTATATATGGATGTAGTTCACTATTAACTTTTATTCACAATTATTCCAGCCTTTCATACAAAATTTTAATACTACAATTATTATCCTTATGTGTTTATGATCTACTTGCTTACTATTCTTAAGGTAAATGCACAGTTCCATATTTATGCCAATAATTATAGCAGCTATTATGGTTACTACAAATAGTGTTCGATAAGACACGATATACTGATGTACGCCGTGTGGCGTAAATCTTGTTGATCAAAGTTCCTCTCATGATTTTAAGTGTTTAATTGCTTGCCCAATTTCATCAATATTCTAGAAACGAATCCTCTTGGGTGCGGATTCTTCGATTTGTTGAAAGCTTCGGGAATGTTGATCGTTTATAATTTGCTCCGAGATGTTCCTTACAGGAAGGGATGAGTTGTTTAAGGAATTTATAGAACTATGATATCCTGCTCTTATTATTCCTTGATGCTTAATGAAGCATGTTGATTGCAGTGTTAAGATCCCTGTTCCTTTGATTTGCATTGTTGTAGTTCTTGTTCCACAGTTGATATCTATGGTGTTTAAGCTTTCCATATGTAGTTGATCCATGAGTTCATGTAATTTTACCCATGGTATGGGAGTTTTCGTTCTTTGTATTTGACATAATGATAGATCCGTGTTATGTTGGAAGATGCTTAATTCGTACTTGAATACATTTGATTGTGTCGTGTATATCGTGTGTTGATTTGCACACCTACATGCTCGTGAATTCTTTGACATTTGTTGAATAATACCTATCTAAATATGCTGCCGCTGCCTTGATGTAGATATAATCATCTCCATGTCTTGTTGGTAGAGGGAAGACCTTATACACTTGGTACCTTGGATCATTATCCAGCTTAATTTTGATTTCAATTATTAGGTTTACTGTGGTTACTCGAGATTTGGCACTCATAAACCTAAAGATATTGCCAATTTCATTATATGCCTTATTTCCAGGAATTGATAATGTTCTGGGAGTTTTCTGATGTACATATTACAGCCAGGTGCTCGTCAATTTGTTCTGTTGTCAAAATGAGCGGGTTGATCTTTCCTTGATGTGTGTCAATAACGATAGTTATTAGTCATTAGTGCCCTAAGTATTTAGGGCAAGATTTGTAAATTTATTTTTTTTTTCGCTGGCGCCATTTGTAAATTGCTGTATGATTTTTAGTTGATCTACTTCTGATGATAGCAAGTCATGGGCTAGTATGCCAACAAAACTTATAAGTGCTCTTCACCGTCTGGAACCTGATAATTTTCGATTGGCCATTAAAATGTTGTTTGCATTGTCAATGCGATGGAGTTGATCTGTTATGTCACGGTAAATTGACAAAATTGTGCATCATTCGTTATTTCCTTTGGAAATGAACATAGTTGGGTTAAATGTTTCACGTAATTCGTTATTTGTTGTTGCTCAATCCAATCATTTTTTAGATTATATATAGTAGACTATAACCTCTATTCTTCTTCAGCCAATGTCGTTTCTGCAATAATTTTGAAATATACTCCTGGCGTATTCTCGAACTGTTGAATTTTAACGGGATTTGTTTGGTTTAATAAAGTTCTGGAAGCGGTGTTGTTGAAACTTGAGTATATTGGTAATGATTGAGGTATTGGTACTACATTAGTAATCCGACACACATGATACAGAAAGTTAGCATGCCTAACAGTCCTTAGCAGTTCTTAGAGATATTCTAAGTTTCGTATTTCCAATGTCTGGACGTTTATCGGATTGATGTTCTGCGTTGGGGGGATTATCAACCTCTGGACCATTGTCAGCTATAGCCAAAACGCATAGTTTTTGAATCGGCCTTTTTAGAATCGTTCTACCTTTACAACGCAGTATGACTACTCGGACCTTACCATCTCTTCCATGATGCAGTTCCTCAATTTTACCTAATATCCATTGAGCTGGTGGTAAATTCCTAGAATAAGAACTATAATCCCAACACCTATATAGGGTTCTCCTTTTTGCCACTTTATTCTCTTTTGTAGCGATATTAAATATTCTAAAGAATATATTCTCCAAAAGTCTTCAGTCAGCCTCTGTGTCAATTTCCAGCGGTTGCTCAAGGTGCACGCCTCTTCCATTATTTCTGAATTAGGTAAAGAAATTAACGGTTTACCGATAATGCCGAGTTGAGACATGCTTCGATTTGACTGAGTACTGTTGACATTTCCTCACACCGCAAAACACTCTCTCCTAGAATTACTTTTAAATGGAGGACTTGCCGAAGTAATAAAATTCCAATTTATGCCATCGTTTGATGTTATATTTAATATTTCCGGCAAACAGGTTCTGTTGAACTTATTGATGTCGCCCTTTAATTATATTGTCCGCACCCTTAAATGTTGTACCGCCATCGCTATTTACGTGGCTGCATAATCCTCGCCGAGAATTAAATCTTCTGAGTGCCGCTATGAAGGAATTTGTAGTTAAATCGCTAACAACTTCTAAGTGTACCGCGTTTGTTGCCATGCAGACGAAAACTGCGATGTTAGCCTTATAAACCTTTTTACTACGTCCTACTGAAGATTTCAATCGGATAGGGCCGGCATAGTCAATCCCTATAAGGCCGAGATAGTATAACCCTTGGTCAAGGTAATTCTCCCATTGTCTTGCTTCTTTAGTTTTACAACGGTAACATGGGACACATTTATTAATTGTATTTCGAACTATTTGTTTGGCATTTATAATCCAATATTGTTTTATTATGTAAATGAGGACTATCTGACATCCTCCGTGCAATGTTTCGCATGTGCATCTTCGTGATTATTAACTTTGTAATTTGATGATGTTTAGGTAGAATTTCTGGTCGATGAAAGGGTTTAATCGCCATAGAGAGCTCTTCTTCTCTAAACAATAACCCCTCTGTAAAGCCCGTATTTCTCCTTGGAAGTGTGTAATGCTTGGATGTTAGCGATTATTGTGTTCCGACTATTTCGTGTCCAGTTACTCGTTCTGCTGGCTGCCTACATCTTGAGTTATTGTTAAAGCGTTTATAAACACCACTGTTCTTAGCATTCTTATTTGAGTATTTTTCCCAAATGTTAATAGTTAGCACTGATGGTTGGCTATGATTTGATTTTCTTCATCTCACCAGAGTATCAAACGATCGTTCCTCGAACGTAAGGTTATCAACATTTTGCAGCCATTTGGGACACGACCACCATAACAAGCTCATTAGGTGTTAAACCTCGAGAAGCAGCATCAGCTGGATTATCTATTGATTTTACGTGGAACCATTTAGTTTGGCTGACTGTTTCCTATATCTCTGCAACTCGATTTCCTACAAATACCTCCCATTTTGCAGGGTGCCCTTAAATCCATGCGAGGGCCAATATTACGAGAATTATGTGGATATTTGTCCTCAAGGTGTAGTAAAGGGGATCTATCTCTCTATTATAATCTATTATAGTGCTTATAGGGATTTTGTCGAATTAAAGTTTTAGGGTTTCACTTTCTGGCAATTGTAGTGATAGGAGATCTATCATATTCCCAAAAATAAAAATCTATTAAAAAGGAAAACTCCATTAACTGCAACTTGAAAACCAAAGGATGCTAACTAATTTTTTGTCATCCTTGCAAACAGGGTGCCAGTGTTTAGCGGCTTTTGGGAGTTTTCTATTTTAGTATGTTGAATATTAAAAAAACAAAATTTTTTGAATAATGTTCAAATTTTTAAGAAGGTTAGAATTTCAGTAAATCGTCAAAGCGGGGTTTGGTGATGGTAGTACTCTTATTCTAACATAAGGTTTAAAACGAATTAAAAAACCTTTCAAAAATTTGATAAATTTAAAAAACTTGCTTTTACGGAATTAATTTTCTTTCGGGATTTTTTCATGAATAAAGTAGTCAATCCTTCAAAATTCGTTTCGGTTTTATTAAATCGTAATTATATTAAATAAATAAATTACGACTACGTAAGAAACCTTGCAACTAACAACATGTTGAATTGCTTGGCATTGTTTGATGTTACGATCCTAAAGGAAAGTCGAGATTTTCGGTATTATTAGAGGCTTCAAGATATTTTATCTGAATGGTGTTTTGCATTCGAATTTGTCTTATGCTTTTATAAACTTCATATTTTCTTAAATGCAGTCCGGTAATGCTGAAGGACTGCGAAAATTATTGTTCAATGATATTTTTATGTAAAAGTGGCCTAAATCTAACCTTTTAACCAGATACACATTTTTGTTAAAATGATGTAAAATGGCTACAATTACGGAATGCAATCCCGGGATTTCGGGATTGACAAAAAGACCGGGATTTCTGGTATTCGAGTACATCAGGTACCCCTATCGACGGCGGAATTATTTTACACTAATATTATTATATATTATTATTATTAGTTAACCAGAAAAGCTTTCAATTCCTAATAAAATAGCTTTGTGATGCTGAAATAATTTAGTTTGCAGCTTTAATTGGCATATATGCTTAAAATATTACTAAACACCTGCACATTTCTGCAAGAATACGATTTTATTGATTTCGCCAGAAAATCAACCGAAAAAATCATAAATTATCGTTCACAAAGTGCTTTATGAAAAAGCCACCTCTCTCTAAGACTCTTATGATTCAATTAAAATTCGGTTATCATTTTAGGATATTACTAATTAGAGAATAATCATTATATTACTTGTTATTACCGGAAAAATATATTGTAATTTATGACAATCATACTCGGTCATAGTTTAATACCTTGTACATGCCTGTAAATGATGTTCTATCTGATTGAAATTAATCACATATTGGATTTTTTAAGAAAATGAAAATAGAAATGCAATGAACAGGGACAATATAAAACAAATTTGTGTTTCTGTTGTGTATTTCGTTTTTGGTTACATTACAAAAACGTTTCACAAGACTTTATTTCAAAATCACTTTTGTTGAAGTTACGCCTACAATCAGGACCGAATTTAGTATTTTGCCGCCCCTAGGCCAATTGAGATTTTTGTCGCCCCACCCCTTATTCAATTTTTATTAAAAATATTTTCCCTTGCTAGCAAAACTTAAAATAAAATTAAAACCGGTATTTACGATGAAACAGTGAAAAATCAGCTATTTTTTGAATGAAAAATCGATATAATTTTCCTTCTTTTAGCTCGATACTCTTAGCCCAGGCCCAACGATATTCTACTTTGTTGACGCCATTAAAAAAAAATACAATTGGTCGAACTCTGCACAATAGAAAGGGTAGATAGAAGTCACAATGGGCAATACGGCCAACTTGGCGTAAGTCGTTTTGGAAAAGAATCATTTCTTTGATCAAATGTTCATGTAGGAGATTTCGTAAGCGTCCATCTGAGCAAAATGACTCAATAAACCGGAAACTAGGTCAAAAAATACTGAACTCTTTATAGTAGAAATCCATCTGGGTTCAGTATACAAAAAAGAGGATACAACTGAATCAAATATAAAAAAAAAGATTAAAAAAAACAGGCAGATGAGAGAAAATTCAAAATGAAAGTTTCGACAGTCACGTTTAACTATAAAAAATGTGTAGACTGATAAAAAAACGAAACGAGATGTTACGCTGATTTTTTAGGGGAAAAAGATAGAAAAAAGAAAAAGATGCAATTTTGAGAAAATTGAAAAAGAATGTTTCGGCAGCCATTTTGAAAAATAAGGAATGAAAGATGGTACGATTTGTATAATTATTTTATAATCCATCTTCATTTATCTTTAAAATGCGCCCAAGTTTTTAATTTTCGGATTATTAGTTTTTTTATAGCAATAAATATACAACACCAGTGCATGCAATTTTTAAGTTGTATTGGACACCATGTACCTTATAACATAATTTCAAAAAATTCTTTTACAATTTTTAAATTGAATTTAAGCAGGAGATTAAATTATGTTACACAAGTTACACGGTAGTAGAAAATTGAAAATTGTGTCAGATTCTTAAATAAAGGCATAACTAACAGTATGATATTCTCTATTATTAAAACAGAAGTAATAGTGTTTATTTTAAAGGGCCCCGTCATAACTCTAAAAAGCCCTAATCCTGTTTAATCTCAATATGAAATGTATAGGTTAAGGTAACGTATAGAAGGTGAAAATATTCTCTACTCCAAGTGTTTACTATCCAAGCTGACAAAAAATTTCCGAATTTTTTTGAGCCACAAACCGAGACTTCCAAAAGATTGGGGTATGTTTTTAGCTCGAATTTTTTTTGGATTTTTTCGGTTCTTCAAAACTATTTGAGTATTGAAAATTATTTCCTTTACCAACGTAAAGAAATTAAGAAATTTCAAAAAATAATGTAAAAAACCTGTGATTTTAATATTACAATACAAAAAATGTGATTTTGACGATTAAAATTCCGCAATTATATGTCGAGTAAAGAAACGCGTTATTTAAGGGGCAAAATAGAAGAGAACGGAAACGAGCGTAAAATTTCGATCAGAAACAAACAAAAATTTATTATTGCAAGCACAAGCAAAATCAAAAAAAAATTCAAAAAATTCGAAAAACTATTTTTCGAGTAATTTTGCTCGTTTCGTTTTGTTTCAACAAGCAAAATCAAAATATCAAATTTCAAGTAAAACTATTAGCTCAACTCGGAAAAAATTTTTGGTTTACTTGCAAGCAAGCTTTGATTTTTCTTGAAATTTCGAAATTGTTCGGAATTTGTTTCGTTTTGAATTTTTGTTAGTTTGTACAAAGTCCTTGCCAAGTTTGGTTCAAAATACAAGGAAATAATAAACATTTAGTGTTGAAATAATAAAGTTAGCCGATAATTACGGTAAGTAAAATACAATTGATACGCTAATGAATCAATGCATATGTTTATTTAGTACATAGTATTTGTATATTTAATTTGAACTAACATGTAAAGTTGTCATTATTTGTACAAAATTTATATTTTTTCGAGTAGTATGTAAAATTATGCCGGGATTAAAATGTGAATTTTATTAAGATTATTTGCTTTTAATCCTATTTGTGCATTCATTTTCTGTTCCATATATATAGTAAAAACTGATTAAAATTGGAAGTAATTTAGAAACATGTATTATACAAATATCTTTCTTTAGTTTTTATCATACATTTTATTATAAATCTTTGATTTTATCAAGCAAGCCAGCCAAATATTTTTAGTACATTTCTCAGGCTGCCCAGAATTAATTCCGTAGAAAAAATTATTAATGTTGACATTTTCATCATGTAATTAATTGTTGATCATCAATTTCGCTACACAAAAGTTTCGCGGAATTAATTAGGTTTCTGGTATATTCGCAGTTTCTTTTAATTTTATCTAATCTGGTGTAAGAAAATCACACTAAAGCCTAAATTAAAGATCGGTTAATTTCACACACTAGAAACGTTTAACATAGTTGCAATTTATAAAGCTCCATATCGTTATAAATTGCTCTCTCGAAGTTTTGAAAGGGAGCAACTCTCACACCTCCACACGACAACAGGCCTGATCAACATTCTATACATTATCAGCTTGTTGGCATTTGCAAACAGTGGACGTAGATGTCACAAAGCACAGCTGCCAACGGTAGGACATCCCAAGTATGTAGTAACCACTGTTAAAGTAAATTGCGTCATGGCTTCTAAAATCAGAGATCACGTATTTCAGTAGACATTGAAAATGGATCAACAGTTTGTTCAAAATTAATCAAGGAAACATCCAGAAACATATTTACAGTGAAGTGCTATACAACCGGCATAATCATTTTTCTGGCCTGTTGATCCTTACCTACGACATTGGATTATTAAACCAAGCCAAATTAAAAAAAAATGGAATTTTGGATTCCTTTTAAGCATCAAATGAAAGAAAGTGAAGTTTTTTTTAAAAATATTTACTAAAATTTTAAACTGGCTATGTATTAGTAAAAATCAACTCCTGCGTTGAACGGAAAATGAACTAAATACATATATGTATATGTACATAAATGTTTATTTATTTAAAAAGTTCACTAAGCATAATCACTTATTTTAGCTCGACAACAATTTAAAATAATTTATTCAATCAATAGCAAACTGATTTGTTTGTTTGCCAAATTGTTACGCCAATCTACTATCAAATGGTTAATATTTCTTTTCGCCACAATTGGCAAATAAGAATACATCTACAAAGTAAATACATAAATTACAAAAATAAAGATAATAAATGAAGTAACAAACATAGAAGTGAAATTACATTCAAGGTTAATGTGTATTTAGAGATTTTGCCAATCATCGGTATGTACCATATCGCTCTAAACAACAATTATTTAAATAAAAAATTCTGTGGAGCTGATCCTAGAGATTTTGTCAATTAGCCAGACAGTCAGTGGGTTACTCTATTTTATGCCATATACCGTTCCCAATCAAAATTAAATTAATGAAAAATTCTGCGATAGATGCCTAGAGATTTTGCCACTTTTCCACAATTTGTAAGCCCCTGACGATCCGCAAAAATAAGAAAGGTGTTTTTTGATATTGGGATGGTTTCTAGTTACTTCTTGATGTATGTGGCCAATTGGTAAAATCTCTAGGATCAGATCCACAGAATTTTTTGTTTAACCAATTATTGTTTAGAACGATATGGTACCAAATAAAATTGCAACCCCTGACGACCCGCAAAAATAAGGGAGGTGTTTTTTTATATTGGGATAGCTTCTATCTATATTGACATTTTATATATTGCGACACGTAAAATCTCTTGAATAACCTCTTGACATAATAGTTTTCGTTTTACACAGGTAGTTCACTAATTCATCTACTATAAAATATGTTTTGTAAATTCATTAGTAAAATTTTCTCGTTGCCCTACCGCAATTTGAAGTTTTTGTGAAATGTTCTACTAAATATTTTAGTAAGAAAATAAGTAAGTACTTCCGGACATATCAAATGACTACGTGAGAGCCGAGAAGAATACGTTAGTTTTGCGGATAGTGGTGTACGTTGCAATTCAGTTTAATTTATTAATAGGGTGATTCTGTAATAATTTCGAAAATGATCAGGAACTGCCTGATTGTCCGAGCTTTCATTGGTTTAGTAAATGTGTCATCTGCAGAATGCATTTTGCTTAGGGGTCAGAAAGATTGACCGGCAATAAGATAATGTTTATATTTTTTTGTTAAACACGAAACAAATCCCAAATTAATTTATTAATAAAGGTTTCTTATAAGCTATTGGATCAGTGTCTGGAATGACAACGAACTTGTAGTAAACACCTAAATATAAAAATATTAAAACATACAATTTTAGAAGTTAGAATTGGCCAAATAGAATTAAACATTTTTTTGCTTTATTAGCAGGCATCTACAGGCTTCTCATTTTATAGCTAGCCTGCAACCGCAAAAGAAAACCAATGAAATATTAGTGGAATTGGTATCATTTTGGCGTCATCTATTAGAACAGTACGGCAATAAATATGCAATCCAGAATTTTGTATCTGGTCTTGAAGTGTTATCTAACATAACAAGCGAACTTTAGTCGTCAATGCCACTTCAAATTCACCGTAATGATTTGTTAAGATAAAACCATGTGACAAATACTTCTTTAAATCTCAAAAACGCTTAGGTGATTTGTTTTACACTTATCATTTTCTCAATTGAATTACTTAGTGTTTCTTCAAAAATCACTTTAAAAATAATTAGAACGGCACTTTATCGCAAATAAGTTATGAGCTACCTTACCAAATTTGCATTGTTTTGGTGAAATAAAATGTTCTTCGTAGCTACCACATACTATAGATCTGGACTCAGCATTGACCATAGTACGGAAGGTGTATAGATCATTTCCAATAGTATGTAACTATGTAATTCATTAATTGAGACTAGAAGCAAATCCCATCGCTGCAAGACTTTAACTTCTCCATTATCACTCACAGCTTTAAAAAAATAAAATAAAAAAAATTAACGTTGAAACGACCCTCATATTCTACTCTAAATACATAGCAATAAAATTAAAAAGCGCAAAACAATGTAAAAATCACCTTTTCACCAGTAAACCACCATAATCCAACTTATAAGTACCTGCGTCGCACAAAAGACAACATAAAAATTAAAGAAAATTTATGTTAAATGATATTACTCGGATTTTACCTTGGGGGGTGGTTTTTAGTATATAATAATATATACAGGAGAATCCGTTCCCTTAATGAAGGTTGCTGATAATTTTCTTTGCTATAAATAAAAAGTTTTTTTTTTTGGTATACTGTGTGCTTTATATTAAGAAAAAGCTTTTATTATATAAAGACAAAGAAGCTAAAAGCAACCGGAATAAAATGGATTGTATGGTTGTTGTCTAAAACGATTATTATAATTGCTCACAATTAATTTAATTAAGATGAAAAGCAAGTGTTTTTTCTTCTCGTTTCTTCTTTGTGTTATACGGCATCTTATTCGTTTTGTATACATATGTATATACCGGGGTAATGAGAGAATTTATAAGGGTTTGTGCTTAATTTTGGTTTGAGTTGAGTGTTTTTACTTTTACATTTTGATTTATGGGATTAATTTTAATTTTCTGTTGGAAAAATATTAATCACATTGAAAATGTTGTTGTTGATTCAAATTTTAATCAGATATAAGGTTTTTTTTTTTTTTGGTTCGGGGTTTTCGTAATTTGTTGTTAAAAAGCTTTTGATTTATTGCTATTTAACATATATTCCGATGGATTAACTTTTTCTGTGTGTGTTTCTGTGTTGTAAAAATGGCAATAAATTTATTAATATTTAATCAGTTCTGGAATTAAATTAGAAGGTTGGGGTATTTTTTTTTTCTTAATTCTGTAGGTGTGATAATTTTAACACTTTGGTTAAATTGGATATTTGTTGTTTGTTATGCCGCATACATGTGTATCTATGATTCATTTGTTCGTATTAACGTTTATCGGACGGTGTAATAAATCTAGTTTGTGCGGTTTAAAAAAAAAAATTTGCGCTAATTCTAAAATATATAGTTCTTGTATGTAGATCTGTAACACACAACCTGTCTCATATGTATACAAAAAAACAAATTGGTTTTCATTTATTTAATTTTTTTTACGTATAACGTACAACTTTCGTACATACAATTTAGTGAAACTACAAATTGAATTGGATATTTAATAAACATTGATATTTGTATGTACAACGCCGCTAGATATATACCACCAATGGGGACCATGTTCAACAAAATTGCATTTTGAATATTTAATCGACCGGCGATAGTGTAAATCCATGTTTGAGAATTTTTTTTTATTTTTGAATAACATTTAGTTTCGGGGAGGCATGCAAATTTATATAAAATAAAACTGTGGTTGTTGTCTTTTCGAGTTTTCTATACCTAAACAGAATGTCAAGTAGTAGTAGCTATGGTATACATTCATATACATTGGCTGTCTGTTATTTTTAAATATGTTCGCGATTTTTTTTTTTGTTTAACTAAATATTTTATTCATATTGTGTAGTAGTTCAATTGAATTTAAAAATATTATCTCTGGCGCGCTCGCGAAAATAAATTTTAAATTGAATATAATTTTTTAGCGTTGTTAGTTTTCAATGTTTTTCGATTTTAATTTAATTAAAAATGAAATAAAAGTTTTTTAAATACAAACAAAAAACTTAAACTTTTGTTATCTGTTCAGTTTTGTATGCGCGAGTACATCGTACGGTTTTAGATAACATAATTTTCATGCTTCTATTTTGTTATGTTATCATATTATTCGATTTTTAATTTAATTTTATTTATTTTATAAATTAACATACCTAGTAGGAAATTTTTTTGTTTTAACATTTTGTTACAGGTATACGTAAAACAATTTTTTTCAGTTTTGCCGTCGGAACGGATTTTTTTATGCTTTACCAAAACTAAAAATTTCTTTTCCTTTTTGTTGTCCAAAATTGTTGTGTGGGTCGAGCTAATTATTAAACGTGCCAGGTCTGTTCACGTATTTGCGATCATTAGTCTATATATCATATTAATGTCATGTTCTATTGACAGAAAAAACCTAAAACTAGATAAGAAAAATTGAACTCCACAGTAGAAAATGACCTCATAGTTAAGTTTTTTTTATCTAGATCATTTTTTTTTTGCGTCAATAAAACACGACCTAAATAAGTAAAGTACCTGAGGTCTCTAACGAATTTTTGCTTGCAGCCAATGTTGAATTTCCACATTCGATTCATACGGGTATCACATGACAGAGCCTTTAAGTTCTCCCTATACCAAATTTGTCTGGTAATGAAACTACCAAACAATTTTAAATCCCAATTAACAATAGCATAAGTTGCGTGGGTTGCATAAGAAGTTGATTTTTTTTTTTTAGCTGGCGCTACATCCCATAGAGGGATTTGACTGCTTCATGATGAAATTTCGTAATAATTTTTTTTAACGGATAGTGAGTGATTAGTTCATTGATTCAACATTAACCAGCCGTGATTTTTTCATCACCCGCCGGGAATCGAACCCGGAACCTCCGGAGCTTAAAGCAAGCATGCTAACCACTGTGCCACCGGGGCGGTAAGAAGTTGATTACCTTTATACTAATACAAAATGTCACAAAATATTCTCATTTTAACAAAATCTTGCCCCCAGAATTTTCATTTCAGATTAGAGAATTTTATAGTAAATTGTTTTCTTTGCTTAGGTTCTCTGATCATCAATGACACTCTGCAAAATAACAGACATTTTGAAAGCTCCTTTATTCTTTCTATATTGCATTGTTTTTTGATTTGATTAGAATTAGGTTTGAAAATACTGTTGATGTTTGGTTGTATTTCACATGTTTTATTTTATTGCTATGAGCTTTGAATTGCTGTAACAGCCAAAATTCAAGTGGTTGTGGCAGTCCTAATCATTAATATTTTTGTGAGATATTTTATATTCAAACTAACCATATAGCGGAGCTTCTATCCCGCATATGCCCATTTTGATAATAGATAAAAAAAATCCCATATAAGTCAGCCCCACCCTAAGTATGACGTTAAGCCAATATGTGAGAATGAGAAATGTATTTCTGGTTAATTCAAAGTAAAATTTAATTTATGGAATAAATTTTCGGCTAAATATGGATTATAATTTTTCAGTGTATTTTGAAACCCAGTTTATAAAACTTCAAGATATCATTGGATTTTCAGATCAGTTTGGTTGTATTACACATTTCAAATGAAGACCTGGTTAGCTTTCTTTTAAATTCGGATTTTCAAACTAACTCTTGATTTATCAAAATATGTAAGAAAAGTTTTACTGATATAAGTACGCAAACTGAAACGTTTGGAGAATCGGTTAAAATATTTACTCAAACAGAAACGGGAACGATTGAAGAATTGGTAAAAATCAGTACTCAAACAGAGACTTTTGATACAAATAGAGATACAAATGAAACAACTCTTGCAACTTTAAAGCGAACTAATGCTGTTTTAGGTCCTTTACTAATAGTTTCCAGTGAGGTTTGTCGACTTTAATAATATTTCCGGCTGTAGTTTATGATTATAAGAAATATTTCAATATTATTACCCAAATATTCACATAATATGTGTAAACCTTATGAATAAATTGTTTGTATACTTTATCACTAAATTTTTAACACAGGATTTTAAGCAATATTTGGCAGCGAATAAAGGAGTATATTTATTAGACGAATTTAAACACACTAATACGCTAAAGGACAAATCAAGGAAAGCGGTTATAGATTATTTGGGTAGTTACACCGACTCACATTTTGGCTTATATCCTACCCGAGATGAAAAGCGAGCAGTGTTTCCATCTCTTAAAACTAAAAATCAGGAATTGGAAAATATTGTAAGTTATTCTTCACATTAAAGCAACATCATATACTTAAATTCTCTTTTTTACAGGACTTATTGTTTTATTTAAAGACGGGGGCAGGCTATTTAACCAGTAAATTAAAAAATTTGAGAAAATCTAACAAACAATTTAGATTTGAGCCATCTAAGTGCAACGAACATTACCGAAAACAAAAGAGGAGAAAGATATTACAGATTCGTTGAATTTTTTGAAAAGAGCAAAAATTCCAGACCAACTGGATTCGATAAAGGAAAAATTAGTTTCCACATTTGAGGCGAGGCGATCAATAATTCGGAAAAAACAAACAGAAATTGATCTGTATAAAGAATTCCCCTACTTTTTTGATGTTCCCGAGCTTGTAAGTAAAAGTTACCTGGAACAATGTACCCATAAACTAAATTTTTCGTCAATAATTTTATTATATAGATATCCTTGGAATTTGAGACTCTGTGAAACAACATAATGGGCTAGATACTCGATACTCAGATAAGCAGATAAGCAGTTATTTTTTGCGAATTTGCTAGAAATGTTATACACGATAATTTAGCAACCCAATTTGTTTCTGAATTTCAGAAAATGGGCTACTTTAACGCACTTTTACGTTTGGGTTGAATATACAAATATATTTTACTTTACTAAAATAATCGAGTAGTTTATGCAAGCAAATTTTCGATTAGCAAATCCGCCATATTTGCAGAGTTGCGAATTGCTAGAGTATCGAGTATCTGGCCCAATATCTTTTGTCAATAATTTTCAAAAATTGAACATTTGATAAACAAAGTAATTATTCAATCGGGAAAGTCACCAGTAACGACAGAAGCAAAGTTATGTGATGAGTGGAATTCATCTACCCTTAGTTTTTTAAATTTGATGAGATTTGTAGGACGGTGCCTACTTTTGTACTCACGTCAATTTACACAATAAACCACTTGAAATAAAAGTCCAGCACAATTCCACTTATACAATAATTTTTACAGTTTAATTTATTTCTTATAATTTTAAGTTTATTTAAATCACCGTGTTTTTATTAGTTTCTTTATTATATTTTACAATTACAATTTGTTTTTATAATAAATAGTAGTACAATACATTTATTTTAGTTTTAGTTTTACATCAATTACTACAATTTATGTTTTGGTTAATTACTGTACCATCTTTTAATGTTGACACGACGACTGTGCGTTATGGCTATTATTTTGTTACTGTCTATTCCAATCCAAATTTAATTATTTTTTTTCTGCTTACACAAATACAATCGCATCCGAAGAACTTCATTTCATGCACAATATTTTGCGCGCGTATTTATATCGTGTAGTCGCGAAGTATTATGCAATCATGTAAAGCGACCGCTACAGATTAAATCCCCCTCAGCCAATAGGTCGAAAAGTTACGCAGGCTCAAGACACGGACGTGAAAGCGATAAATTGGTCCGATAACCTTATTTTCATTTATTTTACTTTTAATTTTTTTATCTTGGACTATCTGAAGCTGAATACCAGAGTAGTCCGTCTAGTACACAACATATAATAGCGGTTGGGCCACAAAAGTCTTCAATCCACCAATATCTATTAGCAATTGACGGCCATTTTATTTCATTGCCACCTAATTCAACTACAGTGAATGCAGTAGAATTGCTGCTAAAAATTCACTTTGTATTCAATTTATAGTATGAGCCTAACCTAAAACCGCTATACTCATTTCTGGAGTTTTACTTGTTAGAGATTATGGATAGAAAACCTTTAACGTCTGTCAAAAACGTAATTACACTCTTCATTACGCATTACGACAACTCAAAGCAAAAAGGTTTTGGTTTCGCAAACTAATTTTTTTAGAAGCGTTTAAACATTTCTTGCATTTAATTAAATACTCAGAAGGTAAAGAAAGTGTCTCCTTCTATTTTGTTATTATTTCTTTGCATGATTTGCAAATACATTTTTTTAAAAATTACGTGACTAAGAAAGTGTCTTAATGATGGTAAATTTATCTGGAGATTTTCGTTTATAACCCTATCAATAAATGACATTCCAGGATTCATTTGGAGATTTACTAGAAGTTTATTGGGCTGTTGACAAGATGTATGAAAAATAATTTTATTTGATATAATTTTGTATGATAAAATTAACTTCATATATTATGTACAGATTGGTTGAAATTATTTCCTCCTCTTGATCGTACTTGAGTAAATACATTTTTAAACTCTGTGAAACTCTCGAGACATCGATTTTCTTAGACTTACTCGGACATGGCGGAGCAGATTGAGGATAGAGACAGTAAAATAATTATCTATCTGGCTAATTCCGGAATAACATAATGCTTTCATAATTGTTGAGAGGTATATCATTTGCTAATCCATTATCAATATTCATGGACAGTTAGTAATCACTATTTATCAATTTTCGCCATATTTTAAAATGTTGAATGCTTAATTTTCCCTGGAGTGTACAGACATAATTAACTTCCCATTTTAGGAAATTTGCTTACTGTGAATATCCATTGATTGGTGCTGGTGGTTAACTAAGTCCAACAGTCCGTTTCACACTCTGAATGTTTCACGAGTGTATTTTAGAATGGAGGAATATTCAACTTTCGACTATTTATCGGAGCTTAATTTTCGATTCATATGCCACTATTATTTATGTGCTTTTATTTATTAACGAGATTGTAATTGGAAATATGCTAACTATGTAATTGCTTTTGCTGTGTATTAAATTTACCAACGGTAGTCTTCTTCTTCTTCCGCTGGCGCTACATCCCATGGAGGGATTTGGCCGCCTCACTAACGGTAGTCTTTCGAGAAATAAAATATTTTTTGATTGTTGAGGAATCCTTTTTCGTACACATTTTCTCACTACACGGTTGGCTACAAAATTCAAAATCTCATTTTTTATAAATTCTGGAAAATGGGGATTTTAATTTGAAAACGAAATTAACCAAAAAGTTTAAATTCTGACAATGAGGAATTTAAAAGTTTTTGAATTTCGATTCTATGGAGATAATCCTTGTTGTGGCACTGTCACCTATATGTGTTGTAAAAATTGATCTCTGTATCGGATAGTATATGAATGTAATCGATTTTTATTCTGGTCACGCATAGAGGTAGCTGCTCTTATGCATTGTACCACATTTTCAAGCATTATATTACCTCTCCCTTTCGAGTCTCAGTGTTGCCCTCGAACTTTCTACTCTTTGAACTTTTCATTCGTAAACGGGTGGATTTGCGTCACCTATTGAATTAGTATTTGCCTGCAACTTTGTTTTTAGTTGGCTGTTGATTGATTTATATCCTCTTCAATTCTCAATTTTCTGCATTTGTTGACAACTCTCAAAATATAAGCTCCAATTCGTTTTCTTATTATTTTAAAATTCGGGCAATCCGTCTTTCTCTTGTCAAAAAGGGTTGCCAATGTGGTTTTTACTGCTCTGCCCCATGATGTTGACTGGTTGCTCAAGTATGATGTTCGGCCCCATAAGTGGTGTGTTTAATAACATAGCTGGATTTGAAACCTTCGGATTTACAGTTCGTAGGATTGTCTGGCGATTTTAGAAAATGGAGTTTTGAGATTTGGAATGTTATATTACAGGATTCGAGATTTTTTATTTTATTTGGTAATGTCTCTCGTTCGCTTTTTTCATTTTGTTGGCCTAATATTTTTGCTTATTCATGGTTTTAAAACTTGTCCTAAACCTTACAATTCCGTTACACTGTTAATTTTTTTTGTTCCTAATAAATAAATTGACTGCCGTATATTTATTGAAACTAATTTCAACATTCTTTTTATTTAAAAAAAACGTTAAAATCCATAAATAAGAATCGGGGGAACAGGGAGGGGGTACACGATGCCAATTTATTTAAATATAGTCATTCAACTGAATTTCACTTTAATTACTTCGAGACGGTACCCTCTACGTTGCAGTGGCGTAACTACAAATTTCGGGCCGCCCGCAAAATTTTTCTTGGGGCCCTAAAAATTTTCTTGTACCTATGAACAAGTAAAGTTATAGTAAAAACTTATTTTTTCCTATTGTCCAGCCTCGCATTAGTTAAAAGTGTCTGATTTCGAGGGTCCGATACAGTACATACGTGATTCAGTCCAATGGTCTCAAACAAATCGAATTTTCTTGCAATCAACTCAATGCTATGACGGAGGTCGATCGTTGACGCTCAATGCGATAGGACGTGTTTTTGGTCTTTCTCTATAAAATATAAAAATAAATTTAGTTTTTAGTGTTTGGGCTGTTTAATGTTTAATTTTGTACAATTTAATTTTAGTTTATTTATTTATTTTAATTTAATTTTGTTTCAAGTCCAATGTGGGTAGTTTCTAGAGTTAATTTTAATTATTTAATTTAATTATTTTCGTGTTTACGTGGAAAATCTTGTGCGCAGAAAATTGGTAGTGTTATGTTATATAAATAAGTGAAGGTTGAACAAAATGGAATGGAAATAAATAAGTAAAGTGATTTAAATAAATAATTGGTCGGTATTTGGAAAGAATAGAATAATATGAAATGGTGATTTTTGTGATTGTTGCTATAGTGATTTACTTGGAATGTGGTCTAACGGTATTATCTAATACCGTAAACAGGTATTTCATACCACATATAATGGTTTACAAACATACATATATGTGATATGAAGGTTGTAACAAATATTAAAGTTTTGTTTTTTTACTATATTTTTACTATTTTAAGTGTAGAGATTGAAATTAATGTTGGAATTAAGATTGAAATTAATTAAATTAATTAAGCTTAATTGGTTCATGTGATGGTGTTGGGGTTCTTACAATTATTGCTTCATTATTTCACTAGACCTAATTATTTTACTTTCACAACACAAGTACATATTTCTTGTTGTTTCTTGTTTTTTCGTGTTTGACAGGGTTTGGTTCAACTTAATATGAACAAACAAATTAGGTTTTTAGTGTGCGTTTCTTTTTCCCCATTTTTTCATTGGTATGGGTCATGATTTTATGGTTAGAAGTGGTCGTGTAACGTAAATGGATGTCAATAATGTGCAGTTCTTTTGTATTGATGTGTTGGTGTAGTCATATAGAAGGTTGTATTGAGTTTGATGAATATTGAATAATATTTATTTAACTTGGCTTGCTTCATTGTGTGGATGTATTTTGAAATGAGTTATAGATTTGCTCAAAACCAGCATTGGTGTACTAAGGGCCTGATTTTATAATGATGCACACGGATACCCCCTGACATTTGATCGCTTATGCTTGAGGATGTTGGTGCAAAAATTCCTTTGTTTTGTCGAATCTGCAATGTGTATTTTATTCGCACTCATTTATATATGATGTCCGATCGCTATTACTTTCATATATTGGCGATAGATTTGTAAATTCATAATGTCAGTGGCGGTCGGATTTGTGGTTTATTATTGTTGGTTTTGATTTGCTGGATGGGAATGTTCTGATAGTGTGACTACTTTTAGAAATAGATGTTGTGTACATAGAACAGATGTCAAATCTGTGTTATAACTTGTTGGTATTTTTGTTTTATTTTTGTTTCTATTTCCTTATAGATGTTTGTTTTTTACATGAAATAATAGGAGGGTGTGGGACATGAAGTGCTATTACAAAGTTGGTATTAGTGTAAATGGGTATAGGTCACGATGAACTGATTCTATAGATATGATCGACAGCGACAGATATTTCAAAATCATTTTCTGTGCAGCATTATATGACGTACTAAAATACAAATTTTTGCATGAGTGACGTAATTTTTGAATAGAAATAAATTGTAGATGCGCTCAATCATACAGGGTAACCGGTATCGTGGGTATAGGTAAATACAATCTTTGTTTATTGATGCGTTTGTGTGCATAATATAAAATTTGTTTTTGAACAATAGATGCAGTTTTAATTGGACTTGGTTGTCTGTTTCATTTAGTAGGGTTAATATGTATGGAGTTAGACAGGAAGACAGGATAATTGAAATTTATTTAGGAAATAGTATGATGATAGTTGTCTCTTTTTCCCTCCCCTTTCACTTTTATTGTAACTTGTTGGTATTGTTGTTTATTTTGATTGTTCTAAACGGGAAATATATGAGACTATGTACTGATCTAATTTTAAGTGGGCATATACAGATACGTATGTATATGTTTGTGGGAATTTGTTAAAGCATAGGTAAATTGATTTATATATAGGTTGATGTATATAGATTTATATTTATGTATAGATATATATAGATGGGTGTGTATGTAGGTGTGTGTATAGGTTTATATAATTGATC
Organism: Tipula helvola; assembly: GCA_963556165.1. Classification (NCBI taxonomy): domain Eukaryota; kingdom Metazoa; phylum Arthropoda; class Insecta; order Diptera; family Tipulidae; genus Tipula; species Tipula helvola. The sequence goes on from OY744482.1 coordinate 311,957,773, forward strand.
ATTAATTTTGGGATTATACAGGACACAAGGGCAACGAGGTAATGTAATGGAGAATCGGAAATCATATGATCATACAATTTAGGAATTTAAAATCTTGATAATCCCCTAATATGGTAGACGGACACTAACTGAATAATCGCGATTCTTTATTGTTTGCTTGTCTGTCATTGTATGATTTTCACAAAAACCTGATTATTTCGTTTGTACAACGCGATTTTTGACAATTGTGATGTATGAAAACCGCGTTTGACTTTGTGTTGTCTACGGTATAAGTTTAAATTTTATATATTTTACATTTTTATATTTTCATATTCCGTTATACATATTTATATCTGTGTATTCTTATTTTATTTCATTTTATTTTTATTTTATATTTTGCATGATGATAATTTAAGTATATGATGTCAATGTATAGATCTCCCTTCTTGTCAGGTATCGATATGCCTATTTGTTCGGTTGCAATCTTTGTATTGAATTGGAATGGGAATTTCTACATCGTTATGCAGTATACATAAGTCCTAAAAGAAAGGAAGTATAAGTGCATGTTCTAAAAGAAAGGAAGAAGGATAGAATGAGGTAGAATTCCTTAGTATAAGATTTCAGTGGTATGTGACGTAGATGAATAATCTTCACACAAATTTATAGTTCTACAAAAATTAGGCATAGGGAGGATGGGTGTATTTAGTGTACAGTTTGATCCAAGTGAAACATTATATAAAATTGGATACCTAAATTGTATACGAGTATAGATATGGTTCTATCTACTCTCTGCTTGATTTATGGGATGAAATTTCTTATAGGATTCTGCTATTTTGGTTATATGAAATTATAGGTAGATATGTATAGTATTCCTAATTTTCCAGTAGAACATGAAGAAAATCACTGCCGGTTTATTTACTTGCAAGAGGAGTACAATTTCCATATAATTAATAATAATAGTCCAAAATTATAATTTTAATTATGTAGTCAATCTATTAGTGCGGTTAATAATAAATTTGTAACAGATTTATTCATTTGATTTATTCTTTTTGGAAATTTAAATATAAATCAAGGAACAGAAGAGTGAGGGAAGATAATTAAAAAGCACAAACCATGTTATAATATACGAAATAGTTACATTTTATTGTAAAATATATCAGTTGGGTTTATTTTGATTATTCTAAGTTTTTCATATTGTTGTGTAGTACTTCTGATTTCATGTATTAAATATTGTGATCTTGGTAAGGTAAGATGCTATATTTGGATTTATGTTTACAATTAAGTAAATTGATTGATTCATAATTGTTACCCGCTTGCGGTTTCTTCTGGCTCATCTTCAATCATATCACTGGAATCGGACTCACTATATTGATAAAGCTCTTCAGCGGCTTTTCGTAGTTCACTGCGCTGGGGTAAAAGGTCAAGCCAATCTCTACTGTGTCGATTATAGTATTGCAAATCATGGTGAAGAGAATCATTCCATGTGAAGCATGGTCGGCCGAGTTTTTTAGGTCCTGCTAAATAGGTTGAGGCGGCGCGTAAAATATGGTTGGGTTCACGTCGATGAATATGCCCCCAATAATTGATCCGTTGAATTTTAATTTTCTTGGTAATTGTCTTACCATGTAGAAGTTCTTTGACCTTACGTGTGGCTGGTTTATTTGATGCAAACTCGAAGAGTTTGCGTAAAAGATAAAGCTCATATTGCCTTAAGCGTCGTCGGTTGGCACTAGTTAGGGCGGCAGTTTTCAACCCATATGTTATCATGGGTACTATTGTTGTATTATACATTATTAAAGCTGCTTGGAACGGAATATGGAACCTCTTGATATAACTCTGCATCATTCTGGTTAAGCCCAAGGCGTTATGACACCGTGTTCGGATAGTCATTGGTCGACTTAGGTTACTGGTTAATTCGGTACCAAGATACCTCATCTGTTTAACTGTCTTGAATGGAATACCAGCTATAGTAATGATGGATGGAGGATCATGCTGTATTTTGGGATCCCGTATCAGCATTGAGCACTTCTGAAAATTAAGTTCCAATCCGGCAAACTCTAACACGGTTATCAGTTCCTGTATCATAGGCTCCAAGGTGGTAGGGTCACGTGTTACCAAGATGATGTCATCAGCATAAGCCAGTATCAAAGGTAACTTCAAATTGTCACATTGTTCCAACTGGAGCTCGGGAAACTGATCGGCTACAGTTAAAAGAACTTCATTCAATATAAAGTTGAAGAGTCGAGGAGAAAGCGGACACCCTTGCTTAACTCCCTTATTCTTCTTTACCATATCGGTGGTTAGATGATACCATTTAAGACACGTCCGTTCCCAAAAACAAGTACGAATAATTCGATTAACCAAATAGGCAGGCACTTGTTGTTGCAAACACTCGGCCATTACGTCTAAACGCACGGTGTCAAAAGCTTTGGCTAAATCAAGTGAAAGGACACTTAAGCGATGTCCGGCACGCCATTCTTCATCAAGAACTCGGCGTATGGTATACAGATGATCATCGGTAGAGCGATTTGCCAAAAAAGCTGCTTGATAGGTGGATGGTGATCCCAAATGTTCATCAAGCTTATCCAAAAGAAGCTTAGCGTAAACTTTATATCCCATATTACAAAGTGTAATCCTGCGATATTCATTTGTATCTTTCGGGTTCCTTGTCTTCGGGATCGGAACTTGAATGGTCTCAAGCCATTCCATGGGGGGCTCATTCCTTGTCCAGACATTCTTAATGATCTCATGGAGGGCTTGAATAAGGTCATCTGGTAGATGTTTAAGTAGTTCAATAGAGATACCATCAGTACCGGGAGCAGTTCTAGAACGAATTTGCTGAATGGTGGCTCGAACATCAGCTTCGGTGGGTGGTGATCCTATTTGACAATTAGCATCTTCTTCTATCAGTGTGAGCCACTCTCCCTCGGTCCTTCGTAACTCTTGATCCCACGCTGACAGTGGAATATACTGTCCTCTAGTTGTCTGATTAGACCTCTGATACTGCTTTAAATAGCTATAAGTTCGACGTAGTCTTTCCGAAGGTTTAAAGTTTGATAACCCCCGAAAAAATTGTTCACACTCTTGCTCCTTATCTACGGAAATGGCTTGATTGTATTGAGCACGAGCGTTTCTGAGTTGGACTTGAGCAACAGCATCCTGAGGATGTAGATTTTTTTGGTATTGCGCGCTTTTAAAGCGTGCCAAAGCTCGTCTGGTGGGGGTTGTCAAGCTAGCTCGCCTGATTAATGTTTGCTGAGCAGCAATTTTGATACTCGTTACAAATATTTTCCATAGAGCACCAGTGTTCGCATCCAAAATGGCTCTAGAATAAACACTAGACAGGGTTTCCTTATACTGCTTGCAAATTTGTTCATCATGTAACATGGTTAAATCAAGTGACTTATACGAATAAGCTGAGGCTGTATTTGTTGTTGTTTTCCTAACTAAGGATCGTTGAACAAAGCGTGTTTTATTGCGTAAAGTGCAGCTTATCCATACCAATCGATGGTCACTTATGGTGGATTGAAATGAGCTGACTTTAACTGCATTCACATATATAATATTATTTTTCTGCCTCGTCAGAATATGGTCTATTTGGGAATAGACCCGCCCATCAGTCCAGGTTGTTATAGTTTTTCGACGTCCTTTTGTTGTTTGTATGAAAAGGCGTCCTAAACTTGCAAGAAGCGACAGAGAAATTCCATTTGCATTAGAAATGCGATGATACAGGTTAGGCCCGATAGCTTGTCCTCTGTGGACATCAAGTGATCCTAGATGAGCGTTGAAGTCACCAAGTAAGATTAGGTCGCGTTTTTTAGGGCAACGATCCACAATTGACTGCAGCTTGGTGAAAATTTTGGAAGAAAGTATCCGATTGCGGGCTGAATTTTGTGAAGGCACATACACGGAAATGAAAAGGACGCTTCCATGGAATGGTATATTGACCAGTAATGTGATGATAGCTCCAAAATAACTCCGAATATGTTCCACTTGAAGAAATGAATTCCTTCTAACTAATATGGCCACACCTGTTCGCTTGGTTTTCGGATCATTAGCAAAATACCAAGTATAGTGACTTGTAACACAGGAACTGGTGCTCAAATTAGTCTCCTGAATGCTACACACTGCAATAGAACTCCGGTCCAAGATTCCATCTATGATATCGCGTTTCTGCGGATCATTGACGCCTCGAGTATTCCAAGTCCCAGCACAAAATACTGTTGGATCTGTTGGGTTGAAGGGGGACGAGATGGGCTGTGATTCCTCAATGAGCGTATAGGGATTACGTGTTGGCTGTATATTTCGCGGCAAATGAGGCCGTATACTTTGATGGGACCCCGGATTGGATTGATTGGTTGAAGTAAGGTCTGGTTGCATCAAAACGCTGTCATAGTGATCCCCTGAGTAAATTAAATGAAGCTCATGGAAATACCCTCCACTGGCTGGATGAAAATATATTGGGTCTTGACCTCGAGTTTGATTAATGATTATTTTGCAATGCCACATTGAAGATATGGCAGAAAGACATTCGGCACCTCCCCAGAAGCCATCCTGCTTCAAATCTTCCAAATATCTGTAAATTGTTTATGCAGAGGAAATAGTAAGCAAAAATAAAAGACATGACTGATTCATAGGAAATACTTACTTTGCGATGAGCTGAATCTCGGATGTGGTTGAAATTATATCCGGATTGTAAACAGATCTACAGGAATCTAATATGGTTGGAATATAATTGCTGAGATTATGTTCTTTTTGGATGAATTCAACTATCTGAACACGTAATTGTTGTACGGTGATTATCGGCAACAGTGGATTGTATTGTTGAACCTGATGAAGGACAGCATTAAACAAGCAATTTCCATCACCGGGAATTTGATGCACGGTCATAATATTTTTAGTAGTTGTTTCCAAATTAGCTGTGGACTGTGCCATTACGTTACAATCAAGATTATTTAAAGTTAATCAAGATGCCCAAATTTAACAATTTCAAGTGGATTCTTATTTTACAACAAAAAATGCACAGAACACGGCTTAAACGTGAATAAACAGGAAAACGTGTTATCCAACTTTAGTAATGTGCGAGTAATAAATTGTAGCGGTATATATAGCGTTTCCAGGTAATGCAATGGTCGAATGTTTGGTAAAAGATCTCTTGAATAATCAAGCAAATATATGTATAATCGGTAATAATCTCGGTTCCAGGTAATAAATGAGGGTCAATAAATTTCAATACGGTATCTATTCGTGTCCAATTAACTTCCGGGGTAATTTTAATTCAAATCTTAACTATTTGTTTTGATTTTTGATTTTGAAAGGCACTTTATTCACTTGTTCACTGTTTCACTTCACGGTACGAATTGGTAATGATTACAAAAAAAAGAAAACATATCATTCAGTGAACGAAATGGTTATTATACTTAGTAGCTTCGGGTAATAACAAGTCGTTGTAGGGGAAAATGGAGAATTGTATTGGGCCAATTTCATTGTATTAATGGGGCGTATCTTAGTTATTAGTGTAGTCTCATTTGCCAGAAGAGTAGACATAATAGGCAATACGGTACATGTTGAGGTGAAGGAGAAATAATTTAATACTTATGCGGCTACATGATATTCCATGTAACGGCTGATACTGGATTGATCTAGAATAATATACTTGTAGTTGCATTTATTAAGTTGAATATACGTATATAAACATTCTGAATCTCGTTGTTATAATTGTATTGTTGAGAATTAACAGTTAGGGCTAATTAATATATTTTGGGAACACATTTTTGCATGATGATAAAGATAGGGAAAAACGGAAGAAGGATGGGAATAAGAAAGAAAGGAGACAATACACAATAATATATTCAATTTAAATTTATGAACTTTACTAACTTGTAATACAAATTCTTAATGTTGTTAGTTTTAATTAATATTAATTTAATATTTTATAATCGCATAATTATTATTTATAATTGATTGCAGGAACACAACTCTTATAAATTAAAACAGGTCATCAGTTTAAAGAAATAATCTTTATTAATTGTTACATTATATATATTAATTACCATTTCATTTGTCTGATTCAGTGAAGCAGTTATTTCCCTAAACTATAATAGGGTTTATATTAAATTGGATCGTTGGATTTTAATTCTAATTTAGATTGGATTTCAGGAACTAATGTTTAATGCTGATTAAATTTGATTATTTCATAGACCGAAAGAAAGAAGACTGTTTCTAATCACCAACACTTTTATGTTTAAAAGGTTCGCTTGTTGATATGCTTAAATGCTATAATATATAATTAAATTGATAATGGTGAAGCAACCCAGCAAGGAGCAAAGTCTCATAGAATAGAGTCGCAATGATTGTTAGGATTTAGTTGTAAAATAATAAATAAATTACCTATTTATTTTTCAGTTTCCATGCGGGTTCCAGAATTAATCATTTCTAAAAGATTTAAATTTTAATCCTAAATTTCAGCAATAAAGTTGTAGCCGGATTCATCGTTCCAGGAATAACAAGCAGTTAACAACCACGTATAGTTAGAAATTGTGTTGTCTTGTATTGTTTTAATTACTAACTATCAACTGCCATGGTGTCTGGAACCGGGTTGATTCTTTATTACTAACTTACCTTTCCTTTCCCTCGATTTTGTTATTCGTAAGAGGGTGTACGGTGGACCCGGCGTATCCGGGAAACTTGCCTTAGGCTTGGTCGTACACACTAAATCAATCAATCAAAAATCAACTCAATGCTATGACGATTTCTTTATGTATCGATAAAGCATCACAAGTTTCGAGTATAATTTGAAGAATATCAAAAATCTCAAAAATGTTGAATCAAATTATCTGAATATTCTAGAAGGTTCTCAAATATCGAATTATCCGTAAGTATGTAACACCAAGGAAATCCTCTACAATCACCGCCATGTAAAATTAAATAATCTGGACAATCTTGAATAATTTCGAATAACCTAGGAATTTAGAGAAATATCGAAATCTCGAAAAATCAACTAAATATCATGATTTAGATTTATATGAGTAACTTTGCAAGTTCCCACAACTCAAAGCTAAGCGCAGAACATTGCCATACAAAATTCGAATAAATGGAAAATCTTTGAAAATCTCTAATAATCCTACAAATGGCGAAAAACTTTAACGGAACAATCTCGATTACCCCTGTAAAAATTTAGAAAATCCACGCAATTTTCGAAAAATTCCGAAAATTCGTGTAAATATTGAATTATTTGTCAAGTAATTTAATATTATTAATACTACTAAGCAAAATGCTATACTAAGCAAGATAAGGCTAATCTCGCACCAATCACGAATCCCATTTCCATGCTATGCTCCAATAATCTCGAGAAGATTTAAAAATGATCAAAAGATGAAATCCTAGACAAGAATATATGTATGAAACAGGAGAATTTCCAATTTCCTGATTTAAAGTATAGTTTTTCAAATTAAAGTGGTTTTAGGTAAATTAAGTTTTTATTTACCGTTTAACGGTAATAAAAAAGATTCGGCAAACGAGAAACTATATCAAACACATTCAATCTTTTCCAAATCAATTCAACCTTTTCTAATCAAGACTTGATTTGTAAAAGGTTGAATTTGAAGTGCAGAAAAGGTAAATTTTGAGGGCTAGACATATTTTACAAATAAATCAACCCAGCAAACACTAAAATCATTATCGTTTCATGGCAAAAACTTTGATTTCAAACAAGTTTGGCAAATTTTCTTCTAAATCTAAATATCTGTCAGAACCCAAAGCCTTTTTAATTTCTATGGATTCATATTACGTGTAATTATTACTCATACATTCATCTTCAGCAACAGAGAAGAAATTGTTGGGCTTCTCTTAAGAAATAACAACATGAACGATGTTTTCTTTCTCTAAAAACTAGACCACGGTCTTTTGATAAAAATTTCTTAGAAATTTCCCGTTTAGTAAATTTGAAAGGGTGATCTACTTTAACCTTAATCTGAACTACCATCTATCCGATCTTGACTTTGAACTAATATTCGAACGCCTGATAATTCTCGTGGGCCCTTTTAGCCGTGGCACCCCCCCCCCGCGGCTGCGGGTACTGCGGGTACCTAGTTATGCCACTGACACGATGCCAATTTATTTAAATATAGTCATTCAACTGAATTTCACTTTAAATTTATTCCCGTCTCGAAGTAATCAAAGTGAAATTCAGTTGAATGACTATATTTAAATAAATTGGCATCGTGTACCCCCTGTTACCCCGATTCCCCCTAAAATTTTTGTTGCCATTAATGCTCCGTTATGTAAGCCATCATAATTTCATTGACATACGAATGGTAGTACTCGAATTACTTCGAGACAATATTAAAAAGATTTTCATTTTTTCTGTCTGAAATAGCTATTCGCTGCGTTGATCAGAATTCGAATACTCAACGTCACTCTCGCTATCACCTAGTTCAAACTCATTTACCTCAGAATAAGTGTCAGAAGAACAAAAATACAAACAAAGAATGGAGTTTACCGCAACAGAAATTGTATGAGCTCAAGCTCACGGTAGACTCACAAATCGGATAAATACACAGCTAATTGACAGTGCCTTTGTATGTTATGAATACAATTTTTTGTTTCTATTTACCAAAAAATTAGTTAACCAGTCAACTTGACGGGTTTTCGGAAAAATAGGTATACCGCATACCGATATTTGAACTGAGGGGGTTTAAAAGACCATTAAATCTTTAAAAGTCATCATAAATTTAAAAAAAAAATTTGTTAGCCTTTTCTATAATTTTAAACATTAAATTTGAAATCCGTGAAATTAACGGGTTCCGTAAATCTTGTGTTAAATAACGTGATTTTCGCTATTTTCAGAAACTTAAATTGGACTGGAATTTTTAAAATTTTGGATTTGATATTTTGGATCTGAAATATATTCGGTTCTAAAAACCAACAGTTTTTACGTATTTATTTATTTATTGTACACTTTCTAATTCACATATAGTTTTCAGCACACTCTATTTTGAGCATCAGCTCATTCATAATAGAGTGTACCAAAGAGCTGGATAGCTTAACAAAAAAAAATAACAAAAACAATACTTTCACCAAGTAACATCCCCAATTCCCAGCCTCACTTATATCTTTGCTTAAAACATGTATGGGCATCAGTTTTTTTTTTGGTTTCACTAGAGCATTGCTCTTCCGCAAACTGCACCAAAATCTTCAGAAATAATAAATTTAGAAAGGGGTATATTCATCTGACATCACCTTTTCTATTCGCTTTCGGGATGATATACCTGCATGGCTCGAGCGTTTATGTAAATTTTAATTTGGAGCAAAAAAAAAAAAAATTAAAAAAAAAATGAATTTTCAGAAAAAACATGTCCACTGACGTGAAAGTCAAAGCCATGACTACCCGATCTGTAACTTTACGCCACTATAACAGACGGTTCCAGACTATATCAATAAAATTTTACTAAATTATATCATTGAAACGACTAAATGTGAAAATTCACCAAATTCATCACTTAAAATATTCTGCGAAACGCTGGTAACATTTAAATTTATTCTGAAATGTTGAAGCCTATTTTATTAAATACTAAAATTTGTTTAAATGAGCTGAACTCATTCTGAAGCATCACTTTGAAGAATATACCGCAGATTAAAGTGTAAAATACTTTAGCAATTATTTTTGGTTTTGAACTAAACTGTTTAGATTATGATGCATGAAGAATAAATAATTTGATATTTTCCTTATCGCTGGTTATTCAATAGGTGACATAAACACTCAGTTACACTAACATAAACTAGAGGTAAAACCAATTTGAAATCAAACGCAAGCAATAATTTATTCCAAGACTTGTGAAAAATCTTCGAACTAATAGAGCTGATTTAGCTCATTTCTATAGGTTATAGCCACTAAACGAGATTCGTGTAATTTGGCATCCAATAACTATCCCATAGCTCCTCCAGTCAATTTCGGAAAAATTGTCAACGGAGCCCAAGTGATATAGATGATCTGTGAAGCTACTTATTCTACATGAACCTGATCTATAAGCTCAGCTTATTATTTAAAGCAAATTTACTTCACAAAAACTGGAACACCAAAATTTTGGAAGTTGGATTTCGAAATATTACTGTATGCTCTGAATTCGAATAGTCCCTCTTCTTTAGAAGAATTTCAGTTTTTTTTTTTTTTGGTTCAGGAATCGAAATCTGCTGTCTTCGATAATGTACACCAATATGTGGCTTCTCCTGGGTTTTTTGCAATATTAAGCATTTTATGAAGAAGTATCTGTAAGTGTCACCTACTGTTTTAAATACCAACATTATTAATAAGAAAACTACCTGTATTTTAAGAGTTGAAAAAAATATTCTTAGATTTCTTTTAATGGCCATTTTCTAACTCTTGCATTGTTTCGGTCCTTCTTGTCTCAAAAATATGATTTTTTTTTAATGAAGTAAACTTGTACATAATTACTTCCCGGCCTCTTTGACTTCTACTTAGGCCCATTTTCTTAATTCCACATCCCTATGGCATCTACTTAAGCGGTAAAATAGGTGGCATACGAACCGAATGCTTTGCCTTTTACGTCGAACGTGTTTTTCTGAAAAAATATTTTCTGAAATATTTTTTGTTTTATAAATTTTAAGTTAACAGCAAATGTCTAAACCAAGAGATATATACACAGTATTACAGCAATGGTCACATAAGTAATTTGATGCTTACATCTAAAAATGAAATAATTAAATTTAGATCAATCGGGTAATTAAAGTTCATCCGATTAAGGCGCGAAGTCTGCGGACCGATTAAGGATCATGGGAAGCCATTAAAGAAGCTCGTGATTTTTGTATTTTGATAAATTTGGGCGATTACTTGAAGATGCAGGATTGTTGGTGATACTAGCTGTAATTTTTTTTTTTTGCTATTTCTAAATTGCCCCCGTTTTTTAGTATATGCTCTGTTAAAAATGAGCTGATGGTCAAAACAGGATGTACCGGATTATGTAAATTTAATAATTAAAATTAAATAAATAAAAACCGTCTACTTCCTTGCCATACTTTCTTAAAGCACATTTATTCTGAAGCAAGTGTTGCTGTTTGCAAATCCTTTGTTTGCTCCTTTTTCCTCTTTTATGATTGTACTGCTGAAAATTGGTAGCATCTTTTGGTAACTCTTTTGAAAGTTTGTTTTTTAGGTTAGTTTAATTTTAATTTAGGTTAGTTTGTCGTTTTCACCCTCAAAAGAATTTCACAATTTTTTTAGGTTTTATTATAAAGTGATATTAAAGTAATGAACACAGCCGCTTACCATTGGGCTAACTTGCGCAAAGATGACTTAAAGTAAAAATTGAAGAGATATTCAAGCCAAGTTTTTCGGCGTGAATTTCCTTTTGCTTTTATAATAGAATTTCTTTGTAAAAATTTTGAACCCGAAAATTTTTTGTAGGAATTTGGAATTTTGGTTTTGGATTTGGCCTGAAAGGTTTTGATACCCATTTTTGTGCATCATCCCTAATCCATTTGGGATCACCATTATTGATTCCAATTAGTGTCTGTTACTTATATTTTTATGGACAAGCCAAGTGTATACTCGTAGCCGTTCATATTTAAGATGGATGTATTAATAAAGTTTGTGAAACCTGTACAATCGTGGACAAAAAAAAAATCTTTACATCAACCCGTGTTTGCAAAAATTGGTATAAACGTGGAGTAGTCTCTCTATAGTATATTGAAAATTTGAAAGTTGAACATCTAGGCTTCAATTGTTTAAACTGTACATTTTGATTATTTATTAAAAAACCGCCCGAGTCGAAAATTTTAACTATTCTGAATGATTGCTTTCGTTGATGAGCAAAAAAGTGCTGGCCTGCCCTAGGTTGAACGTTGAGATACCAAGAATTAAAAGTTAAAAGAAACATCATTATAAAAATGGCAGACGCATGCAACACTAAAAATAAAAGGACGCGAGAGAGATAGCACGGCAAAAAGAAAAAAGGTGTAGAGAATGTAACACATTTTTAGGAGAGAATATTATTTTGAAGATGAGAAGAATCTAAGCAAAGAACAAGTACTCCTAAAATAGCTTAAAGAAGTATTCAAAATAGAACAAATTCTAAAAAAGAAAAGACACGGGGATTATTAGAACTAAAGTGAAACAACCTAAAATTACTCAACAAACATTCGGCGAAGAGCAAAATGACTAGAAAGTGAAGGAAGGTGGGGTTAAACGTTTAAATTAAACAGAATGGAAAACAGAAAATTACACATTTAGAGGTAAAACGGAGTATTCTTTATAATATACCGGGTGATTTTTTTAACCTGATACACTCAAAAATCTCGGAAAATAAGCACTCTCCGAAAAAAATGGTAGAGATCAAAATTTCTAAATTCAGAAAGAGATCTAAATTCAAATTAGAACTCCCTCCCCTTTCTTGTAGGTGGGACGGGGGGTAACTTTGAAACTAAGATAGGAATTTCTATTTTTTATTCCAGATTCGGGTTCTACAGGTAAAAATACGTAGGATTTGGCTGAACATTTTTTTTCCATTGATGATAGATGGCGCTGTAATTGACGATATTCAATTTTTTTTATTTCTCCTACTGAGAACCTACGCAAACGATTCTGCAATACGTCTGCAATAAAAATATCATGGTTTCGTTGTAAATACACGAAGTTAGTCTTAAACAATTTGTATTAAAGTAAAATAGAAATAAATGCTTTCCACAACCAAAACAAAATCTGTGAAGTGAAGACTAGAATTTCGAGTCTGGAGATAGTAATTCAAAGTGTCAGGTTCAACAATTTTTTAGGTCCTCTTAATTACACTACTTTGAAATTTGTAGAATCGTTCAACATTTTACAAACCCCAGGCAAAGTGGAATTTTATTGTTTAAAAGTTGAAGGTCCAACTTCTTCTTAAAAAAGCTGAATGCTTCAATTTACCCGACGGTGCTATAATATCAATATTATTAAGAAAATTTTTAAACCTTGCCTTATCTACATACTCGGAAAATTTAGCTCGTTAAACTACTCTATCCTTCATTTTATTTTCCAAACAATTTTACAATATAATCAATCACGTTCTCTCGTTATAATATACCACAGACATAATCATTATTCAGCGGATGCTGCACAAAATCCATTACATTCTGCTATTAACCAAATTTGACTAAACGTCAAAACTAATTCCCAATATACGAATGGAAAATGTCTGCCTCCTTCCCCAAAATGAAAATTGTGTATATGTGTAGTATACACTGAAAAATCGAATTCAGACCAAATTTTAATTTATCATGTTCTTGGATCAGCGCAAAAAAAATAAAAGAAAACGAAAAGAAAAATCGATAAGCAAAAAACCAAAATTCTTATTTTAATGTCAAACTTAAAAGTGTTTTGTGTCTCCAAAACATAAGTTCAGCAAAAATTTTGTATTTGCATTTTGCTTGAAAAATTAAAAGTTTTACATACAGTTTTCCCTCTTTTCTTGTCCTTTTGTATATAATTCCTTCCCCCGTAATGTATAAGTATGTATTTCGGTTCTGGTTGGTTGAATCAAATATTTATGTTTCGTTTAATGGAGGGCCTTTTAAAATGTCAAATTTCTTTATACCAACCACTGTTTTCTTGCTTATCACTTTATTTTAGGATATAAATAAAAATAAAAAATCGCTTTTGGTTGGCTTCCTTTTGTATTTTTTTTTTTTTTTTTAAATAAAATACTTCCTGTAAATATTTAATAAGCTTTTAAAAAAATAAAAAAAATAAAACTCAGTTTAAAGTCGCGCGACATTATCCATTCTTCTTGTATATTGCCTTACGGGAATTTGTTATTTTTAAAAGACGTCGACATTTTGTTTCTCGTTTATTATTATTATTGATTCGTATAACGATTAAAGAGGGTTGATAGGGATTCGTATACAAAAATCAAGGGGAAATTTTTCACTCCTCCATAACCATTAGGAATTTTTTTTTTTCAATTTTTAAACAAAAAAATAGAAATTTTTCGGGGTGGGTTGAGTCAGAGTGAACAAGGTGTATACCTACTACATTGTAGCATTCAAAACAAATACAAGAAAATGGTAATTGAATTTTTTTTTTTTGTTAATTTTTATAAAAATGGGGGTATATCGTTAAATTATATAGATATAGACATACACAAGCAAAACGAACGAATATATTGTTGTTGCTACACTTTTAAATTAAAAAGAATAAGATTGAGTGTTTTGTTATAATTTTGACGAGCTTTTTTACTGCCTGCCTGCCTGCAACATTTCGCTTTAATCAAAACAAAAAAAGGTAATTTAGCTTTGCCGGTGTATATGATGAACAAAATTAGAATTGGGTGGAAATTGGATTTTCGGGGTTTTCATTAGGTAATCTAACGAATGAGATTATTACGGGTTGTTGTACTTTTTGCCAGATTTAAAATTTGAAAATAAAATGAATTTAAGAAATTGATTTATGTACATCAAACTTGGAGTATGAAGATTCTCTAAAATTGAGTTTAGCTTGAAATAAGATAAACAAAATCGCCCAGCATATAAAATAAAAAATTTCAGAGCTCATAAATCTATTACAGTTTTTGTTTTGGTTTATTCTAATCAATATTTTATAATGACCCCTATCATTCTCTCCGGGATAATAAGCAATTATTTTAAAAATTAATCTAAGTACAAGGTATGTCAATTTATAAGAGCTCATTTTAATTTCAAAACTAAATAGCAATATTTGTGCAACTAACATTATTTTTACAAGTAAACCAGGATCTAGTAAAATTAATTGAAAATTATACTAGCTAGGCTATGCAATGAGTGCATTCAGCTCCTCTCCAATTAGCAACATTTTGAGTAAAATCAGCGTGATCTGTTGTGAATGCTAATGATATAGAACATTTAAAATTTTAATGCAATAGGATAGTTTAAATGTCATTTTTACCATCAGTGAATTTCCACCCAATGTCATTTTTTTACTAAACAATTTTCAACAGAATTTTTCACATAAAGCGCCTGCGGAGCATTTGCTTAAAGTATATGAGTCAAACAAAAATTCCTCAAACAAACTTTCAGTACAAAAGTGTTCTACTAAATTTCCATCACAATCGTCGTTTAATAATAATATGTCACCATCCGAGTTGTCACAAAATGATTCAGTTCAAAAACATAATCTTTCTTCGCTAAAAACTGAAAGAATTGCAAGGAAATCCCAAATTATGTTGGCTACGGCAGTCGTTTGGATTCACAATCCCATGGGTGAACGGTTTAAATGTCGTGCCTTGTTAGATAGTGGTGCTCAATCTAATTTTGTTACAAACAAAATTGTTAAGTGGTTAAATCTTAAAACAACTATGACAAACGTTGATGTGTATGGTATCAATGGAACGATTTCTACTTTGACGAAAAATTCGAAATTATTGGTCGAATCAAGAACATCGACTTTTAATATTTCAATTAAGTGTCTCGTTAAAAAAAATATTACTGGTATGCTTCCATCATATCCAGTGAACATCTATCCAAGTTTGATACCTCAAAACATCGAATTGGCTGATCCATGGTTATATAGAAGCAGAGGTCTTCGCAATGGTAATTTTGAATGAATAACTAAGTATTCTACGAGAAACTCCGTTTATTAAAATTCACTTCGGTTAATGGGTAAAATTCTCGATAATCCAGAATTGACCGATTTATCAGTGAATACCACGTCTGTCACTTTGATATGTTCCTTTGAATCCCTAAATAAACAAATGCAAAAATTTTGGGAAATTGAAAAAATCAATAACCCTCAGAAGTTGTCCCTCGAAGAAAAACAATGCGAAAGTCATTATTCAAAACATGTAATTCGTACAAAGTCAGGAAGATATTGTGTTGCTCTTCCAATAAAATCGAATATTACTCAGTTAGGAGATTCTTCAATCAAGGCGCTACAACAATACTCATATATGGAAAAGCGATTAACTTTCAATCCGACACTTCGTGAAAAATATTCTGAATTCATGACAGAATATATTATAGAACTTCATCATATGAAGGAAGTTAATAATCCCGAAGAATCAAATTGTATTTTTCATTAAACATATTATCTGCCCCATCATGCGGTTATGCGGGAAAGTAGTAGTACGACCAAATTAAGGGTCGTTTTCAATGCTTTGGCAAAATCGTCGTCGAATGTTTTTCTTTAAACGATTGTTTAATGGTACACAGTTGAAAAAATAACTTTAATTTTTAATACAAGCCTTGCATTACGACTTATGTAAAGCAAGTTGTATTAAATTGTAAAGTAATGATTGCATTAAAATGAATGTTAACGCAATTACGAAGATTTATAAAGCAGCATTTGCATTAAAAGTTACTTATTAAACATTTTTAAGTAACCTGCTCAAATTAAACAATTATACCAACATAAAATTCGCTAAAACAAGCGGACTTCAATGTATATGTGAATTATAAATTCAAGCACGTGGTTTGCGTTATTAATATACATAAAATTTGCTAACTCAAACCGACTTTAATTACGTTACAGGTAAACTTTTCATTTCTTAAAATATAATTTATTACCTGTCCTTGGGCGATCATAAAGTGATCTAGTCCCCCAAACTGCAAAACAGTTGTAGTCTCTGAGGTCTCGACCCTCAAGGCGCCAAAAACTAAGACCAACACAAGAAAAACCACGCTACCAAGATTTTATTAACATAAATAAAAAATAAAAAATGGTGGCTAAAGTTACACAACATTTAATGCAACTTGCTTTAAAATTTAATACTTCTAAAATATTTTATTAATGCAGTCTTTGATAAATTCTAATGCAGTTGCTTGACGGTTCTTTTAAAATTTGCTTTATATTCTGATGGAATGTTGCATAAAAATTTAATGGAATTGCTGTCATACAAATTTATGCACTATGCATTAAAACCTATTTTAATGCAAGGTTAGCAGTATTTTGTGATGGAAGCTTGCACTGGACCTACATGTAATGCAATTTGCATTACATAAACCATTTTTTTTAACTGTGTAGGGCCGACGATTCAGCAGGATCTTTGCTTGATTATGATGAGATTTCGTAAGCATCAAATTGCTGTGACTGGGAATATAACTAAAATGTACCGCCAGATTCTTATCCATTCTGATAATCAGGACTTGCAAGGTGCTACAAGCTATCTACTGTAAATTATGGGATAGCATGTGCCCCATTTCTCGCAATTCGCACTCTTATTCAACTTGCGGATGATGAAGAAACATCTTTTCCTGATGCGTCCAACGACATGTTAACGGGATCCGACATCGAGCAAGGTGCAATTGCGCTAAAAAATAACATAGTCGAGTTGCTAGCTCGTGGAGGATTCGAACTTCGGCAAATTCAATCAAATAATAAAAATGTTGAGTCGTCTTCGTCAAATGTCATCGAACAGCCCAAATCTATTCTCATATTAGGAATGAACTGGAATACTGAATCAGATCAGTTAATTTTTTCGTTTAAAAAATTTTCAATTGAAAAATTATGTACCAAAATATCTATCCTTTCGAAAATCGCACAATTGTTCGACCCGATGGGATTATGTGCGCCAATTGTCTTCACAGCAAAATCGTTTATGCAAAAACTGTGGGAGTCAAAGTTTGGCTAGGACGACGAACTTCCCAATGATTTGAGCATGTTTTGGAACGAATTCAAAAGTGACCTTAGTGTAACTGGAAAGATTCTAATTCCGCGAAGTGTCATTGTTCCTTCGCCACGAATAGTCGAGCTTCACGGGTTCGGAGATGCGTCCGATAAGGGTTACGGAGCCGTCATTTATTTCCGATCGGTCGACTATTCTAACAATTGTTATGTAAGGGTCCTTTGTGCCAAAGCTAGGATCGCTCCTCTTAAAAGTCGGTCAACGCCAGAATTGGAATCGTGCGCTTCGGTATTATTATCCCAATTGGCAGCCAAAGTTCAGGCGAGTCTGGACATTTAGTTTTCTTCGAGTTATTATTGGACAGATTCTGAAATTACATTATTTCGTATCAGATCTGAGCCATCGAGATTCGAAAAATTCGTCGCCAATCGAATATTTAAAATTCAAGATTTGACTTCGCCCAATCGTTGGTATTATGTCCCAACCTTTCAAAATCCATCTGATGCTGCGTCTCGTGGTCAGATGCCCTCGGAATTCGTAAACAATTCAACTTGGTGGAATGGGCCGGACTTTTTGAGAGATCCAATCTTAATCATTCCAAATCAGTCAGTGGAAAAAATTTCCAAAACAGCAAAAACTCGTCAATCGTTGAAAGTTCAACCGGCAATTTCAGTCAAGATGAAGGATGAAAAGGATGGCGTTCCACTCGCGTGCTTAGTTAAGCATTCCAGTTATCCAACTATGCTTCGTGTCTTTGGATTTGTACTTCGATTCATTCAATGAATTAAGGCAAGGATCAAACGTCGTAAAAGTGGTAGTGCACCATCTGCCCTTAAAATTGGGAGCTTTCGGTTACAGATTTAGTAGACAATTCCTTAAAAGTCATCGTTAAACACATTCAAGAAAAGGAATATTACAATGACAATTAATGTCTTCAGAAAAATCGTATAGTTTCCGGTCAAAGTAATTTGAAGTCGTCAAATCCATTTATGGATGAAAATGGTGTGCTGCGCGTCGGAGGCAGGTTAAAACACTCTAATATTCCGTTTGATCACAAAAACCAAATTCTATTACCTGCTAGCCATTCATTTACGAAATTACTGGTCAACTATGAGCATAATCGACTTCTGCACGCCGGTGCTCAGGCATTGTTGTACAAATTAAGACTGCGATTTTGGATTTTTGGTGGTAGAAGTTTGTGTCGGAGGATTGTCCAAAATTTCGTACGGTGTATTCGAGCTCATCCTCGGACCTTGGAATAGATTATGGGTCAACTACCGGAACATCGCGTTAATCCAGCCAGACCATTTCAAAACGTGGGTATTGATTTGTGTGGTCCATTCATGACCAAACCTAATGCCAGATCACGAACACTAATTAAAACGTATGTTGCGTTATTCATTTGTCTAGCATCTAAAGCGGTTCATATGGAGATTGTGACCGATTTGAGCACTGATGCTTTTTTAGCGGCTCTTCGTCGGTTCGTTTCTCGAAGAGGGCTTTGTGCAAATATCTACTCAGACAACGCCACTAATTTCGTCGGAGCAAGGTCTGAGCTTGAAGATCTTCGAGAGTTATTTTTGTCTGATGTTCATGAGCATCGGGTTTTAAGATATTGTGTCGATCATGGGATTCAGTGGCACACGATTCCTCCCAGATCTCTGCATTTTGGGGGACTCTGGGAAGCCGCCATCAAAAGTGCAAAGCACCATATGAGGCGTGTAACTGGTAACTCGTCTATACTGTCGAAATGCTTCATACACTCATCGTTCAAATCGAAGCCTATGTATGTCTTAATTCGCGACCTATCGGGTATATGTCGAATGATCCGAATGATTACGAGTGTCTGACGCCTGGTCATCTATTAATAGGTCAACCAATTACGTCGATCCCTGATCCATCGTTGCAACACATCAGTGAAGGTAGATTAAGTCACTACCAAAAATTTCAATACAAATTTCAATTATTCTGGAAGAGATGGTCGCTTGAGTACCTATCTCAACTACAGAAACGCACAAAATGGGTTACTTCTCATCCAAATGTAAAGGTTGGCGATTTAGTCATATTGAGGGAGGACAATGTTCCGCCATTGAAGTGGCCATTGACACGAATTATTGAAACTGTGAAGGGTGAAGATGGGTTTATTCGCGTGGTGAAAGTCAAAACGGCGAACTCGATTTTCAAGCGTGCGGTTCCTCGAATATGTCCCCTTCCCATTGAGAATGAACGGTTTCCGGACGTTTCAGTTAATAAAAAATAAATTGTTTATATCATCGGATTTTCTTCACAAATGTTTGAGTCCTTGAGTGTTGAATTCAGTTGGGTTATAATTGTTATAATTGTTTTTAGTCTTTAAGTTGTCGTTGATCTATTTTTTGAAAAAATAGTTCAAGGCGGGGAATATGTTCAAACTAAATTCAATCGTTATTTTAATTATATCGATAAGTATCGAAATATGATTTACACAACGGCAACCATGTTGCTAATTCATATCTTCCATTTATTATTTTTTTTGTTTTTCTTTGTATAAAAAAAAACGGAATTCAATTTGAGTTTGGATCGGAAAGTCAAACAATAAACAAGTGACAATCTGAATCTATGTAAAAATATAAAATAAAATAAAGTTAAATAAATAACCAAGATGGTCGTAATTTATTTATTTTAAAACTAAAAATACAGTCCACTTTCTTCGAAAATATACAACAATTATGTAATACCCGAACCTAGGTAGAAGAGTTGAAATCATCTCGCGCCTTTTTTAAAAGAAGGCAGTATGGAGAATAAAAATACTATAAGAGAGGTAAAGAACTCATTTCAATCTTAAAAAATATATTTGCACTGCACAGAATCCCCAAAAGAGATTTCAATTAATATAAACTTTGTAAGTGAATAATATCTGATTTAGTAATGGCTTTATAGTGAAGCCCATTTCGCACCTAAATACACACTCCTCCATGAGTTTTCACTGTACGATCATTACGACTTAATGTACACCCATTAATTTATACTTCAATATCTAAATGAAATGGTTGTAGCCATGACTCCGAAACAAAGATAACAACTCATGGGACACCATTAAAGCCGCCAGGCTGAGATTTAATTGCGGATTTGAGGACTATATTAGTGTTCATTGTGCTGATGCAAAAATCTTTGGTATCACTTAACATTAACGGATTTCGGAATTTTTGTTTTTAAAATGATTCTGTCATAACTAATGAACCTTTCCTGTCTTGCGATTTTATTATATATAAAGAGAGTCTACGTAGGGACCGGCCAGCTCCGAAACTCAACAATCCAATCAATTAATCAAAGGACAAAGCAAAAGAAATGTTTGATAATTTTCCTTCGGAGCTTTGCTTTGGAAAATGACCGTAAGTCTAAATTTTGACATTTTTCTCTGTATGCTTTCGCCATCTGTATAACGCGCACTAAGATTCTTCTCATGAAGGTGATTTTATTTTTTCGGATTTTAAAGAATATCGGAAGCACTAAAAAAAATTGAGTCTATCCGACTCTCGGACGACACTTTTCCCAAAAAGCATCCGTTTAACGGATGCGGCTATAAGGTACCCGCAGACCCCGCAATGCGGGTGGCCCCGAAAAATATTGTATGTCACTATATACAAACCAAAAATTAACAAATAAATGATTGTGCAATGTTTATTTGTACGTTTCCATTCAAAACGCATCGACAGATTTTAACTATCAATCAATGCTCATTGTAAATGCAAGTAAAACAATATATACGGAGACGGACAGTCGGTATAAACCCAGCTTTATACAATTAAACCAACAAGTCGAGAGAGCATGTTTCTACAGAGAAAATTCTCATTTGACCAAGGAATTGGAATTGAAATTGGAATCAATTTTGGTCAAATAAAATAACCATTCAAGTTTCGGAATTCGATTGATTTTCAAAGGTTGGTATCATTTTGGATTTTTTTTGTGGCGAAATACATTTTTTTTTTCGCGCATAAAATATTGATATGTGAATTTGTTTTCATTTAGCGTATTTAATATTTTTTATTTACTTTTAATTGCCAAATAAATAGTAAAAATAATAATAAATTTCACAAAGCCAACCTATAGAACTGAAAAAAATGTGGGCTAGTGCACCTAGCGTAAAGTAGGAAAACTAAACGATGAATTCGATTTTGAATTCCGTCAATTTAGCAGGAATTCGATGAATTCCTACTGAGGAATTCAATAGTGTACTTGTTGTTGAAAATTGTCAAATAAAATACGGCGTTTGTTTTTCTAATTTATTTTATCAGTTCAAGTTCAATCAGCTGGGAAAGTGAATAAAACAAAATTAACAAGTGTGTTGATTTCTACCAGTAAATTAGAATTGTGTAGTTTTAATTAGGAAAAATACAATTATTTTCAATTTTAATTTTCAAAAAGTAAATAGGACTAATCTAAAATAAATTAAATACATCGACAGTTGTTTTTGGACGTTTCGTTGAAAATTTAAAATTCCGAACAATTTTCTCTGATTGGATATTCAATCAAATAATTAAGTACGTAAGTCAACAATTAAAATAAAAGTGAGTTCGTTATAAATTTGCAATTGGTAATTTTACATTTAATGTATTTATAAAAATTGTTGTGTGGAACGCAATAAAGTATGTACAAAAAATGAGTGGGAAAGACAAACATGACATTTGCCTGGTTCAAAGAGATGAAAAATTAATCAAACAAAAAACTGAGAGCTATTAAGCAATAAGTTAAAATAAACACGCTTTTTAGAGTGGCGAGCTCCGAAAATAAAAGCAACGATTTAATAATAAAAGCAATGATTTTATAAAAGCTATGATTTGATAATTGTTAATCCAAGTAAAATATTCAAGTAAAAATAATTTCCGCCAATCCATGCAAACCATCTGGTTGAAACTGTATTTCAAATAAGTCATTTAGTTCAGAGTATTACTTTTCTAAAACGAAAAATCGACAATAAATTGAGTGATTTTGCTTATGCTACTCCTCTACAATAGATTCTGCCTACTGCGAAGCTTGTTGGTTATTTGTAGAAAATAATCAAGAACTGAATTGGTGTAGTGGTGGACGTAACAAAAACATTGGCAATAAGTAATCTTCGTTTCACGGGCACCTATTCTCTATAGTAACAACAATGTAAATTATAAAAGCGGGAATTTTTTGACAATTATTGATTTGTTCTCGAGGTAGTCCCCTTTATTAAGGTCACATCTTGAAAATGAAAAGGGGCGCACAAAGTATTTACACAACGACATCTAAAATTAGATAATTTCATTACTTTCCGAAGAAGTGCTTCGAGTCAAGTTCATTCTTCGGCGTTTTATTTTCTTATTGTGGATACAATATTTCTAGAATGGGCCAAATGAGCATCATTTTAAGATACGTCCAAATAAACCACAACAAACCCATGGATCGGTAACTTGAAATAAAAAAAATGTTTAATGGGTGTATTTCGGTTTCTAATCATGATATCAAAAAACTAGAACAGGCGGTCTTAAGTGTGTTAAGTGAACTGGGAATTGACATAAAAACATACAGGCAGGATGCAGAGGTACAATGGAACGGCGAATATGATTGGCAAATTTAAGCGTCTTAAGTAAGGATACAAAAATTGTCTCCGAATAGCAACATCACTTAAACTTAGTTGTAAATGATGCAGTTGGCAATGTACTCAAAACGCATAAATTTTGTGACACCGTTCAATTTATACCTATGTATACCTATATTCTTTAGTCAAACCCTTCCACGTTGGCAACAACTAAATGAAACCACAACAGCTAATCAATATTTAAAAATTACTGTGAAAAACTTTGTTCTACCCGTTTGCTGTCGCGTTTCGATTGTTTGATAGCAATCAGATATAATTTAAGGTCAGTCATGATTTCTTTAATCAAAATCATTTTGCAAAGTACTAAGCCTTCGGCAAGGGAAGAAACAATTTCTATTAAAGAAAAAAATGGAAAATTATGAATTTATTCTCTTACTTGTTCTACCGAGCAAAATTTTGGAGAACGTAAATTTAATATCAAAGACAACACAAAGTTATCGACTTAGAAACTGCTCGCTTGTGTCTTAACCGGGCTTTTGCAAATTTATCTAAGTTACGTACCAATCTCGACAAAGTCATTGATGAATCAAAGTGCCTATAGCGCAATCTTAGGGAATTGAATGCCAATTGGTTCCAAAACGTTCTGGCCAATTGGTTCCAAAACATCGATTCACCAGATTGAATAAAATAATGGAAAGCTTTTCCTTTTTAAAACCTAAAAATTTGTTAAGTTTATCGAAAAAAAATTGATAATTGGTCATCACAAATAAAAAATTTATAAAAATTCTCATTTATAACAGCAAATTTAAATAAATTGAATTATTAAACATAACCCTCTAAAGTTCAGTTTAGTTGAGAAAATAATTTTAATTTAAAATTCGGTGTTACAATAACATTATACTCAAATTTTATTAGGGGTCCCAAAATATATTCCCAGAGCTTATTCGCCGCCACTGATTCATTAAATATCACCAAACCAACCATTTATATTTTACAAAAATTTTCCGCTATTTTGGGCAGGCACAATATGTCACGGCTGTTCTCAAATTTGGAGACCTCTTCCCCAATATCGCAATTGGTCACGAAAATATAAATCTTCTACTCTCATACCGCCAAATCACAGACTCACAAATTATGTTAGATTATTTAGAACTGACACCTGTTGAGCAGTAATCAAAGTCCAATTGGCCATTTTCCATCTTTGACCTTTAACAATTAGATCTAGTAATACATCTCTAGTATACCGTTGAATGTCCTAAAGAATTTAATTTACTCCATTCAGAGAGCATCCACTGTTCAAAAATTTATTTTCTGCTAAATTTGTATTCAGATCACAATATTATGTGAGCAACTTGAGAATTGGCCGATCATACTCGGTGCTTCAGTCTGGCCGGGACCATTCGAAAATATAAAATAATAAAACACAAACAATACAAATTCAGAATTAACGTTAACTATCATTTGTTACCGAATCCCAGCTCCTTGTCACATAGCATTTCATTTTATATATCTCCCAGCTCTCCTAAGCCTGCGCCACTCTAATGGCGTAAGATTATTTTAAAGCCCCCCCTAAAGGGCCAGCCAGTGAGAAATTATAAGCTTAAAAAAAATTACGAATTTTAAAGAATCCAATTTTTTTTAAGTTTTTTGACATTTCAACCATAGAGAAATTAAAAATTGTTTAAGTAAATGACAGCGATTTTTGTATTTATAATTTTTATTTTAGGGTAAATTAGTATTTTTGGGGGCATTCCATGAGAATTTCGTGTAACTTTTAGAAAAAAAAAAAGTATTGAAATAGCATTTTATTTTTTAGTTAGTTTTAGGCGGAAAATTTCGCATTCATAAATTTTTTTTAAGTGACAGATAAAATTTGACGAAGCTTCGTTGAAATTTGTAAGTTAATTTAAGTTTTCCATGGGCGAATACACATAAATGCCATTTACCGGATTCTTAATTTTTCTTAATTTAAGTTTATAAGTTTTTATAAGTTACATATCTATGGTTACCACTTAAGTAATTTGCTATTAAAAGTTGTATACGACTTTGAACACCAAGAGAATTTAACTCAGAAATAATACCTTGTATCGATCAACATGTCGTTGAAATTTCAATCATTAAAATGTCAATAAAACGTCACAGATATGTCAATGTCAAAAATGTCAATGTCAGAAATGTCAATGTCATAGAAACGGGAATTTCTTGCAACATTTAAACGCTCACTATAGATATAATTATTTTTAGATGTTGACGATATTATTTGCCACCAGCAAAGTATTTTAGGTAAATTTAGAAAATTAAATTCCATAATAAACGGTAATCTATTGATTTTATCTTAAAGGTATTTAGGGAACAATTGTTGGAATTTACAAGGTCTATTAACTGTAGAAAAATACTTCTTCGGAAAATTTGACGTAACCTCGGTAAACAGATAAACAAATTTATATTATTCCTTTTTGTTAAAATGACCCCCACGCAATGCTTCAACCGGCTTTAAATTTTGTGAACAAGTAGTTGGCAGGTTTTCTTTCACCGCAAGCCCCTCTATTCTATATACTCGAATGGACCTAAAAGTGCTTATTACTAAAATCTGCTTATTACTAAAATTTATCTTTGTACAAAATTTCGACCAAAACTATCAATATTTGTGAGAATAGGAGGTAAAACAAAAATAATAAAATGTGCGACTAGAAGGACGGAAGGACGGAAAGACGGAAGGATGGAGGGATGAAAAGACGGACAATACGTTTTTCTGATCGATGTTTTGGGGTCTTGGTAACCTAATTCGTCGCGGAACGTGAAAATCTAAGCAACATTTTTTCGCGATTACAATACTTACCCAATATAACTTCGTTATAGTGGGAAATGTAAATATAATTTGAGCAATACATTACATAATATAAGAGTAGCAATCAGATTCAATTTAGATTGTCTTCAAAAACAAACCGAAAACCTTTAAACCTTTATTCGCTCTATATATCCAAGAAACGATCTGTAAAAAATCAAATATCCAAAAACAAACTGATAAAATCTGGTAAAAGTTCAATAAACATAAAAATAAAAAAAAATTGTCACCAATTGATTTGCCTGTCCGTTACGAAGAGAATGTTTATACTTAACACACGAATTGATGGTGGCATATGGGTTTTATGATAAAAATTTATCGTATATCGATATTAGTTTGTAACGTAAGAAATGTTGTATTTTCCTAATATTGAAAGAAATATTTTTGTGTGCTGCTTCTGCTTATATATTATTCAAGGAGATTTATATTTTTGGTTATCATAAAATAAACTCATCTTCTTCTTATGCGAATATTGAATCGAATATAAAACAGCAAAAGAGAAAAGGATGTTCTGTATAGTATATACAATTCGAAGCTATTTCATTATGGTTGTTTCATTGCAAGTCTCATTTTTATCTGTGTGTTTAGTTTTATTTTATCATTCATCTTCATTCGAAACACTTATGTATACATATATCTACCGTCTCTATGTACTCTTGTTTATATAGAAATAAAGGAGGTACAAAATATCTTAAGATATCATCTTGTATTTTTTTGGTTTCGTGTGATTTAACATCATCAACATTAGACTACTGGTTTTTGCTATATATACATACATTGGTAAACAGAAACATTTTTCCCATCTTCTTATTATTTCATTATTTTTTTTTTCTTATTTTATGTCATTACGAAAGGTAAGCAGCTTATTCAATGAAAATCATTTTGTTACGTTTCGTGTGTCACTTTATTTTCGTGAGATGAAAACGAACCAAAAAAAAAAACCAAAAACTGTATAATAATTTGATTAGATTTTGTGGTTGGTTTCAGTCGATTATATTAATGTTGTTGTTGTCAATTTGTTGTTTATATAAGTTAATTGAATTTTCACATCTAGTTTGGTTGCAATCTTACTGTCTTTAAGAAAATTTATTTTAATATTTAATTATGTCAAAAATAAAAGGTAAGTGGAATGATGGTTAATTAGTCGATTGCACTCAATTTCAAGCAATATTGAATTTAAGTGGTTTTTGTGTTTTACTTTATTTATTAATTTGATTTCGTTTTTAGCAAATTGTTCTACAAATGGGGTGGTGAATTTTTTTCTAATGGACATGTGTTATTTAGAAATTACGTGACATTGTTCATTTCGATTAAAAAATTTCTTTTGTCTTAATATATTCTTGTCTCTAGACATGAGGAGTGGTGTGTTATAAACCTATATAGATTGTGGATATATGTGGGAAATATGCTAAATTGCAAATTTATTCATTTGTGATGTAATTTGGGTTATTAACTTTAAGTGAATCATGCAGAGAAAATATGAGGTAGACGGAGAGCAACCCTGAACAAGAAGTACACAACCGATTTTTTTTTTTTTGCATAACATTAAAATATTATATTCCCACATTTTTTAGACCATGAACTCTTTTAGTTGGTAAACAAATCATTATCTTAAACGCATCACATATTTCATTGGAGTGAAAATGAGTAAACGATAAAATTTTATGCCAAAATACATAAATATAAATGAACGTTTATACCATTTTAATTAGCATCTTAATAGAATTTTTTTCTTCCTTCAGTTTCCACACCCCCTCGGTCGGTCGCAAAACGTTTACTCACTATACGCTATTACTCTCGCATACATACTTATAATTAAATTTGAAAGCCATTAGATATAAACGCAAAATTTAATAATCTACAGAATTATTTTATTTTATTTCAATTTAATGTGTTCTGGTTTTTATATATGCGACGCCGACGCCGACGCGCCTAAACAAAATAAACAAAATATTTAACAAACCATAACGAAATAATTAAAATCTAATTATGTATTATATTTATATATTATAAAATATATAAATAATAATATTTATTTTTGCCTGATATAAACCATATACATGAAGTACTTAGATTATTATTAATGTGTTATAATTTAATTAAATGTAATTAATATCTATTTCTTGATGAAAATTATATTGTGGGATGTTCATCAATTTTATTTGAACGCGTGTATAATATAACATACTCGTACGTATCCATAATTATTATCCTAGTTTATCCCTCTAAATAATGTTTTTTATATTTGTGGGGAATAAATTATGTAATTTTCGTATTAAATAATAAAAATATAATTATTTATATTTTTTTGGAGAGAATATATTACGATTTCAAAGAGGGTGAATATTAAATTTTAATTATAAGTGTGTATGTTACAGTAAGCCTGATTAAACCAATTAACATGTTTAATCAATTAATAGAAGTAAAATGAAAGTAAAAATCGATTTTGTTTATTTACCAAAAAAGAGTTCAGAGAAGCGTTCCAATACCAAGATGTATCTAAGATAGAGGAGCTCGCAAAGCTTTAATTAATTTTGAAAACACGTTATCTACTGATGGTGCTTCGAATTTATTTAAATTTAAAATGCCGTAGGTGAGCGCATCGAAAGCACAGGTACAAAAATAACACTAGCCGACAATTTTGAACTTTTTTTGAACAACTGTTATAAAAATGGGTGTAACGTTGTTACTTTCTTTAGTTTAATGTGTAAGTAAACGTAAAATTGTTCTACCACGTCTAGTTTTTGAGTTACAAAAATGTCCCTTCTTCTAATGGATACATAATTTTATTAGAAATATGACACATAAGCAGTTCACAAAATTGGAAATAACAAAAAGTAGAAAAACAGTTCCTATAACTTACAATAATTTTGTATGTATAAACAGTTATTTCTTCCTCTTATATTCGCTATTGTCCTCTCTTAAGTGAAACCAGTAAAAATCACCCATCATGGCGGGATCCCACCTACAATGATACCGTTTTATCATTTCTGCGATATCTCGGTGGAATCTTTGTCCCTGTTCGTTAATCACTTTTCCTAAATTCGAAGGAAAATAGTCCAAATGTGAGTGCAGTAAATGAACTTTTAGCGACATTCGGCACCCTAAATTTTTAAAGTTCTCCAGTAAACTGACCACGATTTGTTCATAGCTTCCACTTCTTTGGTTTCCCAAAAAGTTTTCACAAAGATCTCTAAAAGAGTCCATGCTGCCAGCTCCAAATCATTCATGGTACGTACGTTCAAAATTTTCGTCTTTAAATTGCTTCATAATTTGTGGACCAACAAATATGCCTTTACGAACTTTTGCATCAGACAACTTGGGTAACTTATTTCTTAGGAATTTAAAACATTTGCCTTCTTTTTCTAGTGCCTCTACAAATTGTTTAATCAAGCCCAACTTAATGTGTAACGGGGGCAAGATCAACAAATTTGAGTCAATTAAAGGCTCAAATTTAATATTGTATTTCCTAGGAACAAAGTTGTTTCTTGGCTGTCATTCTTTCACTACATAATGTCGCTGAACTGCACGGCTGTCCCACAGACATAAAAAATAGCAATATTTGTAAACCATCCCTGAAGTCCAAGTAATAAAGAAATAACTTTAATATCACCACATATATGCCAACGCTGGTTGGCATATACCCATCTCATTCAAGAGTCCATTTACATCACTGCAGTAACAGAAAGATTCTTCAACTTTGTAAAAAGAGCTGAATTTTCCGTGGCGTCTTTTCAGTATAGCTATACGCATCGATGAATGTAAAAAAATCCATTCTTTTAAACGGGATTCCAAAATTTGAGATTTTTCTTTGGTTAAACTCAAATCGCGTACCAAGTCATTAAAATCTGATTGTGTAATAAGGTGTGGTTCATTGGACGAAGGAACATACGTCTGATCGCTTGAAGTCGACATATTTAAAATGTCAACTACGTTCGGGGTCCTTTCTTGGAAATCCCTCAATTTTAACAAGACAGAAGGAACAGTCTCTGATGTGATTTATCGGTTCACGCGAAATCATCGGTATTTTAAATAACATACCACAAAAATGTTTGTTTTTGTTCTCTTGACTTAACACAACACGAAATGCAACATACATGTGGTACCCATTTGATTTTTAATTTTGAAACCAAAGCATTGTTCATATCGTCGATGGATTAATTCATTTAGAGGATTTTTTTGCGATTTAGTAACATATACTCCACACACATAACAAAAATTGTCAGAAGAGTTTATACAGCCTCGTGTACGGTTTTCCATTTTAACCAATTATCATTTGAGTGACATTTCATTGTTTGTTGAGTAGATGTTTAGCAACTGGAATATTTTTTTAAGTTTAAAATTTATGTTAATCTTTATGTCAATCCAAGGGATTTTTAGTTTTGACATACCACAATAAAAAATGATTGAAACTAGGTAAATGAAATGGACTTCTAAGACAAAGGTCATATTTTGGCAACTTGCAACGTATCGATCATCGTGAGAGTTTCACATTAATTAGCCTCTAGTAAGCCTATTTAAAAACTATATAGCCCCAATCCGATGTATGTATGTGAAGATAAATATATTGTGGTGTAGGGCAGATGTTAGATAGTACACTCCTTATTAAAATGATAACCATTATTTTAACGTGATGGATGTAAAGCTGTTTTATAGAGCTACATCCATATGTAGGTTGGAATAACAAAAATCTTCAAATGTCCACCATTGGATCTCAACCCACAGATATTAATAGATATTGTGGTGTAAGGCAGATGTTTATAACCCTTACCTTATTAAAATGACAACACATATTAAAATCGATGGATTGAAGAGGGTTTTATAGAGCTACAGCCATGTATGGCTTGAGATATCAAAAACCTTCAAATGTCCAAGATTAAATCTTCCTTATTCAGAATATTTAGTTGAAATATTTTTTGTTGAACTATTCTGGAAAATGGAGATTTCCATTCAAATTTTAATCTTAAATCTCCATTAACCAAAAACGAAAATTTAAATTCTGGAAAATGAAGATTTAATACCGTTATCCAGAATTATGTGTTGAAATATTTTAGAAAAGGAAGATTTCCATTTTTAAATTATAATGGAAGGGTTCAAAATTCCAGAAAGCTGAGTGTACATTTGAATATTTTTGGTATCTCAAGCCATATATGGATTTATCTCTATAAAACACCCTTCAATTCATCGTGTTGATATTTACATAGGTTGTCATTTTACAAAGTAAAAATTCCTATTGAAAATTCGGAAAGAAATTTCATTTTACTTTCTACTATTTAAATGCTAGCAGTTAAGACATTTTTTAATGTTTAGCCGACAACAAATAGAAATACAAATACATAGAAATAGAAATACAATAGAATAGAATCCAAGTATATGAATATATACTTAAACACCAAACTCAACC
This sequence comes from Tipula helvola, assembly GCA_963556165.1. Classification (NCBI taxonomy): domain Eukaryota; kingdom Metazoa; phylum Arthropoda; class Insecta; order Diptera; family Tipulidae; genus Tipula; species Tipula helvola. The sequence goes on from OY744482.1 coordinate 311,989,131, forward strand.
TGAAAGGCATTACGTCATTAAGAAACAACATTGAATTAGTGGAGAATATAAGAAACATCAATATTCCTAACAATGGAAAATTGGCTCCATTTGACATCACAAATATGTACGGTAACATTCCCATAGAAGAAACCTTGCTAACCACGATACAACTATTCGTGAAACAAAAATTAGATTAGACAGAAATTGAACATTCATTAAATTTACTTGACGTTATTACAAAAGTAAAATTGTTTCACCCATAATAACAAATACTATATGTAAATGGATGGCCTAATAATGCAGTTTCATACAAATGGATCGGGATGTTTCTTTTTGGGAAATCATCGGTATGCCATTTGGTTTGGTACATAATATAATTCCATTAAATATATCAAGATGATTTGCTTGTTAAGATTGGCACAATATACATTTAAGTAATTTAATGCAAACATAAGTTATTTGGCCTAATTAATTATTAATGTCCGGGAAGTTTCTTTTCCGGAAACTATTAGTATGCCATTCCATGTAACGTTGCGTTACATAAACCCATTAATAAAATCAAAATTATTTGCATTTTGAGATTGGCGCTTAAATTATTTAAGTTAGCATAGTACCAAAATTTCATGCAACTGGATGGGGTTTGGTTCTGGGATAACCGAGAAGTTTCCTTTCCAGAAACCTAAGGTATGCCATTTGATTTGGTATTACGTTATCTAACTCCGTAAACAAAGATTATTTGCGTGTTGAGATTGGCCCTATAATTATTTAAGTTAGTGTTACTACCAAAATTTCATGCAACTGCGGATGGAGTTTGGCCCTGGGGTGACCGGGATGTTGCTTTTCCGGTATGGTAGCTATCGGTATGTTATTTGGTTTGTCATTACATTGTCTAACTCTATTAATCATATCAAGATCATTTACATGTTGAGATTGGCGCTATAATTATTTTGGTTAGTGACGTACAGAAATTACATGCAAACGACAGAGACTTGGCGCTGGGGTGACCGTTATTTCAGGGTCAAACTCAATCCAGTTGAATATCGCCAATCTCAACATGCAAAATCACCTTGATATTATTAATAAAGTTAAAAGCGTAATGTACTAAGGCAAGGGTATGTTGTGCAGGTTCGATAAGCTTCTAAATGCATAAAACCAGAGCCTTCTAGAGTATAGACTCAATAGAGCCATAATCATTATGACGTATTTTTTCGAAGCTTTTTTAGTGGTATAACTTTTCACTAATTTCCATAGGAATCCATAGTAAAAATGGTGTTTTTTAGCTTCAAGTTTTTCAATGAAAAAAGCAAAAATGTTACAAAATTTTCATACAAAAGTGTTCTACATATCTTTAGCAACAATATACAGGAAGGATTTATTGGTATTAAGTAAATATTAATTGCAGAAATATTAAAATTAAATTATTTCTAAAATATATTTTTCGAACTTTCATTTTGAAAATACATCAAAGTTGGCTCTGACGAATTAAAATAATACTTGCTAAATTTATCTTTAGTTTTACTAGTGTACGTTAGATGTCTCAGATTTATACAGAAATATACGAAAAAAATTGTTTAATCACAAAATTATGACACGTTCTTAAATATTTTGTGAATTTGTTTTGCTTTTCCTACAACTTTTGAGCTCAAATTTCCCCAAGTGGCAATTTTTGGTACGATTTTTCAAAATGTTTATCCCTTATTATACACCCTGCGCCATTGAAATGTTCGATTTCGATTATTTACTATTTCATGCAATTCTCTCATAGATTTTACCTCATTCGCTATTTTTTTTTTTTGTTTTTTTATTTTTCAGCATATTTCACGCCTTATTAGGTATTTAAAACCAAACTAAGCATGAAATATTCGTTCGGTTTCAATTAAGTAGTCAAAGAGTTAATTTTACAAAGTGTCGCTCTAAATTAAATGAACGAAAAAGCCAAAATTTTGCAAGCAAAGGCAAAAAGTACACACATTCACAAATTGCAAGAGTAACTTAGTGTAGCCAAACAGCAATTAGAAAGTTTTTAAGGCACTATTCCGAAAATCAAACGATAATTTGGCTCTGATGCAAAGAGGAGAACTTCTGTTTCAACAAATCGAATTTCACATATTTAGATCTTAAGCAAAGGTTTTCTCCGGCTTTGGAGCTGAGAAGTTAGCTTCTAATAGCAACCACCAACACTATTTCAGTTCATACTATTAAAAGGAACTTGGTTTATATGCTTGTCGACCTGCGAGAAAATCATTACTGACAGCAAAAATGGCAGCTGCAAGCCTCAAATTCGCAATAGAATGAAAAAACTGAATGCTCAGGGACTAGCATTGGTTCATATTCTCGGATCAAATTCAATATCTTTGGACCCGATGTAAGGACAAGGGTTCGGCGACGAAAAGCAAACGGTATTTAACAGAATGTATTTCGCCGACAGTGAAAAATTCACCATATGTTATGGCCTGGAGAGCCATAACAGCCTTTGGAGTTTGATCACTAAGCGTTCTGGATAGTTCAGAAAACTGAGGAAAATATAAAAACATTATCGAAACCTGAATCGTGACTATTGAGGACCCGACTCAATACATCGATATTCCACTCTTACATGACGATTACTCTCCGTGAATTATTGACGTTATTTGTGAAGAAAGAATGCTTAATTTTAATGTCTATTTTGTTTAGGTAGCCGAATTTAAAAATAGCTTGGTGATTGAGTCGTTACTCTGGACAGGAAATAGTCCTGACCTCAATATTGTTGAAAATATTTGGTCCTTCATGGGAAAGAAGATTACAAATTACAAGCTGACAAGTGCCAAAGAGCGGAAAAAACTTATAGAAAAAGTTTGGTTTGAAGAAATAACAATATATTATTTAATCAAACTTTAGAATTCAATGCTGATCGGGTTTAAGGCCATCATAAAAGCCAAGGGCTGGGTTATTAATCATTGATTTTAAAAAGTTCAATTTCTCTCAAAATATTTTGGTTGAGATGAATTATTTTATTTCTGTTAATTCTTATTTTGAATAAAAATTACCATTGTCAACAAAAAACTAATTTTCAATTGAAAAAACTTTGTTAATAACACTGTAAAGACCTACCATATTGTTACGAGGTAGGGCGGTAATATTCCTTATCCGACGTTATGTAGGTCTAAAATGTCAGATTACCATTCTTTTTATTTGAATATATTCGGAATAGTGTAAAAATTGTTTTGATAATCAGAATCTATCAATTTTGCTATCTACTTTTGAAGCAAACGGTGGTATTTCCAAAATTTACTTGAAAAATTCAAACCGAACATTTCAATGGCGCAGGGTGTATATCCCTTATAAAAGCTTCGTTTTTTAGATTATGGCTTGTATAATCAAGGTTGCTTTGATAAAACTCGTTAGTTTTTTCCGCTAAAGTTTCTTTTAATATTTTGCTATTAACTTTCAAGCTTGGATAACTTGTGCAAGTTCGATGAGAATTCACAACAATAACAACAATATATAGAGCAATATTTTTTCACAATAATAAAATTAAATCTATAATCTCTTGCCTAGTTTTGTTCTTTTGAAAATATTTTACATACATTTATATTATAGAAATAATTAATATAAAAACAACTTGCGCATAAAAACACAATTTTTTCGTGAAGTTAAGTCAAAGCAACCTTGATTATACAAGCCATAATCTAAAAAACGAAGCTTTTTTAAGGGAATTAGAAACGACGAAAAAATCAAAATTTCCATAGCAAAACGCATAAAACATATGGGAAATCACTTTTTTTCTTAAGACAAATTTGTCAATGAAAACGTTTCAAACTCTTAATTATGATTTCTGAAATATTTTCATAAATGTTTGAATTTCAACATATATAAATGTCGTTTAAGTAAATCGTTTTCATTTTCTTGTAATAATTGATTTATTTAAACCAAAATATAAAAAAAAGTTCATAACAACAGCATTCTGGTCAAATAAAAAAGAAAAGCTTACTACAAATTGTGTGCATTAAGTCAATATACATTACATAGATGGCAGTGATGGCAGTACAAATTTTTTAAAAATCGTACCAAAAATTGCCACCTGGGGAAATTTTAAGTTCAAAAATTGTAGGAAAAGCAAAACAAATTCTCAAAATATTAAGAACGTGTGATAATTTTGTGATTAAACAATTTTTTTTCGTATTTTTCTGTATAAATCTGAGACATCTAACGTACACTAGTAAAACTAAAGATAAATGTAGCAAGTATTATTTTAATTCGTCAGAGCCAACTTTGATGTATTTTTCAAAATGAAAGTTCCAAAAATATATTTTAGAAATAATTTAATTTTAATATTTCTGCAGTTAATATTTAATTAATACCAATATACCCTTCTTGTATATTGTTGCTAAAGATATGTAGAACACTTTTGTATAAAAATTTTGTAACATTTTTGCCTTTTTCAATGAAAAACTTGAAGCTAAAAAACACCATTTTTACTATGGATTCCTATGGAAATCAGTGAAAAGTTATACCACTAAAAAAGCTTCTAAAAAATACGTCATAATGATTATGGCTCTATACTCTAGAAGGCTCTGGTTAAGTTCATCAAATTACCGTTTGGTGGCCATTTGCCGTTTGGTTCACACATACTAATTATATAATTTACCATGGAGGGTTGGGATAGGTAAAAATGTATAGGTAGTTATAGCAAATTACATTTTTAGTTTAGGTTTGAAACGAAATTTAATTTTAGTAAAGGCCGCTCTTAAGTTTTTGAGATAATTCGTCAAAAAGATGGGCAATGATCGATTTCATAACCTGACGTAGTGGCTGTTTCATATTTATTTTACAAAGCGGGGGATGGCTTAATATTCCAATCTTCCTTTTTTTTACGCCCATAGAGAATAGTGTAGCAAAATCGAAATTAGAGTTTTTTCTTTTGCACTCCTGAAAGTTTTGAAATTTTGAGTTGTGTCACTATTCTTTGTCACGTGCGGCATGATATTGCTAGAAATCGTGTAATGGATAATTCATAAGTCACTGTTAAAAGTCTGTATAAGGTAATAGGTTCGGAAGGCGGCTTATGCCATACAACCTTTTGGAAGCGATACAACTTGGCTTTATCACCAACTTTCGTTGGTGACTTCGGTTTTTGGTATTCTTTCCATGTGGTGCAGCTGCTCGATCATGCCAGAACGATATAGTTTTAAACACGTGATCCCTCGCGAATCATCTCACCATATTCCTTAGCCTCTGTATGGCAACATTCAGCGTATTGCTCAGTTCATCTGCTCGTTGCTTGAATGGTAAACTTACAATAAATTAGCTATTCGAACTGCTCGTCAGGTTTTTCTTAAAATGCTTCTCACACAATTCCACTTCGGTTGACAGCATGCATCTTGCTTCTCCAATCGATTCTTTGTCCCAAAACTGCTTTAAGATAACATGAATATTCCCTTCTGGTTCAACGGAATTTGTAATTAAATATGATGTCTTGAACTCCTCTTCCTTCCAAATTTCTGCTACAACCCAGCCAAATATCGTATTTTGCAGCATTAGGCCATCTCGGTTGAATTATTTCCTTCTACATACCAAGCAAAACAAAAAAAAAATCTACTCCGACTAAAACATCCCCTACTCCTACATAATTAAAGTTTGGATCGGCTAACTGCCGAAAACTAGCTTGGGAGCCAGAGTCTAACAAGGCTTAATAAATTTGAGGTTTTCATTAAAATTTAATACAGTAATTAATGCTGTTGATAGGACTGACTATATCTTTAGCAACTCTGCACCGTTTGCTTTCATGGTTGAAGAGGTGCTGGGGGACTGGAAGTTGTATCCGCTTTAGATGTTGATGCATGATTTTTAGTAAGGTTTTCGGTTTCTGATATTTTGAGATGAAGTAAAGTATGGTGTTTCCCTGAACATAATTGACATCTTCGTTTGGATTGGCATCTAAGTTGACATCCAAGTTATTAAACTGTTAACCATCGAATAACGAATGATTCTTGTTCTCACTCAAGTTTGTTTAACGCCTCCAAATAGTTGGCCTCAGGCAGTAATATAATGGAGCAAGGTAGCTTCTTCATCTCTCAATGACCGCTTTAAATATTGCAACTTGTGTGCTGGACCCAATAGTTGATTCGTGAATGGTGGTCGAGAATAAGTTATAAAATAACTGACTTTCCGTATAATTATCGGGAAAATGCGGAATGCTGTTTTTCGGTAACTTCACTTCAGCTTGACAGCAATAAGAAGCATTCAAAGTGATATCAACCCATTGAACTTCCTTGCCAGTCACCATTATAAGTTGCCTAATAATTGAGTTCAAAATAAAATATTTTGGTTTCAATACTGGTGACCGCATTCATTAACGCGTCAACCCGACTCAACCGAATTCTAATTAATTCGATTTCTGTATTCTCGACAACAGTTTTGATGAATTTGACAATATTGGTTACGTTTAAAGTTAGAGTATTTCAAAATTTTCGTTTTCGATCAAGCTGAATTTTTCACAGATTGAATATATATTCAAACAATCCATATAATATGGGTTTTCCAATAGGGACTTGACAACTTTGAATTTAATTTGTGAACGCACCCTTTGACTAATCATCGAACTGTCACTGTCAATTTATTCAGTAAACTCAACATTTTCATCATGGTAAAGTACACAAACGTACACCGTGCGCAAATTATAAAAATTTACTACCGAAATTCGGAGTCGGTGACCGCAACTTTTAGAGCGTTAAATCCAATTTTCGGTCGTAATTCTCGCCCTAGTAGACATGCAATAACAAGTTTAGTGCAAAATTTGAGTCTACATATTCGTTGTGTGATGTTGCCGTGCCAGTCAGACAACGGGTTGGTCGAAGTGTCGAAAATATCGCTGCCGTTCAGGCGTCCGTAGCAAACGATCCAAAACAGTCAATTCCACGGCGTTCTCAAGAATTGGGCATCGCCCAGACCACTTTATGGCGAATTTTGCATAAGGATCTTAGTTTACACCCATACAAGATCAAGCTGACTCAAGAATTGAAGCCGATGTACCATTTGAAGCGACGTACGTTCTCCGATTGGGCTCTGGATAAGATGCGCCAAGATGATGAATTTCATCGCAAAATCATCTTCAGTGACGAAGCTCATTTTTGGCTCAATGGGTTCGTCAATAAGCAAAATATGCGTTATTGGTCGGGTGAAAATCCACATGTGCTTCATGAATCAACACTTCATCCACAAAAAATAACTGTTTAGTGCGGTTTGCATGCCGGCGGCGTCATTGGGCCATATTTTTTTGTCGACGATAACGATCGTCACGTTACTGTGAATGGCCCTCGTTATCGCGCCATGATTACCGATTATTTTTGGCCCACATTGGAAGATATGGAGTTGGACGACATGTGGTTTCAACAGGACGGTGCCACAAGCCATACAGCACATGTTACAATCGATTTACTGAAAAGCAAGTTTGATGAGCGTCTTATCTCAAGAAACGGGCCAGTCAATTGGCCGCCTCGTTTGTACGATTTAACGCCTCTTGACTATTTTCTTTGGGGCTACGTCAAGTCATTGGTCTATGCCAACAAGCCGACGACGTTGGAACAGCTCAGAGCCAACATTGAACGCGAAATAGCGGCCGTTTCGGCCGAAATGTGTGGCCGAGTCATCCAAAAATTGGGTCCTACGAATCGACCGCTGCAAACGTGCCCGCGGTGGTTATATGAACGAAGTAGAGTTCCATTCATAATGTTTTGATTGTACTTCAAACCGATAATAAAGTTTTTGAAATATCTCTAATGGTTTGCGATTAATTTAAAAAAAAGTTGTCAAGTCCTTATTGGAAAACCCTTTATTATATATCCATATACAGTCGCGAACAAATTATTTGCAACTGTTGGATAACAATCATACGTATTTTTATTCAGTAATTTATAAGTAATATGAGTTTTATTATGTAATTTACAAGTAATAACTTTAAATTAAAAATTTACATAAAAATATTTTAAATGCGATTTTTAATTTCAATGTTCCTTTGAATTATTTAGTTGCAGTAGTTGCAAAAGTTTTATTCGCAACTGTATATTCAAGAAATATATATTCAAACAATCAGCAAAATTCCAAAATTGAAAATTATTAATAACTAATTATTTCATAATTTTATACATCCTTCCAGCTTTGAAAATCCGTTGAGAAACCAAAATCGGTCAAACCGTTCCGAAAATATGTGTAGTCTTACTTTGGCAATTTTACAACAACAATGCCGTGTATTTTCATTCCGGAATGAAGAGTTTCATTCCGCTGAGAAGAAGTTGCAGTGTTTACCACTAGAGTAAATAAATAATATATTTTAGTTTTATGAGTTGGTATTAAATAATAATTATCAATTTTTCGATAAATCAGAATTTTCATTTGGAATTAATTATACTTTATTCAATAATTTGTAATCACTATTTAATGTTTGTTAAAATTCTAAATAATAAATTATATTTTAGAGCTTGGTACCAACTGTTGAAAGTAAAAAAAAAATTATTCTGAAGAAGAATTGCTCTTACTTTAGGCAAAATTTCATTCCTATCCGGATAGGAATAACTTTTACCAAAGTAAGACCGCAATAATCGCAAACGTATTATTATTATTAATTCTAGGGCCATGTGGGCGTTAAGCCACCTCGCACTGCGACCTAAAAGATCTTTTGTGCATGGACCCTGCTCAATGATCCGTCCAGTCAATATTCAGGCTCTTAATGAACCTAACAATACTGCCGGCCGGTATATGATACACACTATCTGGGCTCATTACTCTCCCTCCTAGATGTTGTAGTCTTTGGCGGAAAATGGCTGGGCAATAGCACAGAACATGTTCCGCTGATTCCGCTTCCAGGTCGCAGAAGCGGCATTCATCTGTCGCACTTAGGCCCATTTGCTTAAGGTGATACCTTAAGGGGATGTGATCTGTGAAGAAGCCAGTAAGCAGCTTCAACTCAGGTTTCCTAAGTACAAGACACTCCTTTAACCTGACTGACGAAGCTGAAATAAATTTCTTCGCCTGTCGCAAATCTGGAATTCTGCGCCAATAGGAGGACTTCTGCACATCCTCCCAGCGTTTTACCGCTGCCCTAAGGTGCCCCTTAGTGACGCCGCAGAAGGGCTCTGGTCCAATTAATGGAGAAGCAGAACCCTCGTGGGCGAGGCCATCAGCTGCCTCATTTCCCACAATTCCAGTATGACCTGGCACCCAAATAAGTGTTACCTTATTTGCCAACTGTTTAAGAACCTTCAGACAGTCCCATACCAGCCTTGACTCAACGGTAAAACATATATATTGTCTGATACAATATAAACCTTTCCGTCGTTTAGGCCTTTATCGCAAACGTAATACATATACCCAAAATTCCTTCAAAATGAGAAAGCTTTGAGAGAGTGTAAACTCGAGAGTGAAAGAGAAAAAAAAAATTGATTCTACAATTACATATAAATCGAATAAATATATAGTTTGAACAATTTTTGAGACATCGCATTCAACTCATTTACGATTCCATATGGAATGATTTTAAAGCGTTTGTTTAAACTTTTTTGGAATCATAAATGATAATAAATGTTGTTTCTAATTCGTAAGGATAATTTTGAATACTCAGTTTTCTTTACAACTAAGTTAATCCTCGTGAAAATTACAAAATAAAATAAAATTGGATTAATTTGATTGGCTAGGTATTGCCAAAATTTCAAATTGCTAATTAGTCAGTAATATTTAATATTTTACTTTAGAAAATAAATAAAATATTTATATGATTTTAACACGTTCCGAAGAAGAGAATTTAAACCAGTTCTTAACTGGTGAACTTATGATTATGAAAAAATAATCTTCTCATCCAAATTTACATTCTATATACAGAATATTCTGTGCAGGTTGTTTTCTTACAATTTTTCTTCTTCACGACATTCACACATCTCTATTTTTGTGTAAGCTAATTTTACTCTAATTTTGCATATTAGAAATTACATGAATTAATTAATTAACATTTGCTAAAGCTAAAATACCAACTTTACGTACAATTAGTACATTCACCTATTTTTTTCGCTGGCGCTACATCCCATAGAGAGATTTGGCCGTACCACGATAAAGTTTGAGAATATTTTTTTTTAACGGATAATAAGAGGTTAATTCATTAATCCTATAACATTAACCAACCGTGATTTTTTCATCACCCGCCGGAAATCGAAGCTGGGACGACCGGTGCTTAAAGCAAGCTTGCTTACCACTGTGCCACCGAATGTCTTGAGTGAAAAATGGATTGTGTAATCTAATTTCTCGTTACTAAAGAGAGTCTAAAAATAGTGAACTTAAGATAAAATCAACAAACAAAAATATCTAAGAAATACGCAATCTTTAGCCTGGACTCATTAAGCATGATCCTAATAAAAAACAAATTAAAAAAAACGCATAAAAAGTTACAAATTAAAAATAAATCATAGCGTACGCCATGATATCGACTAGCGCGAGTATTGTTAAGTTGAGTTATTATTTTTTTTATTATTAGATTGTTAAGAATGTTCTAAATGAATTCTTAAATTTATTTCCTCTAATTCTTAATTACAAAATCTTAGTTTTCTAGTATTAAGTTTTTTTCACTTAGCTTTTAGTACTAACCATTAACTAACCTTTGCCGATAGTTAAGCAATCATAAAACTAAATAATTGATTGGTTTATTATTTTTGATTTGAAGTTACTTTTTTCTCGAAAAACAAATGGTTTTGTTCGATTTTATTGCTATAAAATAAACAGTTAACTTTAAGTTTGTTTAACTTTAAGTCAATCCACCGTTCTCTAAATTCGTTTCGTTTCGAGTTTTTAAACCTGTGATTTTCAGTAGCCTCTTACCCTTACATCGGATCGTTACAAGTTCGATTTTATTTGTTATTTTTAAAGGATAATTTGCGCGCGTAACTTTGGGTTTTTTTGAATATGGAATTTTGTTTATTGGAATTTCGAAAGTTGAATATTTTTTTTGGTATTTCATACTCAACCCTTCGAAAAGATAGAAGCACAATAGTTATTTTGTTTGCTAGATATAGTGTTGTCATCAGGGTATCCAATACCGATTATCGAGTACCCGGGTACTCGGCTATTTTGTCCTTTTTTCGAGTACTCGATTACCCGGGTAATTTGAGCGACCACCCGGGTAACTTGATTCAAACAAAATTTTGGAAGGGTGAATTTTATTTTGTTCGATTGAAGAAAAAACGTTGTTCTGAGAGCAAAATATTTTAACTCAAGAGCACTTTTTCGATTTAGATTTTCCGTAGATTTATTCCCCTGTTGCATAAGGATGTTTAAAGGTTTATTAGCCATTTGGCTAATTGGCTGAGGTTTTCAGTTTGAAAACTTTACTGTGGTTATTGTGTTTGTTAGAAATGCCATTAAATTAATCTCAACATTGCTTGGCAAACGATTTGTTTAGATTTTATATGTGCGCAATTTGCAGGGTTCTTATTTTTTGACGGATAATGCACAAACATAAAAGATTAATGAGATTTTCTTGTTCGATTGACGCCGAAATTGTGATTGATTTTTCATAGAGAGGAAACAAATGAATTTAAAACGACATCAGTTTATGTCGAGTGATAAATGTGAATTTGATGCGTTCTATCAATTTTCCAGATTAATTAAAATTTCGATAACTTTTATTATCAGCTTTTGGTTATCTTTCAGAATTTTAGTTTTTTTTATTATTTAATTTAGAAAATCACGAGTAGATGGTGACAAATATTTTAAATAAGTATACAAGAACATAAATTCTTCACGTATCCATGAAGGATTTTAAAATCATTTTTTAATAATACATGGTAAAATAAAAATTAATTGGATTCAACTAAATTTAACCAATTACATATAATGATTCAATTTGATTGGCTTGTAGTCATGAGTACAACAGAAAATAATTACAAATTTTATTTGTAAGGCATTTCCAAAAATTTTAGGTTACGACAAAAATGTAACAAATATTTGAACTGATTGGATTTTAAAAAAATTGATCTAATCTATGTATTCTAATGTATGCCATTAACAAATAATTCATATGGGACCATTTTAAGAAGGAAGAGAATGGGACTCAGAATGTAGTATATGCCACTTATTAATCCAAAGAGAGGGTGACAACAGCATGATCTATGTTTTTTTTTCAAGATTTTATGTATATTTATGATGTTTGCTTATTATCCGGGTACCCGGGTAACCCGGGTATTGAAAAAACTAGTACTCGACTACCCGGGTACTTTGAAACTCGAGTAATTTGGATTCCTAGTTGTCATTGCAAAATTAGGAGATTTATATTAAATTTTTTTTTGTAAATAATTAAATAGAACTATAGTACAATGCCGAATTAATATTCTGTACCACTGCAAAAGTGTCACTTGTAGTGGCAAATTAATTAAGTTTCATACTTCATATTACTTTGATTCCAGGACATATGTTCTAGACATTTTCAAAGATTCTGATTACCTTGAATCTGTTTCAGATAATTAAATATTTGGTTCTAATAATGTATTTTTCTTGTGCGGCCGAAATTAAAATCTACATAATCTTGAAATTTTACGTTTATTATCCACACGACACACGCATATTTATAGTAGCGGCTATTAAAATAATTTTTAATTCTATTCAAGATCACTGATGTTGCCATCTTCCATTGATACATGCATTTATTATAATAACCATGTTTTCCAATATATGGTAATACTAATTAATGCTGAAAATACTTGACAGTTTGCCGTGATCTATTGTTATAAGAATTTAGTGATCATAAAAAAATGCTTAATTGAACGTTCCTAAGTAGAGGCCAATAATAGCCATATGGACAATCTTGGCGGTTCACAAGAAACGACTCTATTATTCCCAATTAATGGCTTCTTAGAACAATCCCTGCGGTATTCTTGTTATTGGAAAAGTCAAAATGTTCGTTTGGTTCATAAGACATAAGGTTATTATTCCTTTAATGACTTTTTAGAACAATCCCTGTGCTACTTTTGTTATTGGCCGAATCATAAATTCATGGCATGACATAACGAGAAAATTTAAAATGTGGCATTTGGCATTTTTTGTGGCATTAACGGAAGGGTTAGTGGTTAGAAGTCTGACATGGGCTGTTGGCCATGTTCATGGGCTTCATTCTTTCATTCCAAAAAAAAATAAAAAAATTGCAATGTCCAAAATTCAGTTATGCGCAAACTTTTCAACGGCGAACGAACACACCTCTTCTCATCACAAATAATAAAATAATTTAGCATTACAACTAGTAATGATCCAAAGTGAATTTCTAATTAAACGAAATTACGCATTTAATTCACAATAGTAATAATTTGTACAGAATTATCAATCTATAGCGGCCATATTTAGCTTGATTTAGTTTTAGTTTGAGCGCTCTGGTGGACGTATTGCCTAAATAAACTTGTATTGTTAAAATTAGCAAAATTGAAACAAAATATTAAAACTGTTATACAGACAGGTTATATATAATTGCAAAATTTGCCAGTAATTAAATTTTTTCCCATTATTAACTTTCCTTATGTTAGGCAAATTTTATTTTATTTATATTTTCTTTTCTTTAAATATTTAAAACCCATTTGAACCCAAAGTACCAAAAATGGCTCGTCAATAAAAATGAGGTTTTCTTTCTATAAATCGAGTATATTTCTCTTAAAATAAAATTTCTATAAAGTACACGATGTACAGAAATCTGCTCTATTTCTAATTTTAGATGGCTGTCTCATTAAAATATTTGTTTTAATAGTGCAACCACCAACATACATAAAAAATATTAAATTCCGATTGGATTGATATAAGTACTTGTGATTTTATACTGTACTGGCTCGCGAGCTGGATACATAAATAACTACAGCGTTGCCCAGTTGACTTTTCTTTTCTAGTCAGAGTTTTATTGCTGTAATTATTTTCAAAATTTGTCAAATATACTAATTTGGTTTGACCACCAATGATATACATATAGTATTACATATATGGCTGTGGGCAATTACGAGAATCACTTTTAAGAGTAACTGACGAGCCCAAATCAGTAAGGCAGAAAGTTCTCGAAGAGCCGCCAAAACAAACAAAAACACTCCTATCATCACAAATAAAAGAGAAGAAGACACTTTCAATTTTTTACCAAAATGTGTCTGCAGCACAGTATTGCTGACCTGGAACCAATACAAATGTATTGAAATCAAATCCGGATAATTTGACTAAAAAATCCTTCGCTTACTAGCTCTCAATTTAATGAAAAGTAACTTGCGGGTTTAAAGACATTTGTTGAGAAATCCCACTCAATAAAACTTATGACGGATGAAACAGTTCAGAGAGTTGTTTTAAGGATTTCCGTCCCTATTAGTTGTATCAAATTGCAAGCGAAGAGTAACTAAGCTTTATTAGTTAAAATAAAAGTGCAGTTCTGTAGGAGAACTAAGATGTCAATATGGTGATTAATCCAAATGATAAATTTACAAATTATTTATTCTCTTAAAAAGGGACTATAACTGATATTTATTAAGCAGTTTCTCTCAAAAAAGTTCAATTTGGTCTTACCTGAGTAATTTATTAATACGTTGTATGCGGAAGACTCTAAACGCATCTTTTGCATAATTCTGGTAGAGAGCGGCAACCAACAGTTAAGTTAATATTAACTTAAAATAAATTAAAAATTAAAAACATTGAAAATCTGTCGGATATCTATGGGCTGTTGAATAATTATTCTCGTGTAAATAATACTAATATACTTCTATGTGTCAATCTGTAAAATACATTAAAATGATCTTCAGGATCTGTTGCATATTCGGTGATTACACGAAAAATTAAATATTTAATTCAAAAGATATAGAGTTATTTTCGTTTTAAAATGGAAAATTACCATTTTCCAGAATTTATAAAGAGTAAAATTTTAAAAAGTAAGGTTTAGTATCCAGCCCTTTATTTCCTTATAGGAATTATTTTTTATTTGAGAACCCCACCCACTTAAGGGAGCACAACCATTTATAACGCCGAAATTGAGCAGATTTGTAGGAATTTTTTTGAAGGGGAAGAAATAAATGGATTTATTTGAAAATTTGACAGTTCATTATAAATATTTTAACGAGTATTTTCCAATTTGAATCATTAGAAAAGATTGAAAATTAACGGATATATAGCCTAATGAAGCCACATGTTCGTGGAATTTTTTTACGGTGTCAATTGTAGCGCCGTGAAAACTAATCTTAAATAGAAGAGCAAAAGGATGTGGTCAGTACATGCCGGTGGTTACTTGATAAACCTAATATTTTACTAATATTAAGTTAAGAATTGGAGAAATGGCAGAAGTAAAAACAAAAAAATCAAAATTTGAGAAATTTAAAATATGTTTAGATTCACCAATATGTTTCGAAAACGTGTGCAACATTTTAGCCTGATCAGTTCAATAGTCTCTGAACAATAGTTGGCACCGAAAAAACACATAGTGAAAAAAAACTTCGTATACTTGCGCTCGGCTCCCGGAGTAGAATGCAAGGGAGTCTTGGAAGACAGAGCAACAAGAGCTTTGAGTTTTAGGCTTAATCATGAAGTTTTTCGTATTCTACAAAATATTAAAGTAACTTTTAAAGCAAAGCAAAAAAAATCGATTTTTTGCAGGTTCTAAATGGTTGTCCCAACTTAACAAATTTCTGCTACGCCACAGTTGAGTTTACCAAACTATAGTCACCCAAAGTGGACCATGTAATAATAATTCATTGTTATGGCTATACATACTGCATTTCACTACACATGAAGTGAAAATTAAATACAACATAATAATTCTCAAAACAGTAAAGTTAACGCTAATAAATAGAAGGAGAAATTAATGTGTCCACATTTTTTATGAATTTTTAATTTAGCTATAATAATAATTGCATGTCAGCTCTGACGCATGTGATGACATGTAGATTACTAAACCCGATAGCATCTTAGATCGCTACCTTTCTTCCTGTCGAGTTCTAACTGTGATAATTTTATGACAATTAGGTCTAGAATGACAGAATTTTTTTTTTTATAACACTTGACTTAGAAGTGAACAATTTCTTATTCTTCTTTATTCGATTTATTTATTTTTAGAAAATGACTATACTATCAGCAAAGAGCGAATAAGATATTTTAAAGAGCGAGACTTATCTTTTAATTCTTATCTGTGGCTGTAGCCTAAGTAATAATTAATTCATTAAATCTAGCATCTTTAGTAAATTTTTTAAATTCTATTTGTCATTCACAAATACTATAAACTAATAAATTTCTAGTAAATTAACATACCTCCATTTTGT
Organism: Tipula helvola; assembly: GCA_963556165.1. Classification (NCBI taxonomy): domain Eukaryota; kingdom Metazoa; phylum Arthropoda; class Insecta; order Diptera; family Tipulidae; genus Tipula; species Tipula helvola. The sequence continues at coordinate 312,005,390 of OY744482.1, forward strand.
TCGTCGATTTTGAAACCATGTTTTCACCTGTGCATCTGTCATTTTTAAACCTCGTGCTAATGCCGCCCGTTCCGCTGACGCCAGGTACTTTTGTTTATGAAATCGTTTTTCTAATTCGGCTACTTGTATGCGGGTAAATGATGTACGTGGTTTTTTCCGTTTCGGTGGTGTACGATTTTGATACGGATGGCCAATTCGGCGGGCAATTGGAAATGCAGCTGAAATGAAACAACAAAAAAAAAAAAGGAAATTAGTAAAATTATTGCATATTATTAGATGACTCATTTTAAGTATAGATAAAATAACAAAGTTTCAAAACCTTTATCAAAACGTTCGACTTGAATTTAAAAATGGAAAATATCGAAAAACAACTTAAATCAAATAAATAAGGAAATTTATTTTTGTTTCCCCCCGATTACCGATTTTCTTGTCTGATATATCCATGTATGTACAGATTCGACTGGCAAATGCTTTATCATTTTGTTAAGTATATACATACATACATATTCATAAAAAATAAATATAAAAAGCTTATAAAACATGATATCGTAAAATAAAGTTTTTTATTTACTTTATTATACATATATGAATGTATTTACATACATACAAAGAAATAAGCTTACCGAAAAAAAAAGTTGCAACTTTCTGCTCTTTAGATGCGATACATACGATATAACTTGTGGTACGAGTTAGCAACTTTTATTTTATATTTTATGTATAATATGCAAAACGACACGTCAAATTTTTAAAATGTTTATTTAGCATTTTTTTATTTGTCTATTTGTCTCTTAAAAAATAAAAATACAAAATACAAAATAAATAACATAAAAACAAGAAATATTAGCAATAAAAATAAAAATATGCAAGCTTGGCTCATAAAAAGTAAAAAAAATAAATAAAATTGAGTGTAAAATGATGGTGATGCGCCATTACATAGCCGAATAGAGTACTCTATGGGAGGGTAAAATTGATAGTAATTACTGTTATTACGTGTATTATTATTATTACTAGCAGTTTTATGTGTTGCATGTTTTTTGAAACATATCTTTATGTAACATATAAAAGTACTTTGTTGTAATATTTAAGTGAAATGAACTTTAAATTATTCCATTTAGATGGTACATCCAAACGAGTGGTTTAATTAAAGGGTTTTGTTAGGAATTAACTTGCTTTAGTATTTTATATCTTTTTAAATATATACAATACAAATGGAATAAAATCATTTTTTTTTAATAACATATTTTACATTTATACTGAAATAAAGTTATGAAGGCTCCTTTAGAATAAAGTCTATGGTCAGAGCCAAGGAAAGAGAAAAAACTTATAATAGCAATTCTTCTTTATACCAATCTTTACAGCCTGAACTTTATAAATTTACTATATTTATTTCATATTGCCCAGCTTTTGAACTGAAAAAAATGTTCAGCTAGAGCTTAATCCATTTTAGTAATAATAACCCAGTTTTAGTTAATTTGGTAAGAATTCCATTTGGTCAATTTAAGTCATGCATATTTCAAATTATAAAAATATCTAAGCTATTTATTTTTCCAATTTAATAAATTATAAATCAAATTAACTTAAGTGCGAGGTTAAATCACAATTAAATAACTTTATAATAGTTCATTTAGACTACATTAATGGTTTTGAGTTAGAAAGAGACATATGTACTTACTGACACCTTCAAATCAATTGCAAACCTTCTTTCTACAAAACGCATATGCCGAAAATATTCGAAAATGTGTTCCATCAAATTGTCTTTGGATCGAAAAAGCGTATAAAATTTGTAATGAACGCCATCCAATTACATAACTATAAAAATAATATCTAAAAGAAATATGATCTTGAATTTGACCGTGAGGTAAAATTTTAAGGCCATTTCAAGGTCAGGTCGGTTTTTTTTAATGGAAACACCTATTTTGGACTCTGGATTCTGAAAGCACGTGAAATTCTACGTTCAGTCATACAGTATCATATTTGAGAAACCAGAGTCAAAAATATGTGTTTCCATTAAAAAAACCGAGTTGGCCTTGAAATGACACTGAAATTTACTTCAAGGTCAAACTCAAGCTCGCCGTTTGATTTCCCCCATACAAATTGAGCAACTTTTGTATCTACACTTTTTTTGATTTAGGCCTTCCTCTTAGGGGAAGCGGTGACCAAACTGCGGCCAGTTTTATGATTTAGTGCGGCCAGTAAAAAAATTATAAAAATAGTAAATAATACCATAATAATATTAATTTCCGTTAAACTCACATATATTTGTACATTGGGTTTGCTTAGTTCTTAGTAATTGGGCTTTGGTCATTGATTTTATTAAATGAAGCACAAATATTGGACAGGTTATGAAATGGAAGAAATAAGGAAAACGGAATTTGAAAATAACCAAGATATTTTGTGAATCACATTTGGCGACATTTGGAATATTATTTCATTAAATTGGACTATGGTAAGAATTTTAAATTAAAATTAAATACAAAAAATGCATGTTTATCTCTTCTATAGGTAAAAAATTGCATACAACAATGAAAAAAAACGTAGATTGAAAAATGAAATCGTTGTTTCAAGGATTCTTGCTTGGACTAATGACTTTTTTGTTGAACCAAACGGGGTCGGTGTTACGTCGTGTGCAAAATAATAGGTAATTTAAGATTTTTTTTTGTTTTATGGTTTAATAAAAAGAAATTCACAGATTTTCACAAATTTACAGTACCTATATATGAAGTTAAATTTATTAATCACAAAGGTTTGTTTTTATCAAACAAGTTTCTATTTATTGCGAATTTCAATTTATTGCATTTTCAGCTGTGCACCAGAGTAGGTAACTCATAAATTACGAATTATAACAACTTAATAATAATAAAAATAATTCAACCATATAATAAAATTTAATATTTGGTTGTGAAACCATTATTTGCAATTACCGCTTTGCATCTCCGGCACATAGAATCCACAAATTTTTGACATTTCTCCAGTGGTATGGTCATCCAAACTTTTTTGACATTTTCTGATAGTTCGAATCTATCTTTTGGTTTCGAAAGTTTACCTAAGCGCATTTCACATCCCCCAGAGATTCTCTATATTATTCAAATCGGGGGACTGAGCTGGCCATTGCATAACAGTTACATTGTTATCCTGCAACCACTTTGTAACCACCATGGGTCTCGGATTATTATCCTTTTGAAACACCCAACGAAGGGGCATGTTGTTCTCGGCAAAAGGTAGCATTTTGTCACATAATATATGATATGTAAGGTAAAACTTAGTTTTCTAAATTCAAAATATAGGGCCTACACCACTATAATAAAACCACACCTATACTATAATATTACCACCGCTGTGCTTTACAGTTTTAATGGTGTAACGGGGGTCATATTGTTTGCCTTCAGGACGTCTAATACATTTTAATAAGCTGTTTGATCCAAGTCAATTAATTTTTGTCTCATCAGACCATAATCCATTTCGCCATTTGGTAACTGGCCATTTCACGTGATTTTAATCTCTTTCGGATTTTTTGTTTGGATACGTATTTTTGAGCAATATTTGAATAGGCACAACCAAAAGTATGACCAGCTGTCAATTCAACAGCGGCATCATGAGAATATGACGAATGTAAAATACAAAATTAGCCATCATTTTAGTTTCCCAACAAATTGCCAAAAAATTAAAGCCACATTCAGATGGTGAATTCGTAAAAGAATGCTTAGTTGCAGTTGCCGGTGTATTACTGGCAGACAAAGTGAAACTTTTTAAACAACTCAATTTATCCAGAAATACAGTTTGTCGTGATATTTCTTCTAAAATTGAAGACAATTTAAGAAATAAAATTACTCGGTTTAAATATTTTTCGATTTGTTTTGATGAAACAACCACTGCACAGTTAGCCATATTTATCCGAGGCGTAGATGACGATTTCAACGTTACCGAAGAACTACTAAATTTGGTTTCAATGAAAGATTCAACTACTGGGGAAAATAATTTTAAAGCCATTATTACGCAATTGCAGTTGTTCAAAGCTGACTTACAAAATTTAGTCGGAATAACCACGGATGGTGCACCATCTATGCGGGGTACAAAATCCGATGCAGTAACAAGGCTTCTTTTAAAAACTCGTGAACCAAACCCAAATTTCCAAGTAGTTGATATACACTGCTTATTGCATATTGAAAATGAATGTGGGAACACTCCTAATATGGAACCGATCATCAATTTTGTAATAAAATTTGTCAATTATATTCGAAACAATGCACTTCGTCATAGAATGTCAAAGATTTTTTAACTACGATTGAAGAAGCTGTAAGATCCAATGTAATTTACTACACGAATGTGAGATGGCTTAGCCGAGGGAATTGCTTGAAGAGATTTTTTTACTCCGAAAGAATGGAAACACATCAATTTTCTGATAACGAATTTATTCTTATTTTGACATTCTTCGTTGACATAACAAAATACCTAAATGAGCTCAATACTAAACTCCAAGGGAAGGGTGCAACCATAATTGATATGTACAAGATGAAAAATACGTCAAATCACAAATTTGGTATATGGGACCGGAAGTCGTGTTTAAATTTTTTATTTCTTATGTTTTCAATTGGTACTAGTTAAAAAAAACATTTTGTAGAAAATGATTTTTTGTTGTTGTTGTTGTTGTTTAAAATACAGGGTGCCAAATTTTGAGAAAAATGATGAACATGATGTTGTGTTTATGGCTATAAAAGGAAAAATAAATATCCGATATTTATGATATAGGGCTCGATTTAAAGGTAAATTAATACGGATTAATAACAAAATATTTAAACGGTAATTTCTTTAATTTCTTCATTTTCAAATTTCCCGCCAAAATTTTATTTGTGAATTTTCTCAATGATCGTCCAATTTTTTATTTTTTTTTTAAATTTTACGTCCTTTAATTCTATTGAACATACTAAAAACTTGCGCTAGTAAAATTTTTCGTTTTCGTGCAAAATACGTTTAAGTATGACGATTTACCCGATTTGGAATACTAAATCAAATTGTTATATGTTATTTGCAATTTTTAACTAATTTACGCTCGACCTGATAATGTAATTGTTTAAAATTATTTCTTCGATCTTTAGTATATTCTTACTTCTAATATAGAAAATTAAAAAGAAAGAGGAAAAAATTTGAAACAGTCCGTTCATAAACTACGTCAAGTTATTTTGTGCCATTCTTAACTCCGTCTCTCTCACTTCTTCATCACAAGTCTACACAAAACTGAATATGTGAGTCATGATGTAATCATTTGAGAACATGAAGTAAGTGGTATATTAAAGAAATACGCCTCTAATGATATACCTGCAAATTATTGTATTATGTCATCTGTAATATCCCATAACAGTAACTTCATATAATTACATGACATCATCTTTTATGAAATTCTCTCTGCCCCAGCCTAAACGTGACGACAATCAATACTCCTTCTCCAAAAAAATGCGTAACGTAGTTTAGGGATAGCCCATAAAGCTATTAGTAAAAAATTAAATTTTAGTATGAGTCATTTATTTTGTTAGTTCCAACTTCCAACCCTAAAAATGCGCCCCAAAATATTACGTTCAGGTACATAAACCGTAACGTAATCTTTCGGAACAAAATGACGCATATTTAAAAATTTAATTATAAAAGAAGGGGTAGGTAGGCTTGTAAAACAACATAAAATATAACCAATGGGTTTTGTTAACATTTTTTGGTATAAATTAGTGTTTAAATTAATATTTCAGTTAGTTTAACTTGTGAAGTTCTATTTAAATCATTTGTTTATTTAAATAACGTCAAAAGTATTTCAAATAATAAGTGTGATAATGGTTGGGTACAAAAAGGGTTGTACGCCGTTTCCTGAGTTGAAATGTTCTAAAAATTTAAGAAATGTTAATGATTATATTAAAATTCGTTTGCCGCGCTCGATTCATGTAACTGAAAATTCATCGATTTGTAGTACATCATGTTATTACCAGGTGACTAATAAACGTCAAAAAGGTGAAAAAGAGGTATCACCGGGTTATAATTCATTAAATTCACCTGTTACTCCGGAGACATCATCAACAGTCAATGACGAGAATATTTCGAGTATGAGTGAAAGTGAGGAATGCCAAATAAAAAGTGCTCTCGTTCGTGAAAACCTTAATAAGATATTAACAGACATTGGCATGTCCCCTATATAACCAATTAAGTTGGAGTCCAGGCAATACCATGAGCAGAAAAAATTATTAAATTTAACTACCACATTACCGACATCATCAACATCTTTGGTATCTGGAATAGAACCTCTTTTGACTCACTCAGAGGAAAATCATTATAAGGCACGTGTTTATGATGAATTCATGGATCAACTGAAAATCAAATTCCGACATTTGGAGAAAAATTGTGATAAAATACAGCTGCTGTCTACCCTGCCGAAATCTCTAACTATACAACAAACCCAGGAAGAATTCAACACAACCCAATATTTGGTACGGACAGCTAAAAATATTCAAAACAAGAATGGGTCACTGAGCCTTCCAGCACCTAAAGTAGGAAAACGGATCAGTGATGAACTCAGGCATTCAATGCTAGAATATTATAACGATGATGATGTTAGTCGTATAATGCCTGGAAAAAACGATTGTTTAACTATTGATAAAGTTAAAGTTCAGAAACGTCTAATGATGTGCACATTAAAGGAGTGCTATGAGGGCTATAAGTTGAAAATTAAGGATGATGAATCAAGAAAAATTGGTTTTTCTAAATTTTCTCTGCTACGTCCTAAAAACTGTGTTCAACCAGGAGCAGCGGAACGCATACAGTTTGCGTTTGTATAATACATCAAAATGTTAAATTAATTATTCATGGCACTAGGATGGAAACTGCCCAGGATTGGATAATTTTCGCGAATATTTGAAAAACGCATTTTTGGACCATGATTATCTGGATGCTGAATTATCGTTTAGTCAGTGGGTTTCAACTGACCGATGCAACTTGGAAAAATATTCAAAACCATTAGACGAATTTCTGGATTACTTCATAATTAAGCTGAAAAATTTGATTCCTCATTGCTTTATATCACAAACACAATCCGATTTCATAAAAAATAAAAGTTAACTCTGGAGACAACAGAGATACTTGTTTCTTGTGATTTTGCAGAAAAGGGTTTTCATTGGAACAACAAACAAGCAACTATTCATCCATTTGTAATTTACAAAACTGAGGAAGGGATATTGCAGCACTACAGCTTCATTATAATATCAGATTGTCTTCATCATGACGCTGTAGCAGTTCACTTGTTCATAGAAAAATTATTGCAGTTTTTGAAAACAAAAATTCCGGATTTATCTAAAATTTATTACGTCACAGATGGTGCAGTAACACAATATAAAAATAAAAAAAAATTTATGAATATAACTAAACACAAAGAGGATTTTGGAGTTGATTGTTAGTGGCATTTTCACGCAACTGCTCACGGAAGGGGACCATGCGATTGAGTAGGAGGTACTGTTAAGAGAATGGCATCCAGAGCCAGTCTCACCAAAGAATATGATGGTGACATAACCAATGCGGAGGAACTGTTCAAATGGACTAAAACGTTGAAAACTGATATGGTTTTTGAATTTTGTTCAGATACTGAATATAAATTGAAACAAATCGAACTAGGCAGTAGATTAGAGAACTTGAAAACAATAAAAGGGACTCGCGATTTTCATGCAGTTATACCTTCAACAGAAGGCTACTTAAAATGTAAAAAATATTCAAATAGTGAAGATTATATAACATGTAAATTTTAACCGTATAAATATCTTTAAATTTTTATCCTTATTTTGTAATAAATTTATTTACTGTCAATATTTCTTGTTTTAAATTTAATTTTGAATCACAAAAACGAGTGAAAAAATTAACCTGGAAAAATTAAATAAAATCGAGTTTTTGTAAGAGGACCAAAAATATACCATTCGATTTTTGAAATTTTCAAAATATGCGCTCACTCAACTCAACACAATTAATATTAACATGGAAATTCTATTCACAACGTGAAAATGTGATATTATGGACCATTATGGAGGAATTCACGATTCATCAACAAAGACACAAACACTTTCGACCGCCAGTGTGCATATTCAAATCGGCCGCGTTGAACCCACAAAATTACTGTATCATTTAAAAGAAAACGTCCTTTGTTTTGTTTCTCTCATCTTTTCGGTTTTTTAATAATTTTCAGTCATATCCAAAAGTTGTTTGGTTTAAAACTAAATAATTTAATTATGAATGGTGATCGATTTGAAAATCAAATTTTCTCATTCAAATTCGTTTTTCACAAATTTTGAGGTTTTGCAATTTAATTTCCACCAAACGTCGTCATTTGGATTCAATACTTCTACAATTTAAATGGCAGAGGAGCATAAGGTAAATTATATCTAATTCTTTACTGGTATTTCACACAAACCGTAGCTACACAATTAACGAAAAGTGTATGGATACTGAAAAAATGCATCCTTACATAAAAAAGGGTAAATAACCAGTAGAACCATAGGTGTGGGACGATATTTTCATAAAGTGGACAGATCAAGCTTTCCGAAAAAGTTTAAATAAAAAAAAACTTGGGCAACTCGACAAATTTTATAAAATTGTCAAAATCACTTAACATGTGAAAAAGATTAAACCTGTTGAAATTGCTACATCATGGACATTTTTCGAAATCTCAGAGATGTTACCAAGTGTGGGCTTATATTTCTTGAAAGTGGACAGGTCAAATATCCGGAACAATTTTTTTAATTAAGATAAAAAGGGTTGGGCATGATCGACGCATTTTTGAAAATTGTGAAAATCATTCAAAATGTTCAAACCTGATGCTCCAGTATATGGCCATTTTTCAAAATCTCAGAGATGTTACCAGGTGTGAACCTATATTTCCATAACAAAATATGTTTCGAAAAGCTTGACCTCTCCACTTTATAGAAATACAGGCTTTTCTCTTTGAGAATTTGGAAACTGGCCGCATAAGGTTTAAACATTTTAAGTGATTTTCAAAATTTTGCCGAACATGCCCAAGTCTTTTTATTTAAAATTTTTTCGGAAAGCTTGATTTGTTCACTTTATGAAAATATCGCCCTGGTTCCATTCGTTATTTACACTTTTTCCTGTGAACCTACACTTTTTAAGTACACGTATACGTTAATTTGTGTTTGTGAAATACTTCACACCGGTTAATTCTTTATAATCATATTGCGCTACTATAGTCTGCTACACCAATGAACAAGTAAGAGCGCTACTAGTCTACTACACCAATAGTAAGTAAATATAGTTTAAAAATGTATAAATCACGTGAATTTGCGATAAATAAATTAACCGACATTTTACTAAGAAAGCTAGGTGTTTTGTATGGACAGTTTTTCATTAAACTTTATTCAGTTTTTTTTAAATGAAAATTCCAAAATATATTAAGTTTGCCATAAAAAAAATTGTCAAAACTGGCTCTATTGATAATAACGAAAACATAAAAAATAATTCGTATATTTTTAAACATAAAGCGGTTTTAACCGCTGAGATATTCGCGACTGACGTGTCTAAGTAAAAAAAACGATATACTTAAACAACAACAATAATTGCTTTAGTACCTGTTTGGTTACCTTGTCATTGCTTGAAAAATAGTTTTACTCATAATTTGAAGATTTTGGCATTTTGTACATCGATTGATTTCGAGTTAAACAACAATATTATTCTAATGAACCTACGCTCAGTTACATCAATTTTCTAGATTTTTTATGCTGTCAGTGTCCAAGACTCGCAACTAAAGATGATAACTGGTCTTATCACCAGTTTGTAGATGCTCAGTTTTATTTTGTGTGATATCTGAGGAGATTTAAGAATTTTGATATTGGCATAAAATGCTTAGCTAAAATTTTAACCTTTAACCTGTGTTTTGGGGAATACAGTTCCCCAAACACGGTTTTAAGGTCAACTTTGTTACTGATTGCATCATTTTATAAATAAACTAAGTACACATAACTCAAAATCATTTGAAAAATGGCATTATCCCTACATTTAATGAAAATTAAAATTGAGGAATTCTATTTCCCGTAACACGGAATTAAGTTGTAAAATATACTCAGCTGTAACATCTTATTCGAGATTATTGAAACATTCATGATTAAGCCATAATCATTGAGATTTTAGATAATATCGAGACTTTCGTGATTATTAATTATAGTTTCTCTATTTTCGAAAAAATTTTAAGAAAATTATTCGATATTATTCTTGGCATTAGGAGATGAATATTTCCCATTTCTACAATCTTCTTTAAAATCTTTTTTTTTTGGAATCGTAGATTTGAGTTTACAAGTCTGAAGCGTTACTAAGAAGTTCGATGGCTCAATTACTAAGGTTTTGTAATCATGGACAAAAGAAGAATAGAAAGGAAACCATTAGTAAAACTGTAATATTTCTTCTCTTTTCCTTCCTTTGTCTACTATTACAAAATCATAAATATCTCCTCAATATGTATTTCCGCCAAGGATGTTTTCTATTTCAAAGGATTTAATTTAATTTAGTATGAGAGAACTGGTTTTTCAATGTTATATTCAATATTTGTGTTATTAAGAATTGTCGAATTATTGAAGCAACGTATTGACGTTACTTTTATCAAATTTTGATGGGATTCCTTTATTCCCTAAATATTATTACCACAAGCTTGGACGAGGCGCTCTAGGAAAACTATAATACATCATGTCATTCTTTAAACATGGGTTTCTGCCGCGAATGTTGAATGTATGATAATTGAAGTTAGTACTAAAGAAGATTCTAAACAATTATAATGTCTTATTCTTATTAGCTTGGCCAAGACGATATAGAAAATCTATATATATAGCTAAGCTAAACCTCCTTTTAGTACCAAAATGTAACTGGCAAATTCCAAAACTTTCAATTATTTTAAACTCTAAAATTTGCAAGTATGTAATAAAAAATACTAAAAATGTTTGCATAAATCAGCATAAGAATGAATTGAACTGAAAGTTAATGTAAGAAAATTATTAATAACGATTAAAAAAAAGAGTTGGAGAAAAGACGATTCCATCAGATGTAACCAATGGTGGAGCACAAGCACAGCTGAGTCGCAGTGTATACACATTCCGAACCTTTAGAATTATTTAACCAAACCTACCGCAATCCGTTGTGCAAGTAACGCCGCTGATTTGATCTATTAAAATGAATGGAATTAATAATGAAAACGAGACTCGGAGAACACGAGACGGAGGAAAAGAAAATAATAGTTAGTACTTACTGTGTGTAGTGGGCTTAAAGCGTTTACCGTTTCATATTTTATTTTTATCTTTTTCAATTTCTGTTTTAGTTTTCATGTGTGCATGCGTTATTTTAATTAAAAATTAGGAAGACTATCAACACTAGTCCACCAGAATTACGTTTGTAAAGGAAATCAAATAATCAACTACTTATGTCGGTAGGAAATTTCGCCTGTTAGTCTGTGTGTACTCTATATAGCCCAGACTGTTTAACTAATCGCACTGAAACTTTAGATTTTAGCTTATTTGATAAATTGGGAGATCCCAGTGAATTTTACTCCAAATCGGCCAATCGGAAGCGGCCACTCCTTTGGGCCAGAAAATTTATTTTGCAACTGTCTCAAAAATATAAAATTTACAAAAAAAAACATGCAAAAAAAAAAATCGTAAGTTTGCAAGTAATTTGCATAATAAGTTTATTGTTATTATTATTGATTATTGATTGAGAAATGAAATAAAATACGAAAGTAAAAGGACGCTCAACAACGCAGTTATCTTTTGGCATATTATAGCAATAAAAACACTCATAATTGAGTAGCTCAGGAAACCTGGATTGCGAATCAACCCAAAATTGGATGTTATCTAAATTTAAATGGTGTGAGATGTTTCAATAAAAAGGTACATAAAAGACAAAAAGGCGTAACATTCTTAGAGTCATTTTTATTATTTTCGGGTAGTTGCGGGGTTTAACCCAAATTAAAGGGAAACACCGGGAGAAACAAATTTTTAGAATGGTTTAGATTCGGAAAATTTTTTCAAACTCTATAAAAGCGTTCTATCTAATTTTGAAAATTCCTTAAATTCTGATTTTCTTTCAACTTCAACATTATAAGTGGCAAAGAATTAGTTGACAGAAATTTCCTGATGACCACTTAGTGGTTGAAAACATTTGAAATTTGCCGTTAAAATTGTTTAATACGTCGAAGCTGACAAATCCAATAACTTCTCTACAATTTTTAAGTTTAAAATTATGTACTAGTATTCTTCTAATATAATACAGGGTGGCCATTTTGCCCATTTTAAAAAATCCACTCAAGTAACTCCCAGGGGCCTAAATAAAAAAAAGTGAGGGAAATTAAATAATGATCCTTAATTTGACATTGGAGTCAAATTGCAAGGTCAAGTGTTTTTTTTAATGGGAAAACCTATTTTTGACATCGGATTCGAAAATATGTATTTTCTATGATGTTACAAAATGTAATTTAAATGCATCAACGCAAAAATAAGTTGATGTGCGATATAACAGTAGTGAGTTGAACAGAAATTACTAATCCTTTTTGTTTCAGAATTTCCTGGATAATGCATAATGCAAGCGCGAGGCCAAAATTATCTTCGTGAGTTACTAAAGAAACAATAAAAATTTGCGTTGTGAATTTATTGTTTTCCACAAAGTATTATGATTATAATTTGAGAAACCCTACTGCTAAAAGGCAAAGGCCTTATAGCAGTAGGGTTTCATAAATTTAATTAATGAGAAATCCTTCAAAGCTTGGGGTTTGTCCCGAAAAGATCGATATTGGAAGATTATGTTTCGAATATGGCTTTTAAACTCTACTCCAATCACATCGTCGCGCATAATTTTATGTAATTGAACGTGTACCTATTTTACTTGTATCATACACGTGTCAAAAACTATGACCTATCCCTCTCTGCTAATCGCGTTCCTCTGGTATTTTGTTTAGAACATTTGGTTCACCGCTTCTTAAATAAATTGATATGTAAATTCAAATGAATAAATTTCATTCATTTTAGAGTGACAATTACGGGTGGCCAGATGTCTTGGTTTCTCCAGACATGTTTTGGTTTTATAAACTTTTGCGGGCGTCCGGTAAAATGTCTTACATTGTCCTAGAAACTCCAGAGGAAACTGAAGCAGACCAGAAAATAATACTTTCCATACAACTTAAATATTTTAATTAAGAAATCAGACTGCAGCCCAAATGAAAAATTCTTAAAGCCGTGATTTAATCTATTTTAGATTTTGAACTAGTTATAAAATCAGCTTAATATCTCAAATATAAAATTTCACAAAAAACACATCAATAAATGTTTTTATTCCATTTGGTGCTGGAGGTAGAAAAAATTTACCGCATTCCATTCCATACCCCCTTTCTAGACCCCTTTCCATACACAGCGTATGAAAAACCAAAATTGGCAAATCTAATTTTTGGTTTTTGGTATCGATATCGACTGTAACACAATTTACAAGTAATGTTTCAAAATGTTTTTTCCCGTTGGGCTATGTTTAAAAATTTTGATCTCAGGCCAACCTTAGGGCCGAAAAATCCTTCAGGTCATATATTTGGAACTATTTTTAATAACAACATAAAATTTTACTAAAATCCGTCAACAAATGAACTAGTTCCATTTGATGCTAGAGATGAGAAGATAGTCTGAATTGGCTCAGTTTGTAAAAATAAATTTGGCGGATATAGTTTTTGATTTAAGATATCGACTAAAGCATGATGATACGGCCGTAGAAATTCTTCAGAGCCAGAAATTTTTAATTTTATAAAAGAGACTACTTCAAGAATCGACTTTACATAACAAATCTTAGAGGTAAAATTTTATTAAATTCCATCCAGATCCACAAACTTGTCACCTAGTTCGGTCCTAGATTGGTTGTTAATGTACAAAAATATTGGTGAACCAATTTTTGATTAATGGTACCATAATATCGGTAGAGGCGTTCTGCAATATTTCTTGAATTTGGCTCTTGTTTTATTTAAGAAATCCGACCCCAAATGATATAACCCAAGAACTGGAAGTTTAGAAAAGGCCTGGATTGTTAATGTATTTAAAAAACAAGTTTTTCTTTGGCAAACATATTTTTTTGATTTATGGTGTGTACTTATGTACCAAGTATTATTAGCAATGTGTTGGTTGAATTCTGGCCATGTTTCATTTGAGAAACTTCATTCCTGCCCCAAACGGAACTTTTGCAATTGTGCACCAATTCCATTGAAATTTGGTATCCGAGTTAACCAACAAATTTGATGATAAATGAATTAAATTCAGCACGTCCATATGATAAATCTAGGTTGCGGATTTTGAAACTTTTCTAAAAAAATTTAACTACAAATCTGGTTTCTAATCAGAGGATGGTCGTTGCAACCAAACCAATTTTTCTTTTTTATTTTATCAAATACATAACAAATTTCGAGACTAAAAAGCAGTTCATGTTTTTTTAAGTCGATATTTTCGACTTTTTCAAATTTTTTCACATTTCGTTCAAGTTTAGTCGTTTTTGGCCTGGTCATGACAACAGTGACAACTTCCATTGGGTATCCGTTTCTTGTAATTACTACCAACTTATACACTGAACTAAAACTGCATAATTCAATGAAAGAAATATTAATAAAAATGTATCGTAATAAAAATTTGCAATGGTTGATTGTACCTGCTCGATTTGAAACATTTCTGTATCTAACAAAAATAATTTCAAATGAGTTTCAGGCATAATACGTGTCACAGTAAAACTGCCTTCGAAATTATTGAATTTCGACCAAAAGTAGTGCCGAATGGACATTGCTCAGAAGTTACTGAATGAAGTCACGACGATCCAGAACTTGCTCAAAAGGGTCATAACTGGTGATTTGTAAGGCTCAAGGCAAGACCAAAAAAGCTCGTCAAGTAGTGTAACTTGAGTTCTTAGGTCATACGCTGTTTGAGTTAAACGGTTCGAACGAAACGTCTGGATCTTTGGAGCAACAACTCATGGCCATTGTACCACGATAATATATTTGCTCACACTTCTCTGCTTGTTAGTAAATTTTTGGCCAAAAGCGACCCCGTTATGATGCTGAGCACACCAAAACTGTCTAACCTTTTCAACAGCCAACAATAAACTAAGCAGTAAGCATCCAAAATGGCTCAAAATGGCCAAGAAACATCAGCGAAAAGTGTACCAACACAACCAAAAAGCAACTGTAGCAATTAGACTTAAACAACCTAGGAAATTGTAAAATTTGACGATTTTTTGATCAATCCATATATTTTTTTCGAGCTTTTCGTGTTTGTCAAAAATATTTGACCAAATTATTCTCACGCGGGTTCTCATTTCTAAGCATTTCGATATTTGGGCTTTATTAAAATTCTAGAAACTTCTTTTGCATTTTTTGTAAGAATAACTGCAAAAAAGGTCGATTTTTAAACATTCAATAATTTTTTCACGTGCCGGAAAAAATTTTAAACGTGCCAACTTTGATACGCGGGCCACGTATTTACCATCACTGGTTTAGAGTCATACCTTTCGGATTACTCAGCGATGATGATGCTGGTTGCGCGCGCAACGTTAAAAAATTTGGTTTTAGCCAAATTTGTTAACGTTGCGCGCGACGATCAAAATGAAGGAGTGCTGGATTGCAAATTGCAATAATTCTATATATGTTAGATTTTTGGGTACTTTAGAGTTAAGGGAGGCTAAGGAGATCGCTAAGCGGCAAAGTCTCTAAATATTAATTAGATTGGAAAATAAATATTGATTAACAAACGGGCAGTTGATTTCTCAATTTGGATTAGATCAAAGTCATCCCAAGGTTCTGCTCTGACCAGCCTTCTCGGTCACTGACATTTAGCAGGTTCACAGCATTAGGCCCACAGTTTACAATAATTTTAGCTTGGAGAAGGTTTTGCCTCTTTGTATAGAATCCGTTCAGATTTTCATTCCCTCAAAACAAAAAATACATAAATCCAAACAAATGTGTTATAAGATTATGTTGACTTTATCTTGATGACCTATATCATATTTATTAAGCTACCGAAAATTACATTTAATTTGTTTTCAAATAAATTTTCAGTTGATTAGCAAGTAGTTTTATATAGTTTTTCGAATTCAGTTCCATTTCTACAATATAATTAACCAAAAAAAAAAAATTAATTTTTATAAAACTAAACCAAAGTAAAAAAAAAAACAAAAAAATTATAATTACTGTAATCACGGTTATATTAAAAATAAACCTTGCGGCACTTTATAAATTTATATCGGTTATTTTATTTTTTTTTTATATTACTTTACCTGGAACTTCTGTATATATAGCATACAACGTTGTACGTACAAAAATCTTACCTACCTACAATATTTTATGAATTAAAAATACGAAATCGAAGATGATTTTTGCTTGGCTGTGTATATGTGATTGCGTGCAATCAAATACTATAAAATACAATTCCACAAAAAATACAAACAATCATAAAAAGTTTTGCGGAATCGAATTTATGTAGCTATATACCTTACCTTTATACAGGTAGTATTAGGTACCGATACCGACTTATAAAAAAAAAAACTTAGATAATGAATTTAATTCGTATACGACATTATTAAAATCATTCGAATGGTATTTTAGGTTGGCTGGTAATTTCGGACACAAAACACACTCTGTGATTAGGTTTCAATTAAATTTATTATATATCTGAAATAAGATTAGTTAAAACTAACACGAGATCAGGATTAATTAAATTAATTATATAGCAGCTATTATGTCGAGCACATCTCGCGATATGTATGTTATGAAGAGTGACCAACAATGTTAAATGATGTGAGCGCGGGTAGACTGAAATGACCTTCTCAAAATTAAGATTGGTATAACCGTTTCTAATTCCCGCTATAAATTAAATATTTTTTATTTTATTTTATTTTTTAAATGTTAATTATTTTAATAATTTCAGTATACCATTATTATTGTGGGTAAATTTTTGTTTTGTTACTTATAATTATAATAACTATTCTTATTATGTATACTATACATACATATCAAAACAAAGTTGCTATTTTATAAATGTGTAGCGTGATTACATTTTTATAAAATAATGGTAATTTTAACGTTTTAAAATTGGTTGTTACTTTATTTAAGTAAATTTTTTACCAAAGTTTTGTTTGGTGAGTAATAGATTCGACAGATAATTGAACGAGAATGTTGATTGTCGCTCAATGTACGTTGAATGTAACGGATATTGCTGTATAAGCTGTTATTTAATTAATCTGATCATCTTTGAAAAAATATTTTGCCAGCATGAATAAGCAGATGGTATGGGTGGTCGTTATGTTTCGCAAAAGTACAAATTTTTTACCATAGTAACAAAATATAAAATATTAAAAATCTTATTAGATATTGGAGTTACTTGGCACGCGATACGATAAACGCAAAATGGTCTAGCATTATTCTTCTGTGAAGTTACTTCAACTCACAATAATACAAATTCTTAAAGATTAGAATACTCGTGGCCCAAATGGTTGGTTTATGATGACGCATAACGGACGCTTCGTGGGAAAAGGGATGTGAAGTTTATCTTAATTGCTCATAATATATTTTATATACTATTTTTACTATTACGATTCATATTTTAATATATTTCTAATTTAAGATAAATTAAAACAGAACGGTATGTACCGATTTCAAAATTTTCGAATGACGGAATTTTACGTACCTAACACTAATCGAACTTATAGGTTCTACACATTGAATTCTTTTATTGGGTGATAAGAACTTCAGATACTCAAATAGAGATCAATATATACGGACCACCACACAACATTTCAGTTCAACTTTAACGTAATACTAAAAGCATTTATCAAAATTCCATATTTGGAAGGGGTGCGAACCTGACGTAATCCTAAACAGGCTTGTATGTCGTTCTCATCGGCTGTCCTTAATAGGGTAGCAGGATGCACATATAAGCCAACTAAATGTTATCATCGATTTTGCTTATAGTAATACTCATGGATGGTAGTGCTGCATGGAACTCTGTATTATTGTTTATCACTCAAATGCTCCAGCTGAACTAAAGAAAGAAAATAACGAGAAAAAGGCAATAAAACGGTGAGAATATTTCTACCTGCTTCACTGTGGTGGGGTTAAACGGAAAGAATAAATTTAGATATTTATTTGGGGAACATACTGTGTATTATACAGAGTGTTCTATTTAAAACGCGACTTTACGATTTTTTTTTTAAAACAATAAAGTAACCATTTGAAATTTATCATTTATTTATACTGAGTACTAAGGTTACAGTATGATATGTCCCCCATTTTCATTTATGATTTTGTCTAGCTTTTTAGGTAAGGAACTAATAACTCGAAGAAGATCAGCCGCAATTTCAGTTATGTTCGTTCGAATCGCGATTTATAATTTGCTCACATCTCGTGAAATATGAACGTACACCTGATCTTTAAATCCGATGAATACGGTGACTATACCTATTCGAAACCTCCGTTAAAATGGTCATCTCTTGCATAAACCATGCATGGTTAATTTTATTTTCACTCATTCTTATTGGTGTTGGAATAAAGTATTCATCAAGCAGCTCCAAATAACTTGCTGAAGTAATATTTCCTCGTACAACAACCATTACAATACCTTTAGCCGACAAAGTACACCAAAAGATAAATTTTGAGGGTGTAATGGCGCTTCATTGAGTTTTTTGGGGTTCTCTATACTCAAATTTCTTTGGTTTTGTTTGTTCACGTGATCCGTGAGGTAGAAGTGCGCTTCATCATTAAATCAGGTTTCCTCCAAAAGTAATCTCCGTTAAGGTGTTCCAAAAAATTTTGAGTAAAAGCAACACTATTCACTATAGCTGTTTCTGTAAGTTCTTAAACTTTTTGTATTTTGTACGGACGATACCTTAAATTTCGAATGACTTGATCTGTACTTGTGCGGGAAACTTGGGCAATGTTGGAAAGTTTTCCAATAGATATCCTTAGATCATCTTCAATAAGAGAAAGTACTCGCTCGAGTTTTAGTAGTACATATTTATTGATACAGGTCGACCTCGATGTTGATTTTTCGGTTTATAAAAAAAATAATTAAACTAAAAATGAGTCGCGTTTTGAAAAGTCTATATAGTATAATGGATTAATTTATTAAAGATTATGACGCCAGTCCATAGCTTTATATTCAATTCAATTAATGATATTAATTAGACGGATAAATTCAACGGAATTTCTGATTTCGGGAATTTTTTGATGATATGGTTTGATATACCAAATCGGGATAAATTCAAAAATATTTCTTAAGAAATGGAAGGTTCTTGCTTTTCTTCATTTTATTTTTTGTCAGATTTCTAACGGTATGTGACATGTTCTGTTATTACATGGGAGAGATCAGAGTGATATAAAAAAAGGCCTTTTCAGTTTATTCAATTCATTGACAATGAATAATCTATTTCAATACTTTTTTTATTTTTTGTTATTTTATACTAGTTACTAATTATTTGAAAAGGGTTACAGACCAAAGTTACAAAAAAGCGTTGACAAAGTAACTTTCAGTTTCATTTTCCAGCGAGAACCATATTATGCAGTTGTTCAAAACTGATTCAGGATTAAGTGCTATCCGTTTTAAGGGGTCAGGGCTAGTTAGCATTATGAATAAATTGAAATCAAAAGTATTCTCTTTTTCTTTCCTGGAATAGAGGATTCAGTATAATTTTAAAAACACATTTTGTATCTACATGGAAATCGTACTAATAACTTGAAACGCATTTTTCTTGAAACCACGTTTGCAAAGTCGGTGATCACTCTAATTCCGTAACAACTTTACCGAGCACTTCAAAATTTTTATCACTTATTCTATACATAACTGTCCTTCGGACGATTTTTTCGAAAGGAAACAATTTTTTTGACTATGAACATCCGCCATTATATAACAAATCAAAGTTTTTAGAAACCCTTCGTTCAACCGGTGCTGAATGTGGCCAACCGGAGCCAATGTGATATACTAATGAACTCCTTTAACATTTTAATTTCAGATGATCTATTGATCAGCAGCAGTGATCATCGCAAACCACCTTTTTTTCTGCACCCCTCGCAGATTGGCTGTATCTTGCTTATTTATCTATTACTATTTTGCTATACAAATTTTATTGTAAAACTTCTTCAAATATATGTTATTTCTTATTTATATGGAAAAACATCTGTCAACAATCTGTTTTTTAGCGTAATAACTAGCCTTGACCCCTTAAATAATCTCGGTAGAGTGAATTTCATTTCTAAAGTTGCTGTTACTATAATGATGAAATCAACAGAGTATAGAATTAGAGGACCATAGTTAAAATTATCTCGCTGTGCTGATAAATTTACAATGAATGGTAAGATTCTAAACTTTTCTAGAGAAACATCGTCCAAAGCAGTTATGCGATTTTAGATAAATTTGGAAAATTTCATTGTGGCGCCAATGGATCATAGCAAACAATGTTTTTTTTCATTAAAATCAATTACAACTAAAGTAAAATGACAATAATTTACGATTGTCGGTATATAAATAGAACCTCCTCGTATTGTGGCAAATTAAAACTTCAGGGTGACGATTGCTGTCGAGTAATTTATATACACTGGTACTGCTCAACATTTTTAAGACTTGGAAAGGATCTAAGCAAACGTTATTAGTGACTAAAAATGGTGGAAACAGATGTGCAGAATTCTGCAAGCATCGAAATTAGAAACACTAATTTATATTTAATTTTTAACACTAATTTATATTTAATAAAATACATGCAGCAGATGTGCAGAATTTCTGCATGCAGTGATGCAGAAATTCTGCACTCCAGCATAACAATTAAACGTTTGCTGCCACATATGTCAGTTCAGCAGTCAAATAGTTTTATCTATTAAGAGATGCATATCCAGGCGCTGGAAAGGCTTTTTTCCGATAATTGCTAGAAATTAAATTTGAATAGTTTAATATGGAGTCGCTTTTCAACTATTGTGGCCAAATAAAGATGCTCAGTAAATTTTAACAATTTTTGTGTTACATACCGGCTCAAAGCTACTGAACTTTTCTTTTAATTTCAGAGGTATTTTCCCCAAACTGATTGCTGTAAATCAATTAAAAATTTGTTGACTTTATTTTCTAATTGCTCCTCATTCTTTAATGGAAATATTAAGTAATTTTTTTTCTTCTAAGGACTGCCTAAAGCATTGTCAATTAGTGTGTTTATTTACTAGAAATGGATTTCTTTCTGAATAATTTTTAAATTCTATTTGTGTTTTATTATTTCTCAATTTTTTAATTATTATGATTCGTACTAAGTTTATCTGATTATATTATTTTAGTATAAAGGTAGTATAAACTTCACTTGGCTATAATACTCGTGTGGTTTTTCCTAAACTAGTCCTATTTTTTTGTTTTTAGGATAAATTAATATAGACCTATTCTATCTATAATACTTATATGTATATATAAAATTCTCGTGTCACAGTGTTTGTGGTCGCACTCCTCCGAAACGGCTCGACCGATTTTTATGAAGTTTTTTATGTATATTTGGTAGGTATGAGAATAGGTCGTAAAGTATATTTCATATCGTCAAGGTGATTAGGGTGTCCCAATCCAGAATTTTTTTTGACGTGATAACGTTTTACACGGGGGCAATTACTCATCAACTATAAGCACTACTTTTAATTTAAAGATATGATTACTTAGATTGGTCCTTCG
This sequence comes from Tipula helvola, assembly GCA_963556165.1. Lineage (NCBI taxonomy): Eukaryota > Metazoa > Arthropoda > Insecta > Diptera > Tipulidae > Tipula > Tipula helvola. The sequence goes on from OY744482.1 coordinate 312,027,100, forward strand.
GGTTTATGTGTCACGTATAATATTATTGCAATGACGTTATCGGGCGGCACAGGAACCTGCGCCGCGAACCTCTGATTTCGGCCGATTTAAATGCTTCAACCAGTGTAGCGAGAGAACGGCTCATCAGATCGGAGATCCGATGGTGTCAATTTTTGCGTATAAAACCAGTGGTAGCTAATTAATTTTAAAATAAACTAATTAATCTCCACATAAATTTTAATTAAAAATTCAAACTACAAAATAAGGATTTATAGAGATTGCGGGGACATAGCAAGAGAATGCGTCATCAGATCGGAGCAATTCGGTTATTAATTTGTGCTTAATAATACTGTGGCAGATAATTTATTTTAAATTAAAATAATTAATCTGCACAATAATTTTAATTAAAGTTACAAATTACAAAACAGCGATTTACAACCAACCATGAGAATCACTTATCTGACCGGAGTAATCCTGGTGTCAATTTGTGCGTAAAGAAACTATGGCAGATAACTTATTGTTAATTAAAATAATTAATTTCCACATAAATTTTAATTAAAATTACAAACTACAAAATAGCGATTTACAATGCTTGAGATCACTGCAGCGGGGCAACCCGCAACCCCTCATGCCTCATCTTATCGGAGCAATTCTAGTACTAATTTGTGCGTAAAGAAACTGCGGCAGATAATTTATTGTAAATTAAAATACTTAATTTTACTACTGCGTACTTCTCATACCATCGCCCAGTACTTATCGTTTGCAAACAATCACTGTACTCTCATTTCATGATGCTAATAATAAAGAAATTTATTTTAACAAACCCATACATCGTGCCAATCGTGATAAACGTTATCACGGAAAACACCTATGGCCGTGTAGAAGACACAGCCTACCCCGAATTTTTCTATTTCTATTTTTTGTACAAAAAATTTTTTTCGTATTTTTTTTTTTTTGATTTGGCATCAACAAATACCTATAACCCCAAATTTGCACCCTCCTACCCCCACACATTCATTTTTTAATCGCGATTTGAGTATTTTTGTATGAACAATATGCAAATAATTTAACCGTCGTTCGTATTTCGAACATAACGAAATTATTTATGTTGTTGAATGACAGATACGACAGCGCTACGTCCTCCTCATCGAACTTTAATCTACATATGCGCAAGTCATTCACGAGAGGCGTCGCGCCATTTTGACATTTCATTCTGAATTTCTTATGTATCACAATGCAGTGCGTGAGCAATTTTGTACGATTTATTTTAATTTATAAGAAATATATACGTGTTTTATGATTGTAAAAAGGTTGGTAAAACACTAAAATAACAAATACATTATCGGTATACCGGTTTTCATCAGTGAATACAACAATCTTGTCGATTTGTGTGTGTGTGTGTGTGTGTTTGTGTGTGTGTGCGTGTGTATTACAGTGAACAATGCCAGCAAGACGCAAAGGGGCCCATTTGGGCCGTCGAACAAATAAAGCGGAATAGTAGAGTAGAAAGAACAGACGGACGAATCCAACAGGATAACGAAAATGTGTGTGTGAGCATGTCGCAGTGGCGTGCATCTCAATCACAGGAGGCACGAGCTGAACGAAATCAACAACGACAATTGAAACAGAGACAAGCGCGCCGGTTCGTAGTTAACTCACGAGCAAATGACTGACAACGCCAACAAGAACATCGAGTATTTACATCCGCTTCGTTCCTCCGTCTCGCATTCGAGTACGAGCCAGATATTGAATATTCCGCTCATCCGAAAGTGCTGATTGGTGCTATGGGCAAATAATGTCCCCATTGTCCTGCGCTCAAATTCAAACGTGAGTCAGCCGGGATGTGTGCAACTACCAGAAATTGAGACACCACCAGAACCATTGCAAGCCGTACGGCTTGCTCATCGGTACGGATCCAGGTTTAAACCTATTATTCCTGAAGTTCATTCTCACATTCAATTCATGCTTCCAAATGACTTCGTTCGGAGCAACAGAAATAGTTCACAATACTGCGGCAAATGGTCAACAATTCAATTCAACGTTCAAAATCAAAGGCCAAGTGTACCACAATGTCGGCTTATTGCTGCCAATGCCAAACGAACCAAATAGATTTTTACAAATCTATTTCATGGGCGGTGAGGACATCAATCGTGTGGATGCATGTTGCGGCTACAATAACTTCAGTTCGCCTAATCCGGGCGCATCGTCGTCGAACTGGACGCCCTATTGAATTCTTTTTCATTTTCAGTGATTTTGGTTGGTAGAAATTGCGAATAAATATTTATCCGCAAATTATCTGCATACATGTGGCCGCCTTAAAAGTTGTTAAGAATTAAGGGGTTCGACCGTAAAATTAGAAAAATAATATTTTTTTTGTTTCAACTTTTTCTATAAAAACTCGCTTGACCAATTTATTTGAAATTTTGTACATAATTAAGAGTGAGGTTTATATTAGGGTGGCCAATTGTACTTCTTTGCTGAGTACAATATATAATGTACTTATTTTCTGTAGTTTGTACACAAATGTACTTCTTTTTTGGCAAATAAAAGCGTGATAAATGTGAATTATTTAAGTAAAGAAAAGATTTTGGAAGTAATTTTTTGTATTGCTTTACAAAATGATAACGAATATTCTATTTCAGTCAACAAAATATTTTTCTGTTGTAGTTTGAGCATTTAAATTTAAAAAAGTAAAGTAATAGTTAGAATTAACAATATGCCCTGGAATTATAGAACTTTGAGAAACGGAGGTTATCCAATTGTACATTTTCAAATCAAGTTTAAATGTCGTCTCATTTTTATGTGCAAAGTGAATTGAAATTTTCCAAAATCTTTCGTTGCCTCGATTCCTTAAAATTAAAAAATTCTTATTTTAAAAAGGAAAATTCAGGATAATTTAAAATTGTTAATCAAACTCCGTTTCAAAATTTAGCGCTCTTTCTTCAGTTAGCATATTGACATGTTTTTCAATAAAGTACCATGCTATCGGTCTACTTTGAAATGTACATATCTTATTTTGTTTCCATGGAGAGGTTATATTGAGCAACTAATAAAAATTTATTAAAATTTTGTAAATGGAAAGGTTTTAAAATAATAAATTAAATACGAAATGTGACGGTTTCCTGAATGATTTTCAAAGTCGAAACTCCGGTTTTTAGATCAAATTCCAACGTTTATATTTTAAAGAATTGGTCTTTTGAATATCTCCTTAAATACTTGTCAAATATTTTAAAATTAGTAACTAAAACTTCCAACCAGATGAGCGTTCATGGAAACAGGGAATGCATAATGTTTTCGTTAAGTTAATTTGTTGAACTCGGCGAAACTAGAAGGATGAATCAAGTTGCAAATAAAAACGGTGATATCTACAGTTTGATTTGGAAACTAATTTGTGGCTTATTTATTATCACGTAAAAATAATGCATAATTAAATTAAAACCCCAAAAATTATTTAGAAAAAAATTAAAATACATAAACTAAGAACATAATCACAACCAAAACTTCTTTGACCTAAGCGGTGTCAAAATTTCAACTCAACCTAGCCAACGGGTTGTTCAATTGAGACGCAGGAAAATAAACGCAAACTAAAACCACAAATATTTTTTTTTTGAATCAAGTTTGGTACTTTATGTTGAAGGTTTATCGATGCCATTTATGTATGAAAACTGATTTTACATAAAATAAACATTTACCTCGGCTGGATGTTCCATATTTCAAAAGAAATTTGATTACAAAATTAAGTCAAATTTCTTGAAAAACTTTTAAAGTTGACAAGGCTACACTAATATGTTGCTTTAATTCGATATTTGAAGTCCAGTTTAATTTAAACCGATGATAGGGGCTTGAATAAGTAAGAATTGCAAGTTGCCACTTGATGTCTTATTAACGATTTTTGTTTAAAATATTACAAAGGTATTTGAATATTCAAAAATCAAATCGCTCGAACTATTCTTATTTATATTTCAGTCTCTAGAGGCATTACCCTCTATACATTTAACTCCTCAAGGGCAAAATTGGCCTATGGCTAATATTAAATGTTGCTTCTGACTAATTTTTTTGTTGAAATTCTAACATTTTGATGAACATTTTTTGTTCAGGTTAGTATTAGACCGAAATGCATATACCGAGTTTTGTTTAAAACGGTTTTATTTTATTTTAAACTACTCCCCAAATATACGATCTGATACGATTTATATTTAGTTTAGACGCCACACTGCACCCTTATAACATTTGATCGTAAACATCTCAAATATCAATGATTACAATTCGTATAACAATAATTTACCCTTTTTTATTATTGTTTATAGCCTAACCCGAGCATTTCACAACAACCCGCAACAACATCAAAAAATATGATTTTCATAATCTGAAAAAATAATCATAAATGAATAAATTGTGAAATTTACGATGAATCCCGAAAATACAATATTTTTACAAGGGGTTAGAAATAAAACAGAACTCCCCCCAGCGTTTGAACAAACATAAAGGATCAAACAAATATTAAAAGCTATATCAAAATAATATTAGGGTTAAAAATGAATGTAAAATAAATAATCATAATATTTTGCCTTATCTCTGGATGTGTATATGTATGTTGTATATTTATCTCGAAAAAAGCTCTGGTTTTTACTTTTTATTTATACGAATAAACGTGTTGTGTGGGAGGGCCTATTAAATTTAATGGAATTTTAAATTTTTATCTTCGTCCGTATCACATAATATAGTTTTTTGTTATAAGTGTTTTTTAAGGATATTAACAGGAGTATTAAAATTATAATAAAATTTAATGATATTAATAAATTTTAACAGCAACACAGAAAATTAAAAGCCCTCACAACTCAATTCACTCAGTTTTTTTTTTTTTTTTATTTACTTTTGATACGTTATCAATTAAGAAATAAATTGTAATCAAATCTCATCGTGTAATATAAACAAAATATCTTCTTTACCTTCAATGACGCCTTTAGGGTATTTTATTCATTGTATGTTTACAGTTTACAATAAATACATTTGCTACTGGAATTTTAAATTAATTTACGTTTGTGTAAGTTTCCTCCAAGTCGTCGTGCCGTCTTATTTATTTGTTTACTTTAAAATAAAATTTTTTTTTTTTTTGTTTTGGATTATACAATTTTAAAACGAAATTCGAATGATCATTAAAATGCGATTAAGGAAATGTATTTATATTAAAAAAGAAAAGAAAGAAGAAAAATAATGCAGAGATGAGTCAAATACAAAGTATAACAATTTATTTGTACGAGATTGTTAAGATGGTCATCTTTAGATGAGTTTTAAACACTAATGGACTAACTTTTTTTTTAAGAATCTCGATGTTACATTTATTTTTATTTATAATCAATAATGGTATAGTTTTGGTTTAATTGTTGACAGGGCTAATTTTTATACAGAGCAAAGTGAAACAATGTTCAGCGGTTTTCATTTTGTTTTAATTCCAGTTTTCATTAGTAGGCTTTCCTACTCGATAAATTGTCTCTTTTGGTGTTATTAGACCTCAATAAAATCACAGATTAAAGTGTAGATTGAAGTTGTAGTCGAGGATAATCAGTGAATATAAGTGACGTTTAAAATCGAATTTATCATTTCTAATTTCGATTTAAATTTATTTATTATAGGTCACAATAAATAATAATTAACAAAATACCTTTATTTAGCAATAATTAATCAATTAATATTATTTTTATTGTGATTTTGGCCTTGAAAAAATTAGAATTTATTTAGAAAAATTTATTATTTGAAAATTGTACCAGATTTCTGATTAAATTTGCTGTTTTACTCTTGTTTAAAAATACGGTTTTCGAACATCATTTTCGAAAAAGAGTAACTGCAACTAAAAGTTGTAGTTGTGTCTATCGATTCGGGCCTTAGTTCAATTTAAGGAATTAAAAATATCTGTAATAATGGAACTTTTTAAATTGGAGGTTTATGCTGAAAACAGATGAGCAGAATTCTGCAAGCAGAAAAATTAGAATACACACGTTCATACGGCATGAAATACATGAATTCTACTTTCCGAGCAGAATTCTGCGTTGTGTCTCTATTTCTAATTTTGCTGCGAATCAGTAGGCTACATTACGTAAAAGATAAAAAATCTAGTACAATTTGTATACTTTTTATTTTTTTCAATGAATTTTTTAATTTGTTGACAGAAACTAAGTTTTGTGTGGCAAGTGCCAAATTGGATGATAAAAATTAAATAATTTGTGACAAAATAGGGCATCATTCATTTAAAAAAATTGTACATTAAAATTAAATAAGTATCACGTAGATGTCAAAAAATATAGAACTGTATGCAGCACATGTGTTTTGAATGCAAATCTGCAAGCATCACTGCCCGCAGAAATTCTGCACATCTCTTTCCAGCGTAAAGTAAAATTGCTTTAGAAATAAGATGAGAACTTTTGAGATAACCACGTTCATACTAATCCGGCAACGGTTTTTATTTCAAAGCTTATCTATTTAGTTTGCATCTTCTAATCCAATTAAATCACATTTTTTGCATTTATATGAACGATTTCATTATAAAAACCCACAGCCTAAATATAATGGACAAACAAGACACATTGCTACAAAAGCAGATGATGATGGAGTGGTTAAAATAGCGTCATCTATATGATGAAACCCGATTGAAAAATGACCTCGCGACAAAATACGGAACAAATAATTAATGAACATATAATACACCAATAACCAACCAAGTATTTACTTCGGTTACGATATAAAAAAATTAATAGATTTAATTTATTATAAAATTTATTTTAATTATAAATTATAATTTTTCACACAATAATTTAAAGAAAACTTTCACAAAAATATTAATAAAGATATGAAAGTTTTCTGTAGTGTAATGCGACAAACAGATGTGCATAATTATGCATGCATTAAAATTAGAATGCACTAGTGCCTATGAAATTAATTACATGTATTCTGCATGACACGCATAATTAAGCAAGTTGTCTCTATTTCTAATTTTGCTGCAAATCAGTAGGCTACATTACGTACAAGATGACAAATCTAGTACAATTTGTATACTTTTTACTTTATTCACATAAAATAATGCTAAACTAAAATTAAATGTGTAACAAATAAATGTCAAAAAGTATAGAACTGCATGTAGCACATGTTTTGGGTGCATATCTGCATGCAGAAATTATACACATCTGTTTCCCGCATAATACGAGAAACAGACGTGCATAATTATGCATGCATCAAAATTAGAGTGCACTAGTGCCTATGAAATCAATTACATGTATTCTGCATTACATGCTTAATTATGCAAGTTGTTTCTATTTATAATTTAGCTGCACGTCGGTAGGCTATATTACGTAAAAGAAAACAAATCTAGTACAATTTGTATAATTTTTATGGTTTTCAATCAATTTTTTTAATTTGTTGACAGAAAATAAACTTTCTGTGACAAGTGCCATAATCGAGGAAAACAATTAATTAATTTGTGACAAAATAATGCTGGAAACAGATGTGCAGAATTTCTGCACGCAGATATGCATTCAAAACAAATCTGCTGCATGCAGTTCTTTATTTTTTGACGTTTATTTAATACATATTTAATTTTTATATACAATTTTTTAGTATGAATGATGTCTTATTTTGTCACAAATTAATTAATTTGTATCCTCCATTTTGGCACTTTTCACACAAAATATATTTTCTGTGAACAAAATAAAAAAAATGATTGGAAAACATAAAAGGTATCCAATTGTAGATTTGTGTTCTTTTGCGTAATGTAGCCTACTCATTCGCAGCAAAATTAGAAATAGAGACTGTAGCGACATCGTTTCAACAATTTAGATTCAATTATAAATGAATAAATTTATAATTTCGAATTTAAATATTTTACGAATCGCGCTACAAAGAATCACAACTCATATTGTGAATATAATTTCCTCGTATGAATGATACGAATGTATAAGTGTAACAAAATAATTGTATGCACTCAAATATTTATGCTTTTCAATATGAATGCAAGTTTCATGTTTATTATTATATCGCACAGCTTTGTTTACTAAATTCGTGCGCAAATTATTTTATTGTATTTAAATATTTTCCCCTTTTTTTTTTATCGTCGTAAATTTGATAACGACGACACACACACCTATATGCAAAATACTTAAATATAATATATTGCGAAAATATATTAGCCAGTTAGCTTTTTACCTTTCGACCGAATTGGTCATATATATTATACAAACCTAAATGGCGTGGAATAAATATTCCTAAAGTGTAAATTACTAATTAATAAATAAAATAAATAAGTTTAAAATTTAAAAAATACAAAAGTGTTTTAATTTAAACACTACAAGTGGTGACCCCACTACCCCAGACTACCCTGTTTAGGGAAAATCCGCGATAGCGGATTAATTGGAGACGCAGTTTTTATAAAGTTTTTCGTCCAGAATTAAAATCAGTGATACATATTTTTTTATGTGAATTAAACACGAGGTTAACTCGCTCACGCCATTTTGGACGATTGCGTACACATCAACAAAAATTTTTTTACTCAAGTTTTTTTTGGACAAAAATAAACTGAGATACGTGTGTGATTATAAGGGAATCTTGGTACCACAAGCGCACCAAGAAAAGGGTACGTACCAAGATACGATAAGTGAAATTACAAAATATATATACATTGTTGGTTTTTTCTTCTACATTTGCGTGCATGCGGCAACATCGGTACGACCTTGAACAACAGCAAACCATAGACGACAGCAAAACCGTATAGTTAACCCTGTTTACCCATTTAAAAAAATAATTATATTGATATACCGTGACAATTTCGTTCAACGTTCACCGTTGCGTATAATCATCGTACAACGAATAATCATCGTACAGCGGATAATCATCGTATACCGGATAATCATCATACAACGGATAATCATCGTACAACGGACAATCATCTTATGAATAATTACAGCAAGTAACAAAATTGTTTTCCATAATTTTCAATTTTTTTATGATATTATTTTTTTTTTGTTGAACAAAATTTTTCAAATTAATTTTATTGAATAATTATTCATTTCATTATTTACATTACTTTTAAATCATATTATATATATTTAAAACAAAACTAACATAAAAAGAAGAATAATTTATTATAAAATAGTTTTTATCAAAACTAGATAAGGCTATACTAACATAAAACTCTGTGAATTTCACGCCATTTTATATTTTTCTTGCGTATTTCGCGTAATTTAATATTTTTTTTAAACCTCATATATTTATGAGCAAGCATAGTTTTACGACGTATGTATATACGATTGTGTGTCGTCACCTGAATTATAACTAATTCACGTTCAGGATTAGAGTTCGAAATTTTTATATTTTTCTTAAATTTTATCAAATAGTCGTCTGCTTCAATATTTTTCTTAGTTCATAAAATTTTTTTTTTTAAATACAAAAACAATTTTATCACAATAATAGAGATAATTGGTATAGTTATTGATGGACAACCATAATTCAAATTTCGATCGAATTGAATTTAATAATCGAAATTACTAAGCTTCAATATTAGAAGTTTATCCACTAACATTTTTTTACGTTTTTCATAACAAACAAGTACAGTTTTCACTAGTTTTCTATACAAATGAAAACAAAATTTTTGTGATAGCAAAAATCGGTTGACCAATCAAATAACAAATTATTTCAAATTTTGTCGTATCGCCTATATGACTGGCCTACATAATTCATTAGAGAAGCTAATAAATGAGCGAAAAATCAGTGGAATCGGAAATAGATACCATTGTTAATCAAATATTAGTAGGAATTATGACAGACACTAAGGAAGCGGGACCCTCAGACGAGGTCGAACCCATGGAAACAGAGATTTCAAAATTCGGTGGACTTGGATTCAAATTACAACCATTTTGACCTCAAAGCCCATCTCTGTGGTTCCAGGCCGCTGAATTCCAATTTACGTTGCGTAACGTGACATCTGACAAGACAAAATGTTCACATTTGCTTGCCTCCCTATCACCTGAGACCATGGAGGTTCTCGGTGACGTCTTAGCCAAACCACCGGAAGACAATCGATACGAGTTTGTCAAACATAGACTACTCGAGAGACTCACGCCTCCAAGAGAGCATGAATTAGAGATGCTCTTGACTGGTATCGATTTGGGAGACAGGAAGCTATCCGAACTTCTTAGGCATATTATGGCATTAGCAAAAAAACAATTCAGCGATGCCATCATAAAAGGGATGTGGACGCGAAAATTACCGGAGGTAATTCGCGTTGCACTAATTGCAGTCCCAGAGACTCACTCCCTCGACGATATGGCGCAAATAGCCGATCGCGTATTTTCAGCCATGTACCATGCGCCCAAAATTGCGACGATGAGTAATTCATCCGCGGGGCCTTCCAACACGACGAACTATCAAAACAAACCAGCTTATATTAAAGGTATTGAGGCTAGGCTCACAAAACTTGAAGCTCGGTTTGCGGCTAGTACCGATAGTGATAGATCTCGTAATGACTCCCGAAACAATAATTCCCATAATAGGAATCGGTCGAGTAGCGGTAGTCGGAACAATTTCAACTATACGCAAAATAACAGTCGTTGGAACAACAACAAAAAGAAACCATGGTGCACAACAAAAAATAAACCAACCTTGCTCCTTTTACCAAGAAAAGGTGGACCAAATCGAAAGAAAGGCCACCAAAGATAATCAATCAAAAAATGTGAACTAGTAAACAAAGTTGAGTCCGGGACATTAATGAATTCGCGCACGTCCCGGCTCTTTATACATGACAATAATAATAAACTAATTTTTTTAATCGACACGGGAGCTGACATTTCAGTTATCCCTGTCAAATTTTATAACATAAATATAAACAATTATACTCAGGATCTAACATTAACAGCTGCCAATGGGTCAACCATTCGTACTTATGGGGCGAAGTTGCTCAAGGCAAATTTAGGACTTAAAAGAGACTTCACGCATGCATTTATTATAGCATCCGTGAGTCGTCCTATTATTGGCGCTGATTTTTTGTCAAAGTTTGATCTTCTAGTCGACCTCAAAGGGAAACGATTAGTAGATTCGACAACAAAATTATCTGTTGATGCTGCAGTGAGGAGTTTCGAAACCCCTACACCTGTGCATTTTTCAATAGATAATGGTTATGGTACGCTTTTAAATAAATATCCTAGTCTTACAGCGTTACCTAATTTTAATTTGCCAGTCTGTCATTCGGTAGTTCATCACATAATGACAAATGGTCACTTGCCAATGGCCAGACCACGTAGATTAGATCCTGATAGGCATAAAGCCGCATTTACAGAATTCCAACATATGGTGGATTTGGGGATTTGTCGTCCATCATCTTCCTCAGTATCATGTCCATTACATATGGTGAGGAAAAAAGATCTCGATTGGAGGCCATGTGGAGATTATCGGCAGTTAAATTTGGTAACAGTACCAGATAGATATCCGATATCTCATATACAAAATTTCTCAATGCATTTACATGGTTGTAAAATTTTCTCCAAGATCGATTTAGTTATGGCGTATCACTTAATCCCAGTTGCATCGGAAGATATATATAAAACGGCCATTACAACTCCATTCGGGTTGTATGAATTCACACGCATGCCTTTTGGGTTGCGTAATGCCGCTCAAACCTTCCAGCGTTTTATTAACGAAGTAGTCCGCGGGCTAGATTTCGTTTACGCATATATTGATGACATACTGGTTGCTTCAGAAACTGAGGAACAACATTTAATGCATCTTGAACAGTTATTTAAGAGATTGGTCGAGTATGATGTTCATATTAAAACACAAAAATGTGTTTTTGGTGTTCCTACATTAAATTTTCTGAGTCATAAAATTACTCCTGATGGGATTTTACCATCTGAAGAAAGAATTCTTGCTATCAGGGAGTTTCCTGCTCCAACGTCTATTAGACATATTCAGCGCTTTATCGGTATGATAAATTATTATCACCGATTCATTCCGAAAATTGCGGAAGTGTTAGCGCCAATTCATGCACATTTGGCAGCACTTAATAAGTTGCCAAAAACACCCAAGAATTTTTCTTGGCCTGATGAGTGTAATATCGCATTCACAGGTTTAGTTGCGGAATTAAGTAAAATTACTCTTCTCTCGCACCCTATCGGGAACGCGAAAATTAGCATAACAACTGATGCATCGAACGTTGCCGTTGGCGCGGTCTTGCAACAGTTCAATAAGAAGAGATGGGAGCCTTTGGGATTTTTCTCAAAGAAATTAACGAGTGCCGAAATCAAGTATTCAGCATTCGATCGGGAACTTCTGGCAATTTTTCTTGCCGTAAAACATTTTAGATACTTCATAGAAGGTCGGGATTTCACTATTTACACCGACCACAAACCTCTAACAAAAGCCATACAATCCAAGACTGAAAGAAATCCGCGCCAAGCGCGACATTTGGATTACATTAGTCAGTTCACTTCGGACATTCAGCACGTGCTTGGCATCGAAAACGTGGTAGCAGATACGCTGTCACGTACATTAAATATCGACTCGGCCACTAACGAAATTTTTTTCGATTATAAAGATATAATATTGGCACAATCAAACGACGACGAACTTCAGAAATTATTATCTGGGTCAATAGATCGCCGTTCTACTTCCAGTTTTAAACTAGAACTATTTACGTTGCCTGGCCTAGAAGTCTACTGCGAGATATCGACAGGTAAAAACCGTCCGTATATCCTGTAACAAAATCCCCCAAAAGGGATTTTGTTAAACAGAACATAGCAATAGAGGTCTGGTTGCGGTATTGCACTGGCTGAAGCTCGCCGCTAGGCGTGGGGGTTACCAGACATATTACTATGCTTGAAAACCGCATAGAGATAAAACGAAGGGGACAAGAAAATTATTCTACTGTGCCACGACCACAGTGGTAGATAATCATAAAACAAAATTTGCGTTCGACAAGGACGCCGGTGCCACTCCGGCGTCCCTGCTCAAGGCCTAGGTCAGCACAAGGCCGCCCATCCTCACGCGATCACACTGAACTATTTATTCACTCATCACTAAAAAAAATTGAGGCCAGAAAATCATAGAAAAATCTGTAATTACGAATGAAAAACCAAATCGGAAAAAAAAATGAAATGAAAACAAAAATTAAATGAAAGAAATTTGAAATGAAAACGTTAGCCAAAAAAATAAAAAAACAAAATGTGGTGCGAATCAATTTGGGTGCGTCGTATGCAACGCCACCCGAAACCTGAAACCCGCAAAAATATTTATATATATATATAAGAAAAAAAAAAAAATATAATAAAATAAAACAAAAGAGACCAAGTTCGGCTCACAATATATAAAAAAATAAAATAAAGAAAATCACGCGGTGCCCTGGGGTTCTTCTATATTTTTCCCCAGCAAAACACCATACCTGTACTCAAAATAACTTGGCCCGTCCGACCACCAAACAGCTACAACAGCGCCGACGCAGGATACCGTCCCAGCAGCCCCCTCAATTCTCCGTCCTCGACCCACAGCAAGGTCTGCTGCCACAAAATCACAATATACACTCAATTAATACCAACTGACTCCACCCCGGTAGAACGGGTGGAAATTCGTGAGTGAAGTTTTCTTGCTCACTTTATTCGATATAGAAATAGTTATCAAGACTTTAGTAGAAACAACTTTCCTTTAAATTGGTTAATTTTTGTTCAAATCTTTAATTATAACGGATTATTTAACGGTCAAAACAGATTTTTATTACTTTGTTTTACCGGATTTATTAATTTCTTAATTTTTCCTTTTTTTTCCTATTAAACACAACTAATGGGCGGCTCAACCTTTTACGTCAGCTTTTATTGTTCAATTTCACTAATGGATCCACAACAAAGATGATCAGAAAACTATTTTCATTTATATTTTATAAACTATTTATTTATACATATTTATTTTCTTCTAAAATATTTTTTTTTTCAAATGCCGCCATTACATTAAATTTTAACACAGCAAAATTTTTTTTTCTTATTTAATATAATTGAGCAGTAACTCTCTACCAGAATTATTTTTTTTTTTACATCACAAAATTTTTCTTGCAACACGACAATTAATTTGTGAAAACTTTAATTATATACAGTTTTTTTTTTTTATATAAACAAAATTAAACTAACAAAAATAAAAAAAATTTGACGGCTGAGTTAACATACTCATCTACCGACCATTTTTCCCAACTTGATCTTTTTATTTTTTTCAACAAAATTTAACACTCGACTTCACTATTCAATAATCAAAACTCGACTAAAAAAAATAAAATAAACCCGACGTGTACCAAAAAATTTTATCCCCACCCAAAAAATTATTTACCAAAGAAAAAAAAATATACCATGACCCGACCGATAGATTTCGGGTGGCGTATATACATACAACCGCACCCAAAAATCGACTCGCACACACCAATACTATTTAATTTAATCACTGGAACATTCCATTTACATGGAAAATCCACGCGCTAACCAAAACAAAACAGATGAAGCAACACACCAACCACTACACGTCATTACATACCATCAAAACAAAAAATGATAAAACGAATCGAGTAACCGACCAAAATACGGAGAAGTATAAAATGCTAAATGGTACACTCTACCAAAAAAAAAAATATTTTCTATTACAAATTAAGCCAAAGAAAGAATGACGTGTAGTGGAAGAGATTTTATGCAGCGCAGTGGATAAACATGCAACCTTGTTGGGATTTTCAACCGTAATTACAGATTTAAATTAAACAGATCATAACAACCACAAGCGGTTGTTACAGCGTGGGGACGACTCACACCCGAGAAAAGATCTCAAAGCCAGGCATGAAAGTAAGAGGGAAGGAGAAAAAAATTTTACTAATAATTTGTCACAATCGTATATCCTTGGCATGATAAACTCCCAAAGGTTTTCCATCAAGATTTCTGATATTATAAGAGACTGTTCCGATTTTATCAGTGATAAAAGCAGGAATAAACTTAGCAGCTAACTTTGCAGAAAATCTATCAGGAGCACTACTTTGTGCGAAGGATCGGACAAACACAGGTTGATCAGGCAGGAAATTCCTATTGGTACTTCGTAAATTATACCGAATGGCGGATTTCTCATGTGCAACCTTCAGGTAATGAGTTATTTGATCACGAATAAGATTTAATCTATTAGACTTGGACAACACATGTATTTCGTTATCATCCTGAGGAGATAAAAGTTTACGTAAAGCATAATCTGAACCGTTTAATGACATGTGTTGACCAAAGACCAAATAGTGAGGAGAAAAATTCGTGACGTCGTGTTTAACATTTCGCAATGCCGCAGTGATTTCAGAAAGATGGCAATCCCATTCATTATGTGCATGATCATCAAGATAAGAACGAATACTAGACAGTAACGTCCGATTAACTCTCTCAGAAGCGTTGCTTTGGGGAGAGTAAATAGGAGTACGTATATGATCAACATTATATTTTTTCAAGAGATCTTTAAATAAGTTAGATATGAATTGTTTGCCATTATCAGAAGTAATCACTGCCGGTACAGAGAAAAGTAAAAACACATCATTTTCCAAAAAGTTACACAGAGAAGAGGCGGAAGCTTCACGCAATGGTTTGACTAGAACAAACTTTGAATAATGATCCAACACGATAGCGATACAGGTATTACCTCGTTTGGAGCGAGGATAAGGTCCAAGGAAATCAACGAACAATTTTTCAAAAGGTCTGGTAGACTCAGTTTGAGAACCCATCAAAGGTTGAGTGCTAAAATTTACAGGCTTATTCATCTTGCATTGTAAACAATTAGAGATGAAAAGTCTGATTTGTTTAGTCATACCAAACCAGAAAAATTGCCGTTGAAGTCGTTCTACAGTTTTTTTAATACCCATATGAGCAGAAGTAGGAGAAGAATGAGCCAGTTCAATTAAGTTTGCAGTCAAGGACAACGGAACTACTAACTTCCATTCAGACAAATCAGTGGACGTATAACGAGAAGCGTAGGAAGGTAAGATCAAGAGTTTATTATCACGGATTTTGAAGTTGTGATCACAATCTTTTAATTGTTGTACTCGATTGATCTGTTGTACATATTCATCGTCCTGAAAAGCTGAAGAGTTAAGATCAATATGTAGAACCGAATTGTCACTTGAAGAATTTAAACTGGACACATTTTCTTGTATAACAGGAGACTTAGATAGTTCTGCGGAGTCCGGTAATTCACTCAACGCAGGTATTTGCAAAGTAATGCCGAATTTATTCCAAAAGTCAATCCCTAAATAGAGAGATTGCTTTAAAGAAGGTACTAAAAAGAAGCGCATGTAATGAGATTGAGAGTTAAAGCTAATCTGAACATTTATATAACCAATGACGTTCTGAGGTTGACCACTCGCAGTCTGAATAGAAGTAGGAAAATTATGAATATGAAGGTTGTTGTCCGCCAACAACTTTTCAGAACCACAACCCAACACACTTACATTCGCTCCACTATCTAATAGACCTCGGTATGGAACATCATTGACAAGAATATCGGCATAAGGCCGTTTATCGCTTGTCTCAGAACCGAGTACTGAAGAAACAACAAAGGATCGCAAAATCCGACGTTGCTCCCAGTATTTTTTTGAGCGAAGTAACTGAGCTGAGATGAGTTTCCCAAAAGTGTTGGGGAGAGACGGAACGGAATCAGAAAAATTAGAACTATTGTTAAATGAAGAAGTTGAAGGAATGGAGTGTTCCAATTTGGAAAAGGAATTTACTCGACATTCAGGTGGAGAAACAGGCAAGCAAGAGTCCGATACCATTAGGTCGGAACCAGCTGAACCAGATCCAGAAGAGATTGCGGAGTCAAAGGACTCAACGCGAACTTTCACTGGTTCGACTGATTCTTTCCATCTGGCATCAGTCTCTTCCGAAACTCTGGGTCGGTATTGCTGACTGCATCTACTTTGGTAATTATTGTTGGGGTTGAGAGGGTCTGTGGTTCCTGGTTCCCCGATCTCCATGAACCACTGGTCTGGTTTCCCGCACAACGAACACAATTTGTTGAGATGGTGCCTTTGAGACCACAACGATAGCAAAAGGCACCCAAGTGAGGACGAGGACAGTCTTGAAAACCATGCCCTATATCAGAACAATTATAGCAAATGTAATTGCGGCCAGATCTAGAGGTATTGGTTACATTAGGTGAAGGAGAAGTAGAGGTGTGTTTAAAAGACTTAGAATTTGTAATAGTCGTTCCCATTGGAGCACGATAAGAATGGCTAGGGCTGATAGCAGAAATATGTTGCACAGATTCGGACGTCGGAACAAAAACACCAGATGGAATGCGATATGCGGTTCCTGACGTATCTGCGGATAAAACTGACGGATTAGAAATTGGAACGACTGGTTCTGAATCATACATTCTCTCAACACCGAGTTCATTGATACTACGACGAGGGTGCATCGAGTAATCAGGTAGAGAACGAAAACGTTTTAGAGAATCTTCCCATGAAGTACAGCTTTTGATGAGCTCATTGATATGTGAGAAGTGTCGATCAGTAAGTTGATACTGAAGGACAGGCTTCATATTGTTCATCAGTAGTTGTATGAACTCATCGTCGCTGTAAGGGGTGTGACACTGCAGGGCCAAATTCCACATGTGATGATAAAACTCCAAGAATGATTCGTTAGGTAACTGTGTGCGAGACTCAACCATACGACGAATTTCGTAGGGAGTACGCCTATCTTTAAATCTTTCTTGGAAGGCTAATCGGAGGCTATCCCAAGGTGCTGAAGGATTATACCTGCGGTAGGTCCAGTACCACTGCAGTGCCACATCTTTCAGGACAAGATGCAGATCCAGAAGTACAGAGGAAGGTGATAGATTGTTGGATTTCACTACAGAGTCCAGCTGAAAAAGGAACATGTCCACAGTTATGCCAGAAGGTGAACCTGTGTAGGAAATCCCACAACGAGATAAAGAACGTCTATTGAAATCAGGATTATATTGAGTAGATGGATTATGAATTGCTGAAGGCACGGGATTCAAAGTACTATTATGAAGATCTCTAGCGTCTGGTGCTGACTGAAAATTAGGACGTTGGGTGGCCTGCTCCGGAGATGAACGCTCTTTAGAGACAGGTTCCAAATGCGAAGACGTTAAACCAAGGAAATCATTTAACTGTTCGAGTCCTCCCTGAGATGTATGTGCTGGTGGAAAGTGAACTTGGGCTGATTTTTGAAGATTTTGATTCGCTGCTACGACAGCCGGGTCCATTGGCAAAGAACGACTGCCAGGATATTCGTCAACAGAACTTTTAACCCCGGATACTACAGGAATGCTATCACCCGAAAGAATTGGAGCAGTCTGTCTGACTAAAAGCTGATTGGTGAGAAATTGCACTTGTTGCATTAATGATTTTAAAAGTTCTGCTTGGTCACTAGAGTTAACTGCCTTATCTGCCGTGGTAATGGTGTTAGAGGTTGAAGGATGCAGTACCGAATTGCTAATCTTACCCGCAGGACTAGGTTGAGATTTACTCACTACTTCTGGAGGAGTCAGTTTTGATTCTACCGGATATACCTCCTGAAATACCAACGCTTGACCTCCATCAATACCTTTAGCAGACTCAACAGATTGATCCAGTAAAGTAGGGTCAGTTATATACTGATCTAACGCCGTGTATAATTTAATACAAATATCTAAAATAATTTGAGCCTGCTGTCCATATGTAGGAGACTGAGTAGCTCTCTCCAACCGATCATGTACGTGAAGTAACCGCGACCGCAGACGCTGAGCTGTTCGAACCTGATCTTCTACGTCTAGATTTTCAATACCAATAAAGGTTTGTTGGAGACTCTGCACCTTGCTTTGACAAGTGAGAATTTCTTCATTGGGTTTCTTTTTAGCTCGATTGTGCATCTCGATCGGTTTGTCCTGAGTACCATCCCGCTCTGCGGCCAACGCCTTCCTTAATTCATTCACCGCTTCCTCAGTATTGGGTTGGATAGATCGAAGCAAAAATTCTACTTCAATCTCATCAGCCTTAAGATGTGAAATATCCATTTTAACACGCAACAACGGATTTAACGAGAAAGAAAAAATGACTTAATCAAAATTGAATTTAAACGTGATTTTAAAAGTAATGAGAATTAATTTTTAATAAATGTAAACTAAAAATAAAAAAAAATTCCAACTTATATTTACTGAATAGATTATAGTTATAATTAAAATTACCTAAATCAAAAGTTATTAAAATTTAACGTAAATAATAAATGAAAACCAGCGATACTGGCAATTTCAACCAAAAAAAAAAATCAAACAAATTATTTAATTGTAGAGATTACTAAAAAAAATAAATTTTCCCAACCAAAAAAAATTAAATATAACAATATTTGGATATATATATATATATGAAAAACAAAATAGAATTAATTAATTTAAAGCAGAAAAAAAAAAATTTTAAATTATTAATTAATTATTTAAAGAAATTTATTGAAAACATACATTGAAGCACCAATCTCAAATTAGACTCACTATGACCAAGTAGATATCCACAAGCCGGGCTGTTTGAGGAGCTGCGAGCACAAATTACTATCCACTGGACCACTCGCGTCAATACTGAACTAGCGCTCAACTCAAAACCTTTTTCTCATCCGTACTCGCCAGTCTATCCCAAGGTAATGTGTTGGAATCTAAAGTGTTGCTTAATACCTCAATATAATTTAAAGGACAAAAAGAATTTATGTTTACTGAGTTTACTATTGAAATGAATATGAATAAAAAGAATTATAAAAGAAAATAGAGTGAATTTATATATATATAATATATATGTATATATATATATATACACCAAAAATTACGGTAAAATTAATTTAAATAAAATGAAACCGATTCCCGATCAAAAAAAAATTATCGAATAATAAAATTTTTTTTAACTATATTGAATGAGTAATTTAATAATTTCAAAAAAAACTTAACCAAAACCGGAAAAAAAATTAAAGTAAATAATTTAATAAAATAATGAAATTAGAATGAACTTTTAAATTATGACTATAATAACCACGTAGATATCAACAAGTCGGAAGGATTGAGGAGCTGGAAAATTACTATGGTTATCCCAAGGACTTATCCGCGGTAAAGCACTACTTTCACTCGACTCAAACACTGTATGAACAACCGCACTTGCCGGTCTATCCCACGGTAGATTATTATTGCCTGAATTCATTCGCACGCAAAATATAACCAAAAACAAAAAAATCAAAATACCGAAATAGAATTATAAAAAAAAAATGAACTGACCAAAATTATTAATAGTATTTTAGCTGCTCCATTAACCAACTGAAAAACAACCAATAATCAAAAAACAAAATTTCACAAAAATGAAAAAGCAAAAGGAAAAATAAGTAAAATGTATTACTTGTATCAAAAAATAACAAAAAATGTGATCACGCGAGAGATGATCACGGCCCCATGCTGAGCCAGACACGAACGCTATAATAATAAAAATAATAAAAATTACCACTGTGGTCCCAGTAGTTTAATTAGAATTGAACAAAAAAATTTGAAAAATAAAATTTTACCTGAAAGTAGAAGTTGACTAAAGATGTGCCAATGAGTACTGCGATCACGAACTGTCCAATCAACACCACATTGGTGGAAACAACAAGTTCGCGATCCCAACACCCATGACACATGGAACCAACATGACGAACGATCCAGCAAGATCAAATAACCAAAGGTTAGAACATGCTTGGATCCCTCCCCATGTAGGTAGTCGGACTGAAATAGAAAATTACGTGAATTAAAAGGTACGAAGACTCTAAAAAATTTAATAAGACTAAACTCAGAACGAAAGAAGAATGAGCTTAACCACAATCAATGCCACATGGCAGAAATGGTAAGCCCATTCATCAGACGAGCTGAGAATAGGGATCAACATTCTCATCTGCATGCAATCAAACAGCTTACGCTGGTTGCAATGCAGATTTGAATGTTGATCGGGCAGAAAACGTTGATGTGAGCACCCGTGCAAGCTCAAACAACGCAAGCGTTGGACTTTGCACGTGGTACTCACAACAAGTAAGCTGAAAAAATTGTGAAATCTGAAAAGACGAAAAATGCAAAAAAAAATTAGCCGAAGTTTGGGCGCCACTGTAACAAAATCCCCCAAAAGGGATTTTGTTAAACAGAACATAGCAATAGAGGTCTGGTTGCGGTATTGCACTGGCTGAAGCTCGCCGCTAGGCGTGGGGGTTACCAGACATATTACTATGCTTGAAAACCGCATAGAGATAAAACGAAGGGGACAAGAAAATTATTCTACTGTGCCACGACCACAGTGGTAGATAATCATAAAACAAAATTTGCGTTCGACAAGGACGCCGGTGCCACTCCGGCGTCCCTGCTCAAGGCCTAGGTCAGCACAAGGCCGCCCATCCTCACGCGATCACACTGAACTATTTATTCACTCATCACTAAAAAAATTGAGGCCAGAAAATCATAGAAAAATCTGTAATTACGAATGAAAAACCAAATCGGAAAAAAAAATGAAATGAAAACAAAAATTAAATGAAAGAAATTTGAAATGAAAACGTTAGCCAAAAAAATAAAAAAACAAAATGTGGTGCGAATCAATTTGGGTGCGTCGTATGCAACGCCACCCGAAACCTGAAACCCGCAAAAATATTTATATATATATATAAGAAAAAAAAAAAAATATAATAAAATAAAACAAAAGAGACCAAGTTCGGCTCACAATATATAAAAAAATAAAATAAAGAAAATCACGCGGTGCCCTGGGGTTCTTCTATATTTTTCCCCAGCAAAACACCATACCTGTACTCAAAATAACTTGGCCCGTCCGACCACCAAACAGCTACAACAGCGCCGACGCAGGATACCGTCCCAGCAGCCCCCTCAATTCTCCGTCCTCGACCCACAGCAAGGTCTGCTGCCACAAAATCACAATATACACTCAATTAATACCAACTGACTCCACCCCGGTAGAACGGGTGGAAATTCGTGAGTGAAGTTTTCTTGCTCACTTTATTCGATATAGAAATAGTTATCAAGACTTTAGTAGAAACAACTTTCCTTTAAATTGGTTAATTTTTGTTCAAATCTTTAATTATAACGGATTATTTAACGGTCAAAACAGATTTTTATTACTTTGTTTTACCGGATTTATTAATTTCTTAATTTTTCCTTTTTTTTCCTATTAAACACAACTAATGGGCGGCTCAACCTTTTACGTCAGCTTTTATTGTTCAATTTCACTAATGGATCCACAACAAAGATGATCAGAAAACTATTTTCATTTATATTTTATAAACTATTTATTTATACATATTTATTTTCTTCTAAAATATTTTTTTTTTCAAATGCCGCCATTACATTAAATTTTAACACAGCAAAATTTTTTTTTCTTATTTAATATAATTGAGCAGTAACTCTCTACCAGAATTATTTTTTTTTTTACATCACAAAATTTTTCTTGCAACACGACAATTAATTTGTGAAAACTTTAATTATATACAGTTTTTTTTTTTTATATAAACAAAATTAAACTAACAAAAATAAAAAAAATTTGACGGCTGAGTTAACATACTCATCTACCGACCATTTTTCCCAACTTGATCTTTTTATTTTTTTCAACAAAATTTAACACTCGACTTCACTATTCAATAATCAAAACTCGACTAAAAAAAATAAAATAAACCCGACGTGTACCAAAAAATTTTATCCCCACCCAAAAAATTATTTACCAAAGAAAAAAAAATATACCATGACCCGACCGATAGATTTCGGGTGGCGTATATACATACAACCGCACCCAAAAATCGACTCGCACACACCAATACTATTTAATTTAATCACTGGAACATTCCATTTACATGGAAAATCCACGCGCTAACCAAAACAAAACAGATGAAGCAACACACCAACCACTACACGTCATTACATACCATCAAAACAAAAAATGATAAAACGAATCGAGTAACCGACCAAAATACGGAGAAGTATAAAATGCTAAATGGTACACTCTACCAAAAAAAAAAATATTTTCTATTACAAATTAAGCCAAAGAAAGAATGACGTGTAGTGGAAGAGATTTTATGCAGCGCAGTGGATAAACATGCAACCTTGTTGGGATTTTCAACCGTAATTACAGATTTAAATTAAACAGATCATAACAACCACAAGCGGTTGTTACAATCCCAGAGCCATTGCGCCGAATTATTTTCGACTCAATGCACAACTTGTCACATCCTGGAGTCCGCGCAACGCGCAAACTGATTACGGCTCGTTATTTTTGGCCAAGTATAAACAAAGACGTGACCCAATGGGCTACTTCTTGTTTATCCTGCCAAAGATCTAAAGTGCAAAGGCACACTGTCTCACCACATGGACAATTTAATATTCCACCTGGTCGATTTGAACATATCCATTTGGATATTGTTGGTCCATTACCGGTTTCCAACAATTGTTCATATATTTTAACGTGTCTTGATAGATCCACACGTTGGCCTGAAGCGTATTGCATGAACAATATGTCAGCTAATACCATTGCCACGACTTTTGTCAATAATTACATTTCGCGTTTTGGTGTCCCGGCAGAAATAACAACTGACCAGGGTTCTCAATTTGAATCTAAGCTATTTACTGAACTTACAGTACTTCTTGGATCTCATAGGATTCGTACTACAGCGTACAATCCTAAAGCGAATGGTATGGTCGAACGCTTCCATCGACAGCTTAAAGCTGCTCTTATGGCCAGAGGCAACACTGTTAATTGGAGCTCTGAAATACCAATTATTTTATTAGGTATTCGAGCCACAGTGAAGGAAGAGCTTAAGTGCTCACCAGCTGAGATGGTTTATGGTCAATCCATTAAGCTACCTGGTGAATTCTTTATCGATAAACCTCCTTCACCTTTGCCTGACAATACGATCATCGACCACCTGCGAAATGCAATGAAGAATCTTATACCGTCTCCTACGCGTAAAGCGAAACAAGATAGCATATTTGTTCCAAAAACATTGGACAACTGCGATTTTGTTTTCATAAGGACAGATAAGGTTCGAGTTGGACTTTCTCCACCTTACGAAGGGCCGTTTAGAGTTATCAGACGCCTTCGGAAACATTTCATTATTTCGATCAAGGATAAGAATCACAATATCTCGATCGATAGATTAAAGCCTGCTTTCGGAATTGTTAGCTCATTGGAACAAAATTTTGTTTCCCGAGATTTTAAAGTATGTAGTTAACTTTGTCATTTAATATTCTCCTTTCAATCGAATATCAACTTGGAGGGGAGTCCTGTAGCGGCATCGTTTCAACAATTTAGATTCAATTATAAATGAATAAATTTATAATTTCGAATTTAAATATTTTACGAATCGCGCTACAAAGAATCACAACTCATATTGTGAATATAATTTTCTCGTATGAATGATACGAATGTATAAGTGTAACAAAATAATTGTATGCACTCAAATATTTATGCTTTTCAATATGAATGCAAGTTTCATGTTTATTATTATATCGCACAGCTTTGTTTATTAAATTCGTGCGCAAATTATTTTATTGTATTTAAATATTTTCCCCTTTTTTTTTATCGTCGTGAATTTGATAACGACGACACACACACCTATATGCAAAATACTTAAATATAATATATTGCGAAAATACATTAGCCAGTTAGCTTTTTACCTTTCGACCGAATTGGTCATATATATTATACAAACCTAAATGGCGTGGAATAAATATTCCTAAAGTGTAAATTACTAATTAATAAATAAAATAAATAAGTTTAAAATTTAAAAAATACAAAAGTGTTTTAATTTAAACACTACAAGACAACCTGCAGAATTCTGCGAGGCAAGCAGAATGCATGTATTTCATTCCATATAAAGTAGTGTTTTCTAATTTCGAAGCTTGCAGAATTCTGCACATCTTTTTCCACCATAAGGCATCGTTCACATAAAATAAAGCAAAACTAAAATTAAATGTGTAACAAATAAATATCAAAAAGTATAGAACTGCATGCAGCACATGTGTTTTGAGTGCATATCTCCGTGCATCACTGCATGCAGAAATTATGCACATCTGTTTCCCGCATAATGCGAGATAAACAGATGTGCATAATTATGCAAGCAGAAAAATTAGAATGCACTAGTGTCTATGAAATGAATAACATATATTTTTGTAAGGCATGCTTAATTATGCAAGTTGTATCTATTTTAAATTTTGCTGCGCATTGGTAGACTAGATTATATAAAAGTAAACAATCTAATACAATTTATCTAATTTTTCTTAATTTTTGTAATTTAGACAGAACATAAGTTTTGTGTGAAAAGTGCCAAAATGGAGGATACAAATTAATTAATTTGTAACAAAATAAGGCATTATTCATACAACAAATAAAGAACTGCATGCAGCATATGTGCTTTGAATGCATTGGTTATGCTGCACATCTGTTTCCAGCATAACCCATCCACGTGACCAAAATACGTACAACTACTCACACTAAACCGATGGTGTAGCTGCTAGAAGCCATTTCCAAGAGGCAAATTTAGAAATGGCTTCCTTTGTTTTTAATACACTGAATACAAAATTTTCAATGCCCGTTAATTTAAGGGTGTCCAGGGTTTTTATTGAAACTTTTCCGTTTAGCGATCAATTGAATTTGCAGTAAATTCCTAGCAATGTACTATAACCCTACATAAGTACATAATTGCTCCATGATTCGTCCGCAATTGAATTTTGTAAATTAAAAAATAAATTTAAGGCTTAAAATCAAATAAATAAAATTGTAAAAAAATTATTTGAAATTTTGTACATTAATTAAGAGTGAGGTTTAAAGAATACAAAAAAAAAATGTTTAAACAATTATGTATAGGGCCATGTCTGAAGAAAATGACCATTTCAAAATGCCGTTCTTTTAAAAAAGCCTTTTAAGCGGTTGCCAGCAAAACAGTAGTATGCATTAGTTTATCGCATTTATATTTATGCATTTTAGTTATCGTTTGACTTCATTTGAAAAAAAAAGTTCTGATTTTCCGAGAAAAACTCTTCGCATAGCGGGTTGTATTCTTTAAGCCTAGAGTTGCCAGATAAAATTTTGGAAAAAAGTACATTTCTGGAATAAAACGGTATGAGGGATATACCTGGCTATTCAATTAGAGCCACCTTCTGATTTGAGTATTTTTTCAAATTTACCAGAAACAATGCTAAACAATCCCAATAATATAATCAAAAATTGATTTAAATTTAAATTCTAGGATAAATTATAATTAATTTAGTATTTAACCAAATTATTTCTGAACGCAAATTTTTTTGTGCAATATGGAAACAATAACCGGTAAACCAATTAAAAATCATTTTTGATTAACTAAATTAGGATTTAGTCATTTATGTATGTATGTTTTGTGTATACTTGGTAAGTTTTGTTTACGTCTTGGTAATAACTCGCAAGTAGTTCAAAAAATTGTTGATAAAATCATCACTCTGCTACAATTTTTTGGTCTTGCTAGATCGTCAATATTTTTCACTTTAATTTAAATCGCTGCAATCTAAATCAAAACTCTGCCCTAGCCTAGACACAAATTATGTTCAATATATTTCAATAATTTCATGGAAATCTCTCTTCCTATCTACGGGAGAATTATTGTGCTGCAGAGCTAATTGAGGCCCGATTAGTTTATCATCAACAAAGAATGTTACCTCTTTCAATAAACCGAAAATGAACTATGGCTTTGAACAGTTCTAGTTTATAGTGACATCATAAGATAAGCCCATTGAAATTCGGAGAACTGTTTTATGCTGAAATTAGTGTGATTTTATCTTAATTTGATAATATAGGCAATATTTTTATTATTACATAAACATCGAGTATCTATTATTGTGGGTATTGCTTCGATTAATTTCACTTGCACAAGAAATAAAAGGTTATGCGGCTGTGCAACATATAACTATTCAAGGCCAATGTTTAATTTTGGTTTATTGAATGAGGTAAGATTCCGAGTTGACGATAAACAGCCGGAACACAATTTGCTGTTCAGCACAATGACGCTCCCATACATAAGAAGTCCCAATATTGCCACAATATTTTTCAAAAAAACTCGAATATGCTTAGTGGTTGACGATTTGGCGTCTGCTGGTGGGGGGATCAGCTGATTAGATCAGCTCCGTAACCTTCAGTAGGGTGCTCTTCA
This sequence comes from Tipula helvola, assembly GCA_963556165.1. Lineage (NCBI taxonomy): Eukaryota > Metazoa > Arthropoda > Insecta > Diptera > Tipulidae > Tipula > Tipula helvola. The sequence continues at coordinate 312,054,276 of OY744482.1, forward strand.
CGTGAGCTGTTCTGGTCATGTTTCAGGCAGCTGGCGGGATGAGTACGATTGTGGTAGGGGTAACCTTGCCACAATTCGCAGGTGTACGTACTGCCTCCACGTGGCAATCGTCGGTAACTGATGTCGTCTATTACAGTTTTGTTCTAGTTGACTCAGGCCAAAGTACGGCGCTAAAGGAGAAAACCTTAACAAAAAACCCTAATCTAAGGTGGAACAGCATATGCCGATGGATGAATGACTGATAGGTTAATCAGTCCCAAATATGCGGACTCTGGATACCAGGCGCCCTCCAGTTTTATTTAGCCTTCCTGTGGTAGCTGGGTGTCCCACAGGTGACCTTCATTTCCCAAATACTCGTGGGAATAAAATGCCTAAAAAAATAAAAAATTATGATAAGGATGGTAACGCTCCTAAAGCGTCACGGACCAGCGAGGATTCTGCGGTGGCTTTCGAGGGCTCAGGTCCTCTCTCCGCTGTGGAATCCTCAACGGTTGACACATCGGATGGGGAAATCCGTTCGGAGATTGAGAACTTAAATCTCAATTCCGATATGGTAACCTCAGGAGATGAGGAACTGGCCCCCGTAAGTGGGGGGATCTCCTCTGTGAAAACAGGGGAAAGTGCGGACGTCGGGGAGTGTCGGAAGGAGCAGGTTGACATCATCAAACCTGCTGCGGCTCCTCATGTGAAAAAAATGTGTGGGGCTGCGAAAAAGCGGTACAGGAAGCTTCTGGCTGAGGGCAAAGCGCCCGGTAGCGAGACAAGGCTTCTGGCGGTGCGGCCACGGAAGGAGACTTGCGCTCCTACGATGGACCAACCGCCAAAGAGGGACCGCTCGGAGGACGGCACTTCACCGGCACAAAAAAAGGCCAGGGGGGAAGAACATGTCCTGGTGGCCTCGGGTTCTGCGGTCCGGCCTGGAGTTACCTTCAGGCAGGCTGCGGAATCAGAGAGCATTGGGATCTTACCCTCTGGCTTTCCTGAGGTTGCCCTCACTGGAGAGCAGCTTAAAGCTGTCCAGGAGGGAATCTTGGATAAGGTGCTGGAGCAGGAGGCCAAGGAGCTTAAACCTAAGTTCCTTGGCAGTCAGCTTCGGCTTGGTTGGCTGGTAGTGACCTGTGCCGACCGGGCCACTGTACAGTGGCTCAGGGAGACCATAGGCACTATTAAGCCATGGGAAGGTGCAGAGCTGATTGTAGCTGAGGCGGGAAACCTGCCTCGAGCTAGGATCGTGTTTGGTACCTTCCCAAACAGTGCCGAATTGCCCACGGATAAGCTTCTGGGTTTTATCAGAAGCCAAAACGAGGGCATGCAGGCGATCAACTGGAGAGTGGTCAGGAGAGAGGCGAAAGGCACTTCAGCTTTTTGCACGTTCTCCATGGACCACTCATCGGTTGAGAAGCTCAAACAAATTGACTTCAAAATCAATTTTAAGTTTGGGATTGTCCAACTGCACCCCAAGGGGGGCCAGGGTGGTGGAAAGCTAGGCTCCAGGGGCGGGCCCCAAGTGGTCAAGCCTGTGGAGGACATCGTGGCTGCACCTGTGAAGGCGATCGAGGCCGCACCTGTGGCGGCTATCGGGGCCACACCTGTGGTTAAAACCACTGGTGTGGCGGCCCTTTCCAGGAGACAGGCGAGGAGAAGGAGGGAAAGGGAGAGGAAGGCGTCAGCGGTTGTACGGGGAATGGCCCCGCGAGGGGTCACCCCGCGCAAGCCACTGGTGCAGCCTGGTGGCTCTCAGTCAGCTGTGGACAGCAGCAGCAAGATGGAGGACATGGATTCGCCATCTGGCAATGGCGGTGCGAGCAAGGAGGCTAATGCAGGCCTTCAGCAGACGTCGCTGCAGTGATGGCACACTTAACCTGCCTACAGATAAACCTGCATCATGCAAAGGCGTCTTCGGACGTCCTTTGTCGTAGGTTTATCTGCCAGAAAATTGGCATGGCTCTAATACAGGAGCCATGGGTAATAGGTAACCAAATTAAAGGTATACCAAAACAAATGGGTAAGTTGATTTATTGTAATGGAACTGAGAGTCCAAGGGCGGCCATTTTGGCCAGCTCGCAAATTAATTTTATTCCCATTTCAGAGTTCATCTCCAGGGACTTAGTGGCGGTAATGGTGGAGGTTCTGGGTGAAAGAGGGAAACAGGAGGCTATAATGGCCTCCGCCTACTTTCCTGGAGACTCGGAAACGATACCTCCTCTTGAAGTTAGACGGCTCATAGCTCATTGCCAGCGCAATGGGCTGGCTTACCTAATAGGATGCGATGCAAATGCGCACCACACGGTGTGGGGCAGCACAAACATCAATAATAGGGGTGAGTACCTTTTTGAGTATATAATTACTAATAATGTAGATATTGTCAATAGGGGAAGGAAACCTACTTTCATAAATGCGATTCGGCAGGAGGTCCTAGATTTGACCCTCGCTAGTCCGCATTTTAGTCATTTTGTTAAAAATTGGCATGTGTCTGAAGAGGCCTCCTTATCGGATCACTTGCACATCAGATTCGATTTGGCGGCCGAGGCCATGCAGCGGCAGGAGATAAGAATTCCAAAACTGACCGATTGGGACTCTTATAGAGTCTCACTCGAATCAGAAATGCCCTCGGTAATGGGGAACATAGAGTCTCCAGAGGGCTTGGAATTCTGTTCAAACCAGCTGCATAATTCTATACACTCGGCTTACGAAAACAGCTGCCCAGTTAAGCGAAGAGAGTCCATTAAGTTGGTCCCTTGGTGGAACGGGGCGCTGAGTAAGCTGAGGAAAAAATCTAGAAGGTTGTTCAATAAGGCTAAACGCACCGGGGAATGGGGCGAGTATAGGATGGCCTTAACGGAATACAATCTGGAATTAAGAAGATCCAAAAGGGCTACCTGGAGAAACTTCTGTGAGGGAATTATTGAATTACCCTCTGCAGCTCGTCTCCAGAAAGTCCTTGCTAGAGATCACTCAAATGGTTTGGGGCTTCTTCAGAAGCAAAACGGGATGTTCACTGAAAACCGGAAGGAAACCCTGGAGTTACTATTAGGTACCCACTTTCCGGACTCAATAGTGGTAGGTACCCAGGAGGACCCGCATGACCCTTCAAGTGAGGTAGACTATTCACCCCACAGTAGGATCTGGAGCCTCTCTGGAAAAATGTTCACACCCAGCAAGGTGAGATGGGCTATTGGCTCTTTCAAACCGTTCAAATCTGCTGGAGGGGATGGTATCTTTCCGGCTTTACTTCAAAGAGGTATTGAGGAAATACTCCCCAGCTTGGTCCAGTTGTTTCGGGCAAGTTATGCTTTTAACTATATTCCGAAACTATGGAGGAAAGTAAATGTGGTCTTTATACCAAAGGGAGGGGGTCGTCTGGACACCCAGCCCAAGGCTTATCGGCCAATTAGCCTAACATCGTTTCTATTGAAGACGATGGAAAAAATCCTGGATAATCAAATAAGAAATGAAATCCTTGTAAATAACCCACTGCATCGGAACCAGTTTGCTTATCAAGCTGGCAAATCCACTGTGATGGCTCTTAGTGGTCTAGTCACGAAGATTGAAAGAGCGGTGGCTTTTAAGGAAATTGCCCTGTGTGCCTTTGTGGACATTGAGGGGGCATTTGACAATACCTCCTATGGTTCAATAGAGAGGGCAGCTATGGAGAAGGGGGTTCCGCCGTCTACAACTAGGTGGATCCGCTCCATGCTGAAATATCGCGATATTACAGCCACACTAGGTGGCGAGTCAGTAACCATCAGGGCCGTAAAGGGCTGTCCCCAAGGAGGTGTACTGTCTCCTCTTTTATGGTCATTGGTTATTGATAGACTGCTGGTCCTCCTGAATAGCCATGGGTTTGATGTCCAGGGCTATGCGGATGACGTGGCTATCGTGATTAGAGGCAGGTTTGATGATATCATCTCTGATCTCATGCAAAATGCACTCAACTTGATATGGCAGTGGTGTAACAAGGAAGGACTTAGTGTCAATCCAAACAAAACTGTCATTGTCCCTTTTACGAGGAGGAGAAAGCTCTCGCTTGTAGCTCCCTCGTTAAACGGTACTATTGTTGCCTTTTCCAAAGAGGTTAAATATCTAGGGGTTATCCTGGATAATAAACTGAACTGGGAACAACATATACAAAAAATTCATAATAGAGCCACTAAGGCTTTTTGGGCCTGTCAGAGACTCTATGGACGTACTTGGGGACTACAACCAAAAATGATCTACTGGTCATTTCTAACAATTATTAGGCCTATGATCACTTACGCATCGTTAGTGTGGTGGCCTAAAACTCAACAAAGGACAGCGCAAACTTTATTGAATAAGGTTCAGCGTATGGCCTGCATTGGGGTTACGGGCTCAATGAAAACATGTCCGACCGCAGCAATGGAGACACTCCTAGGACTAACTCCATTGCATCTGCATGTAAAAAAGGATGCTGTTAATATGGCCCTTAAGATGCAGGCGGAGGGTAACATCAAACCAGGCAATATGGTGGGCCATCTGGAGATCCTTAAGGAGTTTCAGACAGATCCCACTATAGGAATGCCTTCCGACTGTATGCCAGCCAAACTGGATTTCCACAAACCCTTTTGTGTTAGATTACCTGACCGGGAGGAGTGGAGTACAGGGGGACCATCCTTTGAGCGAGGGTCATTGGTGTGGTATACAGATGGATCAAAAACGGAAGATGGGGCGGGGGTAGGAATACATGGGAGTGGAGTATCACTCTCGAAGTCCTTGGGTACCAATGCAACCGTCTTTCAAGCAGAAGTGCATGCTATAGAACTTTGTGCTAGGATAGGCATTTCTAAAGGCCTAAACGACGCAAAGGTTTATATCGTATCAGACAGCCAATCGGCCTTAAAGGCTCTTAGGTCTTTTACCATTGAGTCAAGGCTGGTATGGGATTGTCTGAAGGTTATTAAATCGCTGGCAAGCTCAAATAAGGTAACACTTGTTTGGGTGCCAGGGCACACTGGAATTGTGGGAAACGAGGCAGCTGATGTCCTCGCCCGCGAGGGATCTGCCTTTCCATTAATTGGACCAGAGCCCTTCTGCGGCGTCTCTAAGGGGCACCTTAGGGCAGCAGTTAAACGCTGGGAGGATGTGCAAAAGTCCTCTTACTGGCGCGGAATTCCAGGTTTGCGACAGGCGAAGGAATTTATTTCACCTTCGTCGGCCAGGGCCAAGGAATGTCTCGTACTTAGGAAACCTGAGTTGAGGCTGCTTACCGGCTTCCTCACAGGTCACATCCCCTTATGGTATCACCTTAAGAAAATGGGCCTAAGTCCGACGGATAGATGTCGCTTCTGTGACATGGAAGCGGAATCAGCGGAACATGTTCTGTGCCATTGCCCAGCCATTTTCTGCAAAAGGTTACAACATCTAGGAGGGAGAGTAATGAGCCCGGATGGTATGCACCATATACCGGCCGGCAGTATTGTCAGGTTCATTAAGAGCCTGAATATTGACTGGACGGCTCATTAAGTAGGGTCCATGCACAAAAGATCTTTTAGGTCGCAGTGCGGGGTGGCTTGAACGCCCACATGGCCCTCAACTAATAATAATAATAATGCTTAGTGGTCTCGGCCAGGGGTTGGTATCGTAATCCAAAATAAAAATATCCCAAAAAAACAAAAAATCTCACAAAATCAAGTGTTTTAAATGTTATTTTAATTCGTTTTATATCTTAGATGATGGGGGCTACCGCCCCAATCCCCCGCTTTGACGAAAAATGTGTGTATTTCTTAAAATATTCACTTACTTAAATAGAGAACTCCCCAAAGCCGCTTAGTACTGGACCCCTCTCGCAACTAAAAAACTCCCCAAAGCCGCTTAGCATTGCTCCTTTCCGCGCAAGGATCACATGCAATTATGTAAATTCCTTTTGTTTTTAGATAGTAAATAGTTAGCAAAAATTTAATGGAGTCTCCCTTTTCTTTTCGATGGAGCAGTCTACTTTGTATTTTTGGGTATTTTTTTGGGATTTTTCCATTCGGGAATATGATGGTATCCCCTAAAAATTAAATAAAACTGAAAACATATCTCATTAAAATTAAAAAATCAAAAACTTTAAAAATCCAAACAATATGAAACCCGAGAGAACCAGAAAGCTTGTAAAAACTTAAAAGTTTTAAAATTAAAATTTCAAAAAATCTAAAAATCAAAAATTCTTAAAATTCAAAATCTAAAGTCTTTAAAGTGTTTATTTTTAAATTTGAAACTTTCAGATTTTTAGTCTTTCAGAATTTTAGATGTTTAGGTTTTGAGATTTTTAAGTTTCTCGAATTTTTTGGATTTTGTGGATTTTAGATTTCTATATTTCTAAATTGGTACATTGTTAAGATTTTATTTTTTTAAGGTTTTTGTTTTGTTTTTCATATTAGATTTTTTTTTTATAATTCTGAGTTCAAACCAAAATTTAATCTGGTCTTAATCCGGGCTGTCGTTTTAAAAATTTAGAAAGTAGTATATTTCACATCGTCAGCGGAGCATTTTAAATAAAAGAATAATATACACGAAATATTGGGGTTTCTTTTATTTTTAAAACTAAAACAATTTTCATTTGTTGTGCTGATTCATTGCAAATAAATAAAATAAAGCAAAATACATATTCATTGTAAATAAATACACTATAGCTAATTAAATACACATTCATTGTGATACATTTTTATTAAAAGTATACTGGTAGTAATAAAGGAACTTCATTTTCAAAAATCACAAATAGTGAACAATAACAAAATAAAAATTATTTACTATACTTAGTAATAATTTCTTTGGAAGGAATCCACTGACAATCTGTCTTTCCATGTAACAACTCCTTAGCCATAAGAATGGCATTAAATGTCATCGTCAGTAATGAGTTTCTGGTTTTATTTTTTATTAAATTAACTTGAGAAAATAATCGCTCAGCTGTTGCGTTACTGTCTGGAAAACTAAGAATAGACCCAACAAATGTTCGAAGTTGTGGGTACATAATTTCCTTCATAGCATTTTTTCTATTAAACATGGAATTTCAAAATTCTTCGATGTTTTTATTGATGTCTATCTCCGCATTTGGTTGATTGATAAGGCTGCGCCATTCATCATTCAAATCTCCAATGTTTGCCTCGTCGATTAAGTTTGGAAATAGCCGAATGAGTGGGGCAAGGCTTCCGGCTTTTTCTTTTAGATTTAAGACTTGCACAGCAATTAATGTCTCATTCTCAAAATGAATGCTACTGCTTATTTGCTTACACAGCTCGATGTAGTAAGCACGACAGGCTGTTTTTTAGTTTGTATCGAATTTTCTGGAACTACCCGGCTTTTAATAATTATATAAGCTTTTGCTGTCGCAATTTGCAAAATCAGTGGTATCCAATGAGGCATCATTAATGATCTCCGGTTTAATGAAATTGGACAAAATGGTTTTAATTGTTGGTTAGAATATATGGATCCGCGGAATTTCTGATTGATACTCAATATTAATTTTATTAGTTAATTTTAAAATATAACAATCTAACTGAAAGGATATAAAATATAGTTGAAGAGCAACCCACTGTTCAAGAATCCTGGATACAATAGCCTCTAAAGATAACTTGTAGAAGAAGTTTTTAATTTAAAATATTCGTGAAATTCTGTATACTGGGATTGTCGCTTCGAACTATGCGAAAAAAATAAGTAAATATTTCGGGCCAATCTCTCCACATTTTGCGGAATTTTTTTTGCAGCTGCAGATGAACATAAATGCAATGAATGGCAAGTGCACCCCATCACATGTAAGTTAGGCTGAAATTTCTTAAGAAGTGCTTTGACACCACCTTTGTCACCCATCATTACCGATGCATTGTCCGACGCAAAACCAATTAAATTACTTATAGGCACATTGGCTTCTTCGAAGTATTTTATTATTGAGTTAGTAATTGAAGTGGCATCGCAATTTTTCAATTTGATACGAGTAAGCCCAAAAAATCGATCAGACACTTTCCCTATAGAAAAATGAAAATATCTCACGACTAAAACTAAGCATTTATTAACGCTAATATCCGTTGTTTCGTCTATAATGAGTGAAAACGTTTGTTCCCTCAAATGTTTAGCAATATTATTGCGGCCTTCATCTAATAGTAATAAATTGGCGGTTTCAGTAGCTTTGGTTTTGCCACATTTAAGTTCACTCACTATCACCGAATCTGATGCTATATATTTTATTAAGAGAATTAATGGAGTAATTAATATAAAAGGTAAATTATGTTCCAAAATAAACATAATTATGCGTAGTTCTGCCGTTTTAATTTGTGTAATTTTTTTTTGTAAATTTAGCGCTTGTCTCTGTATCAAAAATCGCAGGTTGGTTTTTCAACGTTTTAGTGATGTTCTTATGGAAATCGGAATCATCATGCCGTGAGATATGTACGATATTATTTGATAATATTTTATTACACAACTTACACTGTGGTTTTTCCAAACCATCTGGTCCAACAATTTTTTCTAACCATTTGTATTTTTGCAGCCAAGTTTTTTTAATGAAATTATATTTGCCTCATCGTTAATGGCATTACCATCACCTTGCTACAACAGATTCACTAAATGTTACATCAACAGATTCACTAAATGTTAAAGTTGTTACTAAATCATCGTCATCAATTTTTCTGTTTTTAAATGTTAATGGCGACGAGGACGTTGTATTTAATTTTCCTGTCGCTACCGTTTCAGATGTAGAAACCGATAAAGCATTATTTATCGAAACCGCATTTTTATTTTTATTACATTTAATTATAAATCTATCTATTTGTATTTAATATCTATAATATTTAAGTACTCACTAAATTATCACCAAATTACTTAAAGTTTCTGTTTAACAATGAAATGTTAAAAATATTAGCGCGCCGATTTTCATGTGTAAAATATTTATAGAAACGGACAACCATAAAATCACAAATGATAAAGATTAAAGAATCTAAAATAGTAGAGGTGGAAAACTATCGGTAATTTCAACTATCGATAGTTTCGATAGTAACATAAAAAAACAATCGATAGAAAACTATCGAAACCAATTGAAAGTGTATCGATATACTATCGATACTATCGGATAATACATTTATAAAGCTATATCCAATTACAAATAGGTTGACTAGAACCAGAAAATATCAAATTCAAGGAAGGTAATTTTAAAAAAATCACAGTTATGTATCTATAATCGGAAAGTTTCCCAGTTTTCCACTTTGTTTTTAAAAGCAGCCAATCGTTTTCATGTAAGAAAATTAGCATCTCAACATTTTTGGCTTTCAGACGGGATCGTCGATCACTAATAATTTGACGAGCATTAAAAGGTATGACAACAAGAAAAACGTAACTAAAGTAATATTGCATAATAGCAAAACTCTCTTGTACGGATAAAAATATCAATATATCGATAGTATGTAAAAAATATCGATTGTTTTCGATAGTACGAAACTATCGATATATCGATAGTACTATCGATAGATTTCCACCACTATAAAATAGAAAACAGGAAGGTTTATATTTTATTTATTTACTAGCTGAGTTACCCGGCGTTGCACGGGAGGTATATAATTCAAATAACTTGATTGTTATGTAAGAATTCTCTCTTTACATCGCTGTATTTGAAAGCATGAGTTGTGTTTGTATGTCTGGATAACTCAGTAGTTCCGGAGACGTAAGCTAGAAGAGGTTCATTCACTTTTCCATTTGAACAACACATTCCAGGCGATCCATTGTGAAACTTTAAAGCATGACAATACAAACAAATGTTTTTCATTTGCCCAATTGGAACATTGTTATCATAGTCTTTCTCGTAATTGAATGCTGCTAACTTTAAATCATCTCTAAAAGTTTCTATTAATCGTCCATATCGTAACCGATCGACTTCCAGCCGGGCCTCACGATGTTCAATGGTTTCAGTAGCTCTAGAAGAAGACATCCTGCTTCGAACATTTTCAAGTCGTGTTTCAAGCTGTTCAGTTGTTTCATCAGCTCTTGAAGACGACATCCTGCTTCGAACGTTTGCAGGTCGTGTTTCACACTGTTCAGTTGTTTCATTAGCTCTAGAAGAAGACGTACTGCTTCGATCATTTTCAAGTCGTGCTTCACGCTGTTCGCTTGATTCAGCCACCCTTGCGGCTCTAATCTTCTTCGACTTTGCAGTTACCTGCCCAATTGATCTTTTTTTCGGTGGCATTTTTAAGCAAAAATGAAACGTGTAGCTAATTAATCAGGAATGACGGGCATTCAAAACAGAAATTAGTATTAATTTATCAAAACGATTTTAATGTTCCCTTCGATACGTTTCACCGCGAACTGTGTTTGAAAATGTCTTTACGGAATTTTTTTTAAGCAAAATCAAATGTTATCTACAATCAAAAAGTAATCATAGATTAACACGTTTATAAACTGAAAAATTAAATCTAATAAGAATGTATATTCACTTGAAATAATATTTAATACCTGGAAAATAATCACCAACAATTATTTTATTGCAATATAGCTAACTAATCGAGAACAACGGCATCCGAAACACAAATTAATATTAATTTATTCAAAACGATTAAAACTACGTCCACTTCGATACGTTTTACCGCGAAGGCGCGAACTGTGGTTGAAAATGACATTTCGAAAAACAAAAGAAGTTTTTTCAAATTAAGGCAATTTACACGTACAATAATTTGAATCCAAGGATGTTTCTTGTACAAGATGCTATTTTCAAATTTAAAACGCTAGTTCTTTTCAAAGTAAATCAGTTTATACGTACAATATTTTTTAGTACCTTTCCTAGAATTGATTTTATGAAACAATCATTGATTATTTAAGTAATAAACTAAATAAAGTAATAAACTATTGGCGTTTAGTATGAAACTACTATTTTATTATAAGCCGCCGGTTGCAATAGTGGATTAAAATAGAATGTTAATTATTTCTGAAGTTATGTGGAAATTAGAACTCGCTGACTATTTCAAAACAGGATATGATAAATAGGATATCACTAAACAGTACATGTCAAACCAGTAAAAATGGATCACTTGTATGGATAATATAAGTGTTCAGAGATTTGTCTCAGTTAAAGTGATGAAAGATAGTCTTAAATTTAAATTAATAAAATTAATTTGAATAATTAAATCAATTATAGTAGAGGTATGATTTGTGTATAACAATCGCACGCTACATATCCTTTTTGGTGTATAAATTTGCGGCTAAGGCGCTATTTCGGAACATTTAAATAATAGTATCTATACATGTAAAAATGAATTCTTAATCCAGGGTAGACTTCTGGATTGGATCATATCACTAATTTCATGTAACCCCTTTCCTAAAATCATTCCCGTCAAAAAATTTAAAAAAAATTGAAATTTGAGAAAAAATTTGTACCACAGCCCTTAAACCCCGGGGTCGAGCCCCTTCAAAAGTATCGTGGGCTTGGTCCTGAACATGCAACATATACATGGTAAAAATTTCATGACGATCGGTAAAGCGGCTAAGGCGTTATTTCAGAACAATCAAATAATTGTATCTTTACATGTAAAAATGAATTTTTGATCCAGGGGCGGACCCCCCGAATTCGAACATGTCTCTTATTTCATATAACTCCTTTCCAAAACTCATTCTCGTAAAAAAATTTAAATTTTTGAAAAAATTTGTACCATGGCCCTTAGTCCCTGGGGTCCAGCCCCTTTCACAATATCGTAAGATTGGTCCTGAACATGCAACATTTGCATGGTAAACATTTCATGGCGATCGGTTGAGCGACTGAGAAGTAATTTTGAAATAATCAAATATTAAAATTAATTTTTGATCCAGGGCTGGGCCCCTCGGATTCCAACATGTCAGTAATTTCATATAACCAGCCCCATAAACTCATTTTTGTGGAAAAATTTAAAGAAAATTAAAATTTTCGAAAAAATTTATACCGCAGCCCCTAGACCCCGGGGTCCAGCCCCTTCCAAAATATCGTAAGGTTGGTTCTGGATATGCAACTTGCACATGGTAAAAATTTCATGGCGATCGGTTGAGCGGCTGAGACGCCCATTCGGAACAAACAAACAAACAAACAGGAATTCATTTTTATATATATGTATAGACTAGAGAAGGAGACAACTAAATGATTTTACATACATGATATATAATGTAGATAGCTATATGTACAATTTTGTATGGATAAACCAAATATTCCGTTAAAATACATATAATGATGTGTATTAGTTTGCATAATGCGAAAGAACAATAAAAAAAGTAAATGTTTAGTTGCAGGGGAGTATAAACATGATTTGCGGAGTAAAGTAGTATCAAAGTGATGAAAGTAGCAAAAAACTCCGATAGCAGTATCTGTGACATGGACATCGCTGGCCTAGATGATAAATAACGACATTTGTCGATGTAGAATTTCTAAAACGAAAACGAAAATTGTATTTTTCATTTGTACGCTCAGTAGCCTTAGACAGAAGTGTCGCGTTTTTTTGCTCTCATCGTAGGAAAAAAAAATATTAAAAATATTCGATTTTGTGCGACATAAATTGGGGCTGAACGGTTAAGTATTGTTTCTATGTTTACTTTTATTTGGTATTTGTTACTTTGAATCGTTTTTTGTTTCTTCTCGTTTTAGATTTCCTGTAATCGACGTTCAGACAGAAAAATCCACTCACAGAAAACAAAAATTAAAAATTAAATTACAACCCCTGGCCAAAAAACTTGCGCACCTATTGAAACCGGGATACCATAATATTCCCGATATAGGGCTGCCAGATTTTTAGAATTAGTTGGCGGGACAAATAATAAACTAAAAATAAAAAAAAAAAATTAATTGAAATATTAACTGCTACTTTGCCCGAATCTGACTTTTACTTTTTTTACGTTATTGTCATTCGACATAATTTGTTTCAAACGAATTTATTTTAACAATAAAATAAATAACAAATTTAATGAAATTTGAATTATTAATTCTTTTACTTTATTATGCTTCACTTAAATCAATAAAACATTGTAGAATAATTTCAATTAAATTAAGATAATATCACAAAATATCACAATACAAGGCAATGAAAAAAATGCATTTGGTGTTACAAAACATTGATTAAATTTTATTTCAATATCATTTAGATTTTTTTTTAAATTAGACTTTTAAATTAATTTCTAAAATATTCTCTGAGTCTGTACGTCAATAAACTTAAGCAGCTGAACCAATACACTTTGCACAAAAAATTGTAAAATTTTCCTTAGACAGGTGCTCGAGGAATTCGATTTTGTAAACTATAGATTCAGCTATTGATTTTGAGAGTTTATTATCTAGATCATAAAAAGCTAGGAGTCCGTTTTTAGTACCAACTAACTTATCAAAATATGTGAAAACTAGGTAAAATGTGTTCACAATACCATTTGTTGGATGCATCGGTGCTAATTGAAAAGTATTGTGCCGTGTTTTTTCCGTTAAAAATAAGATTTTTTGTTTCTGGTTGAATGGTTACTCCCAAAATCAATTTGTAATCATTCTGTCATTCTTATACAAAGGGTCCAATGCTAAGCGGCTCGGCTTTGAGGAGTTCTCTATTTTAGTACATATGTGAATAATTATTAAAAAATATAAATTTTTCAAAAATGCTTCAATCTCTATGAATGTTAAAATTTCAAAAAATCGTCAAATTTTTCCTCTTTGTGCTCTAAGTGCATTTAACCGATCGCTTTAACGTGTCTGTTAACCACGTTGGCTTAGCAGATTTGCGATTGTTGAATGGACGAGAGTATTCACGAAAAAAGGGGGGCACTTTGATTTAAACGGATAAATAAAATACTTTATGTAATTAAAACGAAAAGCAGATTACTTTTATTTCACTTGATGATTATTATTAATTGTTATTATTTCTTCAAAACGATTATTATTACACGACATTATTATCGATTATATTTTTATTTTTATTCGATTAAAATGGCCAATGTTTTCATGCACACGTTGTTGTTTTTATGACGATTGATGACGAATAAGAGGGAAAGAAAATACGTCGTGTAGTTTGACGTTTTTTGTTCATTTTTAGTGTTGCCGACGATAAAAAATTGGTCACTTCAAGATGTTCACCACCAGGCCTCGCACCGGTCGTGCATTCAGTGGTGGCGCCAACGGTGTCTGTTTGTGTTTTTTTACAGTGAACATTGTATGACTCGTTTGTTAAGTTTAGTGTTTTGTTAGTTGTTATTTAACAGTGTATTATTTTTTTTTATAAAGTAAATGTGAACCATTAAAAATCCGTGTAAATAAAACAATTCGATTTTTTTGTGTTTGGTTTACGTCATATTTTAAAGTATGTTTAACATTTTTATTTCACGTACGGTGGTGTTAAAGTGAAATTTTGTGTAATGTGGAGTTCGATTGGGCAAAAATAATCAATTTACTGTCAAAAAAAAAAAATGATTATAATCATTTTGCGCGTACGATTGGGCAGAAATAATTTATTTTTGGATTATAATCAATTTTGACAAATAATGATTTTTTGAAAGATTTACCAATCCCAACAAAAAAGAAATGTCAAACGAAATTGTGACACTACAAGACGTCAAAAAATTCGTAATTTTTAATCATTTCTTAAATTTTACGAGCTCGTTATTTATTAACAAATAAGTTGTGTTATTAAAATAATTTTTGTGACAAAATCTGTGTGATTTTGAACCTAACCTCAAAAAAAATAATCACAGATTCACCAATACAACCATGAAATTAATCATGCTGCTTGTGCGTATACGATTGGGCATCATAAAGTTGATTATTTTGACAAGCCCAATCGAACTCGACATAACATAATCAAGTGGCAAAGACAAAAAACTGGGCATATTTTTTCTAAATTTAATGATTGTAATCGACTTTTCACAAAAATATTTATATGGTTTCAATAGGTGCGCAAGTTTTTTGGCTAACGACTGTATAATTTTCTTCCAATTCTCATTTTGAATTTGCAATGGCAACCATCTTTAGTGCATGTGCAAAATTTATTTAATTTATTTTTATTTATTGTATTTCTTTATTTCACTTTCGCAAATGATAAAACAAGAAGTATGTTAAATGTATACAAATCGGTGATGTTAAATTACGGCGGTTATTATTTTATTATCATACGATAAATTATACAACAATAAATAAATTAATTAACTTTATAATAAATAAATGAATTACTTGGTAATTATAAAAGAATCAATTAAATGCAAATTGTGATGTTTATTATTATACTGTGCTCTACAATGCCAATAAAAAATTCAACAATCCATAAAAGCGAATTAATTAGAGAATGTAAATCAAAATCTCTAACATATATCTAAAGTAAGAACGATGTTTTTTATGAAATTAGGGCGTTATCATTAAATGAGCATCGATACCGTTAAATTGGTTAGTGCTTTTGAAGATGGTGTCTTCCAACTCATCTTTTCCAATGGTTACAAATTTCAAGAACCCAAAAAAGTAAAACTAGCAAAAGTACTTTGAAATACCCCAAAAATAACGTTAGCTCTGTTTTTCTTCAACATATTTTGAATTTGTTTTGCTATTTTATAATTTTTGTACTTCAAAAATTTCCAGGTGATAATTTTTAGTTTGATTTTATGTAACTAGCCATTTTAAATTTGTTGCTAATTATTAGAAGAAAATTAAAATTAATTTCTTAAACGATGCCCATTTTTTGTTTGAACTCAAACATTTATGAAAATATGTATATCTGAGAATTTGTAAAGTTTTAATTTAAAAATTTGTTTTGGGAAAATATTGACGAAAAATTTTGACGTTTTCCTCATTTCTAATTACTTTAAAAAAGCTTCAACGGTAGTACTTTGGTACGTTTTTGTGGAATAACTACCGTATGCCAAACAATAGTAGACTACAAGTATAATGCAGTAAGAATTAAGCAAATTTAGAATAAGCGCCTTTCAAATTTTTTTGGAACCTTAATTACATTAAATTTTGTAAAACAAAAACTCTAAACTAAAAAATTATAATCAACTTCCTCAATTTAATAATACTATCAAATACTAAAACAATAAAAATAAACATAAAAAAACAAAATAACAAGAAAAACAGTAAAATTAAAATAAAATTAGTTTGATAATTGAATTGTTTGAACCTAACCGATTAATTTTATATATCTGTTGGATAATTGTGCGACAACAAAATGGCTTTTTATTCCAAAATTATATTGTTTTGTTACACTTCGGTTGTCATTTAATTAAAACTTGAAAAAGAAACGAATAAATAAAATAAATTGTCTATTATTATCTATAATTGTTTTGTTTTGGTATTTTTATTTGTATTATTTAGTTTTTATAACGCGATATGGTACAATTTAAAATAAATGGTTAATTTTTATTTTTATTTTTTTTAAATATGGTGGAAATTATTATTTTTCAATTAGATAATTTTACTACACTAAATTATTGTAAGGTTTTAAACTACAATACAAACAAATAAAAATTGCAAAATTAATTTTATCTGTTTGTTAATTATTTCTCAATCTAAATTAAAAAATGATAAAATCAAAAATACATAAAAAAAACCGTGCATTTTACAATACTTCCTGAATAATAAAAATAACGTTTTTCACGTTGAATACGACGAGTACGATAGAAAATTGCACCAAGTTGTTTAATAACCGTCGGAATAATTATTTTTTGAAGGTTAATTCATTTTATTACAATAAATGTTTAATGTACAATTATTATTTTAAAATCATAGGTACTATACATTTCGTTTTCTAAATGATTGAGTATCGATATTTACAAAACTTCATTAAAATTAAGTATAATAAACTCATTAAAAATAAACAATATATATAAATAATCATTAAAACAAAAATGAGTTCATTGCGTGTTTCGATCGGTATCAAACCATCAGAAATACTCGGTGTGTTGTTGCCCCAAAATAAAATTCATCAGGTATATGGAGAACCGCCTTTAAGTACTCATAAATATTACATTAAATACAACGAGCATTACTGTAAGCTTAATAAAAATAAATATTTACGTACTGTTTATAACCTAAAACAATAAATTATTTGTTTTGTAATTTTATATTTATGGAGATCATTATTGTTTTTGTATCATTAACATGTCATTTGTGGTGGGCGCATTACAATTTCAATATATGTATAGTACACATAGTAAAAGCATAAAAAATTTCCTATTTCTATGAAAATTGTTTGCGCTTTATTTAGCTTAAGAAATATTTACTTATTGATCTTACTTTTACGTATAGTTAAATTACAATGAAAAAGCAATAAATTTCGTTGTAAGGTGGCAAAATTAGAACAGTAGTTGAATATGTTGGAATAATATTTTTATTTGACACCTTAATTTAACCTTTATTAGTAGGGAATCGAATAAAATTGTATTTGATTAAAATTTATCTATTATCAAATATACTCAACTTCCGGTATAATTTAATAACATACGAGGACAGTCTGATGGAGAAAAACTTCCAGGCGTTTAAACTCCTTATTTTCGATAAAAAGCAAATTTTGTTTCCTTTGTAATATTATGTACTTGAAAATCAAATCTACCATTTTTCCAACCATTTGAGTTTGTTTTAATTCACTCAAAAGCAAAACTCCTGTTCGTGTCGAAAAGGTAAACCAGGACAAGATCACTCCTGTACAGATATTGATGAATCTCAGTAACGCGGTGTGGTTCCTGCACGGTGCATTGTGAAACTTAAAAGTTATCTTCGTTTCGGGAGAATCGCTTCGCGAAGCTGAAAGTAATCGATCAAAAATTCGCTTGGCTGATCCAAAGAAAATAGTGAAATATTATTTTAGGAAACACAATTATTTATATTGTTAAATCTTGATATCTGCAATGAACAAAAACTACTAGAAAAGAAAAAAAAATTAGCTTAGCTTAGCAAAACTGGGTATGGTTAACCGCTTTATCCAAACGTTACGGTTAATCGTTCCGATATTAATTAATTTTTACCAAGTATTAAATGCATTCTGAGGCTGACTATTCAAATCCACAGCAAGTTGTACAGTTGTGCGGCTGGCTGTTAACATAATTATGTAACTCTTCATAGGGTAGGGGAGTTTCATGTTTGTTACTATTTGTTACGGACGCGGAGGGGTTGTGTATACAAATGTTGTGTAACAGAAATGTTTTAAACACAATTCTATTTTCATTTAAATTCTGCTGAAATTTATTATGAAAACCAAAGCAAATTCAAAATATCATTTTTACCACAAATTCATTCAATTTGAAGGCAAATTCATCGTTATGTCGGCATTTTTCAAGAGTCACGCAAAACGTGGTATACATAGAAAATATAATATCTTTGACAGTCCGTTTTATTAATTGATCAATTTAGTTTTATGTGATCAAAAAATGTTAAAAACGTTTATAAATTTATGTTATGTTACACCTGGTAGCGGGAGCCGCAGGAGTGGAGATTCTGGGATATGTTACAAAATGGAAGGGATACAAAAACAAACAAAAAAACGGTTCGTAACATTTCAACGCTATATTGTTTACAAAATCGACCACCAGATGTGTCCCAGATTTTATAGATTTTCGATATTATTAAAGTTTGTTTCTATTGAATTAAGCGTAGTTAGGATTCCCGAAAGTGGAGTTTTTTTTTTGGATTGATGCCGATTTTATTCAAAATTATCAATATTTTCGAGATAATTTGAGGTATTTTGAGCATACATAATCCCGAGAGTACAAAATCTCGAGGGTACAAAATTCCGAGGATACAAAATCCCGAGGATACTAAATCCCGAAGATACAAAATACGTAGGGTATAAAATCCCGAAAGCTTATGAAAATTCCAAAATCTAGTTGTTGCACAATTGGTGGAGTTTTCCCTTGATTTAAAGATGTGTGGGCACGAAAATTCGAATACCGAAAATAGTTTTGGTTATAACGGGATACCATCAGATTGCTGGGCTGGCTACCTTATGTAGAAAAAAAATAATAAAGAAACTGAAAATTCCGAAAAAAAATCCAGAAAAAAAATCCAGAAAACTAAACTCCAGGAACGCAATTCTCAAAGTGCGGAACAATTGAAAATTAAAATTTAAAATGTTTTTTAAAATTTTTTGTTTCGGGATTTTATTTTTCTGGATTTTTACTTTTCAACTATTCTGGATTTTAAAATTTCTGGATTTTTTTTCAGGCAAATGCAGTGATCCCGTAGCATTTACGAAGCATTAAATCTGCAAATCACTCCAATACATTCGTCGATGCCAAACTAACCCAACGAATTAAACCAGCCACAAAATAACTTGAAACATTTGTGGTAGAACTATCAGTAGAAGCGATATGAGCCATACGATTCCTTTTATCTGTGACTGAAACGATGACGAAGCAATTTCCATTATCGTAAACATTAAGAACATTATGGAAAAAGTAAAATTCGATAGAAATTTTATAAACTTTAATTTTAATTTGGCCCACACTTTGATAATTGCGTTTCTGGATTTTAGTTTTCTGGATTTTTGGTTTTCTGAATTTTTTTGTTTCTGGATTTTTTTTTTCGGGATTTTGAGTTTCTGTATTATTTTTTTCTAGATAAGGTAACCAACCCAAATGCTACGACAACCCTGCAGACACAGATCAAATGAATCGTATCGCTCGTATCGCTTCTACTGATAGATGTACCACAAATGTTTCAAGTGATGACAAATGTCTAAAAATGCCTCTAAAATTGATTTTCTTTCATTTATTTTAAACAAAATATTTTTTCTGGATTGCCTTTCCGGTAATTTTTTTCTGGATTTCATTTTGCTGGATTTTTATTTTTCAACTATTGTGGATTTTAAAATTACTGTATTCTTTTCAGGCAAATGTAGTGATCCCCATATTCCTGAACGAAAAAATCCCCCAAAAAGTACCTAAAAATACAAAGTCAACTGCCCCATTGATAAGGAAGACCCCATTCAATTTTTGTTAACTACAATATGAAAACAAAAGGAAGCTACATAATTTCATGTCATCCTTGCGCGGAAAGGACCAATGCTAATCGCCTTTGGGAAGTTTTTTATTTTAGTATGTGAAATACAAACTTAAATATTTTTGAAATTTTTCTAATGGTTTTCTGACATCCTTGCGTAAGGGATCCAATGCTAGCGGGTTTGGGAAGATCTCTATTTTAGTATGTCAATAATTATTAAAAAACATAAATTTTTCAAAAATGCTTCAATCTCAATGAATGCTAAAATTTCAAAAAAATCGTTAAAGCGGGAGCCCCCATCCTCTAAGCCAAGGTATACAACGTATTTAAATAATATTTAAAAAACTTGATTTTTTGAGATTTTTTGTTTTTTCGGGATTATTTTATTCTGGATAACGATAACGTTGTCGTAATGATATCATGCATTTCAAAATCCCGCATTTCAAAATCCCGTATTTGAAAATCCCGCTTTATCAAAATCCCGCCAAAACCCACTTTTAAAATCCCATTTTCTGGTTCTGCAAAAATTAAAATCTCGGTTTTGATTTTGATTTTACTTTAAATTAAAATTCTCAGGATTTACTCTGCAGGATTTTGAAAACCGAGATTTTGAAAACTGGGATTTGGAAACCGGGATTTTAAATAAGGAATTTTGAAGGGGGGATTTTAAAAAGCGGGCAAACTCACCCTCCCCGGTTACAACATATCACCCTTCGTGGTTTCCTCGAGATTACGGGATGTTGTACCCTCGGGAATTTGCCGCCTCGGGATTTTGAAACTTTGGGATTTTGAACCCTCGGGATTATGTATCCTCGGGATTTTGTTCCCTCGGGTTTTTGTGCCTTCGGGATTTTGATTTGCAGGATCTTGTTCCTTGGCATTATGTCCTGCGGTATTTTGTCCTTCGGGAATACGTTACCAACCCGATGGTTCAGAATTAGTGATTCATCGAATTTTTCGATATTTTGTGGGATTTTCGAGTTTTTCAAGCTTATAAATAGAAATGGTTGAATAGTTTCGTAACATTATCAGCGGCCTCGAATAAAAGAGTTTGCGAAATTAAAACAGTGAAAATAAAATGTTTAAATATTTATGCACGTAGAAATGTAAAAATGTATTACACTACCGGGTTCGGTTTGAAACTCCGTTTTCAAGATTCTTATAATATGTATAGAGTTTAGTCGAATTCTTTTTCTTAGAAAGGCACCGTGTTAAAACTTGTGTCGGGCTTGTGGAAATATCCTCGTAGTGATTTCTTAATTTTTTTAAATTATCATAGGATTCTATGTTTATTTGAAGTTTTTTGAGTATATTCAAATTTATATGAATTCATGTTTTTTGATATTATTCAAAATTTGCAAAGGGTTGAGTTGCTTCAACAATTGAAGACATGAGTGGATGAAGGTGATATGTAACATTTTTTTTAATTTTGATTTTTTTACATGAATGAAGTTGTTATGTCTGTATATGCATTCTGTTCCAATAAATCTTCGCAAAATTAATGCTGATGAAGACTAAACTATACTAAGAACAAGTGTTTTAAAACGAATCGTAAAAATTTTGAAGGTTGTTTCTGTAAAATTATGAAAATGTTACATATCACCTTCATCCACTCATGTTTTCAATTATTGATACGTCGATATTTAAAATAAAGTGCATTTTGGATGCTACACTGTACGAGTATATTGTTTACTCAATATAATTGGTAAGGTTATTTGGATATTTTTTCAGCTCCTCTTGAAAAGCGCACCCCATGTATGTTTCCTAAAAGAAGTTGTGGATGATTATAATGAAAAATTAAATGATGAGAACAATGAGAGTGATTGCTCGTTATTTATGGTTCGCTGAAAGGGTTGAGGAGTAAATAAACAAAAAATGAGCTGGTTTTTTTGAAAGTGGTATAAGTCCCTTTTTAAAAAAATGAGTAAACGGTAATTTTAGTAAGATATAGAAACCTTCTCTCAATATTTATAATCATATAGGTAGATGCGTTCCAGACTTGGTCGTGCAAAAAAAAAACGTGTAAAAAAAGACACAGAGTATATGGTAAAATAATCGATACGTGCAAAAATTCGTTTTTGGGTACAAAATAAAGTAAATTTGTATATTTTGTAATTGGGAAATTAAATGAAATGTTTAGTTGAAATATTCGGTAACACTAAAATTAAGAAACTCACAGCGCCAATCGTTGAGCTAACGTTAGTATTTCTGAATTCACATCATCAATGGGAGTTCCCTTCCAAGCATAGAAACATTATTTGTCATACATTCTGTCCAAAGAGCCTTCCAGCAGGCATTTTAATGTTCAAGACTTTATTTCAGATAATTCCAAAATGAAAACGTGTACACAATCCAAAATTGTATTGCTTCCAGGCATCAATTACCATCACGTAAGGGTCGTTATCGATTTTGTTTAATATCAATTGAAATGACCGCCTTATATAATAAGTCTTAAACATAGCGATGATACCTTGATCCAACGGTTGAATAAGTGATGCAATATTAGGTGGCAAAAATACGATTTTGACATCGGGATATTCGGTAGTTTGGATGACCGGGAGCTTTGAATACCTTTGTACTTTAAGTATAGCTTGAAACCAATCAGTAAAAATGGCTGAAGTGATCCAGTGTACTGGCAGAGTATTTAATTAACCAACGGTTTTAACATTTTTTCGCCTGACGCGTTACTACGAAGCAACAATGACATTCGGTCCTTATACATGCTCGCTAGCACATTTCTCGGTTTTAGCTATGTTTGTTCTACTTGGTATCTTTTTCCAAAATAGACCCGTTTCGTCGGCGTTAAATACTTGATCTGTGTTTCTCTAGCAGCTTCCATATTACCAGAGGCATTTCGCCTTTAATTTTGACGTTGTGCAATGCATGATTTCTAAAAAACGATGCAACCAACCGTTGCTTGTAGAAAATTTAGTTTTCTTTTCATCAGCGAATTGTGCAGATGTTCGTGGTTTAAACCTTTTAATTTGATCAATTCTTATCGCTTTGAGCTTGATAGTATTACTATCCACCGGAATCCTTTTTTTAGTGTTATCCTCCATCCAAGTTACTAATGATTTCTCCATTTCTTCTAATGTTGCATCTCTTGGACATGAAGATGTTTCAGAGCTCAGTTAAGAACCTTAAGAAACAACCGATAGTCGAATGGAACTTTTGTTTTTTAACACCATCTGATCAAATTAGACCCGACTGGTCCATTTAAACCGCACGCGTAAACCGAATCGGTAAATATTTTTTTCTAGGTTGGTATAACCTTCTTTGACATTCGTGAGACGTTTGAGCAGAAGTCCACAGTGTGAGTTTGGCAGCCATTAGTTTACGATGCGAAAAGTCCATCGGGCGGTTTTTACTTTACTATGGAAAAAAAATTGAACGACGAGTTTGCTTGAAATTTTGGGTTTCCAATAGAATTACGGCTACGGAATCGATTGTGAGGTCGTAGAAAAAATTCCCTCATGCGAGTCGTCCATCCACCTCTATTAACGACGATAACATCAAAAACGTGAAGTAAATTGTGCTCGAAAATCGTAGTGTTGGCATTAGAGGCTCTCAGCATCTCTTATGAATCGACTCAACACATTTTGGTTGATGTTTTAAGTATGAAACGCGTTGCTCGACTAGTGCCTAAAGACCAGAATTTTTTGCAAAATGAACGTCGAGTAGAGGTCGCAAAATAGATAATATGACGTCGAAACTGCCCAACGATCTAACAAATGGCGCGCCAAAAATGAGCCAAAACCGAACAATCCATGTCAAAGTCGGTCGAAAATCGAGGTAATGCTCATCGTTTTCTTCGATTACCATGCTGTGGTTCTCCATGAATTCGTTCCAGAGGGTCAAACGGTTAATAAAGCATACTTTTTGAGCGTTTTGAGGCGTTTACGTGAAGCAATTCGTCGTAAACGGCCGAATTTATGGGCAAACAATTCATGGATTTTTCGTCAAAATAATGCGGCGTCACATTCCAGCCTGATTGTGACTGAATTGTTGGCAAAACACGAAACAAAAGTCATCACTCAGACACCGTACTCGACAGCTTTGGCTCCCTGTGACTTTTTTCTGTTTCCGAAACTCAAATATCCGCTGCGGGGAATGCGCCATGAGTCGATTGAAGCCATAAAAAAAAAATTCGCTAAAGGAACTAAAGGCCATCTCGGCCTATAAGATGTGTATGGAAAATGGATTACCCATTGGCATGTTTGTATTGGCTCAAAAGGAGCCTATTTTGAAGGTAATAATAAAGATTCGCATTAAAATACATAAAAATGTTGTTATTTTTACCAGTCCGGGTCAAATTTGTTCAGATGGTAATTCTGATTGTAGAATCATTGAAATTAAAACTTTTTCCAACCGATGACAAACTCGCATATGTACTTACAATAAGAAATGTACATAAACTATATTATTGAACGAAATTGCAAATGTTATTTTATAATGAATTAGTTTTTAATTTATTATAAATTTTAAAAAGCACCTTACTCGACGAAAGAACTACAAGGAATGCAAAACAAAACAGCCGAAATAATGAATTATTGAAAGTCGAATGGGATACATTTAACATAACAAACAAACTGCAAAAAATAATAAAAATAAGTGCATTTACGGAAAAAAATAAATAATTTTTTTGCCGTGTAAAAAAAATCCGAACGTGTAAAAAAAGGTTAGTTTATTTTTTTTACATCGTGTTATTTCAAAATCGTGTAAAAAAAGACCGTGTAAAAACAGGATTGGGTGTATTCAATCGAGTACGATTTTATCATAAAGTAAACAAAAGAATTTTCAGTATAAAATGGTATCACAAAAATCGTTTTTTTGAAAATAGAATAAGTCCATAAAAACATAAAAAATGAAGCAAAACAATAAACAAAAATAGAGATAGAGAGAAAACAAAAAAATAGTGGCACACCAGCGTGTTTTGGATCTCTCGTGTTTACTTTATCTTGTATTATTGTATTGAACGGTATTATTGTTATGATGAAATGGTGCGAAGTAATTTCACTGATTTTGTTTAGTTTTCTTTCGCAAGTCCTTCTATTTGGTTTGTGTTTCTTATACTAATAGATTGCAGCGTGAGTTATTATATTTGTTATTTAAGTTCGATTTAGATGAAGAAAAATGTTTGCCCGACAAAAATTTTGCATATCGGTTAGAACGGCACGAACTAGCACGAACTAGCAAAATAAACACAGGTTAAAAAGAGAAAGGATATGTGAACAAAAATGGCGATGCTATAAATTTTGAAGGCTGATAATTTGACGCCATATTTTTTACATTTATCGGTGATGACATTAATTAAATTAATTGGGAGAAATTAATCAAAATAAAATAAATATGAAAGCTCTTAATTAAATTTTTGTATTTAAAATTTTCAAAGATAAATGGTTGATAAACCGTGCCAAAAATGCGATTTCCTAAATATGAAAATTGAAGCTACCACCTCAGATCTTATTGAAAAAAGCAGGCTTTTAGAAGAACATAGCATACATTTAAACAATGCCAAACTGGCTAGAACAGCTTTAAAAGAAGATCAAAACTTAGCATCAGCGAGCTCAGATAAATATTTCGCATTTTCCTTTGATCTACAAAAGGTTCTTCCATATCCCAAATAATCAGTTTCTGTTGCATACTATAAGCGAAATATGTATATGTTCTTAATGAAGATTTTCATAATTTTCATGACAACAGAATTCATATGTATGCATGGGAAGAATCTGTAGCGTCTAGAGGTGCGGAAGAAATAACATCTTGCTGCCTGAAGCATATTCAGAATGTTATAACCCAAGACCATATTATAGCATACAGTGACATGTGCCCCGGACAAAATCGAAATATTAAGCTTCCACTGATACACGGCAAAAAATAAACTGGTCCTCAGCTAAGAAAACGGACTTTTAATTCAAGAAAATGTACTTTTTCTTGATTTAAAAGCTAATTTTCTTATTTCTTTCAAGTTTTTATTCATTTTAAGAAACACAATTCTTACATGAAGAAAAACTCGAAAGAAATAAGAAAATTAGCTTTTAAATCAAGAAAAAGTACATTTTCTTGAATTAAAAGTCCGTTTTCTTAGCTGAAGACCAGTTTATTTTTTCTCGTGTATGGTTAAGGATTGTTCAATCAGCTGATAATAACATAAATGTTATTGACCACAAATTTTTATTGTCTGGTCATTCATTTCATCTAAACGACAGAGATTTTGAAGTTGTGGAAACAGCATTAAAGAAAAAGGATCATACTGCTCAAGAGGACTTAAATTCACTCTTGTTTTTATTTCTTATAATATGTTATTTTTGAAAGTAGTATAAGTCCATTTGGAGCTAAAAAAATCGTTTATTTTTGTAAATAATTTTAATAATTATTATTTCATAATAAAATTTTAAAGGTGAATAGTGTTAAAAACATCACTCGAATAGATTAACGTTTACCAATATTTTTAAATTAATTCAAATGCAAACCTTTAAATATATCGATACATGAAAAAATGAACTTATACCACTTTCAAAAATAACAGCTCAAATATTTTTTATTTGCGTTTATTTTGTATTGAAACATCTAAATTTCTCTACGCATGCAATGCAGACATTCCAAAAAGTACATTTAAGTACAATAAAGGACATTTTAGCTTATAAATATAAAGTGGAAAGGATAAATTTCAGAAAACCAGAACTGTCCTTCACCAAAAAAAGGTACTTGTAAACCTACTACTCGTGTAATCCGCAAAAAATGAACTCATTAGCAAAATTGGAAAAATCACTTCCAGAACCAAATAATTGTGTACAAGGCTTCCAAGCCAACGTTATACTCAATAATTATTCCATTACGATTAAACTTTAGCAACATTTAATTTAGTACAATACGGCAAACAATTTTTTGAGGTTTTTTCTAGTTTTGTATTTACAAATTTTTCTTTTTTAAATTCCCAATTTACTGAAATTCAAAATTTTAGTCAACCGTAGAGCAACTTTTTCTGGAGGTTAAACCACCAGCCGCCTGAACTATATAGCCATGTGTTGTTTTTACAATGCTAAGAAGAATTTATTATTCCTCCACTGCCATCGAGAACTCCACGTGTCGGCTGCAAAGGTATATCAAGCCAAAATTTTTATAAATTTTATAAAAAATCACTCAAATTCTACAAATTTTTACTATCTCCAAAAATTGTATAACTATTAAAGTCATTCTGTGATTCCTATAAATTTGATAAACTCACCAAATTTTGTAAATTCCTTAAATTTTATAATTGTAAATTATATGGATTTTTAAATTCTATAATAAATTCTCAAAATTCTACAAATTTGTTTGATCCAACAGAACGTCTTCATATTTTCTATAAATTATTTAAATCCTTAAAATCCTATAAATTTTAAAAATTCAATAAATTCGGTAAGTTTTATATTTCGTTAATTTTTGTAAATCCTGTGACAAATCCTGCATATAAAATACATTTTTTAAGTTCCTTAAATTTTGTCGATTCTGTCAATTTATAAAATTGAATAAATTTCTAATAAATTATTTCTCTAAAAGTGGAATGACCGGTAGAGTAGTACTAGAGACTGTAAAACGCTAAAAGATTTCAATCTTAAACAAATTGCACTTGACCTCCGAAGAAGAGAGCGGTGAGACAAGTTACCTGAAAATCTCATCAAAGGTAATGTGGCAATGGAATTACCACAGATTATAATTAGGGGTGAAATTAGCAGTAACGATATGAATGCTTTGCGAAAGTTTAGTTTATCACCCACATCGCATCCAAGAGCGCAGCGATAAACAAATGGAAGATTTAGTTTAGTGGAAAGTAGGGAATCTCTCTGACAGACTTTTTGTCCCATGTTGATCTCCATGCTAGAGCCGAGAGTATCACTACAGGTCTTCTTAGGGGTTTAGAAATTATACTAAGCAAGTAGTTCATTACACTGTAATGAAACACGATTTTTTGCCGTTGAATTAAAATTTCCTCATTAGAGTGGAAGTTCAATCGCGTTTGCAAGGACCGAAGGAATCTTTTTGTACAAATGGGTCACAGCCCTTGCCAGATCTCCTTGAAGAAGTGGCTCGTGAATTGTCTTCTACTTTGACAATGTTTTTTCTTTTTATGTGGACTGTATTTTCACTAAATTCCCATAATCTTCTCTGTTTTAAACCTTTTTCTTGTTTTTTAATAAAAATGCGTCTATTCAACGTGACGATTCAAAACGCACTTCCTTTTATTTTCCCATGCCTCCTAGACAAGTTTATTTCAACCCATGCCTACTAGACACACTCCCCGCTTTGGAAAGGTTAAGCCTTTATCAACTAATGGACGCTTTCAGATCCGCAAACTGTTGGCATCATGTTTAGTGAAATCATTGCTAATTTGATTTGAATTACTAATAAAGTTCTTAAATTTCATAGCGTTGGCCGTGATTTTACTCAACATGTTGCCAACTGTTTGGTGCTCTGAAAGCGCCCATTGATTCAAATTTTATACACAAACTTAAACTACTTAACAAGTATCGATGCAAACCAAATTGTTTTTTTTTTTTTTTAACTGTCTATTACTATTTTAGTCATTCAATTGACTGGTAATTTACACACCTTCGTTATGGCTCTCTCCACTGTGCCATTTGGTGTTCTGAGTACTACCACTCGAATTCTGTTGTCGCGTCCTGGTATTGTCTTTTCCACTCGACCCATTAGCCATTTTGAGCTTGGTATATTGTCTTCATGAATTAAGACAAGGTCATCTATTTTTAAATGTTCACGTTCGAACTTCCATTTGGTTTTTTGTTGTAAAGTGTGCAAATATTCTATGGAAAACCTTTTCCAGAAATGCTACACCAACTGAGTTTTTTGTTTCCAATACGCTAGCCTATTACTTGATAAATTTGTGACATCTACCTCTAAAATTGTATTAATTGGACCCCCTGTTGTGAAATGCCCAGGTGTTAGTGGCTCTAGATCACGTGGATCACTAGAAAGTGATGAAAGAGGGCGAGAATTAAGAATTCCCTCTATCTCTATAGCCAATGTTGTTAACTGCTCCAAGGTCAATACTTGAACTCCAACTACTTTTTTCACGTGAGATTTAAACATCCGAACTGCTGCCTCCCAGAGACTTCCGAAGTGTGGCGATCTAGGCGGAATGTATTTACACGTGATGCCTTCATTTGAATAAAATGCTTGCAAGCCTATGTTTGATCCACGAACTAAATTTTCCATCTCTTTGACTTCTCTGTTGGCGCCCACGAAGTTTCCGGCGTTATCACTATAAATGATTGCACTTCGTCCTCGTCTTGAAAAAAATCGTTTCAAACATTCGATGAAAGATTTACTCGTTGCATCCTCGACCAGTTCCAAATGGACGGCCTTACTGACGAAGCAAACGAATATGCAAATATAAACTTTGTTTGCGTATCTTTTCGCTGTCCTTTATATTTGACCAGAAAAGGACCACAAAAGTCAACTCTGACTATATTAAATGGTCTGGTAGCATTCAAACGATCTGGAGGCAACGATGCCATGATTTGTTCCTCTACCCTTGGTTTGAACTTGAGGGACACAGCTTCTAATGCCTCGCCTAACTGCATCCTTGCCATTTACTATCCAGTACTTCTGGCGCACAGCTGCCAAAGTACACTGAACCCCAGCATGTAAATTTTTTATGTGCTCATGTCGAATAATCAAATTTGTTAGACCATATCTTTCGACAAAATCAATCGATGCTTTTGATCGTAATCCAAATTGCTGTTCTCCAACCTTCCTCCTACTCTAAGCATCCCTTTTCCATCAACAAATGCCGAAAGACTAATCAATTTACTATTTTCCGTCAACGGTTTATTGTTTAACAACATTCTAATCTCACCTCTAAAATTACCCTTCTGAACCGTCCGAATGACTGACAATAACGCGGCCTCCAACTCACAAGCCTCCAAGCCACCAGTGCAAATAGTCTTCTTTCTAATTTTTCTGTTTATGAAACGAAAACAGTAAGCTACAACGCGCTTGAGTCTCACCAAAGAACTAAACTTTTCAATGTTAAAAATATCTATGACTCTTACAGAAACAAAAGATGACTGTTCATTTTTCAATTCAGGTAACTCCTGACAGTTTGCAATATTTATTTTACTAACTGGCCACTTTGACTCATCATCCTCTAAAAACAAGGGACCGTGCCACCAAACATCCAAAAGACCAATCTCATGAGGTAAAACTCCTCTGGACACCAAGTCTGCAGGATTTGATTTCCCAGCTATGTATCTGAATCTCATATGTTTACTACCATCCAAAATCTCGCTAACCCTATTCGCCACATATGTTTTTAAATTGTGGGGTGGGATCTTTAGCCAGGCAAGGCAATAGTCGAATCAGACCACAAAACAATCTTTCCAACATTTATCTTGAGAGACGCCACTGTATTCTGAACTAACTTGACAAGGAGCAATATTGCAGTCAATTCTAACCTCGGCAAAGAGATCACTTTTAAAGGAGCTACTCTAGACTTACTACATAGGAGATTTATACCTACACTACCATCACTATTTTTGCAACGAAGATATACACAGGCGCCATACGCTTTTTGCGACGCGTCACTAAAACCGTGTACTTCTATATCACTAACATTTTCTGGAATGACACATCGGTTCAATCTCAAACTATTCAAACATTCCAAACTATCTCTAAAATTATTCCAATCTGCCTATAAGTTCTCGGGTATGTTAGCAGCCCAATCTAGTTTCTCCATCCATAATCTCTGAATAAGAATTTTCGCACTTAAAATTACTGGCCCCAATAGTCCTAATGGATCAAACAATCTATTAATATCAGACAAAACCGATCTTTTCGTAATTCTATTACTATCATTCAATGGCTGAACCAAAAATGTGAATTCATCACAAAAGGGTGACCAGCGTAACCCCAAAAGTTTTAATTGTATCGTTGACATCCAATTCATTGGGATATTCTCGATTTTCCATTGGAATATGATTTAATAATTCCTTAGAATTTGAATACCACTTTCTTAATCTCATCCCTGCTGATGAAAACATTTTAGTTAATTCGTCATACATTGAAATACCTTCCTCTAGTGTTTGACAACCCGAAAGTAAATCGTCTACATAAAAATCAATCCTTGAAATATTTGACACTATTGGGAAATTTACTGATTCATCTACAGCTAACTGTTCGATAACACGAGTTGATAAGTAAGGAGCAGATGCCGTTCCATAAGTTACGGTCTGCAACTCATAAATCCTCAACTCATCACTGGAACTTTCTCGCCAATTAATCCTATGAAACCTTGTATGAGATTGCTCTAACTTCACCATCCTGTACATTTTTTCGATATCACTTGAGAAAGCAATAGCATGCTTCCTGAATCTCAACACAATTGAAAATAAATCCTCCTGAACTACGGGACCTACCATTAACAAATCGTTCAATGAATATTGAGACGAAGACCTCGCCGAAGCATCAAAAACAACTCGACACTTATAACATAGTTGTGGAAGTGGAAGTGGAACTACCAGCACGTAATACAGCCAAATGAGGTATAAAGTAACCCGGACCATCATCCACTTCAGTACAAAGCCTCATATGTCCCATTGACTCATATTCTCTCATGAACTCAATATACGGAATTTCCATTCCAAATTTTTATTTAATCTTCTTTCCAAAACCATGAATCTATGAAAAGACATATCAGAAGAATTACCCAACAAGCTACTATCCATTTTAAAAGGTAGTTGTACGATAAATGTACCGTCTCTATCTCTCTTGTGAGTGTCACCAAAATGCTGCTCACATGCTAATTCCTTAGCTGTACGAATTTTATTCTTATCATTACAGCAGGACTCCATATCCCAAAACTTTTCTAACAAACTATCCAACCCAGTATCCGTTGTTTTCGGTTCTGATGACAAAAGGAAATTCTGGTTGTCTGAACTACTTTCCAACTTTCCACCAATTACCCAACCAAAGCTCGTATTACGAAATACTGGGAGCTCCTTTGACAATTCTAAACGACCATCTTTCAAAATTTCCCAAAATACTTCACTTCCTAATAATATATCTACAAGTCCAGGTATGTCGAAATCTGGGTTGGCCAATACTAAATTAGATGGAACGGACTATCTGGAAACATTGATATACTGATAGGGCAATCCATTGCTGATTTCAGATGCTACCAGGAATCTCAAATTCTTACAATAATTATCAACGCGAGAATGAATTGATGCTTCTACTCTATTACAAACATCAATTTTTGTACCATTAATACCACATACAGTGTTATTATCCTTTTCGACTTTAATTCCCAATTTTTTGACCAAGTCCATAGATATAAAATTGTTATGAGAGGCTGAATTCAACAGAGCTCTACATTGAATATACTTCTGATTAGAATCTTTTATCAAAATCATAGCAGTGGTTAAAACGACTTGTTTGTGCACAATTTCTTTGCACAAATATGTAGAACTATTTTGAGCAGAATCAGCCTTTGTACTATCGATATCTCTATTATTATTCGTACTACTACTAGGGTATTTTTTATTTATTTCGTTTGCTGTTTTGTGATTTCGACTATCCATTCTCATGTGAAGTAATGTGGGATGTTTATAACCACAAATTTCACATTTTTTTGCTTGACAATTTCTAGCTAAGTGACTGTCGCTCAAACAATTCAAACATCTACCTAAAGATCTTATTTTTCCATACGTTTCCTCAGGACGTAAATTCATAAACTGAACACAATTTTCTAAAGAATGACTACCACTACACATCGAACAAACTATTTTTGTATTTACTTCATTTGGCCTTGATACAGACACGAAAGTTTTAGAAGATTTATACATTTGTCCTTGACCCACTATATTCTGTTTAGGTCTATTGGAACGACGATTATTTTCCACTACATTCAAAGCCCTACTAACGGGATTGCAAAAATTCAGAAAGTTCCCTCCAAGTAGGGGGCCTTTTTTTATCAAGTTGGGATTCCCAGGCCTTTCGAATATCATCATCTAACCTATAAGTAACAATATGAACTATCATCATATACCACTGATCAACATTCTGGTTTAGTTTTTGTAATGCACGCAAATTGAGCTCCGTGCGATCAATCAGATTTTGTATGTCTGTGCCAGGTGATTTATTGACGTACTGTAATTTAAATAATTCACTAATGTGTTTCTCTACCAACGCATGGGTATCATCGAATCTATCTATCAAAGCCTTCCAAGCGATATCAAAGCCATCATCAGAAAAATCAATTTTGTCAATAATCTCTTTGGCCTTTCCAACAACAAACATATAATCTAAATACCACATTTTTTGTATTTTTGACTTTATTTGCTGATTATCTACAATGATTTTCTCAAAAGAATCGAAAGAAAGAAATCTTAACCAGTCATCTAATTTTCCGTCAAATACGGTTATTCTAATCTCTGGCAATTTTGCCTTAGAAAAAAAACCACCTGCACTGTCACCATTCCCTGAAGCCGCATCATCACCCAAATTTCAGAATATTCATCTAACAAAAGCTTCAAATTTTCATATCTAGCACTAACTTTGCTTAAGTTTCCTATTTCATCAGGATTTTTATAAACTTTACTTGCAACGTGAGCTTTCTCGTAACGGTTGCTCTTTTAACTTTCCATGATTCAATTGTTGCCATTTTTTGCCAAATTATCTTATTACGCTCAAAAACTCAATATCTATATATTTTAACGCTAAATACCTTTACCATTGTTGCCAAAAAATATTGAAATTGATGAATCAAACTACAAATGATCAATTACCCAAAATGCCTATTTTAGATTCCAACTATTTCCACTACAATGAACAAATATGAACGTCTTCTTTTATAGATGAAACTTTTCTTCTCCAAACCAAATCAAACAAATTCTTCCAGATTGCTACTATAAATATCTGGCTCGAGCTGGACCATGAGTTGTCTTCTACTTTGACAATGTTTTTTCTTTTTATGTGGACTGTATTTTCACTAAATTGCCATAATCTTCTCTATTTTAACCCTTTTTCTTGTTTTTTAATAAAAATGCGTCTATTCAAAGTAACGATTCAAAACGCACTTCCTTTTATTTTCCCATGCCTCCTAGACAAGTTTTTTTCAACCTATGCCTACTAAACAGCTCGACGACTAAAAACGTTAATTTAACATTTAGTCTAGAAAAATCGCACTTCTGTTTCAAACAAACCAAGTATACGCTCAGTTATATCTTTGATGAGGTTTGGGTTGAGAGTGGACACAGGCAAAATTAGTGACATCTTGAACTTTACAGCATCGAAGACCATCAAAGGCACTGGTCGTTTAACAAGATTAGCAGGTTTTTGACGATGACGGCTCCAATAACAAATTTACTGAAGAAGGATGGACAAAATAATTTTCATTTTGCGGCATTATGTTTGCTTAAATTCAGATTGGTATCTGCCCCAATCTTGTTTTAACCTGATCTTAAAAGAGAATTTACCATTCAAACCCGTTTGGAAAATATCCTGATTTTCAAATTATGGATGGCAAGCTGTTCGAGTTTCTTCATGCTAGAAATGGGTTTGGCTCTTACGATCAGGTTTGCCGATTATACGCCCCCTCTATATATCTAATTTCTCTTATACTCTTTCTCTAACGTACATCTATCAACTCATCAATGAGACGGGCAGAAACAACTTGGAGAACTCAACAATTCTAATGTTTGGGGTACCGGAGTTAAACAGTAACCGAACACATATTAACCATTATCAGAATGACCCTACTGAGCCGGTTAATCGCAGTGTACATTCTGCAATAGGATATTATTTGAAAAATAATCAAATGGGCTGGGATGACAACACCAGAAAAATTGCCGTTCATGATTCGCCTAAGTTCACGCCATATTACGCAAACTTTGGCCCCAATATATCGATTAAACAAATAACCAAGCCACACAATTCTGATCTGATTGAAAACGAAGCAAATAGTGCTACCGCAAAGTAAGCTAATAGAAACAACGTTTGATAAAATCAAGGAGAATTTCGAGGATACGTGAAGTATTCTCGTAGGTTTAACTTAAGGCCCGAACAAAGACGATATTAGATTGGTGATCTAGTTCTCAAGCAATATTTTATAGTTATATAGTGCCTAGTGCGAATTGAAAATTATGTGGTCTGCCTGTGGTTATATAAACAAATAATTGGAAATAAGTAAAATAAACAGTAAACAAGCGAATTTAAGTGTTGTGATATTTAATGATGTGTAAAATCTGTTATTTAATTGTTTCATGCGAGAGGCACACGTATTCTTTTGACAAAGAAGGTTGGCATAACACCTTCAAGCGACAACTGATCTCGTGGTATTCAAGCATCCCGCAGACAGAATGGCAAACCGGAAACATGCACTTGGTAAGTCCTCTCAATTAAGTGATTCTCTTCCCTGTGACCAACGCCAGAGTGGACTGTTCGCCTGAGCAAGCACGGGCTTCCACAAACGCGTTACCTGGTTTTCCCGGGTTACTCCCAATTTTTTTCGTTAAATTCTTTCGGCTATTGGGCAGAGCTATTGCACTACATCATTTAGCAAGGTGTATGTGATAATTCATGCTGACATCTACAAGTTAATTCGTGACATTAACCGCGTTATTGAGGCTCTAGTGGCTAATTTTGGACTCTTGATTCTGCATTGTAGGAGAAAATTCAATATAAGAATACACATATTACTCAAAGTCGTATAATTTAATCACCCAAAAGTGTTCATTACATCGTTGAAGCTTGAAGGCATTAGTATAACATATAGTTATAGTACTTTTTGAAGCTTGTGTCTAAATAAAACCATATAATATTAACAGGAATTTAAATCAATAAGATTTGATGATTTATCGTTGAGATGATACCCTCAACGCGAGTTCGACAAAGAATTAACATACAACAACAAAGTTTATTAAATAAACGGTCAAGGCGACAAAAAGGGGATTTTGGTATTCGATTAAGCTAAAGTTAAGCATATTAACGTCTTGGACAATTTCACGTTTGACGTAAGTGCGCCTTTCTAAATGTGTATTAATTAAGGGAAACGTGAAAAGTTTATCAAATTTAGTTATTTGGTGTGGAATTCGCCTAAGAGGCTAAGACACAAAATTTACAGCTTTACTAATTATTCTTGCCTTAAAGTGTACCTCTACAATCAGGATATCAGATTGCATTACAATTTGATTTTAACCGGACTCAGACATTTGTCATTCTTTTCTGGTATTGTACAATACAATTTGACGAGGCCACCCATAACGAATGCAATTTTTTATTTTTATTACTTTGTATTAAATTATAAACATACAATCATCAATATTGATTGGCTGATAATTGCGTATTTTATACGCGACGACTTCATTGCCGAAAGAAACATGAAATTGTACTTTACGCGCACGATCATCTTTGATATTTATCTTAAAAAAATAAAAAATTATCTTTAAAAGTTAATTCAAAAAATAAAAATGTTTGTGTTTTGTTTGTCTCATATCATCTCCGTGTGGTGGTTTATCACAGTATGCAACCACAATATATCGTATAATTAATTCTTTTAGTTTCTTCGATCTTAATCGATATAAAATTAGTATCAATTTTAAGTTGTAAAAGCGTTGAAATACGGTAGCTTGATTGCCTTATAAATATATCGACATAATAATAATCAAAAAGACGGCGATGGTATAAATTTTCGGTTTTCTTTATTGTGTTACGTTTCTTGTTATTATTTGGATCTTTCTGCGCTTTTGCTCATCGTTGTTGCACAGATGATTAATAAAATGGTCTGTGTGTGTACCCAAATTAAAACCTACAAAAAAAAAGTTTTTATCGATATATGGTGGCGCGGTTTTAATATTTAACTTAATTTGAATGTATTTCTTAATTGGGGATCAAAAACAATAAAACCAAAAACAAGACTTTGATGGAACACCGGAAATTATATGGAAAAAATAATTAAAGAAATCCACGAAAATACCAAAAAAAAAAAATGGTTTAACACGCAACCGAAGATTATAAAAAATTACCTAAGTAAAAAAAAAAACTGAAAACGATATGATCCGGAAATATTTTATGTATTTCCAAAAATTCATCTCGTCTATATACACACAGGTATCGCGCGTTGCGTACATACATAAGAAAAACTCACCTGCTAGTCGATCTTTAACAGCTTGATGTGCTAATGCCGGATGTAACGGTGGAAGTGCCCATGTTAATGGTGCACATGGATTTCGTTGTGGTGGTACACGTAATACATGGCCGGGTGTATAAATCGGATATGAATACAGTGTACCATTTGTTGAGTATGGTATTCCTAAATTTGATAAATTTGTTCCTAATTTATTTGTTTCACTATCTGACGAATCCTTATCGGAATTTTTATTATTATTATTACTGTTATTGCTATTGTTATTAATATTATTATTATTGTTATTTGTTTCGAATGGTTTCGACAGTAGCCGCGATATACTAAATGGTAAACTTTCGCCCGATGATCGTGTCTGTGCTGATTGTATTGTGTCACTGGAAATATAGAAAGAGAATATCGAAATTAATTTTATCTGTCTATTCCTTATATAGATAAGGGTAGAGATATCTGGATATAAAGAGGTGTTTTTGTCCTCTACAATTATAATTTATAGGATTCGTGTTTAAATAACTCACAATGGTTCTGCTCGATGAATTCTGGCGGCATTTATTTGATGAAGAAAATTGTATTTTCTGAAATGAGTTTCAATAAATTTTTAAGCATTAAATCAAAATATGAATTATGTGATGTCTAGAAATTTAAATAATGCGAGAAATGATTTCAAATATACGTTCAAAATTGACCATCAATAAGTGCTGATTTCGTTCTAAACTGAAATTTGCAAAACACAAACATGAGAAAACGATGCAAGGACTTCCGATTTTATGGGAAATATCAGCGGTTATAAACACAGTTACAATTTCAGATAAGTATATTCAATCCTCAGGGTTATATGGAATCAAACAAAATTTCGCAACTTCGCCGTTCCATGAGCATCTAGATTAAGAAATTCTTGAGAT
Organism: Tipula helvola; assembly: GCA_963556165.1. Lineage (NCBI taxonomy): Eukaryota > Metazoa > Arthropoda > Insecta > Diptera > Tipulidae > Tipula > Tipula helvola. The sequence goes on from OY744482.1 coordinate 312,092,212, forward strand.
ACATAATTTCGAGACAATCTCTACTTATTAAACTGCTAATTTGGTGGAAGATATATAAGGCTAAATCACATCCCATGATAATAGCAATAGTGCGAAATAAATGACAAAATTTCAAGTTTCAGGGCCACAATGCTCTTACTAAATTTGGGAGAACAAATCGGTCGAATCATTGCGGAAAATATTTAACGCAAGGACGATGCACTGCTACTAAGTAGTTCGCATTTTCTGATTGTCAAGGAAAACGTTCAAGGTTAGGGTGTAGCATGAATCGTTTAAAGTTAAATATAAGGCTTTTTTATTATGTAAGATTAAATATATTTATGACGTATTTCTTTGGAATTTCAATGGAAAAGCTATACAATAATTAATTGTATTATTGCAACTTGTGATGGTTTTCCAGGCATTTCAAATTCGCTTTAATCTGGATTTGTTGTCATTTTTTCATTAGGCAAACTTTTAAATAAAAAATTTCGTTTTGTGGGTATTTTGTCAAACTACACTATTGCTGTTTACCCACAACATAATTTAATCTTTTGTAAGTATAAAGAATTTTAGGTGCACTCGGGAAACTTACTGTTCCAAAAAAATAAAAACAAAATTTTTTAACGGTTTTTTACGTGGAAAAAGTTATTTAAAATTTAGAACTTCATACGAAAAACTTCAAAGTTTATTGAAAATGTCAGAAATTCTGTTTGAATTAAGAGAGGCAGTAAAAATAAATTTGTTAAATGAATTTAGCGAACCTAGCTACGACAAATCCATTGAATATAAATAATTTTTGGAAACAATTATTTCAATTGTATTTAATTGATTTAAACGAAACTTTACAAACCTCTGAAAATGTGAAGATTGAAATAGTTGATTGTTAACCGGAATCAATCGTACCAATTCAAGATGCGGTGAACAATTTGTTTGATACCAAAAACGATTAGAAAATCAAGAAAAATCAAAAGTAATCCAAGTAAATGGCAGCAAAATATATGTAAGTACAACAGACAAAGTGGCAAAAAGTATACTGATTCTAGAGGTAATCAACAAAAATGAAGAAAAGTTAAAACAGCTACTTGTAGTTTTTAATGTGATAAAAAATGAAAAATGATTTGTGTGACAAGTGCGAGTTGTTGAAAATGGTAAATATTCCTTCTGAAGCTGAAATTGTTGAAAATGAATTTCCAATGACAAGTATACTTAATGCAAAATTGGAGAGAGATGTTGATCTAATTGTTTGCCAAAACTACCAGAGGATGAAACTGTTTAGTTTTGACATGCAAAATGTTTTCCAATCACCTAAGACAAATACGTCAAATTTGTTTTACAAAAGAAAATTTTTTACCTACAACTTAACTGGGAAATGTTACGAAGATACAGAAGTCTTTAATTCTATTTGGTAAGAAAATTGGAATTAAACTGCTTTTAAAGATTTAAATTACATAAACAGTATATTGTATTTTTTTTAGGTATAAATCATTATGCGGGTGGGAAGGTACTCACATTGCAACGCATTAGTAAAAATGATTTATCGAGTTCTTATGTTCCATCACGATATAGAAAGAATAATAATCTGGTCAGACAGTTGCACCGCAAAATCGAAATTGCGTAATGGCATTTGCTTTACGAAATTTTATGTATACCAACAACAGCTTATCAGCCTTCGTTTCGTAGAACAGAAATGTCCAGAGGCTGGCCACAGAAATATTAAAGATATATTTAGATGCTGAACACAGTGTGCAGGACTGGTAAAGGAATTCGTAGAAATGCCAGTAAGAGAACAAAAATTAACGGTACTTCAAATACAAGAATCGGACTATATGGACTATTATACAGAAGTGCATAAATTAAATTACAATAAAATTCCTTTCACAAAGGTAAAACATTTAATTTATGAGAGAGACTCACAAAATTTAAAATTTCGTACCGGTTACTCAAATGAATTCGTTACCATCAAAATTATGCCAAAATTGACAGGATTTGGCCAAAAGTTGAACCGCTAGGAATAATCGGTAATGTTTCCTTCCAAATAATGAACAGTTTTACAAAAGCTTATTGGATCGAAAGAAAAGAACAGCAGCCCAAGCCGACCGAAATCCTCAACGAGAAAGGAAATGATACTTAGCTATAGTGTTTTAAATGTTTAACTGAATTGAATAAATAAAATTTTATTTTTGGTTTAATTTATTCCATATTTTATTGAACAATATTCCATAGATCACAAATTTTATTGCTTCAAATGAAAATAACAATGCAAACATTTCCACGCCCGATGACAACAGCAAGAAACAATTAAAAACTAACCTAACACAAAAAGAGATAGACAAAATATATGTCATCATCTATTTTAGAGATAGCTATAGACCAAATTTTGTATGGTATAGACAAAACATCTAAAAATTTAATTCGAGAAACGGCGCTTAGGCAAAATCATAATAATTTTTGAATTGTTGTAGCTGTCAAAATTATTAAGTTACACCGTCAATATTTGTCCAAAATATACTTCCTATAGTCAATTAAAGGTAGGCCAAAAATGGTCTTTAAAGATTTTCGTTTAGTACGTCAGTTTTTGATTTAAACTTTGATTGCGATTTCCCAAAATTGGGGTAAGTGTGATATATACATAAATAATACTCGAGCTACGATATTGTTCTCAAACGATTCGTCCAAATCTGCTTCTTTTTATTTAGCAGAATTTGAAAGTAAAAATAATAATTTTCTGGGCCTAACGGTTAAATAAGGATTAAAGTGTTAGATAACTTATGTTATGTTATGTCTGTGGGGCTTTCTTAAAATAGCACAGTGAGGTGATTTTCAATATTTTAAAAGCTCCTGCTTTCTTCTCTCTGCATTACAGATTTGAAGGACCAGTTTGGCATTTTTTTTAAGAATAGCCCTGTGTTTACGTAATAAAAAGTTAATAAGGTTAAATACAAAATTATTACATATAAACGGTATAATCATGTACATCACAATAACAATCTTGTTACTTTAGGGAACAAAAGTCTTAGGCTCGATTGTATGAACGATGATAAATGATTAATCCTCTGATTTAGCGTAGTTTGCATTGTATAATCTATGCTAAATCAGAAAATTAATCGATGATTTTTTGTTACCATGTTTTATCCTCTCTTTTTGGTGACTGAATCAGAGACTAAAAAAATTTGTTTTTATTTTTTTGACATTTCAAATGTGGTGTAGCATACAAACGAGACATTTTTATAAAAGAACGTAATTACTAAAAATGGACTCAACAAGGGAGAAAATGTTAAATTTAGAAATTGAAATTTTATTTTCCTCTAAATAAACAAAAAAAAAATTTAATAAACATCAACAAAGTAAACGTCATAGAAAAAGTATGGCCAGTCATACAAAAAACTACTATGAAACTGCAATAAAAGAGAGGCTACATTTTTATTTAGCAACGTTCATGCAATCGCCGAAAAGTAAAATCCTTGAGTAGTAATTAATCATTACTCTCGGATTTTTTTTTCATTTAGCGATGTTCATACAATCGGCCCTTATATAAAGGATATGTTAAATATTGATCAGTAATAATGTCAAAGAATGGTAAAGTTAAAAAATTTGTTAAACCTGGAATAACATTTTCCAAATTTGATAAAATCCGAAATGAAATTCAAGAATTTAAAAAAATTATAAAATTTCATATGAAGAATATTAAAATTGTATAAAGCTTTAATATTTGATAAAATTTTAAAATATAATTTGGTTAAAATCGTAAAATTCGAAAACTGATTCAATTAACATTTTGATATGTGTAATTCTAAATTCTCTAAATGGAGAAATTCTAATGTATATAAAGTTAAAATGATAAATTTTAAAGACTTTAATTTTCAAATATATCCAATATTACAAAATTCAATTTCCTCTAATAAAATTAAATTCTTTAACTTTGACAAAATCAAAATCTCAAATTACGCGTACCATTTGAAATACTTTGGAAACGTATAAATTTGAAGGAGTTTGAAATAAACACCTTCTTCTCTCTCCCTCTGTAGTTTAGTGTTTGCGGGTAAAAATTGGTTAGCTAGGTTACCTAAGAATTCTTACGCACAATACCGATTGTCGTGAAATTTGGACAATAATGTAGAGAACGGATCAAGGAAGAAAAGATATGAAGTACCGATGTGTGCTTTGACCCTGGGGTGGATTTGGCGTAGAACTTAGAACATTCAAAATAACCACAGAAATCGATAGAGTGATGAATTCGAAGCAAAAAATTTTGAATGAAGTTTTTTCGATAAATCAATATTTTTCGAGATATTCACGATTGAAAATATTGATTTTTAATCTAAAAAATGCATGTTTGAGAGGAACCCGTTGTTTGATAGAAAAACGCGATTGGTTTTTTAACGATAACTTCCTTAATTTTTAAGATATTTAATCGCCCCAAAAACCATTGTACAGGAAATTTTAATGGCTGTGAAGTTAATCTAACTTGAACCCTTCGTTTTTGAGATTTTTGAGTTTAAAGGGCTTGAGGAAGGTGGTCCTAGCACATAAATGCGAACTTAAAACGGTGATATCTCAATTACTTGTTATCCCAGAGAACTAAAAAACATAACAACATTTTCTGAAACCTTAATTTTTGGGTTATTGTGAAAAAAAGAATTTTTTTTCAAAAATTTCAAAAATCATTTCAAAACTAAATTAAATTATTTTTCAAATCTAGGCATTCTAAACCGTTCAAACTTCTAGAACCTATTGTTAGTACCTCAATAAACTAGATTGTAAATGGAGGACGTTTGATTTTTAATTCTAGCGGTTCAACCATTTGTTTCATTGCTGATTTTTTCTCCGAAAAAACGAGATTTTATTTTTAACATAACTCCGTAAGTTTTTATGCTAACGAGTTTTACTAAAGCTCATTTTATAGGTCTTTTCAAGTATTTGAAAGTTCTAACAAGCTGTTCCATAAAAATTCGTCGCTTTATTGTTATTTAACGTTATACAGTTCGAATTTAGTTTTCGGTGAACAAACACTCATCTTCAACGAGCCACAACTTCGCTCGTATTGCATCTACAGATTTGCCATTTTATAAGATTTATTTCAGTCCTGAACAATTTTTTGAACCCTCCCCAAGAAAAGGTGGCTTCCACCCCAGGGTAGCTCACATCGGCACTATAAAACTTTTGTTTCTGAATCCATTCGCTACTTATTGTCGAAATTGCACATCAATCGGTTTTGTCTGTAAGAATTCTGAGCGAAAAACCGTCAAACACTGGACTACTGATAAAATTTGAAATTTAAAACTTGTGGAGATGAAGTAGGTCTGCAAAAAATTGAATTGTTGAATTTGATTTTTCCAAATCAAATCTATGGTATATAATGAAATGCCAATCTGTTTGATTCAAAAACTTGATAAGAAAGTCCTTACGAATTAACTTATAAATTTAAAATTTAAAGCACTTAAATAATTTTTTCAAACTTTACTTAATATATGAATATAAAGTATTTGAAAACAAACATTCTTCGAAATATTTCCCAATAAATTTGAATTTTCAGAAATGAAACAAATTGAAAATACTGAGTAAATTGTTATAACTGACATAATTTATTAAACCGTTCACTATCTTTCAACTAACTTTTTTTAATTAACCCGTAACATATTACATACAGTCAGAAACATTCAGATGTATACGGCTCATATTTAGAGGGAAATTTAAAGATAAAGTTAAAAACCAAACAGAAGATATCATATTTAAAATTTTATTTTTTATCAATAATGTTATCACATATACATATTACTTACTTCATATTTATGTATTTTTAAAATAAAAAAAGTAAGAAAAAAACAAAAAAGTGTTTCGTTAATTTTAATTTGCCGTATACATCTGAATGTTTCTGACTGTATATTGATTTAGTTAATTTCAATTAAAAAAAAATTTAAAGAATTTTAAAAAAATGATCCTAATACAAACCGCCTTCAAATTCTAAATAAATTCCTTACAAACTCCACTGGAAACCTGATTTAAACTGTAGGTAGAATATTATAAACGATCTTACTATTTTCTTTCAAATTTCCCAGTGTTTATTTTACTTTCTTCAAAATGCATGCTATTCAAACTTTAGACAAATTCTCAATCAGCTCAATGAAACACTGACAGTTTTCTAGAATCGACCTTAATCTCTTATTCGATCGTTAAAAATAACTCATTAGAGCTCCAAATCGTAATAAATTTGAATTTAGCAATGTACTAAATTACCACATATATTATAATATGAGTGATTTCAGCGGTCGAAGAGGGCGGTTTCGAAAAAAATATGGAGTAAGAAAAATATGAAAATATAACCTCAAAATAAAATTTTCTGAATCCTTTCGCTACTTATTGTAGGTGAAATACCACGTTTTTTACTTTCTTTTACGTAAGTAAAATAAAGTATAGTAATCATGAAAATTTTCGACCTTGAGATTATTGAAGATTTATCTGTTTTGAGGTCCCCTGAGTCCGAAAAAGTGGGTTTCGAAATGATGTCTGTCTGTCAGTCCGTCTGTCTGTCAGTCTGTGTCCTCTCTACAGCCCAGATGGCTTAACCAATCGAACTGAAACTTCAGATTTAAGCTTTTTGGATAAATTGGGAGGTCCCAGTGAATTTTACTTCAAATCGGTCCACCGGAAGTGGCCACTCCCTTGGGCCAGAAAATTTGTTTTGCAAATATCTTAAAAAGTATAAGGTTTACAAAAAATTACTAATACAAAATGTTTCCAAAAATCAAAAAAAAATAAAAATAAACAAATTAAAAATTAAAAAAAAAAATTTAAAAATTTTATAAAAAAAAAATTAAATATTGTTTTGCCAACACATAAATATACGTGTATATATAGCCTAATTATGCTAATTATAATTAATTTGCACACTACAGTGACATACTTCCGGTTTTTAATGCAAATATTACATAATTGAATGTGGATCATTTTTTCATGTTTCTTAACTTTTTTAACGACTTATTAGGGTTTGTAAGACTTAAGTATATATATCGTTTTATAATTGCAAAAATATTTCGCAACTCCTGCCCCCCCCCTCCACACCTTTTTACAGGGAGTTACAGCAGTTCTTGCATTTGTCATTTTAATTATTGTGTGTATTAGCCCAATTATGCTAATTATAATTAATTTGCACACTTCAGTGACGTACTGTATGTTATAAAAATATTTAGCCTACATGTATGTTAAATTGCCAAATCGGTCAACCGGAAGTGGCCACTCTCGGCCCGAAAATGTGTTTTGCACATATTTTAAAAAGTATAAGATTTACAAAAAATCACTAATACAAATTCCAAAAAATTAAAAGAAAAAATTTAAATTCATAAATATCACCTTTTATTTCTTTTACGTGTGTACTAAGGAGTTCAAAAAATTGAGTTTTGAAGTGGTGTCTGTTGGTATATACATATGACTGTCAATTTGTAGTCCAAATGGTTTAAGCAATCAAACTGCAACTTCATGTTTAAACTTTTTACATAAATTTTGGGGTCCCAGTTCCCAGCTCCCAGATTCCGTAAAACAGAAAATTTATTTTGCAAATATTTCAAAAATATACAATTTACAGAAAACATGAAATAATAAAAACAATCTTAATTAAGTTTGCGGGAAATTTGAATTATAAAAGTTTTTCAAAATTCGCTGTTCGTAAAAGAAAGTCGTGTGTTGGCCACACCTCCATTTTTTAATTAATACTAAAATCGCTTACTAACACTGAAAACATATTAATAATATTGAAAATCACAAACAAATCCCCCCTTAACCCATATCGTAACCAAAACATCCCTAACTTACAAATCTCTCCCCACATATCGTAATTCTATGAACTCCGAGAAATTCACGAACATATACAAATTCGAAAATGCGATAATTCGGCGAAAAAAAAGATATTTGAGCAAAGGCATTTGAAAGAGGAAGACTTGTACTATAAGATCCCATACATGGATTTTTGAAGAAAAAAAAAAATTCGCGGTTCTAGATAACCTCAAATATGTCAAAAAACAGTGTTTTTTGTACTTTTAGGTTAGAATATCTCATAAACCTGCCGTGATAGAGCAATTCTGAGCCCGGATTCGGTTTCAGCGTGAAAAAATACTTCGGAAACAACTACTCTTTGTCAAGAAGCGCAAAATTTTTGAAATGTTGTAGGGTAGTGTAATTATAGGCCCATTTGTCTTCTTTCATCTTTTTCTAAAATTTTTGAAAAAATAGTTAAATGCAAAATTCTAAAATTTTTAAACAAAACAAATTTTTTTTTCTGATAATCAGTTGGGATTCAGGGAATCTTTAAGCACAGAAACTGCGTTAAAAAAGTTGATGAATACTGTGAAGCTAAACATATGGCGCTGTTCATAGACTTGATGAATGCATTTGACACCGTCAATCATGCAATTTTACTTATTCCCGATGTCACAAAAAAGAGGCAATCTCTAGTTAAATAATATTTCCTCCCTTTCTTCTTTTATTAAATTGCGATTTATTTCATAATACAAATTCAACGTATGCTAATTTTATTTCTTTTTTTGCATGAATATTTTAACTGGAGAGCTAAATACTTATTTAACTGCCCAATTTGGTCGAGCTAAATATTTAGCTGAGGGAACAAAAATATAATCAACTTACAGGGAATTTGTGCTATGAAACAGAACGTAGAACAGAACGTGGTTTTCATCTTATTTATCTTTTAGACTATACCATACTAAGATTGAAGATTTACTCAGTGGCTTACAAGTTTATAGTAGAGGTGTCCCCGAAGGTTCGGTTTTCGGCCCTACACTATTTTTGGTCTATTTGAATATTCAATTTTCAAGGGAAATTTCAAAGGTGAACTAATAGCAATTGTTGATGACTTATGGCTAGTTTCACAAAAAGTCGCCTAACCATTTGTTAGTTAAGTGCCTGCCAATTTTAGCCTCCGGATAAATGTCCAAACCGTTTCAGAAAATTTTTTCAACGATCAATTAGTTAACCCTCTAATGCATAACTCCGCCTAAAGGCGGACTTTACGTTATCTTGAATTGTGTGACTACGTTATCATGAACATATTTTTGCTTAGTTTTTACATAAGTTATTCTCTTTTAAAGTACTCTCGTCATAACGGTTTGGTTTTTGTTGTTGTAATATGCACATATGTTGCACAACTACGAGTTGAAGTTAAAGTTTTGATAGAAAATGATTAAAAATTCATGCATTAGAGGGTTAACTATCGATATTGTCGATATATTTATACTTTACTCGACCCTATAAATATGACCAACATAGAAAAAAAATGAAATTTGTCAAAACAAAATGTAACCTTACTTTTTATTGTTTTATGGCTCGTTTGAGTTAAACGTTAATAGACGACAATAAAAATTTAAACATTAAAAAAATTCATACATTCATCATATCATTTCATACATACAACAATAATGAGCCAGCTAGTAAAAAAAAGTGATAAGTTACAAAATTGTTTAAAACCATCAAAAACAAGTATTTGGGAATAATTTGTGTCATTTTGACACAATGATTTTTTAGATAATCGGAAAAAAAATTGTCTTTTGGATATCACGAATTCCATGGAACGTACTGTGACAGTGTGCGAATGTTTTTACCAAAATTTAATAACAAATTACTTTTTCTAAAACAATTCTTTATGATTTATAATGACCAATTTATCTCTTCATTTAGAATATATTAAATATTTAAAAATCGCATTACTAATTACCAAAATATTTAACAAAATACGTATAACGTACATGTGACAAATTTTTTCCTCTGATTTTGAGTTGTGTACGTTATATACAATTACTTGCGAATTGGTTTGGACCTGAAAATCAATTTTTTTATCTAAATAGAGGGAGATATGCTAAAACATTTTAGTGCTGTTTTCATTTAGAATAAATTAATACTAACTGACTTTTCAATTTTTCACTAAATAACGTACATGTCACATGGATAACGTACGTGTGACACCATACAAACTTTTCTATGGCGAAAATTTTTTAATTCTTTATTCAAGTGCAATTCGTTGTGCAAGTGCAAAAACATGAAAAATTATGTCATATTTTAATGTCGAAATATTTCTTTTCTAAACAATATAGCTGTTATTATCATCTATCGATTCCATTTTTCAAGTTTGAGGGTTACATTTTTGTGGAATTCGTGATATATAGTTTCGAAATATAAAAACATTTTGGAGAATAAGAAGACAGACAAAACTACAGCGGAGCAAAAAAATGATGGTTGGGAAAATATGGAAAATGAATTCAATTCTCAAAGCATGGTCTTTACCAGGCATGCACAGCAATTGAAAACATTGTACGACCATCTTAAAAGAAACGTTCGGAAGGAAAAAGCTTCAGACAAGGTTACTGTTTATGTTCAAAGTTTATATTGCTTAATTCAAGAATTTCTATGTATAGAGAGACACTTTTCTAACTGGAGGCGGGAAAAAAACAATAAATATTTCCGAAATTTCATCAAAGGCTGAAATTTTTTAGTTCAGTTGGATGTTTTAACGATTGAAGATGAAAGTGAAAGTATGAGAACCGATAATAGTCCCTGTATACAACCAATAACCGTAACACCTGTTAGTACTACTTCTGAGAGTACCAAGTCAATAAAAAAGAGATCATCTCTTCGTGGTGTTTATGATGAACTCGCCGGTAGTATTAAAAATGATGGAATTAGTTTGGGCAAATAATGCAATCTTTTTCAAAACCCGCAGAAGTTTCCTGAAAATGGTTGTTTTGTTGCAATTAAAATCTCTACAAGTTAATTGAAAACATCCCGTAGCAAGAAACCTAAATGAATTCAATTAATTATTTTGATATAAGTATTTATATGTTAATAATTATTTGCACAAACCTAAGAGCAATACAAATTTGGTTTAAGGTGGAGATAGCGTTACATTTCTTTGTTTTTGGTGCTAAATCTTGCTCAAACAATTCAACTAATTTATCCACCGTTTCCTTTGAAAATCGAAAACGCTCTCTAAACTCCACATCCGTATATTTGGTGAAGAAGCAAGGCCTTTCTGGATATCGCCGCAGCCTAGGAATATGTATTGCTAAGCTCAATAAAAAACCATCATCGTTATCACAATCGTCATCGCTGTTTAAAACGTATTCAGATTCGATCATTTTCACTTTTTAATTGTCCACTGTACTAATAAATTAATAGTTTAATTTGCAAAACTCATGAAATCTAAAACGTTGTTAATTTTTATTTACAATTGACATCTACTATTAATTTTTGTTTTTTTGGTGAAAATCGGGGAGCTAAGTTGGCTAGAGATTTAACACTCAGTTAGTTGTTCTGGAACGTTTTTTTGACTAACGACCGGCTAAATCAAGTTAGCCGTTTAATATTTTTTTTGTGAAACTGGGCATTAGCATTTGTGTGTCTTGATAAGAGTTACCAGAATGTTGACATAAGCATGTATTGTATTGGCATTGCAGCAGAAATTAGCAAATATAAGTACTAATGGTAGAGCATATTACCTGCATGTTAAATCAATAGTGACTGATAGTGAGGATATTGGGAAAATGAAGTTTGGATTACGCTGTTCAGAGACTTTGAAATGAAAGGAGATCAATAGGGTAAATTCTCAAATCGTGTGCGGTACTTTATGGATACATATGAAGTCCCTTCAGAATATGTCAAGTTAGTGGTGATCGAAAAGATCGAGAACAAGGTGGCTGATCGTTTATATTGGTGGAATAATAGTTGAACGAAATGTCGAAGTTATACGATATTTGCACCAATAAGACTAACATTCGTAAAAAGTTTAGGCGAGAATTAATTGAGTAAATCATAAACGGTAGGCAGTGTAAGTTTGCAAAATCAAACACGGATGGAAAGAACTGCAACTAAAGAGAACTTTTTTGTTAACATCACAAAATGTGAATGGCTGATAACTAGTTACAATTCATCTAAGTATCATATTTAGGGTATAAAAATTTGCCTAGGTGGACATCTTCCAAAACAATGTAAGAAACCAAGACGGTCGATATCGTAGATATTGGGGGTGAACTGGAACCGGACTAGAACTGACTGACATATTGAAAATTATTTGAAATTTGGGTTATGATATTCGTTCGAGGGTTTCAAACATATTCCTCGAAAACCATTTGGATCGCGTTAAATCAAAATTTCTCTTTGTTGATTTTGAAATTAAAATCTCTCTTACTGGCAATGAGTATTTCAATAAGGGCCCAGAAGATTGTCGTATACTGAACGTGAAACAGTAGCTAATATAATTTCAGGTTTGCTTAGGAATAATATCAAAAGTGATTCACCTTATTATTTCTCGATTGTTTTAATAATTAACAACACAATCCTGAAGCTTATGGAGGGCCTACTGCACTACTTGTAGGATAAAGCATATCTAACCACAGTACAAAAATTGGTTTTCACCCATGTGAACATTTTTAATGGGCCATCAGTTTTTCAAATATTTCTGCAATTTTGGCAGAAGCGATCAATTGAATCAATTTCCTCAGAAACGATTGAGGAACATATTCAAATTTTGTAGCATATTTTAAGTTTGTTCTTCGACATTTTGGTTGAACTAAAAGATTAGATAAATTGAGTTTTTGGCAGAGGAGCTTGATTATTTGGAGTATACGGTTAATTCGGGAGGAATCACAATCAACAAGAAAAATTTTGAAACCATATTGAGATATTCATGCCCGAAAAATATTCGGTTTTTTTTACTGTCAAAGCCCTTAAAAGATTTGTTGTCAAATTTGAATTTGGCGTTGAATAACTGAAATCATTTAAGCTTTAGTTGAAAAGCCGTTGTTGGTGATTTATTTCACCAAGATGAGACTTGTTTCCATACTTATCTATACAGACTCCGCTGACTCCCTTTTAAATTTGTTGCTGATTATAACGCGAGCACTTAGACTTTGAATAAACAATTATTAATCCTTGTATAGCACATTGGGCTTTCGAAATGAGAGAATTTGATTGCGGTATGGAACATTGGGAAGAGAGACGCATGTAACACGTAGATGCCTTAAGTCAGACTGAGTCAATACTGCTTGTGTAAGAAAATCTATTTGAATTGAACTAGCCATATTTTATTACCTTACGTACGTGGATTATCTAGAAAGTTTCCGACCTAACAAAGATGCAAGACATTTCTTCTTTAAATTATTTTTTTCTACATAGTCTCCTTGTAAGTCTATACACTTCTGCCAGCGCTGCTCCCATTTCTTCAACCCGTCCAAATAGTACTTGGCGTCTTTCTCTGCAAAATAGTTGATTACGAAGGTAATATCCTCCCCATTCGATGAAAAGCTCTGTCCTTCGAGCACAACTTTTAGCTTACCAAAAAAAAGTTGCTCAGGGCTAGATCTGGTGAGTAAGGTGGGTCAAGCAGTTCAAACCATAATTCGTGGTTTTTCGCCATTACAACCGCCTTTTAAGAGGCCTTAAATGAGGCCTTTTCCCGCAATTTTCGCCTTCAGCTTATCAAGTAATGATGCGTAATATGTTCCTGTAATGATTTCTTCTTTTTGAAGATAATCGATTAAGATAACTACATGAAGTGGTTGTAGTTTTTGGACGCTTCGAACGTTCATCGACACCCAAGCTGGTACGGCCACGTTTAAATTCAGCTGCCCAAAATTTCACGGTGGAAAATGATAGTGCAGAGTCCTCGAACAGAGCATCCAGCTCGTCTTTGATTTGCGTATTCGTATTGCCTTTCAAAAACATATATTTACTGAGAGCTCGATACTCCAGTTTTCCCTATTCACACAAAATACATCGACTCACTCAAACGATTGTTAAACAACAACTACGCGTCCAAAATGGCTGAAATTTTGGATAGTACCTTTCAACGCATGTGCAAACACATTCCCATACTTTTGTTAATGAGTGCTGTTATATTCATGTTGAGGTCGCAACCTTTTCAGACAACTCATTTCATTATTCATCATCATCGAATTTGGAAAACTTTAGATTAAGGGTGGAAAAAACAGAAGATCCTTTCTTCGAGCTAAGATATGGCTTATAAATTAGAAATAATAAACCCAGATTAAACATCTCTAAGGTATTAGAACCTATTAGTGTAGATAGAACTAAGGAAGTTATTTTGAAATTATAAAACTGCCTAAGACGCATAACTTAAAATAGGCCTAGTAGGGAAATTGAGGGGTTTGCACTTTTCTATTACTACGAAAGGCTAAAAACCTTTTGAAAAAATATACATCGATATCTATGGTCCATTGGAAGAATCAAAATCTAAGACAAATTTTTTTTTGACGATTATCGATGGTTTTACCAAATTTGTTAGCTGTTTCTCACTTGCAGCACCACGAAAAATATCGGATAGGGGAAGAAAATCATTATATGCAGCATCTTTTGGTTGGCGAGTGGGGCCGAGAGAGTCCATCAAAGTATGACATCCATGCTGGCCAAATTAGTTCATAATGCAATATTATGATCGCATACGTAGATCACCGAAAGGGTCTACTTTAAATGAACTAGTTGTGGTGAAGAATGTGGGTTCTACAGCCACGGTTAATAAAGAAAACTAATACAAAAATATCGCGATCCCCACAAAGTTGCCAGTGTTCTCGAGAACGTTAGATACCTCTGATCGAGGATACAGAGGGTTTCCAAATTATAAGTAAAATGTTTCAGTAAGTTTATGATGTGCAAAGTGCAAGTGCTGAAATTGAAACCGTATCAGTTTATGCAGTTAGGTGATGGCTTGCTCAAATTTTTTGCGAACAAATTTGTTAAGCATAGTTTTGGCTTCAAAAATAAAATGAAATATTTTAACTAATGTTAATTTTAAATTTCGGTGAACTTCCCTTTAACTTTAATCACCATTTATTGCAATTTCATATGTCCAAGAGACGTCCAAGAGACTCATCGCTTCCTTTTATATCGGTAAAATGACGTATGTTGATTAATTCACGTGAAGTTTGCCCTAACTTTGTCCTAAAATTACAACAACAAAATTTAGGACAAATTTAGGAAAAACTTCACGTATTTGTCGACAGGCGTGAAGTTTGTCCTAAAATTGTCCTATTTTTTTACGTCTGAGAATGTATTGGTTAAATACATTGAATCTCTCGTTATTATGAATTTTTTTTTTTTCAAATTTTGAGATTTTTGATATTACCTGAATAAACAACATTTAAAAAAACAATTTGTAATTTTTCAACGTCAAACAATAAAAAATATTTTATTAGATAAGAGGAAAAACAGAATCTGGTTATCTATATAATATGTAAATACAAGAACACCCTATCAACAAATTGTTAGTAATATCGATACAAAAGCTCGCTTTATCGAGACATGGTCATTAGAAGTAGTCCTTATAGGCGTTTCATAAGCATACTGTTGGCTTCGTTAACGTTCTTTCTACCGTCTGTGAGCGATTCGAAAAAATTTCATGACGCGTTCTGGGGTAAGATATTTGGAAGATATCATTATCGAGGAATAGTGAGCCCTTATGGCATAGCGATAGATTTAATAAAGTTTTCTATACCGTAAAATCAGAGTTTCGAAAAAATCCCGTGATGCGTTATCGAGTTATGATCTTTCGATCCTCATAGGTGATTCGCGAGCACTTGTTGCTTAGCGTTGGGTTTGTTGAAGTTTTCTCTACGGTTCGTGAGAATTTCGAAAATTTTCCATGATTCTGTCTCGAGTTTGGTCTTTAGAAGTAATCCTTATGTGAGATTCGCGAGCCGTTGTTGCATAGCGTTGGATTGGTTGAAGTTTTCTCTATGGTTCGTGAGAGTTTTGAAAATTTTCTATGATGCTGTCTCGAGTTATGGTCTTTAGATGTTATCTGTATGGAAGATTCGCGAGCCCTCGTTACATAGTGTTGGATTCGTTGAAGTTTTCTCGTCTAAACAAACAGGGTAATTAAATCTGTCGATGCATTGCTGAGATATAAATAATTTTATTTATCATATTTGTTCTGATATAGAATTCTTCTCTTGTCTAACGGCAAATAGTCCATCCTACCTCTCTTTTCAAATGCCAGCAATAACGGAAAAGTGATGTAATTTTTGGGTGACAGTTAATTTTAAACTAATTTATTAATTTCTCACAACCTTAAAAATACAAATTTATGAATTAATTAAAATAATATTACAAAAATATAAGGTAGGTCATTCTTTGCGAGGCAGTGGTGAATAAACTTGACAATAATATTAAATTTAAATAAAATATAAACTATCAAAAACCACAAAATATAAATTTTAATTTATTTTCTAAACATAAAGCCAATATATTTATTTTCAAACAACCAATCCTTAATTAAATTCATAGTTTTTCTATTATTTAACTGCGCGCGTAATAGTTGAGGCAAGCGATTAAAAAATGTGGGAGCCGAAACTAAGAAGTACCAAGTAGTAGTTATTTGCAAAATACAATAAACGTTTGTTTATTGGCTTTCACTAATAAATCCGGGAACAGAAAGGAAGTTTCTGAAATTATTACGAATGTTGTAAACAGTACTTAATCTCCGAATTCGACGCCCATTTCGAAATGCCTGCTCATGTGAAAAATGGACTTAAAATAAGGGACATAGAAAAACTGGATTGGGTATGTAATCTAGCATTACAAAATATTGCATTACAAAATATTGCAAATGCAAAATGTTGCAATTATAAAATATTTCAATACAAAATATTGCATAACAATTTCCCGTACATTTTTTCTCTATTCTGAGGAAAATTAATTGAAGAAAAATGACATCGAATAATTTAACTTAGAATTGTAGAGGCTAACGGCTTCGGAAACTCTCACGGGCACGCGGGCGGTCGCTCCGCTCCCCCCCGCTTAGCCCTCCGAGGGGCCTTAGAAATGAACTTCGGGGGACGTAGGAGCCGGGATAAGCAAACATGTCGCACTGCGTGCCGCACGTAGGAGCGCATTATATAGAATTTATTAATGATAAGTATTAGTGACACGTGGCCAACCCCTATTAGAATTGTAGAGGCTAACAGCTTCGGTAACACTCATGGGCACGCGGCAGGTCGCTGCGCGATAAGCGCTCGCGAATCTCACATAAGGATTACTTGTAAACAGCATAACTCGAGACAGCATCATAGAAAATTTTCAAAACTCGCACGAACCGTAGAGAAATCTTCAACGAATCCAACGATGTACAACAAGTGCTCGCGAATCTCCCATCAGGATTATTTCTAAAGACCATAACTCGAGACAGCATCATAGAAAATTTTCAAAACTCGCACGAACCGTAGAGAAATCTTCAACGAATCCAACGATATGCAACAAGTGCTCGCAAATTTCACTGAAGGATTATTTTTAAAGATCATAACTCGAGACAGCATCATAGAAAATTTTCAAAACTCTCACGAGCCGTAGAGAAATCTTCAACGAATCCAACGATATGCAACAAGTGCTCGCGAATCTCACATAAGGATAATTTCTAAAGACCATAACTCGAGACAGCATCATAGACAATTTTCAAACCTCGCACGAACCGTAGAGAAATATTCAACGAATCCAACGATATGCAACAAGTGCTCGCGAATCTCACATAAGGATAATTTCTAAAGATCATAACTCGAGACAGCATCATAGAAAATTTTCAAAACTCGCACGAACCGTAGAGAAATCTTCAACGAATCCAACGATATACAACAAGTGCTCGCGAATCTCACATAAGGATTATTTCTAAAGACCATAACTCAAGACAGCATCATAGAAAACTTTCAAAACTCGCACGAACCGTAGAGAAATCTTCAACGAATCCAACGATATGCAACAAGTGCTCGCGAATCTCACATAAGGATTATTTCTAAAGACCATAACTCGAGACAGCATCATAGAAAATTTTCAAAACTCGCACGAACCGTAGAGAAATCTTCAACGAATCCAACGATATGCGATAAGTGCTCGCGAATCTCACTGAAGGATTATTTCTAAAGACAATAACTCGAGACAGCATTATAGGCAAATTTCAAAACTCGCACGAACCGTAGAGAAATATTCAACGAATCCAACGATATGCAACAAGTGCTCGCGAATCTCACTGAAGAATTACTTCTAAAGACCATAACTCAAGACAGCATCATAGAAAATTTTCAAAACTCGCACGAACCGTAGAGAAATCTTCAACGAATCCAACGATATACAACAAGTGCTCGCGAATCTCACTGAAGGATTATTTCTAAAGACCATAACTCAAGACAGCATCATAGAAAATTTTCAAAACTCGCACGAACCGTAGAGAAATCTTCAACGAATCCAACGATATGCAACAAGTGCTCGCGAATTTCACTGAAGGATTATTTCTAAAGATCATAACTCGAGACAGCATCATAGAAAATTTTCAAAACTCTCACGAGCCGTAGAGAAATCTTCAACGAATCCAACGATATGCAACAAGTGCTCGCGAATCTCACATAAGGATAATTTCTAAAGACCATAACTCGAGACAGCATCATAGAAAATTTTCAAAACTCGCACGAACCGTAGAGAAATCTTCAACGAATTCAACGATGTACAACAAGTGCTCGCGAATCTCCCATCAGGATTATTTCTAAAGACCATAACTCAAGACAGCATCATAGAAAACTTTCAAAACTCGCACGAACCGTAGAGAAATCTTCAACGAATCCAACGATATGCAACAAGTGCTCGCGAATCTCACATAAGGATTATTTCTAAAGACCATAACTCGAGACAGCATCATAGAAAATTTTCAAAACTCGCACGAACCGTAGAGAAATCTTCAACGAATCCAACGATATGCGATAAGTGCTCGCGAATCTCACTGAAGGATTATTTCAAATGACCATAACTCGAGACAGCATCATAGAAAATTTTCAAAACTCGCGCGAGCTGTAGAGAAATCTTCAACGAATCCAACGATATGCGATAAGTGCTCGCGAATCTCACTGAAGGATTATTTCTAAAGACCATAACTCGAGACAGCATCATAGAAAATTTTCAAAACTCGCACGAACCGTAGAGAAATCTTCAACGAATCCAACGATATGCAACAAGTGCTCGCGAATCTCACATAAGGATTATTTCTAAAGACCATAACTCGAGACAGCATCATAGAAAATTTTCAAAACTCTCACGAGCCGTAGAGAAATCTTCAACGAATCCAACGATATGCAACAAGTGCTCGCGAATCTCACATAAGGATAATTTCTAAAGACCATAACTCGAGACAGCATCATAGAAAATTTTCAAAACTCGCACGAACCGTAGAGAAATCTTCATCTTATCAAATAAAATATTTTTTATTGTTTGAGGTTGAAAATTTACAAATTGTTTTTTGAAATATTGTTTATTCAGGTGATACCAAAAATCTCAAATTTGAAAAAAAAAATTCATAATAACGAGAGATTTTGTTTATTTAACCAATACATTCTCAAGTGAAAAAAGTTAGGACAAATTTAGGACAAACTTCACACTCGTGTTGATTAGGGTTAAGATAATTAGAAACTTTGTATTATTCAAAATTACAGTAAATGAAAAAATGATGCAAAAATATGAAGAAATGAAATAATTCCCTTATTAATTTATATTTGCCTTTATAAAAATTGATGCAAATAAAAAATTATTATTATTATTTTAGCACCTTTGACCTTAGAGGAAAGAAATGCCGCCTTTAACCTTCTCTTTTCCAAGATTTTTAGAAATGCAATGAAAAATCACCCAATTTTGTGGGCGATATTTCATTTTTGCTTTTGAACGTTACATATTTTTATGAGGCTTTTCTGCAATGTTTGGGTATATTTTTTGGGCGATTTCGCTTAGCACCACAACGTTGGTAATTTTTTCGATTTATACTTGAGAAGGTTTGTCATATCTGCCAACAAAAAATGCTGGTAGAAACGGCACTCACCTTTAAATGATTATATTGTGATACCAACTTTTTACCAACAAAAAAAGTAATTGAGATACATTATGCACTTCAATAACTGTAAGAAGGCCACTGAACTGGATCACGTCACATTATTACTTCATTGATTGAAAAACGAAAGGAAACGAATGTTGTTCAAATGGATCACATTTTATAAGAAAACGTAACCACAAAAAATAAAATTATTAATTATTTCGCTGATACTATTTACATACTATAGGTACATATCTTATTTATAATGTTAAAATTACAAAAAAATAAATAAGCAGCAAAAAAAAACTTAACCGCAATTACATGTTTTCGATTTAAATTATAATATTTTTAACGTGTACAACAAAAACAAAATTTTTACAATAATTGTAGTACTAAATTGATATTTTTGTATTTAATATTTAAATTAAAGATATAATTAATCTGTGCGCACATACAGCTGATTTAGCTTTAATTAGATCGATATTATAAAACAGGAAGCTTTAATTTGCAGCTATTAAACTTGCAAACAAAAAATTGTTCACGATAACAATATTCAAATTAAAGCTAATTATAAAAATAATTACTAAACCAAATTAATTTTTGTGACTGATTAATAGCATTTAAATGCAACTAACAGTACCCAGATGAATACAAGATAGTACATTGTTGTATTATATTTTATAATGAACATTTAATTTGCATACCGTTTTCGCGTGTTTGTTTTTTTTTTTAATATTATAATTGTTTGCATTTCGGTTTACTTACATATATGGGTACATATATGTACTTACTTTTACTTATATATTCAAGTGTATATGCTATATCGTGTTGCATGTTTTTACACTGCATACGTATACAACTATTAAATCGTCATCAACATATGTTTCAATGTTGCTCGATTTAATTAATTTTTGTTTTCACTAAATACCCGAAGGTATATAAAAGTACATACGATTATTAATTTAAAGCATTTGATCAGACTAGAGTGTATCTCCTACGATTTTTACAATGCCACTTCTTATCTATATGCATTTGATCCTCTTTGTGCCAATAGCATATTAATAGTTTCATTAAAAAAATAAGTTTTCGATAATTTTGACGTTCACAGGAATGGCACTTAGGCTAGGGTAGGTGTAGGTGGCGGCCCATTAGGACCAGGCATAGACACAAAATGGTCCATAGCCATACCACGATTTATTGTTTATTCTCCAACTCATTGGAACCATTTTCAAAACCTGGGCGTAATCTTAAACTTCTCTGGGGAACAGAAATGCTAAACTTTCCAAACAACTCTGGGCACTCAACCCTAGAACATAGAATATCGCGACCAAACACAGCACAGGCTATGTTGCGTCAATAACCTAGACTTTGCACTTAGCAATAAAAGGTGATTTCGGTATGGTACACGAATGTATAAATCTCGATTGGGAGACGGTAAACGTCGCAGTGCATAAATCAAAAACTGTTTCTGAATGCTTTCAATTCAATCAGCATGCATCCGATAGAATGGATGCCATATAACTGCATCCAACTCTAAGACGGACCTAACATAGGGATCATGAAAGTCTCCACAATGTCTCTTAATTAATCCTAACACGGAATATGCCCTACTAATTATGTAATCAATGTGTTTATTGAAATTTAGGTTAATTGAGAAAATGACTCCAAGAGCTTGAATGTCACACGCTCGCCCTATTTGTTCATCCATCAAGACATATGGAGCCTCGATACCAGATTTCCGGGATCTTGTGAAAGATAGAACTTTACATTTATTAGCATTCAAAGACAACTTATTAAAAATACACTACTCACAAAATATATCAAGTTCATGCGCAAGACGTTCCGTGTCAGTAAAAGCAATAATGTTGGCATACATTTTTAGATCATCTGCATGCATATAGAAGAAATCTACAAAAATTAAAGCTCTGAACCACGTCATTAATAAAAATTATAAAAAGTATTGGTCCTAGGTGACTACCTTGAGGGACACCAGAAGGTACGTTATATCGCCAGAAATTGGAATGAAATCAGTACCGAATGCCATCAATTTCTGTAAAAGAATCTTATGATTTATTTTATCGAAAGCTTTAGAAAAATCGGCGTAGATTACATCAACTTGCCCGCGAGCTCCCACGGCGTCAAATATATGGCAGGAAAAAGTCATTAAGTTAGTAATGGTAGATTTATCCTGTAAAAAACCATGTTGGTACTCACTGATTTTATTTTGCAAATGAAAATCAAGTCTTGATTTAACTAAAGATTCAAAAAGTTTAGGAATCACGGATAGAATTGAAATACTCCTGTAGCAAGTAAAGTCGCTTCTCCTGCCTGATTTAAAAGTCGGTCTAACAAAAGACAATTTCCACACCTCAGAAAAGGAAGTAGTTGGAAGATTTAAATTACAAATGAAGTATTGGCTGACATATAGTATGTGCGCATTTGTCAGCTTTTAAACAGTGTAACCCATTGAGCACCTCAGAGAAAGTAAACTGAAACCTGGCAGAAGATAACAAATCTAACGACGTCAAATCATTACTCATACGATACCGTCCTCATCGAGCGAGCTATGGAAAAAATTTGCAAAAGCGTCACAAATTGCTTAAGAAATGAGAACATATGACAGACGTATTATTTTAAGTCATCACACACAGATAGCCCTGTGATTTCCTCTTCGTATTTAGGAACCTCTATCTGTAGGATATACATTTTATACAAGAAATCATTCAAAAATCTAAACTCCTTACACAGGTCACGGTACTTTCGTTTAGCATTAATGTCACCAGTTCGTTTAAAAGCCTTAAATAATTTAGACATGCGATTAGCAATATTTTTCAAGCGAAAATTAAACGATGGCTCAGTGTAAACGGAGTTTACAAGTTTTTTTTGGTACAAATAACTTAAAACCAGTATTCAAAACTTGATAAAATTTAGACACGGCTTCCGAGATATTCAGATTTTGGAACAGAGTTGTCCAATCAACGTTTACGAGAAAACTGATCAAAGAAGGCACATTGGCTTTCTCAAAATTATAATTAAAGTCATTACTAATACTAAATACACAAGAATTAAAATCAACAAAATAAAATTTAATCAAAAGTGGGGTGTGATAGATGCTGGAATGACCAGCCAAATCAAGACATGACTCAATTTCAAGGTCATCTAAACATGAAAAAACCAAATCCAAAATACGTCCATGATAGTTGAAAACAATGTTGAACTGACGAGTCCCAAACTCTCCAAAGGTATCTAACATCTGGTTAGAAAGCTCCAGGCAATTTTCGGTAAATTAAAATCGCCTGCAAATAAAATATGGTCATCGCTATTCATTAACGGTAATAGCTCATCATTAACAAAATTCACAAAACCTTTGTAGACATCAGCGGTACTGCCATACGGAACATACGCAGAAACCAAGAATAGCCAAAACTCACCAGATTTGACTTTAACAATAAGTGACTCGTCATTGTGACATAATAGATTTACGCATTGAAATATTTAATCATTTTGCAATCTTTAATTGTGTCGTTCTCGGGCTCACGATCCTAATAAAATACAGTGTAAGATGGTGGAAAATATTCTTCTGAGTTAAAATTGATGTTTAACCAGGTGTCAGTAAAAATGAAAATATCTTAATCATTACACAAAAGTGATGAATAAATTGCACTAGGCTTGGAGCGTATCCCACTGTTATTATGATAATAGATATCAAAACTGTTGCTGTTGTTCGATGTATTGTGTTTGTTACATGTGACAAAGAATCGTTGGTAGTTCTATTTATGTATATTACTATTTATTTGATTAGCATATGATTCGAAAACAGTCTGTCCACTAAGCCACAGATCTGTTGACAGTGCATCATTAAACTTATCCTCATACACAGCAACTTTGAAAGAAATGAATTGAACGCTGTTCACGTCGCGGTTTTTTGGAACAAGTGACCAGCATTCAATTTCATTTTCTGGAACACTCAACTTCTCGCCCAGATATTTTTTCAAGTTCTTATGGATTCAGTACTGGGATGAAGGTGATTGAAGTACAACCATTTCTTATTCTTCACTAAAACTGTTTGCAAATGGTCGTTAAAACACCAGTACCCATGATGGTATCCTCAAAACACCTGCCGTTTGATGTTAGATGATCGACGGCCGCTGAATTACCTAATAGGAAAGCCAAGGTTTCTGTCGCAGAAAAAAAAAAATTGAATATTGTGCGGAAATAATTTAAAAAAAAATCAAACAATATGTGACAAAGGAAAACATGTATTTTGGTTATCAAATTTTCTGAAAACAAAGTTTCCAATACAATTGAAGACATGAGTGGATGAAGGTGATATGTAACATTTTTTTTTAATTTTGATTTTTTTACATGAAAGAAGTTGTTATGTCCGTATATGCATTCTGTCCCAGTAAATCTTTGCAAAACGAAAGAAATTTGAAGCGGATGAAGATTAAACTATACTAAGAACAAGTATTTTAAAACGAATCGTAGAAACTTTGGAGCTCGTTTCTGTAAAATTATGAAAATGTTACATATCACCTTCATCAACTCATGTCTTTAATTATTGCTTACTGAACTTGAGAACTGATGACGAAATTTATTACTTATTTCATATAAAAATGGCTGAAAAGAACAGGAAATAAATTGCGTGATGATAGCAGCATAAATTAAACTTCAAGAAATCAGCAGCCTTTATTACCATTCCAATAGCCAAACTGTTTATAAATTAACGCATAAAAAATATAAAAAAGTATCAAAACCTTCATTCACCCATAATAACACAAATAATTGCATGGTTACTACAAAACAGAATTTTTAAGATAATTGGTCGCAAGTTTCCAGTCGAAAAAAAAATTTAATCGACATCAGCCGAAGTTAACAGGATTCAGGATATATAGATTGCATTAAAAACTAACTCGTCGAAAATATCGGAAAATCATAATAGACCAAAAAATATTTAAAATTGAAATAAAATCATCCTCTAGAGTAATTTATCTAGAGATGGAATAATTTTATGTGATTTGTCATTAGCTGCCCCTGGGAAAAGATTCGGTTTAAATTTCCTTTTGGAAATCTTTAAAAATTCGATTTTACATTAATTATTTAAAAATTGATATAAAATTAGCCTCTAGAGTATCGTGTCTACAGATCGTTTCCATTGAAATGATTTGTCAATAGTCATAGCTGAAAAAAATGAGTTGGAAAGTAAAAAAAAGGATGATAATGCAGATTGTCGTATCCCAACAGAGAATAAAAAATTTAGCCGAAAGTTATTATGGATGCTTGGTATGCAAGAAAGGCTTTTGTCAATAGTCTTACGTGGCAAAATCCGCGTCACCTGGAGTGCTACTTCTGAAAGTGGACAAAGTTTCAAATGACTTAGAATCGAATTTTTCATATTTCTCACTGGAACCTTCAACTGAATTTTTTCCCAGAGATACCTATCAACAAATCACTTCACAGTTCAATCCACCTCCATACATAACAATCTAGAGGCTGATCTACAACATTTCTAATGATTTTTTGGAAACCGAATTTCCCCAGATTTCCTACGGGGAACTGTAATTTCCAGCGACACTTATAAACCACATTAATGCAATCCATCTCCGAACGCAATGCTCTAGACTAGAGGCTAATTTTATACGAAGTTGCCAATAATTTTTGGAAAATTGAACTTGCCCAGATTTATTACAGAAAACTTGGTCTACATTTTTTCCAGGGATAGCTGTAGACAATCCGTCTTTAGACATAACACTCTAGAGGCTGATTTTATACAAAGTTCCTAATGATTTTTGAAAAATTTAAGTTTCCCATGTTTCCTATATGGGAAACTTGAATTATATTTTTTCCCAGATGACAAATCACATCAATGCAATCCATTGTCAAATATAACCCTGCCCTGTAAAGGTAGATTTTATACCAATTTTGAATATTTTTTAGAATCTGGATTTTCCTTAATTTTCCACTAGAAAGTGGAACAACATTTTTGTACGTATGAGTGTTAACAAAAATCTTCAATGGTAAATTTTGACTGATCACTAACGTCTGACGTTATTTTTATTTTCGACTTGGATAACAGAATCTGCGTCACCTTTTAGGTAGTTTAGTTTTTCATTTCGGTAATCCAAATATACATCATATCGACACCTTAGAGCACCGAAGTGATATGTCCATGCTTTGACGGTCCACAAGAATGTCTCTAAATTCGAAAATATTTGGAATTTTCATTCGATGCCTTGGAAATAGTGCTATGTTCAAATAACAGAACCATAAATGATAAAGAATGCCTTTCTGAAAGCCTAAATTTGTATTTACCACAAATTATACAAGTGCACTTATCACTTGTGTGCTCCAATCACAAAATCAAACAAAAACAATAAAATTTAAAATGATGAACAGAACGACTACCAGAAACAGTTAGTTTAAAAGGTGAGACGTAAAATTGAATTGCTAATGCTGATTAAGTGAAAATTGGCGGCGTCATTAGTATGAAAGGGTTAATAATATATAAAACTCTTGTGTAATAAAAGCGAATTAACATTGAAAATTTCATAATTAATACAGTGATAATGTAATACAGTGAAATAGTGATCAATATCTACCAAGTAGTGCAAAATCATATTATTTGCCTTATGTTTACGAATGCGTGTGTGTATTGTGTAAGTGGGTTCAAACGGTACATTCGCTTGATGAATTATTATCCAGCTGGTAGGTCTTCTTAGTAATATTTCAATTACTTTAAACTAAAAAGGATACTTAATTTTTTCTTTTAATATTGTATTGATAGAAATTTTTGGATAAGGATTTAGGTAGTTAAAGAATTTTACTATTAATAATGATTATTATTTGATATCGTTTAAATTTAAAACAAAATGACCACAAGTCATGAATGTTCAGTTTTGCAAATTTTCATATCGTAAGCTACTTATGTGATGTTCTAAGGATAGACCTTCTTGCCTAGATGTGAAGCTTCTGTTAAAAAAAATTAAAAAAATCAATCATCGATTACTGTTTTGACCATCACAACCACAAGTCGTTATCTAAATAATGCGGAACTAAGTTTATAGATATAAATGAAGATACTGCGCTTTGTTTACTTGATTAATTAATTACACTCTCTGTACAGATGGATGTACCATCATCGTAAAAATTGTACGAAATCATGAAATATTTGGTTGGCTTGCTTGCAGTAGTCCTTATATTTGGTTTAAGATTTGATGTTTATTTATTTCAAAGATTTTCAAGCTCGCCTTTGCAAGTAATCCAGAAATTGATGATTTGGTGTATTTAGATGATTAAGTGGATGATTGGCGAAGCCCATTTTCTGGTGATTTTTGGGAAGACAGGATGTCTCATTAAAATCCTCCTTTAGTATCTGTGATTCCAATGTGTCGTCAATTCATCAACTTAATTTATAACATTTAGAGAACTGGCGGAACTTGAAGAATTTAGAGTATAGTATATCTGATTGTTCTTTCAGAATTTCTAGAGTAAGAAGAGTTATGAAATTTTTAAATCCACTAGGCTAGATATGATTTATAAAATTTGAAAGATTTATAAAAATTTATAAAATTGATTTAATTTATAGAATTTATAAAGTTTACAGAATTTATAGAATTAAAAGCCATTTATAGGGTTTAGAAAATTTAAATAGAGAATTCTCTAAATTATATAAATTCTGTAAACTCTCTACAATTTTTTTAAATTTAAGGAATTTAGAGAGTAGAGTAGAGAGTATCATCAAAATTAAACTTTGAATTTATAGAATTACAAAGCGCTTTCAGAGTTTAAAGAATTTTTAAAATTTTAAATAATTGCGGACCATTTTAATAACAAAAATATACAGAGGTATAGATGACTTCAATTTTTTCCAGTTTAGCTAAATTTCGATGATCACACCAAGATAACAGTTACATGATCATTCGGTTGATAATTGCGAAACTGCTTTCTCCTCAGATTTAATATTTTTGTTTCCAAAAAGTAAAAGTTTAGTTTTCAAAAAGTTCGTTTCATAAAACTACTCTTATACTAACTGGACACTTTGCAAAAATAATAGAAATTGGGTATTTAATGGTTATTACTGATTTACATTAAATTCGTCGTAGAATTTAGAAAAGTGTTAAGATTATTTCTTACCACGCCGCGCTGCTGAGCTTGATTCTCTCCTCAAGCGAAAAATTGATCTGCAATAGCGTTCATTAGGCTGATCATATGCAACCTTCACCAAAATTTTATAATTATGGTAAGAAAGGCATCAGTCGACACCATAATAATGAATCATAGATAGAATTAATATATAAGCCCGTTTAATAATTTAATGCGGTACAACAAACCTAATGTTGAATGATTATTGTTAGTGGTTTAACTTTTAATTCGCGGTCAAATTAAAATTGCTGACCGATAATACCGAAACCGTCAACCATTCGAGTATGACAAAAAGTAACAATCACTTAACAAATTTAACTTTTTATTTGTAAAATTGTTTTGCACCCTGGGATTGTCTAAAAACAACGACAAACCTTGTAAAAAGAAACGGTTGTTTTATTGGTTTGAATTTTGCGATTTGACTGCTACTAAAATAATATCGAAAAATTGCAAACCAAAGTTATGTAGCTTTACTTGTTACAAGTTTTCACGTTTAAACATTAATTTAGTAGTCAGATAATTACGGTGCTGTATTACCTTATTAAAGCACAAACTTTAATTTTATCTGTACCATACATTTTTATTCTGACAGAAAAAAATTAATTACAATCTTCTAAGCTTCTAATTCCCAAAATTGTTGAATGGTTCCGAAGGTTTGAGATTTGGGAGTTATAAGCCAGAATAAGCATAGCCAAATACACAAAAGCATGTGGCCGATGCCAAAAATGCTTATTGACCCTTCCTAGAGGTTTAGTGGCTGTACTGAACTAAACTCTGTTACTTTTCCTACTGGCTACTGTTTTATTTTGACTGATATGGTGATAAAATTTGTCAAAATTAGGCAGTAATATCTGGACTGAAGAAACTATGAATGAAATAAATCAAAATACGTAGGAGAGTAAACTGGATTTATTCACGGGAACTTTTATAATTTGAAATATGTAAATAACACTGTAAAATTTGTAAAAAAACTAGTAAAACTGAGCCATTTGTTGTTAAATTGAAAGTGTGATGGAAGGTGTCTGAAAACATATTGTAATTTTTTGTTTTTATACCTTGTGCTTTCGTATATTTGGCGCTGATGCACATCATGAATATTTCTCTCCATACAGGTCATGATACACCGGGACATCATACATTTTTTTATTGTTTTATTTTAAAGAGTACTTTGAATCCGAGATAATTCAGTACTCACACCAGAAACCAATAGTTTGCTAGTTTATCATTAACCTTTTAAGATAGCGAATGGATAAGAAAGTTTCTTAACCTACTAAATAAATCGAACTCGAAAAAAAAATTCTGGGGTATTTCTGCACAAAACATAAAATTAATTTACAATTATATGTAGAAATTTAACTCTTAAAATAATATTTAAATACCTAAATGTGGTAACAAGAAACCAAATTACACTTATCAATTTTACCGTGTTGACGATTCATGTACAATACATCCATCCAAGTATTGTTGTGATATTGGTATATGCCTCGCCCTTGTACAATTCGGCCGTTGTTGTTAGTATAATTAAATTCCTTCATACGATTGAAATTGCAGGTGTATTCAGGGATTCCCTTTCAAGTGATGGCGTAGCCTTTTCAAATTTATTTAGTTAATGCTCTTGATTGAGATTACATTTATTTTATGTAAATTCTAATTTCGAATTCCTTACTATACATGTAACATGTAAGTATATGGTTGAACTTCCATTTGACAAGAATTTTGCAGAACAATAACAAGCCACACAGTTTTTAGCGGTTAAAATAACACAGCACAATACCATACACCAAAAAGTAAAGAAATGCGTTTATTCAAAAAAAAAACTCAACAACTTTTTGTTATTATTTTTGTACTTATTTATGTAATGTTTTATGTTATTTTGTACAGTTTTATGTTATTTTAGGCAGTTTTTATTTTTTTTATTGTAAAATTTACAAACTTGATTTTTAATAATTTTGGTCACTTCTTACTGTTCAAGTTTTGGTTTTATGATTTTATTAGTACGTTATAGATATAATTTAAAATCGGTTTTAATTACACATTTACTAACCTTTTTTTTTTTTAAAAAAAATATTCCAAAAAAAAATGTAGATGTATAAAAAAATATCAACTAACAAATTTTCGAAATCTATGCAAAAAAATAGACTGTCGCGGGCTAATTCTTTACTCTCTCGGAAACACTACAATTCTGCAGTTCAATTAATTAATGGCATGTCACCAACTCATTTACCGGCAATGGTATTTTGTAACTTGTTGCACTTTGTAGGGATAAAAAAATATATGACGTTCGGATACCACTGGGGCGTGGTACAAGTAAAAGGAAATGCGGTGAACCAGTAGCTACAAAAATGTGCAGAAAAATAATTAAGTTTTATAAGAACAGACTTTTGTTAAAAGAAAAATTTGATTTTTGTTTACCTCAATCGTAAAAATTAACAATGAAAAATCAAATGGTTGCGCGTTACTAAGAGGAGTAAAAGCAGACAATGCAGAAAATAGTCATAGAACAGAAACCTAATTTTCATGTAGTTTGTACTATTGCCTACAAAAGTTGCTAAAATATATGAAAACATAACAAAACTTAGTTTTCACGATTTTGTTGGCAGCAACAATCGCCTTTTTCATATAAACATTTGCAATTATAATGAGGGATTTTCCCAATATCGATTTTAGTTCTTTTTCCCCACGCTTGAGCAGTGCTGATTAATTATTTTTTATTTACATACATACCAAAACAAGTAAAATCATGTTTAAAAATACAAGTTTCTTGTCTAAATTAGTGGATGCCCCCATACTTTTTTTATGATTAATAAAATTGAGTATGTTGCGATTAATAAATAAATATCAAATTTTAAAATTAATTTAGTCGAAATTAATAATTTAATGAAACATTCAAGACACATTTATTACCATATAAAACTACAATACATACGAAATATTTTAGCCGCCAGCCAGCAAACGTTGGAATTATATTTGGGAAAGTCACTAATTGTAACAAAAAATAACACCGAGCAAACGGCGCAGTGGTTAAAGCTACGGCGGTTGGATCGGGAGGTACCGGGTTCGAATCCCTGTAGGGGCGGGATGCAAAAGGAATTTTTCATCATCTGATTACGATCGGTGATGACGATAAACACATCTATGACCCCCTACAAACAACAAAAAATAAGGTGATCTATGATCACACTCACAACAATGAATACAGAAAAAAATTATGAAGTATCTTTTTATGGTTATTAGCCTTTAAAGGGTCGCAAGAGGCGCTACGATCGCCACTAGTTAAAGGTGAACAGCAATTCAGCGTTTATTTTTATGTGTATTATTTTTTAATTATTTTGTCGCTGAATAAATAAATATAACTTTTATGTGCAATAAATGATTGTTTTGAACCGAAATCAATAACAAAATTGTCCAATTATGTATTTTTTTTATTGCTGTTCACCTTTAACTCTAGTTTCAAAATCGTCCACCAGATGTCAGCCACTTTGCGTTAAAAGGCCAATAGGTTTACTCTATTCGCGATTTGCAACAAAGTAGCTGATATCTGGTGACCGGAATCAGAACATACGATAGAGGTGATCAGAACTGTCAAAACAAAGATTTCTATAGGAAAATGCTTAGAAAAAATTTATCATGGTAAGGATTTAAATAAATTTAGTATATAAAATAATAAACTTACAAAAAAAAGGATGAAATTGATTGATTAAATTGTATTCTATTTAGTGGATTTAAAGTTTCCTTAAATCAACAAGAATAATGTGCAAAAATGTCATATCACCAAACTACCCTCATTGTTTATACTTTTAGTCCGATGATCCAACCGAAAATAGCGATACTGATTAGAATCCCCGATATTTTGAAATATTTGGGTGGAATGAGAAGGCCTTTCCTACAAGGAGAAAAATTGGTACGAGCTGATCATGCTATAAAAATCGGATTTTTGAAATCCAAACCACATATAGTCCATCCATATTTTTGGTTTAGTTCTACAAACCTCACATCCTAGAGAAAAGCCCCACGAAATACATTTTTCTGTTGAAACGGACGTATCGCAATGGACTGGATGGAACCTGTTCGTGTAAGGCTGCAAAATGTTGTGTAAAATGTTGAAAATTTTCATTCTTTGGATAACTCGTTCTACATGAACTCTTGCTATTGAAATTTTGGTGTTACCCTCTACTTCATCTTCTGGAAATTGTTGGTTTGGCCCCGCACTAAATGTAGGGCGAACTAATTTAATTCCCCTTGCTGCCAATTCTTTGTCTATTGCGAATCCCTTATCAACCAAGTTTTTCTTCATTAAAAATGAATTTATCGGATGCTTTACCAGTACACGCTCGGCTTATGTAGGATATTAGTACTCCTGGAGTAATGCATACCAAAAATGTAATTGTATTATGTCCTTTATAATGTGAATATGTAGAAATTTTACAGTTCGGACAGTTGTGTACTTGAATACGTACTTCTGTGTAATCAAGTATGGCTCTCACATCCAATAAATTTGGCCTAAAGCACTTAGGTAAGTTAGCGACAGTTTCTTCTTTAGATGGAAAATACATGACCGATTTTAACGCGGCTCGAAGAATAGGCAAAATAGTGGCAAAGTTGCGAGAAATAGTGCTTGATGATATCCCGAATATTGATGACAAGCAAATAAAAGACAAATTAGTCTTTAACTTTATAAATACCAGCACAATTTGTTCTTTTAGAGTTAGACGGTTTTGGTATTGGGGCTGATAAATAGTTGCGATGCAATCTTCGATGGCATCTAATAATGTGAACTTATTAATTCCCGTCCAGAAATTTAATAAAGTTTCATTTTTAATTAGGTTAGGTTAGGTTTGGGTGGCGGTCTACCAGGACCGGGCATAGACACCAAAAGGTCCGTAGCCATACCACAATTTAAAAATTTTCCTCCATGAGGCGTATAAGAGAAGAACTCTTAAACTATTAGAATACCTTAAAATGTAGGAGATATTAGTTTCTTCGGCAGCGCCATAAAAGTTTTCCTGTAAGTGGCGATATGCTTTAAGATTGCAGAACATTTTCGAAAAACCAAGGTCTGCCGGTAAAAGCGCTATTACATGGCTTGATCAAAAAATCGTCAAATTTTACAATTTCGCAGGTTGTTTAAGTCCAATTTTCACAATTACTTTTTGGTTGTGTTGGTACACTTTCCCTGACGTTCATTAGCATTTTGAGCCATATTGGATGCTTAGTTTATTGTTGGCTGTTGAAAAAGTTACACAGTTTTGGTATGTTCAGTATCATAATGCAGCAGAGAAGTAGAGAAGTGTGAGCATGTATATTATCGTAGTACAATGGCCATGACCTAAGAACTCATGCTACACAACTTGACTAACTTTTTTTGGTCTTGCGTCTTTAGGAATCTTTCAGTGGGACGATTGAGCCTTACTTTTGATGTCATATTCGTAAACTCCTGTTTTATCACCAGTTATCATCCGTTTGAGCAGTTCTGGATCGTCGTTGACTTAGTCTTAAGTAAACCATCGCAAATTTTTATTGCGATACATTTTCATTAACATTTTCTTCATTGGCTTCATTGAAATACATGACCAATCCAGGCTTTTTCTACACTTCCAGCGCCAAATGGAATACGCATGTTTGTCAATAAATTTTAGGAAATTTTATATCTACGTTAATATGCCGATTCTGTAAGTTGTTTTTAATATAAAATCGAAATATTTACGCTCTGAGGAATTTCTGGGGTTATATCATTTGGGGTGGAATTTCTTAGATAAAATAAGAGCCAAATTCAAGAAATATTGCAGAGCACCTTTACTGATATTATGGTAATCTAGGACCGAGCTAGGTGGCAAATTTGTGGATGTATTTTAATAAAATTTTACATCTGAGATTTGATATGTAAAGTTGATTCTTTAACCCTCTCAAACGCCTTGTACAATATATTGTACATCAACTTTCATCGCTTCGATCAACCGTAATTTTTAATTTTTGTCTCATTTCTCTTGTGCGATCGTTCTCTTAAGTATTTATGTTCACACTATAGTTTTATGAGCAATGCCACATCATAGCAGTGCATAATTGTGCTACGTATTTTATTTTTGGAAGAAAATCAATTTTAAATGGCGTTTGAAAGCGTTAAGTATAGTTCCTAATATAAAATTAACAAAATTCTGGCTCTGAAGAATTCCTTCGGCCATATCATCATGTTTTAATCGATATCTTAAATCAAAAATTATATTCGCCAAATTTATTTTTACATACTAATATTATAATTCATTCTATCTTCTTAACTCTAGCATCAAATGGAACAAGCTCATTTGTTGACTGATTTTAGTGATATTTTATGTCCGAAATATTTTGTTAATATTAAAAATAGTTACATTTCCTGAAGGATTTTTTCGGCACTAACTGAAACTCTATAAGGACCCCTATAAATAGGTATCAGTTTTTTATTTACACCTGGAGTTGTGTTTATATTTTGTATTACCACCAGATCATCAACTTTATACACATGAAGGGGTTTGCGCTTTTTATTGTAATAGCTCTCATTATAATGTTGATTTTGTTGTATTAATTCCGCTGCTTCTTTCCGACGTTCTTCTAACGATATAGGGTTAGAATCCAATTCAACGTATTTAACTAAAAAATCATCTAAATTGTCACATACGTTTCCTTTCTGATTAACACCATATAGTAGGAGTAGATCGACTAGTAGATCGATTGACCGTGTTATTAAAAGCAAATTCCACAGGCTCCAGAACGTCGTCCCATTGAACATTTCTGTGTTGATCTACTAACTTTGCTAACATAGGTTTTAGAGTTCGGTGAACACGCTCCACCTGCCCATTAGCGCGGGGTGTTGCGGTTGCATTCAGTATAATGCTGTATACATTTATTACTCATAAACAGCTCAAAACTATCCGAAGTAAATGCAGTTCGGTCACTAATCAAATGTTTAGGTCTACTATAAATTTTAAAGTAATCTTGTAAAGCTTTAATAGCATCTTTCGTACTGGTGCTTCTAGTAGGATATAGGCGAACGAACTTAGTAAATTCGTTAATTATTATTAGAATAAATTTATGCTTGAAACGAGTTACTTCTAGTGGTCCGAAAAAATCTATGTGAATATCCTCAAAAGGTCTGTCCTTTTTTGGTATGGAATGCAGAAATCCCTGTTTTCTACCACTAGGTGCACTAAAGGTTATACACTTTAAACAATTTTTAATATAATTTTTTACTTTATCCCGAAAATTAGGAAACCAATAGTTTCGAGAAATATGTTCAACAACTTTATCAACACCTATATGCCCTAAACAATCATGAGAATTTCGAAGAATCTGTGTTTCCAACACTTCGGGCACAGAAACGAATCTCTGAGTTCATATAAAGGACTTTCACTTTGTTCTAGTTCTTTACGCAACTGTTCCAATTTTGGTTCTTTATATTGCAGAATAGCGAGAGTTTGCTCAAAGGTGTTCTCGTCTATAACTCAAATCGCTTCAGCTCTACTAAGAGCATCTACGTGCTGTATTCGTGCACCAACGCGTTGTTCTATGGTGTAATCAAATTCTTGCATCTCTAAAGCCCAATGAGCTATTTTGGGATTTATTAATTGTTTATTTAACGTGAGTAGTAAATGCATTACAGTCTGTAATGATTTTAAACTGTCGACCGTATAATAAATACGAAATCTTCTCAGAGCATAGGTTATTGCTAGGCATTCGAGCTCGTATGAGTGACATTTTGATTCAGAAGATGTCGTTCTCTTTGAAAAATAACAAATAGGATGAAACCTCTGATCTTCTTTTTTTTTGTATCAATATTGCTCCGAATCCATTTGAGCTGGCATCACAGTGCAATTGCGTTTCATCGTTTGGCGAAAATATTGCTAACACAGGTTCTTCTACTAATTTCTGCTTTAAATAATTAAAAGCATTCACTTGATCCGATTCGAATACAAAATTATACTCTTGTTTAACTAAATCCTGTAATGGCTTAGCATGATGACAGAAATCTTTAACAAACTTCCTAAAATAGGAGCACATTCCTAAAAATCGTTGAACCTCTTTTATATTCTTTGGGAATGGATAATTTGAGATTGCCTGTATATTTCTTTGATTTGGTCTAATACCCTTTTCGTCCACACTATATCCCAAGAATTCAGTTTTCCGTTGCATCAACTGACACTTATCTAGAAGTAATTCTAATAAATTGGACAAGAACAATTTTAAAACTCTCGTTAAAATACCTAAATGTTCCTCTACTGTCTTTGTTGCAATCAGCAAATCGTCAATATAAACAACTATTTGAGTTGTTTCAATCAAGTCACGGAAGATTTATCTATATCTTTATATATTCGAATTCCCCTATCGGTGTCACAAAACGTAAATTTCACACTTTCCTCCGCGACGGTTTCGTGGTGAAATACTGACTTAAGGTTTAAAGTAGTAGAATAAGTTTTGTTATTAAAATAGCCCAACATATCTTCAATTGCCGGAATAGGATAATTATCCCGTACCATTACTTTATTGAGCCTACGATAATCTACACATAACCGTTTTTCACTACTATTTCGTTTATTCACTATTACAATTGGTGAACAGTAAGGCGAACTACTTCTTATAATAACCCCACGATTTGAAAGATCTTGAATCATTTCTGAAAGTACATCACATACATCTGAAAACAATAATCTACGAGGAACTGTAAAGAAATATTCATGACTTGATAAAATGATCTCCATCTCGAATTCCATAGCTGGTTTGGCTGGCTTATCACAATTAAAATAGTATTGATTAAAACAATTGAAAACCGCCAATTTAGTATTATGGTCAATACTGTTATCAAAATTTAAAATTTCCATTTCATTTAGCTCTTCGTCATCTACCGTAATATTTAAGATTTCTTTTCCAAATTTATCTTCAATCAATGAACCTATTGGATTGGAATTTAGATTCACTTCTGTCTCACCTATGATAATTCTTGATTTGCATATTTCCAAAAAATCACGGTCCACTATCATATCGTGAGACATAGTATCATCCGACACAACCATTACTTTCATATTATGTAAACTATCGTTATATAAAATCATTAAATCTATATCTTACCAAGAATATCAAGACGGCTTTGATTGATCCCTGAATATTCACAATCAGCATCAAGATTCAATCCATAACCCACATTCTCCGGAATACAACTAACTTTAATAATGCTGATTGGACTTCCGGTATCAACCAAAGCAGAAATATTAATATAAAAATGTAATTCATTCATTAATACCATCCACTGATGCTGTCATAAGCTCATTTGTATCTGATGACGTATTACTTTCACGTGTAATCTTCTTGTTATTGAGATTACTATCACTTTCCGGAACAATAATGTAAACCTGCCGTGATTATTCAATGACTCCGTTCTGTTCGATTGACCGTTGAGTGAATTACCTCTTGTTGGACATTCATTCATACGATGGCCAACAAGACCACATGACATGCAGGACCCGTAAGGTCGTTTGGGTTTTTAAATTTGTTTTGTTGATAAACTACACGTTCATCAGTAGTTATATTTCGTAACACCTGTAACAAATCCTCCTTCGTTGTGAACCTTTGCATTCTTGCTTGGAACTGCAATCGAACTTTGTTCATCCCCTCGATGATATAATCTACCAATTCACTATCAGATATTTCCAAATAATTCGCCAACATCACTTTATCCTGATAATATATCACAAACTCCTCCTGTACTTTCCATTTTCGATTTTCAAATTTTCGTCTCTGCTCAATCTTACTAGGTCTGATATCATACATCTGGCATGCTTTCCAAAAGATCTTCTAAACTGTAGGTGATATACTCAGATCGGGAATGAAACCACTCAGCTGCTCTACCGACTAGTTTATCTATTACCTCGATCTTGAACTCATCCTCATTTGGTTCATAAGTATCCATGATTAGACGTACCTTATTCACAAAAGTTTGGAATTTTTCACAACCTCCATTGAAAGATTGAAGTAATTTTCCCAATCGCTGTACTCAAATGTTTCGGTTCACTGCTTCAGATAACTCATTTACCCTATTTAGGCTATTCTAATGATGAAAATTTGTTTTACCCATTCTGTTAATATTTTCGGATCGTGAAATACCCGTAGACTGTACCATAGATGGCAATACGATTTTTTGTTGTGGAATCAAGTTAAGTTTCTCTTCCATCTGGTGTATTTGTTGTTGTAAATTAACCAACAATGCTTTTAGACCAGATACCTCATTCGACTTTGGTTCTTGCACTCGAAGAATAAGATGTTCCTGTAATTCATCTTTTTTCCACTTGTATCAATATCAAATTTTTCCAGTTGATTTTGTAACTGCTATACATGCATTTTGTAGGATTTCTCTCTAGCACACCAGAAAAACAAACTACATCTTTTCTCCACACGTTCTTGGTTTTTTTCTATTTTTTATTTTTTTTGAATTTTTTAATTTCACCACTCACCCACCAGGTGGCATACCATCACATAACAAATTGTTTACAAAATTGCTTCCATATTATAAAAAAAAAATATTTTACGGAATTGATTTGGCACGCAAAAAAAAACAATTTTTAAAGAAATAATTGTATTAGCAATTAGCACGCCAATAACCAACTACTTGCGAACACTGCACTATAGCATGCACAGCCTGTCTGGTGTGTCTGGTGGGACGGTTATTACAACTGCAAATTGGAGTAAGCACTTTTAAAGTTGCGACCACCGCTTTATAATTTCCAAACGTTGCTCGTTCGTGAAAACTTCACCATGATAAAAATGTTTACCTTGACTGACGTTTTGACGTTTTGTTCAAGGGTGCGTTCGTATTACAACATAAAATTGTTATGTCACTATGGCAAAATCCGTTATATCCAGTCCAAATTTCCACTTAATTTTTCACAGCAACCTTTATTACACGCGCATTTTCACTTAACTGTACTTAAAAAAAAAAACAAAAAAAAAATGATTTTTTGGATAAATAGCTTATGTAAGATAAGGCTAAAGAATGCTGATTTTAGTAAAACAGTAAAATATCGTAAGTAATTTGCAATTTAATAAAAAACTAGTAACTCTAATCTAAAAGCCTAAGAATTATAAATGGTCCTCTCAAAGGCTTTTAGTAAAATTGTTTTAAAAATTTTCAGAAAACATGTTTTACATTATTTGTGGTCTAGTGGAAAATCATGAAAATAGACTTAAGATGTTCTGCCTTACGAGCCGAAATTTTTTTATTTACAAAAAAAAAGTCAGATGAAGCTAAATTGAAAGAAGTTAAATCTCAGGAAGAATAATCTGAAGAAAAAAAAAATTCCATAGAGATGTTGTAGAATCTGAGTAGGTACTATACCTGATAAAGATAAACCATCTTAAAAGGAAGGAGCAAACATTTTATCCAGCTTTTAAAATAAAGAAAGGAATCCAATTATATAAGAAAATTAATTACAAAACAGAATCCCAGTTTATTTGGATTACAACACCAAATGTATAAAGAAGATAATAAAATCTTCAACATACAAACAATGATGGCATAATTCACAGCCCAGCTAGTAGCACATAAAAATAATCATTACACCAATAATAATGATTATATTGTAGTGTACATAGTTGTAGTTAAGATGATTAGTAAGAATTGTTGCAATCAATGATGTACTTGTTCGAAACAATGATACATACATTAAATTGGATAAATTATTTTATAATTTAATTACATCTTTCTTTTATTTAAAACAAAAAGAAAAAAAATAAGTACACATATAATGATAGAAATTACGATAAAGAATAAAATAAATCCAAATCGTTATACAAAATAACCAAAAATAATTACCAATAATTGATTGCAATTTACTTGCAGAATTCAAGTGAATACACTCTGGTATTATGCAGTTTTAAATTTGGTTGAATGTGATATTGAATACGCCGATACCGGATGTATTTTAAATTAAACGGCCATAATATATATGGTGTGATCCGATAGTTAAATATCAAACTCAATTTTTATTAATTATATCTGCGGTATTTAAATACAAACATAATAAAATTGAACACAAAGATACAGTAGGTATTAATTTATTAGACAAATAGTTAACTAATTTAAATACTGGTCAAACAACGAATGCTATACCTACTCTCTGTGTGTAAAGAAGCGCGCGCGCGAGTTATCATTTTAATCCAAATGTTTTTTTTGTTTTTTTGTTGTTGTTCTGCTCGATCGAAATAAATTAAAATAGAGTTTTACTATAAAATACAATAATAATAAACATTTATTACATAAGTTCGATTTAAAAGCTAAATTAAAAACCTTTAATTTTACCACATATTTTCTTTTATTTTTAAATTATTTTTTTTATTACAACATTTAAAAATAATTGTTAATGGAAATTATTTGTTTCTTTTTTTTTTTTTTCGTTTTTTATTTCAAATTACAGAAATTGTTAAAATAAAAATAATAACGATTTAAGAACACGACATAAATTCTTGTATTACATAGTGGTCAAAATGTACACGCAAAAAAAAAAAATGTTTTTCGCGTTTTTTATTATTTTTCTTGTAATATGTTTATTATATTTATTGGAAATTGATTGTTATACGTACAATATTATTATGTCATGATCATGACCATTCAAGCAGAATATTTAGCAATAATATGTTTGTAAATTGATTTTTTTTATTATTCTTGAAAATTAAATGGTTTTGAAGCGTAATGGGTTTGAATGAAGGACAGACAATACAATTATGTTTATGCGTATACAGTAAAGAATAAAACCAAATTTTACCGCAAAATTATAGGAAACTGTAAACGATAAAGTTAAATGACGTAGATATAAAGTATAATTATTTATTGAATGGTTGTAAAGATTTTACCAAATCATTAAAATGTATCTTCAACAACTAAAAGTGATGGCAATGTCTGGTTGCATATATTCTTTGAATATTATTGGGCTCCATTTTGACAGTGCAACCGCAGATTCAGAAATAATTCACATTCTCTAAAATTAAAATCATATTCATGAATTATTATTAATTTCTTTATTTCATCTAAAAGCTTAACAATATACAAACAAACTATGAACTAATTTACATATTTTAGTTGAGCAAAGTACAGCACCATTTAGATTCAAGCCTGTGTTCAAACAAGACAACATTTTGCACATTTTCGTATAATCTAGGATTAACTATAGGTAAACCCCAATAACGACATGTTGATCGATATATTATTTGAGAAATTGTGAATAAAATCGCCTTTAAAGGTATTATTTCTGAGTAATAAATTCTCTTGGTAAGTCGTATATGTATAACTTAACTAAAATAAAATCACGCCACTATAGTTTAGGAGAGCTGGGAGATAATATTTAAAATGAAATGCTATATGACAAGGAGGTGGAATTCGGTAACAAATGATAATTAACGTTAATTCTGATTTTGTATTATTTGTGTTTATTATTTTGTATTCTCGAATGGTCCACAGTCCACAAATAAATTTTTGAACATTGTGGATACTCTCTGAATGGAGCAAATTAAATTCCTTTTCAATAAATGGTTGTTTTGGTATCTTTAACGGATGCTCTCTGGGAAAAGTGTCGTCTGAGAGTCGGATAGACCCAATTTCTACTTTTCCCACTATAACGAAGTTATATTGGGTAAGTATTGTAATCGCGAAAAAAATTTTGTTCCAGATTTTCACATTTCTCGACGAATTAGGTTACCAGGACTCCGAAACACCGATCAGAAAAATGTCGTGCCGTCCTTCCGTCCGTCCGTCCTTCCGTCCTTCCAGTCGCACATTTTTATTATTTTTGTTTTGCCTCCCATACTCACAAATATTGATAGTTTTGATCGAAATTTTGCACAAAGATAGATTTCAGTAATAATCAGTGTGTGTTAACTTTTAGGTCTATTCGGGTATAGAATAGAGGGGGTTGCAGTGGAAGAGAAAACTGCCAAACAGATTTTCTCAAAAACGGGACCGACGAATTTTTTGTTATGTTGATAATAAATTTGATAATTCATCATCTACCTGTTCACAAGGAGCAACATAAATTTGTTTATCTGTTTACCGAGGTAATGTCGAACTTTCCGAAGAAATATTTCTCTACAGATAATACACCTTGCAAATTCCATCAATTGTTCCCTAGGTGTTTTCAAGATAAAATGAATAAATTACCGTGTAATATGGAATTTAAATTTCTAAATTTACCTAAAATACTTTGCTAGTGGCAAATAATATCGTCAACATTTAAAAATAATTATATCTAGTGAGCTTTTAAATATAGCAAGATATTCCCGTTTCTATGACATTGACATTTCTATGACGTTTTATTGACATTTTATGACATTTTAATGGTTGAAATTTCAACGATATGTTGATCGATACATTATTTGTGAATTGCTTTCATAAAATCGCCTTTATAGGTATTATTTCTGAGTAATAAATTCTCTTGGTATTCAAAGTCGTATACATCGGGTGAAATATAAAACATACTTGATTTTGCCTAAATTTTTTAAAGCCGAAGCGAAATTTGTGCGTAGCGATGATTGTTATAGCCAATCAATGAATTTTCAAAAAATTTGTTATTGAATCTATGTAATCATA
Organism: Tipula helvola; assembly: GCA_963556165.1. Classification (NCBI taxonomy): domain Eukaryota; kingdom Metazoa; phylum Arthropoda; class Insecta; order Diptera; family Tipulidae; genus Tipula; species Tipula helvola. The sequence goes on from OY744482.1 coordinate 312,134,781, forward strand.
TGGATAAACACCTTTCCATTTCAAAAGCTTAAATTTGTCTAGCGCTAATGATGAAAACTCAGACTTTAAGTTTGGAAAAGAAGTTAAATACGATGATGGCATGTCAAGGCTACTCCCCATAAATCTATATGAATCGATTTGGGTTATAGCGTTTATTTTATGGTTGGTAAATGAAATATAATTTTCTCTATTTATTAGAAGTAAGTCAACTCACCCTGGAATATCTGACGCTAAAATAAAATGTGAGTCGTATCCACTTAGGTTATGATAAACACTTGGTACTACGTGAGAGTCTTTATAATTTATATTACAATCATTATGAGCATCCGCTCTAAACTTCGCAGTAAAATGATCATGATCACGAACTCTTCTATCAGAGTTTGTTATATAAATGTGACTTAATAAGCTGTGCTAAATACAAAAATATCTTCTTCCGTGAGTAGATCCCTTGCTACATATAGGATTATTTAAAATTGTATCCAGATCATCTGCAAATACTTTGAGCTCGGTAGTAAACCATTGCACACGGTGTGCGAGAAGCGAAAAAAAGTTGGTCTAAAATGCCGAAAAAAACTAGCGTCATAATAAACAGCATGCTCTACAGTGTTATAATCCATTAAACAGAAAATCGCACCTGATCATTTAACAAAGAAATCACAAAAAAGCCCGATTTTTTAAATTTTAATTGAACACAGCATTTCGGCGGCCAATTTAAAGAGGAAGAAATTAAAGATGTTACAATTTTTATACTTTTTCTTAATCTATATTCCTTTATCTACAAAATGAACCCTATATCAATATTTTGCGATATAGCTAGTTTTTGTTTTACAACCAAAAATACACTAACATACAATGCCGAAAATCAAAATTCTCAATTTTTGAGTTGGTAACGTGGAGGAAAACTGCCGTCAAACGGTTTTTGGAGGAATCGATAGACAATCGCCAATCTTCGGAATTATATGCATGGTGCATTGTGGAAACCAAACCACAGCGAGTGGATTGTTCTCAATTGATTTGAAAAAAAATCGTAAAATTTCGATGACGATTTATTGCACCATATATGTATCACAACATTTGGAACCAAAATGTTTACAAGTTTTAAATCCTTTCAGGCGTCGCACCGTGGGACCGAAACGGGCTCATCGTCTCTAAAATGTGTATCTCTTTAGTCTCAAGTGATAAACACTTAATTTTTTTTTACATGAATTGTTGAATACATTAGCCTTATAAATAAATACATTTTAATGAAATAAACGATTAACTGTATTGTATAAAAATATAAGAAAATGGAAATGTCAAAAATATTATACAAAAATAACAAAACATATCAAATAAAATTAATAAAGTCGACTATTAATTATCTTATTTATTATTTAGAACACATAATTATTGTGAATTATTTAATTTCAGGCAGTTCCAAAAGAGCTTTAGCTTCAAATAATAAATCCCTGGAAACAATGTCGGTTTTAGCCCTTAAACTTGAAATAATTATGGATCCGATGTAAATAATAATGAATGAAAAACATCTTCATTTTTTGAATACTTCCTGGAATGGTGTAATCGGTATCGCCGATAATCTTTGTTGCGCGCTTCTTGTGCATCTTCAGATATTTGGACTATTGGTAAAATTGCAAAATGTCTTATAACACTTTCTCTATGAATAAGGATTTTATGGAGAGAGGAAGGCATATAGTATACCAATTATATTTATTGACAAATATTCGAGCGGTATCAATTGCGTATTGGCCAAACTTGAAAGCATTTACTGCGATTCCAGATGATAATGTTTGTAATATAATGTATGGACGTTTTATCAATTCTTCATCAACTCCATTAATATTTACTGAACAATGATAGTTAGAAAAGAATCTTTGCGCAGTATTGCCGTCATTACTATTACCAGCTCCTTGTCGAGGTTTGTCTATATGGAGGTCAAGTTCATTTCGGAACTTACTTTGAACAGATTTTTTCTTTTCTTCTTTACTTTTTTAATTTTTTTCTGTTGTTGCTGACCATTTCATAAACGAAATATTATAAGAAATATGCAAAATAGTTTCCATAAACCTAATCCAAGCATGAAGAGTGGAAAGACCATATTGAAATGCATCTTCGTTTTCGGATTTAGCAGAAACTTTGCTCAGATCATTCATCTCTCTAGGTCAAGGTCTAGCTCCACATATAGTACACACAGCACTAGATGATGTATTCGTTAAGACTTGCGCAATTTTTCCATCAATCATGGTTAAAAACAGTTCAGGTTTGACTTCCACTACCTCGTCATCTTTGTTTACCAGTGATGGAGTAAGTTCATCAATTTGTCTCTTGATATCGTCACCAGTCTCTCTAGTCTGTTGTGGAGTTTCCTTGACAAATTTTATGGAAATGGGTCGGCAATAACAAACAGAAGAGCATGTAGGGTTTTGCCAGACTAGAAGATTTGTTGATAAGTCAATTAGTTTTATAGGCACAAGAGAAGCAATAAATAAATTAGCATCTGATATTAACTGAGTCTCGTCTGGCAATGCCTGTTTTTATTCACTTTGACCAGATGATCCGTCACAGCCCCATTTAATGTATAATTTCAGATTTCTATGTTTTGATTTATGTACCGAATTTATTTGAAAAATCCGAGCTACAGTATGATCTAATAGATCTTTCAGTTTAATAGAAGCTCGAATATCATTAATTTCGATACTAGATCTTGGGGGATAGCATATCTTTTTCGCATCCAATATCATATTATATGACGGAAAGACAAAAATATGTATCATCTGTTTCTGTATCATAAGTCATCTTCTTAAGGACTTCTTTTTTGTCTTTCTTAGGCAAAGTTCGTGCAATACTCACAATTGAAGCTTCATCTAATTCACCAATAGACCGTAAATGTTGGACTTACGCGTTATGTATAAATTCAAACCCATATTCTTGTACTATTTCCATGTTTTTTCGTTTTTTTGTTTTCTCAGATGATTGACCATATGGCTTAGAAGGTCGGCCACGTTTACCTGAAAAAGTTGCAGCAGTAATTTCGGCAAATATTACCCTGAATTCACCATCCAACCAAGCACTGTTAGCGTTTTCAAAAAGATCTTTTATTCTTCTCCATTTTTGCCATCGATCGTTAAATTTAGATACTAAATTTTTCCGAATACTTATCAGCTCTTCCTAATGATAATCCAAAAGTATCGATGAATTATTTTTGAAACTCGGTATTGTTTGTTCCCGAGTTTATGAAAAAGTCACACAAAACCCTACGAGTACAAACAAAGTCACTCATTATGATAAACTTCACGGCAACGTTTTATCGAAAAACCAGTTCAGATACTGCTAGAAAATCACTTTCAACTCTTATTTATACGATTTACTTTAATGTGCAGTGTGCAAAATGTTTACGAAGAACTGTATGTGGTTTTAACTTGTTTTGCGGTAATTGATAAAAAGTATTTGTCCACGACTAACGTATAATATGTTCATTATACGTTTGTTTCATCACTTATAATGATATCCATTATTCACTGCTAGTTTATCTAGTAGTCTCTTGCCATTTTCATTATTATTCAACTGTGACGTCAAAATGTCGACGAAAATTATTTGAAGAGTATTTAAAGGATTTGATTATAAAACATAATGATATTTGTCAGTCGTGGACAAAATATCGTATTCTAATGCTCGTTGAATAATATACTATTATCCACTTTTGATATGTAATAGCTCGATAACTATGCTGATTTCAAATAAAGCAAATGTAAAATAACCCATTGTTATTATATTCTGTATAACAAAATGTTGAGTAGTCATTGGAAAAAATGTGCTCATATGATGCAACGATGGGTTTTAGAGTTTAAAGGTGGTGGTTCAAGCGTTGAACATCCACGAAGTGGGTGTCCAAAAAGTGCAACAACACCAGAAATCATTGAGCAAGTGTATAATATTGTTTGTGAAGATCCAAGTTTGACTAAGCGTGAAATTGCTTATACCATAGGCATCTCGGACGACCGAGTACTCCATATTATACATGAAGAATTACGTATGAAAAAGCTGTTTGGAAAACTGGTGCCGCATTCGTTAACAATTTAAAAATACTGAATCGAAAACTTCTCAGCGAAATTTGAAGCGTTTTAAGCAGAATAAAACCGATTTTGTGCGTAGCTTTATAACTATGGATGAAATACGCTGAAATAAGAATGTTTACAGTGGACTGAAGCTGGTTAAACAGTATTTTGCAAAGCGTCCGGAAAATCATTACGGAGATGGTATTCAATTATTACAGAATCATTGGCATAAGTGTATTGAAGTTGAGGGAGATTATATTGAATAAAAAAATTAATTTCATTAAAAAATTTACATTCTTTCATTTTTGATTTCAATACTTTTCAACCAACCTGTATCTGTTTTTATATTTTATTTTGATAATTTTAGCTTCACGATACACTTTGGACTGGAAAGCGGTCAGATTTTATCATACATAATGTAAAATCGCTGGTGTGGATGATTTTGCGGAACGAAGTAGTTAAAAATAAAAAAATTCTATTGTTGAATTCTGTGTTTTATTTGACGGTGTTGTGTTTTTCATCGTATATAGCTTTTTCAATAGCTTCAATTAAGACAATGTCTTCTGTTTGAATTGTTACTCCAATTTTACTAAACAAAGTAATAATCATGTCACGAGTATCACCGTGTTTCAATGGTAAGCCTCTGATGGAAATGTTGGTTAAGTTTCGCAGTTGATTTTGCTTATCAATGCTGGCTTCAATTTGATTCAGTTTAGTGTTGTGAAAGATAATCTGTTCTTCTAATTTTTGAACTCTTGTTTTTAGAGCTTTGTTCTCAGATACAGGGATCGCACAATTTTATTTCAACTGGTCGAGAATAGTTTTATACACACAATAAGTTTGACGCAATAAGAAGAAATGCATTTTTTGGTTTAGTAAGCACATACAATTTCCGCAATATAAAATAAAATACTTATCGCACAATAATATTCACCTATTTGCAATTATTGGTAAAAGTAGCTATTTAAAAATCACAGCTGTTAATAGACTAAACAAAGCACATAAATATGAAACACGAGTAGCGAAAGCAATAATAGCATGAATTTTGTAAGCAAAACTGTTGTAAAATTTTAATCACGAAATACAATTTTCCAGTTTGTAATAAAACAACAAATTTTTATTAACTTTGTCATTTATAACCTTTTGGTATATTTATATAAAAAAGTAATATAAAAAAAACTGACTAGCTAGTCAAAAAAAATCAATTCATTTCTCTAAGTGTTACTTTGACAGAAACCTCCTGTTCAGAACCCGATATACTATTCAAAAACGAGATAAGGACTGCGCGATTACTTTGAATCATTAATTAGTCTACATATTTCTCCTTCGAAATGATGCAAGCATGCTGTTCTTTGTCGTTAAATTGGCACGTTCACATAACCATCCGGTTTTCTATGTGAGAGTAAATTTTAGATGTGCTTTCTGCTACAGAATTCACGACTGTATTTAGGTTGGAAGATATGACAAAAAAGATTTCTTTCTTTTGCTACCGTCACTAATTTTAAGGATTAATTCGGAAAACTGACCTACAAATACACCACCCCGCAAATGAAGTCTTTTGTTCTACTTGTGGGATATTTTTTGAATAATTTATTGAATAAAACTTGTTATTTTTTGAGTGTTTTTGCTCATTACAACTGACGCATATTTTGAATGGCATTATTTTTAAAAGAAAAGAAAAAGTTAAATGAAAGTAATATACACACAAAAGTAATCTCAAAATATATACAAAGTATTTATTTTAATACGTCGTTTTGTTAAAGAAGTTTTCTGTGGTCCATAAAATATCTGGAATTAAAATGGAACTGTAACTTAGTAAAACAATCCAACACATACAAGTATTATTACATTGCTAATTCAATTGCATACTGGGGTGACATGTTCTACCATCACTTTCGATTCGTTTTCGATAGTATTTTGTCTCTTGAAACAAGAACAAAATTTTACGCTATTTTCTTCTCTCATTACAATTTTTCTATTGCGATCTCAGCCTTCTGTATACATTTCCTTTTCTTCATATCGATAAAATATCGCAAACAAAAGTTTTTGTGATAAAGAGTGATGAATGAAAGTAGAAATAGAATGTTGTTTTATTTGAACAAGCTGAGATAGCTTTAGAAAAAGTATAATTGAAAAAGCGAAATAGAGTACAATTTTGTTCTTGTTACAAGAGACAAAACACTATTGAAAACGAATCGAAAGTGATGGCAGAACATGTCACCCCCTGAGTTCCTCAGCTCCTTTAAACAGGGGTAATTAAAAATAGTATGACTCAATAGTAATTTTTTAAACGTGAAGATACACAAATACTAAGCTCGGCTGATATGCCGAGCTTAGTATTACAAAAGTCCCGATAACGCAAAACAATAAGGTCTGACACAGCGATCTCAGGAGTGACCGCGTAAAACTGAAATAACTTGGAACGTGAAAATAATTGTTTTAATGCTATTTTATGAATCGTAATAAATATTAACTAACCAAATTACAATGACAAAATAAATTTTTTACCATTAAATTGAGCAAAATACATTAAAGGTTTGTATGCAGTAATAACACAAATATAAATGTCCGGGGCCATTTTACTTTAAACGGAATAAGCCTGTGTCTTTGATCGCGCGATCAAAATGCCTCATAATTCCTGAAGAATAATTTGCCAAAAAGTAATTTGTCAAACAAATATTTGACATAAGTGAATTTGCCATTTATACTTCTTTGCCAAAGAAATGTTTGCCAAACGTGTTTTTTGCTAAAAGTAATTTGATCAAACTTTCATTTGCGAAAGGTTTTTTTGCTAAAAGACGTATGCCCCATCATGCATCTGCATGGAGAATGGAACACAGTACCGAGCCCTGTGGAACACCGCAATTAACCACTCTACATACACTGAAAAAAATCCTACATCGATGCAGACAAAAACTGCATTAATAGTACGAAAAATTCGTTAAAATGGAGCCAATACGACCCTTCGTTAATAGTACGAAAATCATACGTTAATATGGTGAAACACAAAAGAAAAATATTTTAACCTTCACTACTTGCGTTGTAATATTTATGAATTGATTCATATAAGATACGAAAAATGTTATAATTTTAATGAAGTTAAAAGCATTTGTGGATGAACAAATTCTTATTGTTAACGTAAGAAATTAAACATAACATGAAATGTTTCGTAACATTAACGAAATGTTACATCATATTAACGAATAAATTCATACATATAAAGTTTAGAAATTCATTATTTGTGCATACGAAAATATTCGTATCTAGAAAGAATGGAATACATACTTAGATGATGAATGAAAAATGCCCACATATGAGGATTACTTTCTGAAAATGTTTCGGCTTTTTTATAGACAATATATTACTTGTAATCTGTAAATGACATTCACTGTATTTTCGATTTGGTAAATCAGAAAAATTACAAAGGCCAATCACTTATAATATAGGTATCTACCAATCAAAGTAGAAATATTATCCCCTCGGCCCCTCCCCTTTTCTTTCCCGCAGAGTCAATACAAAGTGTATCAACTCTCAAAAATTAGAAATCTCTTTGAGTTTTCGTGTTGGTAATTCGGTTTCGTATAGAAAAAGTAAGGTCTACTCTTCAGGTAGCTACGACCGAACTACAAAAATTCAACTCTAAATTTTTGCATTATATGTAAAACTAGAGTGTATCGACTTAGTGAATTATATTCAACTAAATCAAACTCAAAAACCCAAGCACAAATCTAATTTGTGTGTGTATCATGATGTCATGATGATCAATAATTATCAGATTCGTTAATATGACGAATTTCGTACATAGTCTCATTCATAAATGTTATGAATTGTTCATAAATATGATTTTTTAATAAAATGACGCAAGTTGCACTAATACGCAAACAACATGTGATTGTATTTTACGTATAGTACAATAAACTAAACCATTTTTTAGTTTACGAACTATGATTCTTAGTATTAATGCAAACATTCTTATGATTTTTTTCTAAATTTAATTTTTTTACGTTAATGTAGCAATTGGTACATTAATAGTACGAATTGTGGTTAATGAACGCCATTCGTAAATAAAACGCAGAATATTTTTTTCAGTGTATGTTCGCTATATTCGTCACCAATGTTTACAGGTTGCTTCTACTGGCAAGGTAAGAACAAAACCAACAATTCAATTTATATAGCAACAATTCATGGTCAACCGTATCAAATGCCTTAGTAAAATCAACGAAACTTGAAGCAACACTAGAATTATCGTTTATCGAACACATTATGTGAGATATAAAGTCATTTAAAGGAAGTTCAGTGCTACAACCCTACGTGAAACCATACTGACTTTTTGAGAACAATTGCCTTTTATGCACAGGAAAATTAAAAGTCTAGTTTTAACGCACTTTTGAAGAATTTTTGAAAAAACGGACAATAATGATATAGGGCGATAGTTTGATATATAACTCGAATTCCCTTTCTTATATAAAGGAATAACAACTGCTATTTTCAAAACATCAGGGAAGATACCATTTGTAAGACTTAAGTTAAAGATGTGTGCCAAAATATAAGCAATGCTTGGCGCAATAATTTTAAGAACTTTGTTGCTAATGTTGTCTATTCCTGATGAGTTGGAATTATCGAGGCTGTTAATGATTTCAGACATGGTTTTAGTATTATAAACTTTTCCGATAATGTCATCCACTAAACGCCATTGACTTTTCAGATTTGTCTTGTACTGTTCAAAGTTTCAAATCTAGAGTGAAAAAAAACTTTCCTTGGTTGTTTTAATGCATAGTATAAACACATGTATTTATAATTTCAGCTTGAATTTTAACCTGAAGTCTTCGTAAACGATTTCGCAGCTTTACATTATTGACAAAATTTGCACAACAAATGAAGCTTCGTTAGTTTTCCTCGTTAGATTAACTGCAATGATCTTAATTATTAATGATAGGTCATATAATAAAGAAAATAAAGTCAAGAATAAATAAATATCAGTAAGAGGTTGAACTTCAAACAGTTAAAGTTATCATAGAAACTTTTCCTTCCAATAACATTAACACAATCTAGATGGTCAATACCACCCAATGTAATCTTAGCGGATACCTTATTTAATATACCGAGTTTATTGATATCCTGTTACTACGAGATATTGAATACTACTGTTCTATTATTGATATCCTACTAGCTACTACTACGAGATATTGAAATTAAATAAAATTCATACCAATAAAAATTAAACAATATTGCTGGAAACCTAGTTCGGATGAATATTTGGTGGAAGCTATAATGACACAGTTTATAATTTTTCAACCAGTCTGCACGAAGAACTTGAACAGGACGCACAGGAGGATTTAAATATTATATTGCCAAAATTTTGGGATATATAATCGGCGCTTTGAACCCATTTATCCAAGGAAGAACAATCGTGCGAGAACTATTTTGCTCAACACACAAAAGAGATCATATAGGCCGTTTCATATACGGCTATACCCTTTAAGGCAAATTGTAGGAGAATCCAAATCTGTAACTCACAAACGATTTTCTTATTTGAAACGTAAATTTCAAGCTAATGAATCTCTGAGTCAAGAATATAAACAATTTATCGACGAATACAAAAATTTAAATCACATGCGTTTAGTTAAATAAGGTCCCTAAAGTCACCAAACTTTGGCGGACTCCGCGAGTCGGTAGTTAAATCATTCAAAACCCACTTGAAGAAAATTTCGGCTAATGCTTATTTAAATTATGAAGAATTTAATACCATTGTAATACAGATTGAAGGGATCCTTAATTACGGCCACTCTATTCCTTATCGGATGATACGGATTCCAAATGTCAAAAAATCTTTACAAAAAATCATTATTTAAAGATAGTAAAAGGTAAGTTCATTCATAAAAGTGATAATAATAAAAATAAAAACCATTAATCTAAAATTATTCATTTGAGTCTGATAAAATTCTATCTCGTCGATGACCAAAGGCTGGATGTACATCGTCGTCACTAGAAACTTCCTCGACACGAAAGATTTCGATTTCATTATCTTGCGCGAAAGAACTTTGTTTGCCTTCTATTTCAGATGTTTTAAGAAAATCTGTTATAAGTGATCGACGGCATACCTTTTGCAAGTTTTTGAGAATTTTTTAACATGGATCAAGATCAGCATCTAATTGTCTTTTAAATTGCGCACTTTTTCCATTAAAGGATCATTATCAATGATACACGACTCCAACTTATTTCACATTCCAATCCTTTTTGTAAGGTTTTAAAAGTAATTTTTTGGTTGGCTAACTAAAATCTTCTTCTGCGTCATTTTCGCTACCAATTACCATTGTGAGTTACCGCCAATTCTAGTAGTTCAAAAGCAGTTCGTCCAAATTATTGAATCATTCTTCATCGATTGAATGTGTCATTTCTAAAATTTGACCTTGTTGTTCATTTTAAGTGTTTCCAGCACGCATTGAGTGTGGCGACGACTTCAACTCCTTCATTGCTAAAGCAAATATTGATAAAAATGTGATTTTCAAATTATTCACAATTATTATTGCTATTCTATACCAATTGATTGTATTGTATCTGATCTCTATAGGAATTCCGAAATTTTATTCCCAATTCCTATGAACGTGGGAGTGATGCTCATCATATATACTTGAGCCTTACTGAGTTTATCAATATTAGTATTATATGCTGCTTGTACAGAGGAACAAACAGACATAACAAAAATATTTACCATATACTTACCTCAACTATATTCCGCAAATTATTTTTTTGACAGAAATTTGGGTTTTCGATGATGAGTCAGTTTCATATAATATACTGAATTATCAACTCTATGCAAATTGTAATAACTCTTATCCTTCCGGGGGCGCCGCCGTTTTCATTCACAATTCTATTGAGAGCATGGATGGTTTCAAGCTGGGCTTTATTCATGGCAATGAAAGGTATAGTTTTATTTGTATATATCGCTTCCACTGGATTAGCTCTTCAGTATTCATTCACATTACTAAGGGCCTACTAGAATTCAAAATTGTGCATCATCGTGCATCGATCATATTTTCTTGCAACTGATAAAACAGTATGGTAATATTGTCAAATGTTCCATACAACACTTGGGAATTTCTGAGCATGCGTTCATTTCTTATTCAATCAATGCTACTAAGGTAAATTCAAAATCATCCAGACATAGCAAGTCAACAACTTTTAAAGTTATTAATTATGTGGAACTAAATAATGCTTTACTGTTTGAGGACTGGAATCGGGTTTATTCTGAAACTAATGCGTCTTAAAAATTTAATATTTTTTTATCAATTTTATCGCAATATATTGACAAATGTACAGACAGGCAAACAGTAAAAGTCCCTACAAAATTAAAACCCTGGATTTCCTACAAAACGAAAAATAGTATTAACCTTGCAAAAAACATCCTAACAATCGCAAGCTTGCCAAATTTTCACAAAAGTATTCGTCGAAAATTAACTTGGAATTATCAACAACTCGGGAAATGTATTATAAGGATCAATTTATTTTAAACAACAATGAAATTAGGAAAAAATGGTCTCTTGTTAAGGAAGTCTTAGGTTCAACTAATGATATGTCTGACCAATTTTCGTTAAATAGCGATGATCAATCCATAAATGATGGTGTACAAGTGGCAAACGCGTTTAATAATTATTTGTCAAATATTCACAGTATTTTCATAATCCTGGGCTTTCCAATAGTTTTCATTTTATTCCATTCAGCTCTCTTGAAATCAGAAAAATTATTACCTTACTCAAACATAAGCGTTCAACGGATATCTTAGGAATTAGTAATTTTTGCTTGAAACAAATAAATTTTAACGTTGGTGATATTCTGTCGCATTTATTTAACTTCTCAATTTTTTCCGGTGTTTTTCCTGACTCGCTTAAATGCTCCATAGTGCTTCCTCTACATAAAAAATTAAAAAGGGTCCAAAAACAGAATTAAATAATTATAGACCAATTGACATTGACGGCAGTGTTCTCAAAAGTATTTGAAAAATTAGTTAAAATTGAATTTAATAAATTCCTTGAAAGTAACAATATTTTTTCAACTCTGCAATTTGGCTTTCGCTCTGGTAGTTTTTAATATTTTAAACTGTGAAATAGATCAGAAAAAATTTACAGCTAGCTTATTTGTTGACATATTTAAAGCTTTTGACACTGTCGATCATCGTCTTTTATCAGAGCCTTCTAGAGTATAGAGCCATAATCATTATGACGTATTTTTAAGAAGCTTTTTTAGTGGTATAACGTTTCACTAATTTCCATAGGAATCCATAGTAAAAATGGTGTTTTTTAGCTTCAAGTTTTTCATTGATAAAAGCAAAAATGTTACAAAATTTTTATAAAAGTGTTCTACATATCTTTAGCAACAATATACAGGAAGGGTTTATTGGTATTAAGTAAATATTAATTGCAGAAATATTAAAATTAAATTATTTCTAAAATATATTTTTCGAACTTTCATTTTGAAAATACATCAAAGTTGGCTCTGACGAATTAAAATAATACTTGCTACATTTATCTTTAGTTTTACTAGTGTACGTTAGATGTCTCAGATTTATACAGAAAAATACGAAAAAAATTGTTTAATCACAAAATTATGACATTTTCTTAATATTTTGAGAATTTATTTTGCTTTTCCTACAATTTTTGAACTCAAATTTCCCCAGGTGGCGATTTTTGGTACGGTTTTTCAAAATGTTTACTGCCCACTACCATCTATGTATATTGACTTAATGCACACGATTTGTATTAAGCTTTTCTTTATAATTTGACCAGAATGCTGTTGTTATGAACTTTCTTTTAAATTTTGGTTTAAATAAATCAATTATTACAAAAAAATGAAAATGATTTACTTAAACGACATTTATATATGTTGAAATTCAAACATTTATGAAAATATTTTAGAAGTCATAATTAAGAATTTGCAACGTTTTCATTTAGAAATTTGTTTTAGGAAAAAAAGTGATTTCCCATATGTTTTATGTGTTTTACTATGGGAATTTTGGTTTTTTCCTCGTTTCTAATTCCCTTATAAAAGCTTCGTTTTTTAGATTATGGCTTGTATAATCAAGGTTGCTTTGCTTTTATGCATCAACAAGCTTTATAATTATGACTTTCGCGTATTTATTTATGAATGGATTTCGTCGTTTTTATCCGATAGAACCAAAAAGTTCGGATAGGAAATCATTTTAGTGAACTTAGACGTGTTGAGTGTGGTGTTCCGCAAGGGTCCGTACTTGGACCATTGCTGTTCTTAGTTTATATTAATTCAATTTATTCGCAAGCTTTTCAAGGTTCAATTACTTCATTTACTGATGATGTGGCATTTACATACGTTAACAATACATTCGTGGCCATTATTTGTTAATACGCAAATTTTACCAGTGCGGCATCTTTAATAAAGTATTACGGATATTTTAATTCAAAAGTGGTAATCGGAATGGAATGTTCGTGTTATTGATTCCCACCAAATTAGAGATAATGCCCAAAATCTTGAGAATGTTCCCAAATATAATACCACTAACATGTTTCGAACATTTACAGTATTGGCTATCAAGCGTGTTTATCCCTATATCAAGCGTGTTGACCGTAAAGACTCGTAACAAAGAGAAATTTTAACCTGAAGATACAAATCATCATTAAGGCCTAACTTAAGCTTATTCATCACAATTACATCATTGACCGTCATTGCCTTTCTGCAGACGTATTGGTAAGATTCATTTACATTTAACACTTCTATAAAATAAAAATCTTTTAATAAAAGTGATTTAATTTGTTCTTGATTTTACGATGTTTAAAGAAGTTGTCGAACAATTTTGCATGTTTGCAGCAGTTCTTATACCGGAAAGTTATTAATTCAATACACATAAGGAAAACCATTGATGTTTGCCCGTTTTTTGTGAATAAATAATAGAAAAATATTTTGCTTTTTTTCATTTCATTGTTTACAATTATTGAACCACAAAGAGTGATAGTCTTGGTTCCTCCTTCTAAAACCTGTTTTCTACAATACTAACCATGTGAACTTAAAATTTAATTTAAAGAAAAAATATCTGCCTTGTTTTCATGTCGTTCTCAGAGATGCAAGAGGTGTCTAAATATAACTTCAAGAGTTTGTCCAGTTTTCCCTTGTAGTCCCAAAAAATCTTAATAAAAAAAAAATGGATCCAATCCTTCACATGAGTTTTCTAATTATCAAACGCAACCAACCCCGACACCATCAAATGCAAATAGTACACAAAATAAAAAAAACGGCGCAGACTACATATTCCAAATTTCACCACTGTCACATTTACTGTAAAGAGCAGACATAAATTTGTTAACCTATATGGTCAACCTCATTTTTTCGTCTCATTTATTTTTGAAAAACTTATTGAAAGCAATAAATTGTCTATACATACATCAATTTAATTTTAATCTCTTCAAGACAAATAAAAAGTTGACTCAAATAAACTTAATACCGTCGTCGACTTGTTATCTGTGTTCAACAAAAAAGGAATTTCTTTACTTTTGTTTTTTTTTTTCGTTTGTTTGTTAAATGTTAAATCACTTTAAAATATATAACAAAAGAAACCTAAAATTTTAGTGTAGGTGTCATCTTTATTTCTTATCAATTTTCCAGAACACGAAACTCACATAACACACCAAACCGAAAACAAAAAAACCTTTTTAGTTAAAAGCAATTTTTTGTGTACGGTAATAAATTTAACATGCACAGTGTGTAAAACAACAAAACAAAAATTACCTAATTGCCGTTTCCGAATCATAACAAATCCCACCGTCATCTTCTAAATCAATTTCCGAATTATTACTACTTTCGCACGACATCCGTGAATCACTGTCAACATCAACATGAATTTCGGGATCATTATCATGATCATCATCTTCATGTGATGACATTTTTATTGTAATTATATACTATAGCACTCAATATTAAACACTATAATAATTATAAACACCAAAACTAATTAATTAATTAACTATAATTTAAAAATATTAATTTTCACTTAAAAATCACAACTAAATAATTTTTAATTAATAAATCACTTGACACCCATTTAATAATAACACCTAAATTAATTAATTAAATCACAAATAAATTTATTTTTTGTAAAACGACGATGCGAAATCGACGTGGTAATATCCAGAAAAAATAATAATACAAAAATCACGATCAATCCGTTCTTAATAGTTCGATCACTTAAAATTGACTGTCAAGTCGAATGAAAGAGCACAATAACATAAGAATCAAAAATAAAAACACAGAACTACTTAATAAAAAGAACTAAAATATGAAAACCCACTTTAGAGATTTTTTTTTTTATTTCTTATGTTTTTATTGTTTACAGATTCCAGTCAGACGTTTTGCTTGACTTCATTTCAGTAACTAAACAAAACAAACAAAACACTTTGTTTGTATGCCACCACCCCAATGTGTAGTATATGTAGAAAACAAGTAAAACCGATAAAAATATATGAGGGAAAATTGAAAATGTATATATTCATGGTTGTATATAGAGTGTAACTCCGCCTTTACATTTTGCTTTATTATTTACTCTATGTACAATTAAGTTAATTTAAACAGAAACAAAAAGAGGTTGGCCAAATTACTAAGCGGTCGTATATGATTGGTTCGAAATTTTACCTTATTTCTCGATTATGTATAATGTGCGCGTCGGAATGGCTTTATATACATATTTTATTTGTATGATGGAAAATTGGATGGAAAACTCTTGAGGTTATTTTATATACCCAGAGTACAACAATAACAACAGCGCTTTTAAGAAAGAGATTCATCGAAAGGATATGTAATATGTATATAAAATTATTTTTATTTTGATTTGATAAAATAATTTAGTTAGAAGAATTAAATATTATAAAAAAAAGAACAGATATTTATGTACATTATGCATTGTTGTTGTTGTCAGTTATAGCTTTTCATTTTTATTTCGTGTATATTGTGTGCGCGCTATAGTTTTATTAAGCGAAAATCTTTTTCTCATCTGACTACCTACATACTATATGTATGTATGTTGTTATTGTGCTTGTAACAACTTTATAAAACTGATATTGTACATAATATACAAAATTATATTGTATGTAGATTTTCATGATTTTTCTTCCATTTCCATTTTCTTGTATATACATAGTATGTACGTATAATAGGTATTGTAACGAGTATATAAAGCAACATTCTAATTCGCATATGTACATATTTATACAAAAACAGTATTATTATAATTTATTGGAATGGTTGTAATTTTATATTATATACATTTTAAATTAAATATATAAATGTTTTATTTAAAATAAAACAGAAAAAAATTCTTATTTCGGGGAAAAGTCGGAAAAACTTTTTCTTGTGTTTTTAATTTTATATAAATATTTATTATGATGAGATAAAATTAATTAGGTAGAAAATAATTATATTTTGTTTTAATCGTGATTTTTTTTTTTTTTTTTTTGCTTTTATACAAATACGTAATGGAGGATAAATTTGTTTACATAAATAAATAAGTTATGTGTATTCATGTACGGTAATATTGATTTTATACATTATTGTGGAATGATTATTTTCGTCTGTGGTTTTTCCAGTATTTGCTTATTAATATCTTCCTGATTCGATTGTATATATTATGTATATACATAGTTACAGACAATGTATTCTGCTTTATAAAATGGATGAATTATGTTTGACTTTGCCCCTCGAAACTATATCGATCTGCAATAATTGATAGGTATCGATCGAATTTTTGGAGTTACAAAGAGAATTTGTTTCAAATTTTTTTCAATACCGCCGTATATCGGAAAATACTTAGTGCACTTTTTCTAGAATTATGTGTTCGAACGAGTCTGCCATTTTAAAATTTAACCGGTTAAATTAACGAATTTAAAGAGATTTTTGAAATTTAATGATTTCTCGTTTTGAAAAACTTTCCAATTTTGGTTATAAATAGAATGAGGTGAATCAAAACTCCATTTAAGTCCTAAGAGTATATTCACTCCATCTCCGTAAGTAGGTACCTAAGAACGTTTTTAAAGGAGAAGTTTTGGAAATATATGTATAGGTATGGTCCAGGAAACAAAAACCGGGCTTCATATAAACTTGTAAATAATTATAATAAACTTTTAACTAATATAATGTTTTCCCTATACGTCGGCACAACTTTTCAGAAAAATCCCCACCTCTATGTGTTGAGCAAAAAAAAAACCGGTACTTTAATTTTATTCTTTCATTATTTTTTTGAATTTTTGAGATTCTTAAAATGGCTAATAACTTTGGGTATAAAAGATTTAGAAACTAGCTTTGTATGCGGAATTATCTGAGAATTGGTGGTTATGTTATTACAACAAACTCCTTAAAAACCCGCTCGAAATGAGATATTTCAGAAAAAGTCAATGTGCAGGTACCCTCATTCCGGGTTTCTCCTTTGTGTGTTTGACAAAACAAGACCTTTCTAATCTTTTAAGGGTTACAATTTCAGTAAAGAAAACTGGTTTCAGAATTATACGAACATGTTTTGTTACTTATACGCTATAGCAGATGTTTAAATCTGCGCTATGCATCATTTTAAGAGGTATGGATGGATTCAGGGTATGGGACTCATACAAATACAGTTCTATTGAAGAAGAGCGCGTTAGAACTGTTAAAGCAGTAGCAGCAATTATCAAAGAAGACATCCAGTCCCAAATTTATGATACAACAGTAGCTATGTATATCCAATATTCGATGAAATCAAAAATGGTGGTAAAGTGTTTATACCAGGGAATTTAAAGATATTTACGGAAACTCTTTATAAAAAACGAAACGCATGCTCTTCAACGAAACAAATAAACAAATAAAAAGGTTCAGTTTCTCAATCAATGTATGATATACGGATGCAGACCAAAATCGTTAATATATCACCAGTGCGCTGCTTGGTTTATCAGTTTACCTTCATCGTAAAGTTGGTTCGAGGCATATAATCGATCTACTGAATTCAATAGGGATAACTGTATCATACAATGAGGCTGCCAATTACATTAAGTGTGGTACAGAGTTTGCAGACGTACACGTGGAAAAAATGGATTTATTTATTTATGGATTTATATACATATAAAAAACCTGACTCATCAGGATTAAGAAAAATTATAATTGAGGATATAACTGCAGGTACACATGACGTGCACGTTTTACTTACAAATATGTCTTTAGATTTAATTTGGTTGGCTGGATTTAATAACTTGGAAAATGTACCAAGTTGGAATGGATATTATGCAAGCAGTTAATAATTCTGGTAAGATTTATAATTTATCTCAAAATTGTTTTAATTTTAAGAAACTGTTTTAATTTTCCAAGGTTTGTTTGAAGTTTCACAAATAGTACCAGTGCCGTTCATTAATTTAAGTGCAAGTGACTTGACGACGTTATATACTCAGCTTTAGTTTATGCAGTCTGCGAAAGCAAGAAACATAGGCAGATATGCATAGTTACTTTTAATCAACCACTCCTTATGAAGTCAATTGAAATGGTTAAGTGTGCGGAGCAAAACAGTGATATATCTGGAATAATTGTACGCTTTGGAGAATTTCATCTACTCATGTCATAGCACAATTGGATATATCATGAAAGGAAGCGGATTAGAAGAATTATGGGAAACAGTGCATGGCAATGCAACAGTCCAACACATGATAGAAAACAGCATGTCACCGGATATGTGTCATAATTCGGAAGTCGTCCTGGAGAGCTGCTTTAAAAGTAACATCAGCAGACTAAGAACAACAAACAGAACATGCAAACTTTGGCTCCAATATTTTGAGCAAGTTATGATTGTGCTGCAGTATATTAGATCTGAGAGGACTGGCAATTGGCATATGCATATGGAATCTGTTCGAACAATATTGTAATATTTCCATTCTGCTGGTCGTAACTTATATGCAAAAGCAGCTCATTTATATTTACAGCAAATGAACGAGATGCGAGCCAAGCTGACCGATGAATAGTACAAAAAATGCGTTCGATGTTGAAAAGCCGAATGTCGGAAGGCCGAATGTCGAAAGGCTGAACGCCGAAAGGCCGAACGCCGAAAGGCCGAATGTCGAAAGGCCGAATGTGTCGAAAGGCCGAATGTAGAAAAGCCGAATGTGTCGAAAGGCCGAATGTGTCGAAAGGCCGAATGTCGAAAGGCCGAATATGTCGAAAGGCCGAATGTCGAAAGGCCGAATGTGTCGAAAGGCCGAATGTCGAAAGGCCGAATGTCGAAAGGCCGAATGTGTCGAAAGGCCGAATATCGAAAGGCCGAATATGTCGAAAGGCCGAATGTGTCGAAAGGCCGAATGTGTCGAAAGGCCGAATTTTACAAATATTTTCGTCCTCGTATAAAAATTGTTTGGTTGCATCAATGTTCACTGTAGTGACGTTTCAGTGTACATATACATATATTATCATAATAGTGTTTCTTTTGTTTTATTTTTCTTTATTTTGTAATTTTTAAGGGTGAACGAAATTTAAACGTGTTACAGAATTTCTTTTATTCTTTATTAAGTATGTTTACGAGAAGATAGCATAAGATTTTGGAGAAAAGATTTTAGAAACAGTGATACGTGGCCAGCCCGTGGAAAGGCCGATTGGGTTGAAAGGCCGAATTTTCATTAAATTTTCCTTCACTTAATTGATTGACATCAATATTTAAAACCATTGAATTTATTTCGTAATGTAAAATATAAATCTTGTGTATTTAGCATACATATTAATATGATCAAATTTTGTCGAAAAAAAATTTATTTATTTTTATTTTTTATTATAATTAATTAATTTTTATATGACAAAAAAAACATAAAAAGATTTTAATATTTAAGGCGATTTACTATTAAACATTTTTATATAAAAATTTTGATGAAAATATGAATTTTGGTTTTTCATAAAAATATAAATTTTGAAAATATTCATTCATAAAAAGATGAAAAATTAAAATAAATTTCGACATAAACGGCCTTTCGACATTCGGCCTTTCGACACATTCGGCCTTTCGACATTCGGCCTTCCGACCCATTCGGCCTTTCGACATTCGGCCTTTTGACACATTCGGCCTTCCGACATATTCGGCCTTTTAACATTCGGCATTTCAGCGTTCGGCCTTTAGACATTCGGCCTTTCGACTTTCGGCCTTTCGTACCTATTCCCAAAAAATGTCCCGAGAAATACTTTTCGATAAGAAGAAAAAGTGTCGGTATTTGGGCGGACAAGTGAATAGAATAATCACTTATGCGATCAATGAAGACGATAGGAGGATTATCTCAAGGACAAGTCATTACCGATGAGACCATTTTAAAATAGATTGTTTCTATGCCCGTTAGCATGCTTGTGATATCTCCGATGGAAACTTTTACAGGACAATCATCAATTACTTCCGAACAATATGTTGAACTCCGAGGCAGTAGGAAAGCAAGACACAATCTGGACAAACACAAATTTATTTCATGGCTTCAACAACAAAACCCATCTCGGAATCGGGCTGGTGATCTTGTCAGTTTGTCAAATGGACTTGTTGCTGATTCCAACTTCACCTGTAATAGTGCTTTGGATAAAGGTGAAATGCTGCTGCATAATACATTGGGTAAGAGTTTTGCGGACGTCTTTTATGCAAGAAAACACAAAGTTATTCCAATTGCAGCTCAGGCTCAGGGAATAAAAATAAATAACGAAACTTTCGTTATATCCTCGCTGCAGTTATTTCATCGAATTGTTTGTGTCGTCAAAAGTTCGAAAGAGTTGCAGTCCTATTTAAATATGAATTGGCTTCAGCTGTACACCTTCCCTTTTCAACGACAGTCTCCTACGAAAGGGAGCAAAATCGAGCATCAATACATATTTAAAAGAGCTGACATTGGTAGGGACAATTTTCCAACAAATTGCAAATATGTTGTAGATGGAGGCCATCTGCTTCACTCGGTAGTATGGCCAAAGCCAGCGACATAATATGGTACGATTCTAAAAATTTATGGTGATTATGTTTTAAAAAATTATGGCAAAAATACAATGGTAGTGTTTGATGGTTAACCGGACTACGCCACCACGAAAGGAGAAGAACAAAAGAGAAGAGCCATTGCCAAAATTTCAGCAAACATCGAAGTAGAGACAAATATGACGTGCACAATTTCTCAAAGCGAATTTCTCGCAAACACCCATAATAAATTGAAATTCATCGGGAAACTGAAGCAACACCTACATTGTTTGAACATACCAACACATCAGACTGAAGATCAGGTGGAGGTTGCTGCAGAGGACTCGGACCAGTGGGGATCAGGTGGAGGTCGCTGCAGAGGACTCGGACATCCTCATGCTGCTTGTGGTTTTATGTTCACCAGTACGTCAAACAAGTTGGCTTCTTTGCCCCAAATCGAAGGCTGTGTATGATATAGTAGCAGAGAGGACACGGCTGTCTTCATTAAGTGACCTGCTTCCAGTTCTTCATGCATTTACTGGATGCGATACAACCTCAGCAAGGTAGCCTTCCCAGCTATTACCAATATCGCAGGCCCAGATACCGTAAGGTATGCCGAGGCAACTCTTAAATTACCACGTCTTTATACTTGTGATAGGCGTTTCCTGTACATCTCCTTGTTAAGAGAATCGGCCCATATCACAGCTCCGTAAAGAAGAACATACTGCACCGCGGACATTAAAAGATGACGTATACTCGCTTTCGGACCGCCAATATTTGCCATGAGACGGCTTAAAGCCGTGACCCCTTTCGAAACCTCGTCTGTTGTTTGCTTGATCTGCTCAAAGAAAGTCATTTTCGAGTCGATCATGATTCCTAAATATTTCGCTGCTGGCTTCGTCTCGACCCTCTCCTCGACCACTTCATCGCCAATCCACATTGGTAACAGGGTTTGTCTTCGTTTTTTTTGTGAGAATCACTATCTCAGTCTTCTCAAGCGCTAAATCTCTCTCAGCTCATCACGGTTCTCATGACCTGATTCAGTTTAAATTGAGCCTGATTTGTAATCCGGGCAGCGACTAGCGCCGCCTGGGTCACTCCGTATGCAACTGCTAATTTTCGCCTCCTCTCTTAAGTCCCATACGTCTAGGTTCGATCCTTTAAATAGTCGTGCAGTGTCCTTATGAGGTACTCCGATATATGAAAATAATGCTCCAACGCGCCAAGCATATATCGTCCCAACTCACAGAATTAAACGGTTTCCTCACGTCGAGCGTCACTAGCAGAACAATTCGCCTAGAAAATTGATTATATTGCTCCAATCTCTGGACCGCCTCCCCAACCTCCTGGATCGTATGCAACGTGAATCGAACCACTCGAAGCCCATATTGCTTGTGTAATAGGTCCCCCGCTCCCTTGATCGCGGCGGTAAGCCGTGGACGTGTAAACGTCTTAGAAAAATCAAATAAACCGATGAAGATTTGTTTACGTGGTTAAATTATGTTAACAACTTTTGAATACTAAGCGCACCCTTCACCTAGATTTTCCGGTAAAGTGATATATTTTGGTTATAGGATGGATCTGATACAATGTGAAAATCTGTAACCTCTTAGGAAAATTAAATAACTAAACCCAAAATTTGTATTTCGAATATTTTGAGTGCAGTTCGTGTTTGTAAAGCATTTTTAAAAGTTTTTTTATAAAAACATGAACCAACATACAGTGATGAGCAAAATTTTCCGGACAAATATTAATTTAGGAAACTCTGTAATTTAACAATGACCCCGGCCATTTTTAATTTTTTTGTTTTTTGCGAACACTACTAAACTTGTTATATCCTATATTTTTGGGCTAAATTACCATTGATCCTGCCGCATATGGATAAGAAAACAAAAAATATACTATGGCGTAGGAAATCTCCAATTTATTGAAACAACAATGGGTAGTACAGTCTGCTGAAAAAAACCGCTGTGAAACCGATTTTTATTTGTACCAAGATAATGATCCCAAGCATAGGCGGTAATAGATAGCAAGGGATTGCATATGAAATATTAATAGTCTTACTGTGGGTTTCCACTTGGGATGCCTTTGCGAATAATCGCAATCTGTTTTAAATCTTTTCACACGGATAGTATACATTGAAAAAAATACATATCGGTATATAAATTTGTCTACGCAACCATAGACAAATTTACAATACGATTTGCAATCAAAAGTAGTCATGCCTACATCTTTTTCCATTGCAAATTTTGCATTTACAAAAAAAATAAAAATTTCCCTTATTTTGTTTAGGAACATTTTCAATCCTGCGATAAACAAAGCAAGCTGAAATATTTTTCCTATGTGAATACTTTATTGTTTTTATTATGATTTTTGATTGACGTCTAGAAATGTCTAAATTGACAAAATTATTTGGTAATACAAATACAAAATTATTCTAACACAGTGACATGAAACAAAAAATTTCCCTTTGCGAATATTCGCAAAGCATCCAAGTGAAAACCATAGGTTAACTTATTAAAAAACTAAACTGTAAACGAATTTTTACTTATAATAAAGAATTTGAATTACAATTTTGTCCGAAAAATTTTGCTCATTGATATTGGTATAAGTTTTGTATTCTTATCCATATGCGGAAGGATCAAGGGTAATTTAGCCCAAAAATATAGGATATATCCAGTTTAGTAGTGTTCAGAGACGCTTTCGAAAAAAAAAATTATACCCCTATTATGGTTCTCACCTCACCGAAAAACTTCATACAAATCAAGTCACATTTGCATAGTATTTCTCGGTGAGGTGAGAACCATAATAGGGGTGTAAAAAATGGCCGGGGTCATTGTTAAATTACAGTTAGTTTCCTAAATAATTATTTGTCCGGAAAATTTTGCTCATCACTGTATGTACATTTATAAATATTTAAGTATACTAATTTTATTGTTTAACAATTCTTATTTAATTTAGCACAATACTTTTTTTCGGCCAAATGAGGTGACAAGTGTTATATTGTTTTTGTTATTTTAGGAAAGTTTAGGACATTTTGATTATTTTCTCACAGGCTATGTTGTTAGTTAAAAAGTGATTTCTAAATTTAAGTATTCGGTCTAAAGTTACCCCTAAGTATTTTATGGTATCTTGCCACTTAATTGGTATATTATTTATTTTTAAATCCTTGTCGGAAGGTAAATTACGTCTAGAATTTAGCATATTTTCTTGTTATGAATATTGCTTTTGTTTTAATGGGGTTAATTTGCATTGCGAAATTAAGAAAATAATCAAAAATTGTATTGATAGTTTCTTGTAATTTACGTAATATATCATTAAGATTTTCAAATGAGCAATATATTGTAAACATCATAAAACTTTCGATTTTTCAAATAATACAGGGTGTCCTCCGGGAAAGTATACTACTTTGTTTGTTTATAATTTTTGATTAAATGAAAGAGAATGGATCTTATATTGATAAATGTTTTATTTAATGTCGGCAATTATGTATGGAATACAATATCAGATAAATGTTCGCCTCTGTTAGCCTTACAAATGCGAGCCCTTTTGAGCACATTTTTCATTACATTCTCACACATTTCACGCGGTATTTCATTAATTTCATCACGAATATTCTGGTTTGTTTGCATAAGCCTTGCTTTTTAGATATCCCCACAAAAAGAAGTCCGGAGCAGTCAAATCTGGCGACCGTGGAGGCCAATCAACATCACCATTTTTTGAAATAACTTGTTGTGGAAAGAGGTCTCGCAGTAATTCCATTGTAATCCTGGCTGTATGCGATGTGGCACCGTCTTGTTGATACCACATGTTAATTAAGCCCAAAGCATGCAGTTGTGGCGTCAAATGGTTTCTCTACATCAAAAAGTATCAAACCTGTTGATTGTTTTTTGTTTAGCGCCCTTTTATTCTCAGATCTAATTCCTAGAAGTTGATGCGGTTTGTGGAAAGCTGTTTTCCAAAACCAAATGATTCATATGGCATAATTTTATTGATTTGAAGATGCGTTTCAAGGCTATCATATAATTTTTTTTCATAAATTTTCCCAAATGCGTCTAGAAGACTACTAAAAAATTGCCTTTACCAGGTTTCGATCCAGGAATCACCATAGCATTTTTCGAAATATTTGGAAAATAGTACGCAGCCTAATGCACGCGTTAAAAATATTACTAATACCACATTTACATTAGTAGAATAAAAGTATGTAGCAAAAAGGTATCGTAATGTGAACTCAAATTTAAATATTTAAATATTTTATCGCATGCGATAAAATATTTAAATATTTAAATTTGAGTTCACATTACGATACTTTTCTGCTATATAGTTTTATTCTACTAATGTAAATGTGGTATAAGAAAAATAATGAGTCGTTTGGGAAGTTGTTTAATTAGCCTGTTAAAAATTTCGTCTGGACCCGCAGATTATGTATTTTAAAGATTACGTATATGGTACATAATAATGTTCCTGGGAGTGCCAAGTTCCGTCGATGTGAATTTGCAAGATTCGTTTTTATTAAAATATTTTGTGGTTTCGGTGAGCACCTCTCGAAGAGTATTGCTATTTTGAGATTCAATTTGGCTCAAAGGTAGATTCAATATAGATGAACTGATTATCTGCCTTTTCTTTGTTCGTTATTATCACTTTATGTGGAGAATTTTCATTGTTTTATATTAATGTTGGCACCGATACTTTATTTTCGTAGGGTTTTGCAAATTTTCCAAAGTTTTCTGTTTTGATGATCAGGTGCAGTACAAATGGAGTTTAAAAATTGGTTAAATCTTTCGTTTTTAAATATTTGAATTTCTATATTTGAATTCTTTTCTCGAGATTGTTAGCTATAGAATCCTCTTGCTTTAACATTTTTTAAGTTTTACTAAACTATATTCCAGTTCTTTAAAATTAGCTTTGTGAAACTGACGAAAATGTTTACATACATATTTCACTAGTTTGAAATGACGTACTATATCTCCCAAAATAAATACAAGTAAATAGCAAGTATTTAATTTTGTTATTTTGAGCTTTAACATAACGAAAAAAATGTTAAATGAATCGATAAAATGCTAGTAATCTCCCACAATATTTATAATTACCTAAAAATTAAAAATTTATTTCATTTGTGAAAACTTAAGTCAACAGACTGGTTGCAAATGTATGCAAACACTAATTTACTTTCCAAGTGTTTTCAGTTTAAACAACAGTTTTTATGATATTTTAGAGACAGCATAGTCGAAATAGAATTCTCTTCTCTATCGTTTGATAATAAAAAACCAAAAATGAAAAAGTGAACTTATACATTCTGCAGTAAAAACAGACTGACTGAAAACTGTAAAATAAAAAATTCTGTATTTTTATGTTTACAATAATTTGATTGTATGGCAGTTATGCATAGCTTACCAACTAATCCCAGTCCAATTCCATGGAACGTATAAAATAAAAATAATTTCTTTAGAATTCGTCATATTTTGAAACAAAATCATTTTGCAATATAAATTAATTATTATATTCCATAATATAATGTAATCATAACGACGTTCATTAGTCGATTTTAATTAATTTTGTTCGGAACAATAATAATAAATTGATTATCTACAATCGGTTGACAGCGAAGTATAAATGTATTTGATGACTTAGTTAATTTTTCAAAATTACAAAATGTATTTTTATATAGCTACGGGTATTTCATTATTTTGTATATCGTTAACATTATTAATTTAATTTGGTTTTGTACAATTTTGTGTAATCAAACATTAATCATTTATTTTTGTTTTGTGTACATATTTATGTACGTTTTACTTATAAATAATTCAATTAATATCTTTCAGTTTTTTTTTATGTATATATGTATATGTTCGATTTATGTACATTTACGAACGATATTTTAGTATATCGTAAATTATTATATTGTACATATATTGTTCAGTATTTATGGTTATTATTATTTTTAGAGTTTGATTATAAAGTCGTTTGTATAAATAAAATAAATTGAAAATTACAAAGAAATAAAATAAAAATAAAAATTATTGTTATGTTATTGATTAAAAATTATCATTATATACATTTATTTAGTTTACAGGTATACCTCAAATAATTCGTATTGCTTAACGTTTACTACGAGCTCTTTTAAGCCTAGGGTCTTATAAGTCTGGGTAATCAGGTTTTTCGCAATATCTACTTTATGTGAAATTCCAATTAGATTTTTAGAACCA
The DNA here is from genome assembly GCA_963556165.1 of Tipula helvola. Lineage (NCBI taxonomy): Eukaryota > Metazoa > Arthropoda > Insecta > Diptera > Tipulidae > Tipula > Tipula helvola. Next base: position 312,161,969 of record OY744482.1, read on the forward strand.
TCTTACCTTTAGGAAAAGATACATTATAACGAGGTTGTTCTCTGACGAGTATATTCTGTTTGTTTCGTAATTTAATTGTTTGTATGAAGTTTACGTAAACCAAATTAATTAGAGTCTTGCGTATAGAAACTTCCGGTGAAAAATGCTTCTCTACAACAAATTAGGTAACAAGTAAACAATTATCAGTATTCAAGTACTCTTTCATTATATAACATTTAATTTCTAATTTCAAAATACGATTTCAATCTTAATTTGAATATAATTTAAATGGAAACAACATCATCATCACGTCATGATAAACACAAATAAAAAGTTTATTTACAGCTTCATGTAAACGCATATTTATACAGAGAGTATTAACAAGACAATTATGCCGGTATATTTACAAAAGCCATAAAATCTAATAAATCTAAAAAAATATTTAAAATTGACTTACTAATCGACTTTTAATAGCAACAAATATTTGTGTATAGTCTATATCCGACCTTCCGATTTTTTGTTTGGGATGTTTATTTTTTTCTATTTCATGTATGACCGACCTTTAATTTTCAGCCTAATTTGGATGTGTTTTTTTTATTGTATTTGAAGTGTGGAAATGTAGAATTGATATGAAAATTTTGTTTCGGAGTGACCACCATGAGTCAAATAAAAAAATATGTACATTTGTTTGGTATTTAAAATATGATTCATACAATTTAATGGTTTATGTAACATAGGAAATGACTGGTTTATGTAGATTAATTGGTAAATGAAGAAGCGGTAATATGCGACATATGCCCAGCGGCCGGGGAAAGTTGAAAGGCTGCTTAGATAATAAAAAAATTCTTACTTTAAATTTTTTTTTTTTTAATTTTATAACTTTCTTCAAAATATTCACCATAATCTGTTCTGAATTCTTTCTTAATATACAGTAGTATAACCCAGCTTATTGCAACTAATTAAAGGCAACCCGGAGTTGCAAATTGCGAAATTGTTCAAATATTAGGTATACATTTTTAATATGAAATAAATGACATGATTAACATGAAATAATCGGCGCAGTGGTTAAAGCTACGGCGGTTGGATCGGGAGGTACCGGGTTCGAATCCCTATAGGGGCGGGATGCAAAAGGGATTTTTCATCATCTGATTACGATCGGTGATGACGATGAACACATCTATGACCCCCTGTTGAGAGTGCGGAATCCATGGGCCGACCCACCTTTCATGTCAGTACTATAGGCTGGCATGAAGCAATGCAATGTGCAGGTGGTTTAAACGAAAGCGGGTCTATAGCCGTACGTCCTCGAGTTGGCTGGTAACGGCGTAAGGTAGGACGTTAAAAGGGAACTGCGAAAGAGTTGGGAGTGCCTTGAGCCCCAGAAAAGATTGCAGAGATAGAAACAAACAAACAAACAAACAAAACATGAAATAAATCCAAATTTTTGCATTATCAAAATAATATATTTATTATAGAATTTAAAATCTTCAGAAAAAAATGTCGCTTTTTGCAACGTATCCGTAAGTATCCGTAATAAAATTTGTGATATTGAATCTTTAGTAGAAAGCATATTTAGTGACATGGTTATTGTAACTGAAATTTAGGTAATGGAAAACGAAAACAAAATCTATCTACACCAAAAACTTCAACTCATATTTTTCTAACCGAAGTGACGCTATCTATGTGAAAAATAATTTAAATTCGGCAAAAAAATACAGTTCTGACTGTAACTCCTGCCAAATTCTTGGTGTGAAACTGGTTGACAGCTATTTTAATAAATTGGCGGTTTATAGATCCCAGCGAAATTTAATGATAAATTTTTTTAAATCTATCGAGGAAGTATTGTCTAACTATCAAAACAGTTTCATAATGGGTGATTTAAATATCGACCTTTTGGAATCTGGTGGCAGAAACTTTAATGACTATTTTTATCTCGAATGGATTTGCAATATTGAATAAAATTTGAAATGGATATCCGACTCGATGTAACAATGGCATCTTTGGTAGTATCATTGACCACGTACTTTCTGATTTATTCAAATATAAATCCATACGCAATTTCACTTTTTGATTCTGATTTATCTGATTATAAAGTAATATGTGTGGAATTTAGCGCCTTAAAAATACGGAAAAAATTAGGCAAATTTTTTTTTACTCCTATAATTCAATTGTAAAACATTATTTGCCGCCCCGGTGGCACAGTTGTTAGCATGCTTGCTTTAAGCTCCGGAGGTCCCGGGTTCGATTCCCGGCGAATGATGAAAAAACCACGGCTGGTTTAATGGTAAGGATCAATGAATTAATCGCTCAGAAGCGGCCAAATCTCTCTATGGGATGTACCGCCAGCGAAAAAAAAAAAACATTATTTGTTTCAACAAATGCTTAACACTCAAGATTCAGTGTTGTGTTCTTTCGTTCTTTCATTCGTCCTGATAATTTTTTTATCTAATCAAAGGAACCAGAATTAAAAAAATTTCAGAGGAAAGGAAGGAACGGAAGAAAGCAAAAACTTAATCCGCCTTCAGGGTATTGAGCAATAATCTGACGCAAATTGTTAAAGGCAGCTCAGAAAGGAGAACAACCAGAAAGCATTTTATAAACAAAGAATGAATGACAAATGAAATAAAAGCGTCAATTGCGAAAGGTACCTCTTGCATGGAAATGCATTGTTTAAGATAAAGACATTCAACTAGCGAATATTTTAAAAATAAGCACGGGGAACCTACTATAATCGTTGTAAAGATGTTAAAACAAACAAGGAATAATTACTTTGTAACCAAAAATTGAGGAAGATATTGAAAGTTCGAAAAGGCTACAGGTACATTTTAAAAAATTTAAATTTAATAAAACCCGTGACAGTTGAAATTCAATAAATCTTACGTCTAGTTCGGGTGAAATGGTCAATAATCAAGAAATTGCAAGTAACTTAAATAATTTTTTGTAGGTGCAGATCTAACCCTTTATCTTTCTGCAGTTAACCCTGTTGACTTTGTCAATATACTAAATAACATTAACTTTTCAATAAAATGTCTACTTGTCTCTGAAGCTGGGGTAATATTACATATCAGTGGCACTATTCTGGATTTTCCGCAGAATTGCGAATTGGGAACTTTTTTATTGTCAGTTTTTACTGTATTTTGGTTTTCTTTTTTCCAGAGCATAGTAAACTTGGAGAAAAATAGTTCCATTTCATAGCAATTTTGTTGTTTATTTTTCCCTAAAAATTTTGCTGGGAATTATTTTTCCCAAAACAAGAACAAAATATCAATTGCTCAGTGTGCTTTCGAAAAAATAATACCAATTACACTAAAAACTGACAATAAATCAATTCCCAATTCGCAATTTCCCGAAAAACCAGAATAGTGCCATAGGTTGTTGAAGGTAAACGCTGCTATTGGGATAGACAACATATCAGCTAATTTATTACAATTTCTAGGTGGAACAATTTCGTTTACTTTAGTAAAATATATTAACGACTGTCTACCCTTGAATGTATGGATATGTCAAACCACAGTATACACATATGTATATAAGGTAATATAATGCACAGGATGTCAAAAATTATAACAACAACAATGTCGGAGATTGTGACTGAAATGTGTATGAACTATTGTATTTAAACTGTTGTATAATGTCATATATTCTCTTTTGTATCCATTGCGCCTCTATTACCTAGCATTTTAAGTAAAACCGAATAAATGAAATGAAGAAGGACGACGAAAGAAGAACGATGTTGATCGTATAAAATTCAGTTGGAAGAAGGTGATGAAACAATAAACATGTAAAACAGTTGAACTAAAATTAATAAAAACGTGTAAATGTTTATAACAATCTAAAATACAGTTTTGTTTTATTTATCGTGAATTTAAATTATAATTATAATAGAGAAACAACGAAAATACTACATTGGTGGCAGCGGAAAAATAAATGTGCGAAATTGTATTCATCGTAGACCAGACATCTTGGAAAACACATGGCTTTACCAACAAAGGAAAAAATGTTCGATGATAAAATTCGAAATTAATCAAAGCATCCTAACTAAGAATAACTTCGAAATATCAAAATATTGTTCCATCACAAATGCAAATGCTGATTTAATAAATAGATTTGCGGAAATCATCCCGATCCAAAACAAAAAAATTAAAGATACAAACGCAAAATTATTAGCATTAGTTACAAAGTGTTTATCGCTGACGTAATTTGAGTGACGAGATTAACGTGATTTAATAAGGATGCTATAATAAACAAAATATTATATGTATATATTTGCAACGCGAGTATATCAAACAGTGGAGTGACGAGCTTATTTTTGCAAAACCAGATCATCTTCTAATAGTTCAGCGGAAATTCCAGACGAGTTTAGTAAATTCGAGTATAAAGGTATACATTTTCTTTGTATTTAAAATAAGTAGCTATCATGTGTCTCTGTTTATTTATAAGTGTCATATGTTATTGTTGAAGTTTTGATCAATTTGAAAATCAATGCATTGTTTAAGATCAGAGAAAATATTTAAAAGTGTATCAGAATCCAATTTAAATTCAAGAATTAATGTTAGTTCCGATAATTTGGATTTACCTCTATATTTAAATCAAAATTCAAATAATTTTCAAATTTCATTCAACTCCAATTTTATTACAACGGAGGCAAATTCAGACAATCATAATCTTGTAATCATGGCGGATAAATTGGATATTAATTTGGCGCTTAGAATTGTGCCTGAATTTGATGGTGAGAGTGCTCGTGAATTAGAAAGATTCATTGCATGCTGCGAAATCGTTGTGAAGTCAATTAGTGCGCCGGAGGTTGCGAAATTTATTAAACTGTTGAATGTTAAGTTGACTGGCAAGGCCCATGATGTGTTGTTTTTTAATGAGTTTAAAACGTTCGACGATTTGAAGAAAGAGTTGAACACCCAATTTGGGGAGTCAAAGTCGATAGAGTCTCTTACCTATGAAATGGTTAGTGTTAGGCAGGAAAAATCTGAGGATGTGCGTGCTTTCGCGAATAGATTAGAAAAAATATTGTCTATGTTAGATGGTGCAAGTATAAAACGTGAAGGTGGGGAAGCAGCAAAAGCTATTAGAAATCTTAACGCTGGGACAGCACTGAAATCATTTGAAAAAGGATTGCGCGAACCCATTAAACTCATAGTCAAGGCATCACGTTTCAAAAGTATAAAGTAAGCTATAAATGCAGCTATAGAAGAGGAAATTGTTATTTCGCAGAGACGTACCTTTTCTCAACCTTATAGTTCGATCCATCAAAATTCGGCTGGTCACACAACTTGTACTATTTGTAGCAAAACAGGGCATTCAGCTAAAAATTGTTATAAGCGACCACAATTTCAAACGTCCCGATCTATTAATCCTCAAATTAATAATCCGAATTTCAAAGTTAATAATAATTTCACTGAAGTTTCACTGAAATTTTGTAATTACTGCAAAAATCAAGGACATGTTATCGATGATTGTCGTAAGAGGCAATTCAATAATAATTCACGCGCACAAAGTATGAGCGCTAATACAAAAGTTTCATAATCGGAAAACTCCCATGCACTCGAAGCGACCAACAAGAACATGACGGTTCGGGTGCAAGAGCTCTAAATACGTGTTCTAATAATAATAATTCTATTCAATTACCAGATGAGAGTTCCGGTCCCGATATAAATTTAATTTATTCTCAGGCGTCAAATAGCAAAAACCATACCCCAATTCAATTCAAGTCAATAATCCGTCTAATAATATGAATACCTTAACAGCAAATTTTAAAAGTCATAACGTTTATTTCAATAATTCTAATTTCAATTGTTTCTCTCAAAATAAATTTGTGAAATTAATGACTAATGTTTCTTTATCGAATAAAACAATATACCTTGTGGGATACTGGTTCAGATATTTGCATTATTAAAAAACAATATTTAAAAGGTGAAACAATTTGCTATCCTAATAAAAAAATTCGGTTGCATGGAATTACGGCAAATGTCATAGAAACCCTTGGTTCGTGCAAAGCAAAGATTTATTTATCTGATACTATCTCTGTTGAACAAGATTTTCATATTGTTCCTGATAATTTTCCCTTACTTGCCCATGGAATAATTGGATTCGATTTTCTTTCATTCAATAAGTGTAATTTTAATTTTTCTAAATTCAAGCTCGAATTTGACGACTTGGAAGTTTCGATCTCCTTATGTTCACATTTTAATTCCTGCTCGAACAGAAAAAACCGTGCTAATGAAAATAAACGTCGAAATGGATAATGAATTTTTATGCCAATCTGGTGAAGTTTTGCCAGGCGTATTCGTTGCTAACTCAATATTAAAATCATATGGTGGATATGCGCCAGTTAATATTATCAATACAAACGAAACAGATGTTTCGTTAGCAAATATAAAATTATCTGTTAATTCGACGAATAAATTCGATTTCTACCCACTTAATAATTGGTCCAATAGAATGGATAATCGTTTAAACATCTTGAGCGAACAATTAGATACGGATGAATTAAATGAAAAGGAGAAGAAATCTATTTTTAAAATTTGTAAGGATTTTGATGACGTTTTCTTTATAGAAGGTGATTCCCTTTCTATGACAAAAACAACTTCTCACAAAATTCCTCTAGTTGAAAATGCACAACTCATTCCTACTAAACCGTATCGCTTACCAAAAGCAATACAACGCGAAATTTTACAACAAGTTTCTGAAATGTTAGACAAAGGTATTATACGCGCGAGCACTAGTCCCTGAAATTCACCACTTTTGGTCGTCCCAAATAAACCGACTAATGGTGAAAAAAGATGGAGGGTCGTAGTTGACTATAGGCGACTTAATGATATTACTATTGGTTCCGTCTTTCCTCTCCCAAATATATCAGAAATCCTCGACCAGCTTGGAAAATGCTCCTATTTCAGTTCGTTGGATTTAGCTGATGGATATCATCAGATCGGTATAGAAGAGAACGACCGCTAAAAAACGGCATTTAGTACGAGCACAGGTCATTACGAATTCAATCGCATGCCTTTTGGCCTGAAAGGAGCACCATCAACCTTTCAGAGAATGATGAACAACGTGCTGGCCGGAATAAATGGCATAAGGTGTCTTGTGTATCTCGACGACATTGTTGTGTACGGGTATGACCTTGACGACCATAACAAAAAATTAATGTTCTAGAACTGCTCCGAAAATTTAATCTTAAAACAACCAAAAAAGTGCAAATTCCTTAGAAAAGAAATAGTCTATTTAGGTCACGTCATAACTACTACTGGCATAAAACCAGACCCAACCAAAATCGAAGCTGTGCAGAATTTCCCCTCTCCAGCAAATCAAAAACAATTGAAATCGTTCTTAGGGCTTGAGTCATATTACAGAAAATTTATTGACAATTTCTTAAGTATATCACAACCAGTCACTGATAGTCTAAGAAAAACTAAAAGCTTTGATTGGACTAGTAATTGTAGTAATTCTTTCAATAGATTAAAACAGGCACTCATAACTGCACCTATTCTGCAGTTTCCAGACTTCACCAAGATATTCATGTTAACGGTGGATGCCAGCGACTATGCAATCGGTACTGTACTTTCACAAATGGTTCAGTCCGGTGATGAGGAACATGATCTGCCAATCGCATATGCGAGCAGAGTTTTGAACCAAGCAGAGCGTCATTATCCCACCATAAAGAAGGAGTGTCTAGCCATTATTTTTGCTGTTAGAAAATATAGACCTTATATCTATGGACGAACTTTCATTATTGTAACCGACCATCGACCCCTTACATGGCTCAAAAACATTACCAATCCGGCCTCAATTCTCATTAGATGGAGATTGGAACTGGAGGAATATGATTATCAGATAGTGCACAAGTCGGGAATGTTAAATTCGAATGCCGATGCACTGAGTCGTATTTCTCAGCAACAAACAGTCAATCCCCAAATTGAGGAAATTCACGTTATTACAAGAGCCCAGTATCAAAAAGAAATTAAAATGCCAAATTCAAATTCCATTTCAAATAATACTGAGATGGCTTCTCACCTCAATTGCGATTCTTCCAATACAACTTCCACTACTAAGAAACAAGAAACTACTGAGGCATCTTCGATCATTGCGGATTCTCAAATTCGATCCAATTCAATTGAAGACAAAGTATCTCCACCTAGTCTAGACAGTGCCAATTCTACTTCTAAAGTCATTTTGTTAGAATCTGATGACGATATTGAAAGGGTGCTGCATGAATTTCACAATACTCCTCTTGGAGCACATCAAGGCATTTTACGCACTTATAAACGTTTGAAGGCATTTTACTATTTTCCAAATATGTTAACTCGAATCCGAAATTTTACCAAAAAGTGTAGCTCTTGTAAAGTAAATAAAATCGGTCCCCAAAATAAACTTCCAATGACAATAACCACTACCTCCAGCAAACCCTTTCAGAAGATTTTCATGGATATAGTCGGGCCAATCCAATCATCACTATCGAATAATAAATACATACTGACCTTCCAGGACGATCTTTCAAAGTACTCAATGGCAATAGCATTGCCCAATCAGGAAATCCGAACCATAGCAAAAGCATTCGTGGAGCATTTTATTTGTTCGTTTGGAGCACCGCTAATAATTCTCACCGACCAAGGTGCCAATTTTACATCGGAATTATTAAAACGGATATGCAAGCTTCTCAAGATTAATAAAATACAAACGTCTGCGTATCACCCCCAGAGCAACGGAGCACTCGAAAGGTCGCACCGCACCTTGAGTGAGTATTTAAGGAATTTTACAGATGGTGATACTTCTAATTGGAACCAGTGGCTTCTATTCGCTATGTTCAGTTACAACTCAACTCCACATAGACATAGACAAAGTTCATGCTGTTGTGATAGGGGAACGGCCGCTTGCTATGTTCCAAATGTTATCACAAATCAAAACACAATTTCGATGTAATTTTATTTATTTGTCCAAAATTGTTTTCTGGCCATCAGCTGTCATAAGTGTAGTTAACCTAAAATTAAAACAATATATGTATTAGTATTAAGGATTTTTAAATTCAATCGTAAATACTTATCTTTAACGTAACTTGATGATCTATGTTGTATGTTTTCTGAAATTAATTTAATAATTAGATATATTTCTTGTAATTTAAATAATAATATTTACCTAATGTAAAAATGTCAAAACAAAGTTAAAATTTGTGACATTTTAATTGTTGCTCAAGGGTGACATCTGTAAACAAACATTGTACCTAAAATTGCTATAATTAGTACTAAAAATTATGGTATATTAATTTAGTACATCGTTCAATAATCCACTGAAGCACAAATAAAATTCATAAAAATCATTCTCTTGAGTGGCGGAACGAAGAAACAACCTGAACGAGGAAGAAATAAAAAAAATAAAATTAAAATTTATAAACGAAATTATCTCATGCGTTTTTATTTTCAACGCCGAAGAGTTTATAAAAGCAAATTAAACATTGGTCCTTCGGAGCCGGATTTCGCTGCTCAACAAAGACTTGTTAAGTATAAAAGTGTTTTATAACAAGTGATTGTGTTATTAGTGAAAATACAAAACTTTAAAAAGAATAACATCATTGAAAAAGTTAGCGTGGTGTACAAAATGGCGGACGCAGCTGTATTAAAAAAGACGCTTGCTAGCATAGAAAAATCGATTGAAAATATAGAAAAGTTTGCTACCGAAAATTTAAATAAGCCGGATGTAGACGTAGAAGAAATTTGTGTAAGGAAAAACCGCGTGGAAGTGCTCTTAAACAAATATATGGAAACTGAGCAACAGTTATTTTCATGTAACAAAGAATACGATTCATTGTTTCATAAGATAGAAGATATGTATTTTAACGCATCTAGCAAGCTTAATAAAATCGAGTCAGCCCGCAGGCCTTCCACACAACTTAATTCGAGAGCACCGTTCGATAGCACGAGTATAAATAACAATGGCATGCTGAATGGTGGTCGCCCGCAATCGAGCGAAGTCAAGTTACCAAGACTTTCGTTGCCGAGATTTAGCGGAAACTATATTGAATGGCAGTCATTCTACCAATTATTCATGAAGCAAGTAGATGAGCGTCCGGGAATATCCAATGCTGAAAAACTGCAATTTTTGAGAGGTGCTTTGCAGGGTGAGGCCGAAGATTTAATTAAGCACATGCCAATCACCGATGAATGTTACAATGAAGCCCTGGAAAAGCTCAAAAGCCGGTACAATAAGAAACGCTATTCAGTCAACGCGTATATACAAAAATTTATGGAGCAGCCTATAGTTACGCAAGCAAACGTTCATATGATTAAAAAATTATATGATACATCCGATGGTGTTATTCGAGGGCTTAAAGCTTTGGGTGAAAAGTCAGAGAGTCGTGATCCCTGGCTGATCTTCATAATTCTAAGTAAATTGGACAACGAATCAAGATCGCTGTGGGCTCGTGAAACAAAGGACGATGAGAATCCGACAATAAATCAGCTATTTAGTTTTTTGGGAGATCGAGTCGATGCTTTAGAAACATTTGGTATGAGTAGTCCTAAATCCGCTGCTATCAATACTCCGTTTAAATCACCGAAGACGACGAAATCATATACAATCGTGGCAGATTTGTGTAAACTATGCAAAACCGAAGATGCGCACCGGTTACAGGATTGCACTGGTTTTTTAGAAATGAAGCAACCCGACCGAATTGTATACATCAGGAATAATGGGAGATGCTTCAATTGCCTGTACAAGGATCATTCGGTATATCAGTGTCGTTCAAAATCGCGGTGTAGAATTTGCCGTCGCAGACATCACACAACGCTACACGATCATCAAGCGCGTGAAACGACAAACAAAGGTCAAAACAGCTTGCAGAGTGCCACATCTGCTACGGCGAACAACAACAATCATGATGGAGCATCGGACAGCAAAGGACAGGCATTGGTTAAAACCTCAATCACCAACGCCCATATAGAATTAGATAAAATATTACAAACTAATTCAAGTGAACCAATTTCATCGCCGGCGACAAATTGTTTAAGAAATGAGCAGCTTATATCGTTGCTGCCCACAGCATTAGTGAAATTAAGGGACTACAACGGTAAACAGCATATATTCCGAGCACTATTGGATTCAGGTTCTGAATCAAATTTTGTCACAGCGAAATGCATAAATCGGCTAAGATTAGCCACATCAAAGAATTCCATAGGAATAAGAGGTTTAGGTCAAACAAACGTAGGTCGTACACGAGGGTCCGTGCAGATGGAACTGTCCAACACAGATGAAACATATTCAACAAAAATTTGGTCATATGTTGTGCCAAGGGTGACATATTCATCAGCAAAGGGTACGACAAATCAACGAGATAGAAAGTTCTTGGACAAATTATCTTTGGCTGATCCAAATTTGTTTGAAGCGGGAGAAATAGATATTTTACTCGGAGTGAATCTATTTTTTGAAGTCTTAGAAGCTGAACAGAAAATACAATCAGAAGAATTAGCAGCCCATAAAACGAAATTCGGCTGGATAGTCGTAGGAAGAGAAACCAGTAATACAAACTTGGAACCTAATGCCTTAAATACGTGTACCGACTCAAGTGCCGACCTTAGCAATCTATTATACAAATTTTGGGAAATCGAGAGCATACCAGCAGCGACAACATTAACACCTGAAGAAGAAGATTGTGAGGCTTTATTCTCCAGGACAACAACCAGAGGAAACGATGGAAAGTTCGTAGTCCGTCTTCCATTTAAGGATAATGCCAATCATTTGGGCTCCTCATATCAATTAGCATTCAGTCGATTGAGAGCTATGGAACGTCGGTTTCAACGTGATGAAATATTTAGAGATATGTATTTCGCATTCATGAAGGAATATGAGGCACTGGGCCACATGACACTAATTGGTGAAGCTGATAAAAATGCCTACATCTCACCGCACCATGGTGTAATAAAGGACAGTACCACAACCAAGATAAGGGTTGTATTTGATGCCAGCGCCAAATCAAAAAATAACATATCTCTAAATGAAATACTGAAAATTGGTCCTACAGTTCAATCGTCACTTGCGGAAATTTTACTACGATTTCGTCAACATCAATTCGTATTGACCGGAGATGTTGAGAAGATGTATCGGATGATTTGGGTGCACCAAGAAGATGCGCATTACCAAAATATATTATGGCGAGAAAATCCGGCAGAGACTCCTAAACAATATCGATTGAACACGGTGACATACGGCGTTGGACCATCAGCTTTCCTTGCAACCAGAAGTCTGAAGGAGGCGGCATTAGAGATCGAGAAAAGCAGCGAACCAGCCTCAAAAGTAATATTACGAGACGTTTATGTGGACGACTTAATGACTGGCACGTCAAGCGAAATGGAGTTGCTTAAACTGAAAGACGAAATCCAGATTCATCTCAAATCATTCGGCTTCAACCTGCGAAAATTAAGATCCAACATCAAACAAGAAATCGAAGAACATGTTGGGGCATCGAATATCAATTCACCGGCATCTGATATAAAACAAATTTGTCAAGACGAAGCGAGCAAAGTTTTAGGTTTAGTTTGGAATTCGTACCATGATGAATTCCGTTTTCTATTCCAACCCAACGAAATTCCAGTTCTTACTAAAAGGGCACTGTTATCAGAGGCAAGCAAGATTTTCGACCCTCTAGGCATGCTAAGCCCGATAATCATAAAAATAAAAATTGTTTTCCAAAAATTATGGCTTGAGCCTATTGGATGGGATGACGAGTTACCTGATGGCGTTAAAGCAGAATGGAGGAAAATCAGAGATAGTTGCAATCGAATTGGTGAAATAAAAATTCCAAGATGGATAAAAATCAACAGCAATGTGAATCATTCGCTGATACTTCACGGGTTTGGAGACGCAAGCGAATCAGCATACGCAGCATGCATTTATGCCGTTACAAATTGCGAAGGTATTCAAACGTCGAGATTGGTGGTGGCCAAATCAAAGGTAGCTCCCATTAGTCAAACCAGCTTGCCAAGATCTCCAGATATATAAAACCTTCATCCGACCATGTATAGAGTATTGCTGTCAAGTTTGGGGAGGTGCGTCTGGTACCACCCTCCACTTATTGGACAGGGTTCAACGCCGCGCTATCAGAATAATTCGGAATCCCAGACTTACTCAAGAACTAGACAGCTTACAGCATCGCAGAGATGTTGCAGAACTCTGCGTCTTCTACAGATGCTTACATGGTAAATGTTCTGCAGAACTATCGGAGAAAATACCACCATTCGTTACAACAACAAGAGTAACAAGAGGAACAACCAATGCACATAGGTTTACGGTGAAGCTCCCGAAACCTCGAACTGAAGAAATCAAGCGCGAATTTATATACCGAACATCAAAAAAGTGGAATTCGCTAATACATTTCAAATTTCCGAAGGAATATAAAATGAATAAATTTAAGGTAGCTATTAATCTTTACTTGCAGGATCGCGCATTGGGTGCAGAAGCTCTGACAGTTACAAGGAGCTAGGACCGTTAATAAGTCCGCTCTGCACCCAATTAAAAAAATTTATAAAAAAAAAAAAAAAAAAAAAAAAAAAAAAGATTGGAGCTACTTGCAGCGTTATTACTCGCAAAACTGATGTCATGGGTGGAAGCTTCATTAACCGTAAAAGCTGAACAAATTATATTATGGACGGATTCGACAATCGTGCTGGATTGGCTGTCCTCTCACCCGAGACGATGGCAAACGTTTATTCGAAACCGAACAACTCAAATATTGGATACCTACAAATATAGCAGAGAACACTGGCGTCATATAAGGTCAGAACAAAATCCAGCCGACTGTGCGTCAAGAGGTATTTATCCAGATGAACTAGTGGACCATAAACTATGGTGGAAAGGACCGGATTTGTTAACCTCCAATTTAAACCAAACTAGTCCAAATGCTGAAATGATTACCAATCCGCAGGATATAGCACCCGTGGCTTTAAATTGCGTTGTTGCTCAAGATTTTCTAGAAAGTCTAATCCAAAACCATGTCAGTTTCTATTCTGCATGTCACGCTTTAGCCAAGGCTCGAAAATATATTGAGACTCTAAAGGTAAAAATTCGACCAGATTTAAAGAACGAGTTTGATCCAGCAATTCATCCTAGTGATATTCATCGAGCAGAGCATTTATTATGTATGCATATCCAGCAAACACTATTCGCAAAAGAATGCGATAGTCTGTCAAAGGGTGCACTAGTATCGAAACAAAGTGCCATTAGAAGCTTGAATCCGTTTATGCATAACGACGGATTATTACGAGTTGGCGGCCGGATCGATAAATCAACATCAAGTTTTTCTGTGAAACATCCGATCATCTTGCCGAGCTGTAAGTTAGCAAAACTGATTATATACGACTATCATTTATCATTTCAGCACTCTGGTATTACATTAACCTTAGCAATGGTGAGAAGAAAATTTTGGATCGTTCGGTGCAAAAACTGTGTTCGATCAATAATCTATAATTGTGTCAAGTGTACAAAGGCAAATCCAAGATTAGAACAGCAGATGATGGGAGATTTACCTTCTGTGAGGCTGCATTACGAGCATGCTTTTGCGAACGTGGCAACTGATTATTGTGGTCCATTCAGTGCACATATTGTGAGAAGACGAGGAGCAACCCCAATAAAAATTTACGTGTGTTTATTCGTATGCATGGCCTCAAAAGCTGTTCATTTTGAAGTCGTTGGAAATCTCACTACAGATAATTTTATTGCTGCTTTGCAGAGGTTCATTAGTCGTCGTGGTATCTGTCGTTCCATTTACAGTGATAATGGGGCCAACTATGTCGGCGCATGCAATCAATTGCAGCAAGTTTATGATTTCTTGCGAGACAACAATTCCGAAATCAACGCATTTCTTCTAAAAAATCAAATTTGCTGGCATTTCATACCTGCTGGTGCACCACATATGGGTGGCCTTTGGGAGGCATCCGTCAAGCTGCTTAAAACAAGTCTACAAAAAACAATGGGGAATCATATATTAACCCTGGAAGAGTTTCAGACACTGGTTATTCGTATCGAAGCAGCAGTAAATTCAAGGCCAATTTGTAAAGATGAACGCGAAGAGGTAGACGCATTAACTCCGGCACATTTTATAATTGGCAGAGCGCTAGCGGACATTCCACTGCCTGTTGCAGTTAACAATGTATCTCGATGGCACACGACACAGCAGATTTACACACATTTTTGGCGCAAATGGCAATTGCATTACATCACTGCACTTCAGTCCAGATATAAATGGCACAAAACCAAACAAAATTTAAAAGTTGGAGATATTGTCCTAATGGCTGATGAGAGAAGTCCATCTTTACAGTGGCCATTAGCCCGAGTAATTGCCATACATCCGGGCGAAGACGGTCTAGTGCGAGTAGTAACTTTAAAGGTTGCTCGTACGAATGTTACAATCAGCAGACCGATCCATAAAGTATGCAAGCTTCCGATTATAGAAGACGAGGAAATTCTGAACCAGGAGGATTCAGGGCGGGCGGAATGTTGTGATAGGGGAACGGCCGCTTACTATGTTCCAAATGTTATCACAAATCAAAACACAATTTCGATGTAATTTTATTTATTTGTCCAAAATTGTTTTCTGGCCATCAGCTGTCATAAGTGTAGTTAACCTAAAATTAAAACAATATATGTATTAGTATTAAGGATTTTTAAATTCAATCGTAAATACTTATCTTTAACGTAACTTGATGATCTATGTTGTATATTTTCTGAAATTAATTTAATAATTAGATATATTTCTTGTAATTTAAATAATAATATTTACCTAATGTAAAAATGTCAAAACAAAGTTAAAATTTGTGACATTTTAATTGTTGCTCAAGGGTGACATCTGTAAACAAACATTGTACCTAAAATTGCTATAATTAGTACTAAAAATTATGGTATATTAATTTAGTACATCGTTCAATAATCCACTGAAGCACAAATAAAATTCATAAAAATCATTCTCTTGAGTGGCGGAACGAAGAAACAACCTGAACGAGGAAGAAATAATAAAAAATAAAATTAAAATTTATAAACGAAATTATCTCATGCGTTTTTATTTTCAACGCCGAAGAGTTTATAAAAGCAAATTAAACACATGCCATTTGACTTACTCTACGGTGTTAAGCCCAACATACCTTCATCTGTTCAAGGCAAACCCGAGATAAACTATAATTTCGATGATTATTTGGGTGAACTAAAGAATAGATTGCAGACATCGTTTGTCTTGGCCAGGAATAATTTGATCATTCAGAAGGAAAAATCAAAGTGTCTGTACGATTGAAACGCTAATGAACAGCGTTTTCATGTGAGTGACTTGGTGTTTTTAAAAACGAACATCGGTCAAAACTTAATCCTATCTGGACTGGACCACATAAGGTGATTGAAGTATTATCAATTACTAACTCTAGAATACAAATTTCTTCAAAGCAACAAAATAAAAATAAAACAAAAGTCGTACACAACAACAGACTCAAACTTTATTCGACGGCTGCGGAAAGTGACAATTTTAATTATCGTGAAATCTCACTATTGAATATATAACTACTTCGCAAATAAGAAAAAAGGAAATGATTGAATGAGATTTGAAAGTTGAAATTAGTTTTTTTATTTATTTAAGAACCCATTCTGTATTATGATGTTCTTTTAAGTACCTATAATTTTAATAACTTTTATGAATAAATTTATTTAGTTTTAAAATATTTTAATTTTTGATAATATTGTTAAAGTAGAAAAGCGCAATGAATTCAAACTGGGTGGGAGGGATGTTGTATAATGTCATATATTCTCTTTTGTATCCATTGCGCCTCTATTACCTAGCATTTTAAGTAAAACCGAATAAATGAAATGAAGAAGGACGACGAAAGAAGAACGATGTTGATCGTATAAAATTCAGTTGGAAGAAGGTGATGAAACAATAAACATGTAAAACAGTTGAACTAAAATTAATAAAAACGTGTAAATGTTTATATTTTTATAACCATCTAAAATACAGTTTTGTTTTATTTATCGTGAATTTAAATTATAATTATAATAGAGAAACAACGAAAATACTACAAAACAACGATACATTGTTAATTATTTTGAATTAAAGTCAGTAGAATTTTTCACACAATTTTAATTATCAGGAGTACAAATTGAAAATGCGGGATTTTTTTCTATTTTTGAACGTTTATTCTGAAAAAATGGTAACAAATGAATTATTCAAAGTATTGTCCATCGCTAGCCACAACTTTTTCCCATCTTTCTGGCAATTTACGGATACCGTCGCGAAAAAATTCGGCCGGCTTGGCTGCTATCCAGTCATCGACCCATTTTTGGGCTTCTTCGTAAGAATGGAAGCGCTGGTCAGCTAGGCCATGTGTCATCGATCGGAAAAGGTGGTAATCGGAAGGAGCAATGTCTGGGCTATACGGCGGGTGGGGTAAGACTTCCCATTTCAGCGTTTGTAGGTATGTTTTGACCGGCGCTGCAACATGTGGCCGAGCGTTGTCATGTTGCAAAATTACTTTGTCGTGTCTTTGCTCGTATTGTGGCCGTTTTTCTTTGAGTGCGCGGCTCAAACGCATCAATTGAGTTCGGTATAGTGCTCCTGTGATGGTTTCGTTCGATTTCAATAGCTCATAATACACCACACCCAGCTGGTCCCACCAAATACAGAGCATGAGCTTGGCGCCGTGAATATTTGGTTTGGCCGTCGATGATGATGCATGGCCGGGGTAACCATATGATTTTTTGCGCTTCGGGTTATCGTAACGGATCCACTTTTCATCACCAGTGACAATGCGATGCAAAAAACCCTTCCGTTTTTGCCGTTCGAGCAGCAGTTCGCATGCAAAAAAACGGCGCTCGACGTCTCTCGGCTTCAGCTCATACGGCACCCAATGTCCTTGCTTTTGGATCATTCCGAGGACTTTTATACGATGGGAAATGGCTTGTTGTGTCACTCCCAATGAATCTGCGAGCTCTTGTTGAGTTTGACACGAGTCTTCATTGAGTATTGCCTCCAATTCAGCATTCTCAAACTTTTTCACTTGGCCCGGCCGCTCTTTGTCCTCAACGTCAAAATCACCACTTCTAAACCGCACAAACCATCTCTCGCACGTTGAAACCGATGGAACATGACTCGGATAAGTCTCGGAGACCAATCGATGTGCTTCAGCAGCACTTTTCTTCAAATTAAAGAAGTAAATTAAAACTTCCCGCAAATGCTGTTTTGTTGGCACGAAACTCGACATATTGAGAGCTCAAAAAAACTATGAATTTGACACTGCGACAAATTGACACATACTGAAAATTAAAGCTATAAGACGTAGCTTTGACATGAACATAGTCACAGTACTGCCTGATGCGTATAGCGTTAGTAACGCCATCTGTTATCAATCCCGCATTTTCAATTTGTACCCCTGATATATTCACTCAACACTCAAAATTATTACGCAAAACTAACAATCACGATTTGTTTGGTCACAATGTCCGCAATATTAAAATATTTTTGACATATGGGCAAGAAAGAACGAACATGAAACATCGGAGTATATTACCTTTATTATGTGTACTGTGATGCCAAACCATCTTTAATACCTACTTGTTCCACATAAATGTCGCAAAACGCCAATCACGATTCAAATTTTCCATTAAATAATGTTACAGTAATGGGTGGTAACTTTAGGAAATCATTACATTGATCCGTATTGCCTTTAATATTATTATTGCACCGATTTATTATGACCAATAGGAGGTTTGTCTCTACTTCACCATACACAACTTCACACGGTGTGCGGGAAGCCGAAAAAAGTTGGCCTAAGTGCCGAAAGAAACTAGCGTCATATATAAATACAGCATGCTCTAATGCATGCCAATTTAAAAATGAAGAAATTAAAGATAATACAACTTTTATACTTTTTTCTTAATCTGTATTCCTTTATCTACAAAATGAACCCTAAATCAATATTTTGCGATAACTAATTTTTGTTTTACAACCAAAAATACACTAACATACAATGCCGAAAATCAAAATATTCCGCCTACTTTGCTTGGAACAATACTAACTCAACATCACTGTGTACGGAAAGATGAAAGAAATTTGCCAAATAGGTATACTGAATTCAATAAAAATTTAACTATTTTACACAGAATCAAAAAAGGACCGAAATTGGAATGGTTAGAAGAGCTGGAAATATACAAAAACAAAAACAACAACAGTTTACTTAACGACAAAATCAACACTACCAATAAAAATTTCGACTTAATTTTATCCATAACTTAAAAACAAAGGAAATGCCAAACAACAGCACACAACAACAGTATATAAACAGTTTCAAAATAAATTATGTGATAGTAGTAAAAAAGAAACCGAAGAAGAAATTATCCTCGACATCGATATTTCTAAAAAAAATTAATAAATTGTCACAATAAGGAAAAAATAAAAGCAACAATATAAAATAAAGTTTTTCATTTAAATATCTAAAGTGACAAAAGAACACAAAAAATAAAGTGAAACACGGCTTGTGAAATCTGGTGAAATATGGATAAACGTTCTGTGGCATTTCAGAAAAACCATTTATCTCTATATGAAACTCATATAGAGATAAGTGGTTTTTCTGAATCGCCACAGGTTTTAAACTCAATTGCTTTTGTTACGTGTCTGAAAAATTTCAAATTGTGACCAATCGCCGCAAAATAAGTGATGAAACCGCGGATTTATATCGACTATACTTTTCGCAAAATGTTACTAGTGGTGTAAATTGGACGCCGCGCCGTCTATTGTTTGTACAGCAAGCATTTTCCATCTGCATAAATGGCAAAACACTGAAGCCGCAATATCATTTGGTGTACCGATGATATGGATAGATCCACAAATACATGATCCAATTCAATGTTATGGGTGCGTGAATTGTATTCTCGGTACAAACAGAAAAAAAATTGGTACTTTGACCTGCACTGCAACGATATATGTTTAATTACCGCTGCCGCATTCAGATGAAATTCCTGTTCCGGAAAAATCAAACCCAACTGAAGAATATTTACCACCAACATTTGAATCTGATGAAACCTGAGAATTACCTGTAACAATGCATCAACCATCAAATTTCATTGCGCAAAATCATTTGGATATTATGATGCGACGCCTGAAACTATCGCAGCGGCAATCCATTCCTTTGCCAAAGGATTTAAAACAAATGAACATTTTGGCTCCAAATGCTCGGATATATGGAGGAATAAATCGTTATCGTCATTTTTCGAATTTTTTCAAATCAATTGAGAATAATTCACTGGCTGTTTCTACTAATATACGTGGTTTGGTTTCCACAATGTACCATGCATAGGTATAATTCCGAAGATTGGCGATTGTCTATCGATTCCTCCAACACCCGTTTGAAGGCAGTTCGTCTCCACGTAACCAACTGAAAAATGTTTAGGAAAATTTATTTCACCTTTCGGTAGTTCGTTTACATTGACCTTGAGTTAGTGTTGCTTCAAGCAAAGTAGGCGGAGTATTTTAATTTTCGGCATTGTATGTTAGCTGGTGAGGATGATGTATACGTCCCATCATTGTGGTATTTTGAAATTTTATATTTCCTAAGGGACAATGAAATCCCAACTGCTGGAATTTCTAGTGTGGATACCGATGATAATGTAGAGGAAATTGAAGTAAGTTATACATTTTAAAGATATTTCACATTACTGTTAAATTTCTATTTTAGCTTGAAACAACCCTCCCAGTTTCCAAAAAAATATGTCGAAATAAAAATATTCGGGACGAATTTTTGCAAACAGCTGTCGATCATTTAGTTCGACTTAAAACTAAAAAAGATGAGTCAGAAATATTTGCTGAAGGATGGGCAACATCTTTTAAAAAACTGAATGATAGACAGAAACTTTATGCCAAAAAAGCCATAGATGAAATTTTAATAATGGGACAATTAAACGAGCTGACACTTAACACAGTTTCTCCATTGCCCAGTTCCAGTAGTTCATCACGCGCTGATTCTAGATGCTCAACACCTTACACATCAAATCAATTGCCTAGTACCAGTAGTTTTTCGCATGCTGATCCTAGATGCTCAACAATTTATGCATCCAACCCACTACCAAGTACCAGTAATTCTTCACGAGCTGATGACTCTAGATGTGTAAAACCTTATACATCAAATCACATCGTTGTTGAGGAAATTGTTCCTGTTAATTTTAATATTTCTAGGTCATCACAAAATCCAAATCATATAACTTTTAATGATCTTTTTAATGACAACCAATACTCATAAAAAAATTTAATAAAAATATTATTGCTTTTTCTATGTTTAAAACTGTTTATTTTTATGAATATAAAAAAAGTACAAATAATTACAAACATTCAGTTTCTGAAAGCCGAAACGTTCCTCCCGATTCATTTCTAGATTATAAAATGCCTTTACTCTTTTTTAAAAAATTATGTAAATAGCAACAAGCTGTCACAATCTTCGTAACTTTTTCAGGAGAAGGAGCAATTGCTGTTATAAGAACTCTAAATCTAGCAGCCAAAATGCCAAATGCATTCTCTACTTTTACTCTCGCAGAACTCAATTTTTTGTTAAAAAGTTCCTGTTCTTTTATCAGATGATTACCACAGAATGGTTTCAGTAAGTTCTCTCCCAGAGCAAAGGCATCATCGCCTATTAGAACGTAAGGTAACTTCCGGCCCGTAGAATCCACAGTTTCAGGTTCAGGAATATTTAATTCTTGGTTTAGTAATTTTTGGTAAAATTTTGTATTATTAAATACACCACCGTCTGCGGGTCTGATATCCTACCATTTGCTCCTACATCAAACATTATAAATTCGCTATCGGCATTGACAATAGCCATAAGAACAATACTAAACTGTTTTTTATAATTAAAATATTAGGAACCAGATTTTGCTGGTTTTCTAATATTTATATGCTTGCCATCAATGGCACCTATACAATGAGGAAAACCAGATTTTCTTTCAAATTCGTTGGATATTTTTTTCCAATCATCAGAGGTAGCTGGAATCTGTATTTTAAGAAAATTATGTTAGCAAAATATTATGCAACTAATTATTTTGGTAAAACTCACCTTAATATAATCCTTTAAAACTTTTCGAATTGCTTCACATGTTTCGATAACAATTTTTCCAATGGATTGCGCTGATACTGCATTCGAAAACTTTAAATCTTCAAAAGAATTACCGGTAGCCAAAAACCTTTAAGTTATGGATAATCGCGTTTCTTCATTAATGGCATCACGCATAAAAGTATCCTGCTTTACTATCAATGGCTTTACTTTATCCAGAAGATATAGAAATGTTTCTTCATCCATACGCATGAAGTTTTTAAAGTCATCTGGTTGAATAACTTTTAATTCTTTCAAACGTCTTTGGTTAGAAAACGTATCTTTATCTTTTAACCAGCTTTTCATCCAAATTTCTGCGTTTCTCTTGTTCTTTGTCTTGAAATAAAACTTCCGCAATAACAATTAAAGCAGTAATGTCATCACTTTCACTCATATTTATAATTTCGTTTTTTAATTTTACTTAAATAATTTTGACTTGGAATAATTTTACTTGATAGGTATTTACTTATATTTGGAAAAACAAAAATTGTATACGCTCAGTATAAGTTGCACCGTGTATGGGCAGCATAAGTCTTGACGTTGTGCCAATTGAGTATAATTTGTATTTTATGCTCAATTTATTGTCATTTTATGTTTAATATTTTGACAATTAAAATGAAAATTTTCTGTTTTTTGGGAAAATTTTAGCTTTTTACTAAATTTTAGATGAAAATAAAATAAAAATTGTGTTATTAAATTAAAACATGAATAATAAATTGTGGAATACATATACATAAATATAATATTCCAAAAATTATATTAAATCGAAAGAGGAACCAAATTCAAATTTTTTCTTATTCTCAAAGAGAGAAATTTGTTATATTCTTTATGTTAGTAGTTGTACAAATAATGTCATGAGCCGAATGTCATTTATTTTTTGTCAAAAGAAAAATATGCAAGTGGAGACCTGCCATAAAACCATAGGATTAATAGAGAAAAGCATTATGAATTTAGGCGTCGAGCCCGATATTTACAACCGAATTTCTAAAATGCATTTTTTTGTTAAATTGAAGATCCTGCTAGTGCTGATAAAATTGAAACAAAATCTCGATTTCTCAGTGATGTCGGTATTATTTGAATTGCTGTTTCAACTTGAATCAAATATTTCAGAGAAATGTTACCCGTTATGAGAGCTATAAGATAATTAATTTATTTGCCTTCTAGAGAAGAGGTGCAAATGAATATTCCCGATAGTATCTCGGCTTTGAGATCAGCCAGACTAATTGCCTTAAATGTAAGGTGGTTACATATTCACACTACAAGGGAAGGAACACCGTAAAATTTTTAGTTGCTGTTAGTCCAGCTGGATTAATAACTTACATAAGCAAAGGATATACGGGAAAATCATCCGACAAATACATACATACATATTTAACCAAGAAAACTTGATCGAGCTTTTTCAACACAGCGATGCGATAATGGTCGATAAAGGTTTTACAATCGAACCCGAATACAATTATACAATTATACGGCATACAATTATATCGGCCCTTATTTAAGGATTCCAAAAATCAATTCGTGTATATTTTAGTTGTTTATAATATTCCGAAAAAAAAATTTAAAAGCTCACACCAGAGTGCTTTTGGATAATGTCCCATAATTCTACTCAACGTTAAATTTGTCTACATATAAGTGCATATATTATGAAAACTAGATATTTTATTCAAATATCGAGATCAAAATTGAGTAATTCGATTTACTCGTGATTTGTTCATTCCCAATTTCGACATTACGTAAAGTACGGCTGGCTTCCTCTTCTTCAATATATCATTCAATATAACAACAGTTTTCTTCTCGTGAAATAAATTTTTCACAGAATCTGGCGGAAGGACAACTACGTCTTGTAAGACATTGTCATCAACAATCAAACTGTTTAGCGGCATGTTGTTTACTGTTTCTGCACTTGTATCTTCCTCATCTGATGTAAAATCAAATTCGGATTCAACCGTGTTGAGTAATTCTTCCAGTTCCGAAAATGTAAAGATCTTTTATGGGGTGGAAGTATTTTTCGTTTTTGTTGTTTGGTATTTAACCTTCGAGCGGAGAAATTTATCAAAAGTTGAGTAGAAATGTCCCATATACAGGGTGTCCGATAGAGGCGAATCAATCACCAATACCGCTATAGCCGCTGCTCGAGTTCATGTTGAAAGAGTTATGCAGCGAATAAAAATTTATAAAATTATGAATAACAGAATCGACCACTGTTTATTTCCGGTAGTCGACGATATATTTAATATCATATGTAGCTTTAAGTGCCTATAATTTAGTACCTATTAATTTAAGTGTTCCTATATTTAATATAAATAAATTTTAATTAAACTTGAATCCAGTTTTTTATTCCATTCATAAATAAATTAAAAAGTTTTGAATTTTGATCCATCTTGATTTCATAATATATCGAATGATTTAGTTAGACAAATGTTTGATATTTGTTATGCTTAATTTTCTGCAATGAATACAAATATATACAGTATGGATTCTAATATAACCATAATGTTTTTTCCACTAAAATTACTGTAAAATAATATTAAATTAACATTATTACTTACATTGGACCATTTTCCTATGTGTTTTGATATATAAATAAACTTTACCCCCTTTTTTTTACCCCCTTGTCTCATTTAGACTATAGCGCCTCTAGCGGCGGCGAAAACGCCAATATTTGTTATACTATTGAAACTAAAAGCAAAGAGAAGTTGATAAGTAAAATAGACGAATTTACGGGAATTTATTTAGCAAAAGGTCAAATAAGTCTAACTTCGTTCGGATTCAGATTGTACGGATTTATACCCATACTTGTGCAGCGACCTTTAGACATAGTTATTCGATAAGCGAGGATGCGCATTTTAAAAATATTTTTTTGACGTAGTAATAGGAACATACATATTTACTGACATTTGGTAGAAGGAAAAAAACCATAAATAAATCGTAACGAATATGTATCGTATTCGTTTGTAGTGTCATTGAGATATGTGATTTCTTCACTCTGTGATTTCATAACTTCTTCTGCCAACATTGCTTTATCTTATAGAATCAACCAATATCCGTTTAGAATGACCAAATATGTTGTGAATTCCAACCAATTTGGAATATCAACCAATATTTTGCAATACATAATTAAAAAAAAAAATTACACCTACGAAATAAAATTATTCCAACAATAAAAAAAAACTATTTAGTTGTTATGCGTACGCTATCCAAACAACGACAACCAAAAATTCTCTTCTTTATTATATTTTCTTACTCGTTTTTAGTAAAAAAATTACAAAAATATTCTAGAACATTTCATTTTTGAGTGGACTGTAAAATTCAATATAAACAAAACTGAGAAAAGAGAAACATAAAAAATAAATCAAAAACTAAAAATAAGTTTTTAGTGCATTTTTCACACGATTTCCAACATTATGTATATAAATTTTAATTATAATTTGTTTCAAATTGCTCCATTATACAGAAATAATGGGATAGATGCTCGATACTCTAGCAATTCGCAACTCTGTAAATATGGCGGATTTGCTAATTTAAAATTTGCTTGCGTAAACTACTCGATCATTTTAATACGGTAGACACACACACAAAGTTAATCGCGATTTTCATGTATCCCGATTGTCAAAAATCGCGTTGTGAAAACGAAATAATCCAGTTTTTTGTGAAGATTGTGCAATGACAGTCGTCTGTCAATACACGATTTTCACCTAAACCGGATTATTTTGTTTGCACAACGCGATTTTTGACAAAAATGACAGCTGAAAATCACGATTAACTCTGTGTCTGTCTACGGTATAACAAAGAAAAATATATTTTTGTATTCAGCACAAACGTTAAAGAGTTTAACGCTTTATATCCCATTTTCTGAAATTCAGCAACAAATTGGGTTGCTAAATTATCATGTTTCTAGCAAATTCGTAAAAAATGACTGCTTATCTGCTTGCTTGAGTATCGAGTATCTGCCCCAATGTCTATAGGGGCTGTACTTTATTTCATATTCAATTATATTGTTTTAACAAGCTTTTAATTTTCTATTTATTTTGATGCAAAAAAGCTAATAATATAAATAATGATACTAATAATAAAAATAATAATAATAAAAATAATTGGGCCCCCTCTTTGGTCATCCAGTTTGCGATCAGAAATATTTGGTTGTATGGTTACTGCAAAATCATTAAGGGGTTTTACTCCTAACCGTAAATCCTGTAAGTTAACGAAACTCTTTGAAGGTGCATTCATAAAATCGAATGCTTCCCTACCGCGTTTGTTAATTTCAGCCACCATTTGATTGTGTCCACGTTCTGTTGCGACGGGTCCCTTTTTTAACCCATTATGTATGGATGTATTCAACATTTTCCTCAATTTGGCATCCTTGATTAAGTGTTTGCCACATTCTTTCGATGGCATTAAACCATGCGAATTAAAGCACCGTGGTTCGGATAAAGTTTTCTCGTTAAATGGGGAATAATTGTTGAGAAGATTACAATTATTTATTTGAATTTCGGTCAGTTTTGAATCATCTGCAATGAATTTGCTAATGCCAGTTTCGAAGCCGTCTGTTTTATTCGGAAAATTTACATCATAGAAATGCAACACAAAATGCACCAAAAGCGTAATACTATTTTGATCTAGCGATACAATTTTTTTCGTTTGTACCTCCATTACTTTAAATTCTTCAAAGCTAGTGCTCTTAATAGCGGTCACATTCGTGTTAAATTTTTCCAATTCAGTAACTATTTTACAAGGCGGAGGGTTACAATTCTGTTCTAGTTTAGCACATAGTATCAAATTATCTGCATCTTCATTATATTCGATGATTAAACGTTTTGACTGGATTATTTCGAATGATTTCAGCATTTGTCCTTCACACCAAATGGTTGCGAATCCCAATTTTCTATGTGATAAATGTTTCCCAAAGATTTTTCTGGTTTCCAAGCTATGAAGCACCGTGTATTGTGATGCCAATTCAGAGTCTCCGGCAAGATCCAACTCGCTGTAGCACCAAAATGGTATTTGCGGAGTTTTGGGATTCCACAATGATTCGTAATTTGTAACAAAAACTATTAATCGACTATTTATTGAATTAAATGCAATATTAATTGACGGCCTTTTAGTGGTACTGTATTGTTTTTGAACAACTTGTTTCGTAGCACTATGTTTGTCGATTATTTTGATACTACCTAGTTTGAATGCAGACGAGTCGGGTGACGCCGACAAAGGATCGTAAACTAATATTGTTTCGTTTTGCTTCTTCAACTGACCGATTAATTGGTCAACTAGAACAAATGTATCATTTGAATTAATTGTAGCTGAATTTTCAACACCATAATCGGTAATTGTAAAACATAAATCATGAAATTTGGTTAAACGTCCGATAAATTTACTATCGCATAAACTGTGGGGCACCACAAAAGATTCTCTGGTATCAACCAGACACATAAGTCGATAAACACGGTCACAATCTTCCAAAAGAATTTTTTGTACATTACTATTATACACAATACACTCACCACTCGAATATTCTGTCGGTGTGTTTTCCAAACTGATTTCGGTAACTCGTCCATTTTGTTTCATCGGTCCGGGCAAATCCCAAACAAGAAAATGATTGGCATTTTTTTTAATCGGTAACCAAACTTCTTCAATTTTTTCTTCAACTAGATAATTACGTATGATTTGACTGTGACCCTCAATTATTTCGGCATAGTATTTTATTGGTGTAGATCCCGATTTGAGACATTCATTAGTGTATGATGAATTTGTTGTGATTAATATACAAATTGGAGTTCCAGCTATTCGATTGTACCCTTCAGGACAATATTCATCATAGTTTACCTGTGCAGATTAAATATTCCGACGTTTTAAATACAAATCCATCGAACACGTCAAAACACTTACTGTAGTTGTTGTGTTACAAATTTTAATTAAAAACACTGCTATTATTACAGACAAATCACTTAAAATTAATCTCATTTTGGACACTACACTCCACTGACTTGTCGAGTCAATATTAACTTTAATTCTAAAATTTTTTATTTTGTAACATTCAAATATACACACGTGCGATAACGCAAACTGCGTCACAGTAATTTCCGAAATTATTTATAAATTTATACAACAACGGGTCAACGAATTCAGTTGAAAATACTAAATACATGTTGATAACGTAATATCTGGTAGTTACTCTATATAGAATTAGCGCGAGGCTTGGAGATTGTAGCTCAATCGCTGACTTACAATAATAATCTAGAAAATATCTTTTTTCTTACATTACTTCTCCTAAATTATTTTTATAAAATACGTCACTTTATCAAAGAGGCGCGCGCTCATATCGCTTATCTGATCTATACTATATACTAATCTATCTAATTTCAATGGGTAAAAAGAAAGCAAATAAAATTTGAATTTGGATTTGATAACATTAGCTGTAGTATGTACAGATTACAGATATTATATACAAATAAAACGCGTATAAAACGCTGGTGGTCGGAACATGTATATTTGAACTCATCTCAAATACAAATTTTAAAGGAAATAAGACAAGTTTTTTTTAGTAAAACTTTTAAACTAAAAATAATAAAATTTATATTTTATTTTAATGGAAAATACAGTTTAAAATTCTATCTTACAATTCTATCATACTGAATTCTTATTAATTAAAAATATAAAATATTAAAAAAAGGCGCATTTTGGCCAAATTACACAGAAATTCGTAATGAAAACAGTGAAAACTTTAAAGCGGAATGTCTCAAATTTGGCAAGATTTTGCAAGGCATTGTGCAACGACTAAATCTCATATTGGAAAATGTAAAATTATTGACGAAGAAAAGGAAACAAATAATACGCCGGATACATTATGCAGCACCTCATCGCAACCTATAATCGATCTAACTTCTAATGCTGTCTTAACAAAATTTTCAAATAAATCCGGTCCAAGTAAATTGTCACAGTTAGAACAACAGCAGCACAAATAAAAAATTTGGATCGCAAAGTTTCTCGCTTTATTTTTGCAACAAATGTTTCATTTAGAACGGTCGAGAATGAAGAATTTAAAAATTGATGTAAGTAGCTATGATTGGATTTTCATCCGCTTAACCGCAAGCTACCGGTGATCAACTTTGAAGATGAATACATCGATTTGCGGGAAAAGCTTCTGCTCTTAGATTATTATGTATTTAAAATATGACTGTGGCTGGCGTTTAACGGATGGTAATATATCCGAAATTATATAACCAATTATGTGTTCCTGTGTAATGGCAGAAAATGGCAAAGTTATTTTAGTTAACACCCTTATACGTCGGGCATGTATCACACAAGCGATAATAAAAGATTTGGTATAAGGTTGCATACACAAAAATGAAACTTATTTTAATTTTCAATTGTCAGTTTCGTAACCGACAATGCTAGCAATATGAAGATGAGGACACAAATTTGTGAAGCTGCCGAAAGTATTATTACATACGGATGGGCCTCCAATATATTAAACTTATTTACCTTAGACGTAATTTTCGAAATCACCATTTACACAAAATCTGCTCTGGTACAGCCTTCGGAAGTTCGATGGAATATTTATTGCAACATATTAAAATTTTATTTACAGAACCGGTCTATATTAGCAAAAGTGGGAGCAAAACCTAGAACAAGCCAGCTTTGATGCAAATATAAGAGGAGCGGAAGATTTGGTCAAGCTTTTAAAACCCATTTCCAAACCTATTTACACTTGTTAAAGCAATCAGGCAAAGTTATGTAATTGCATATTTGCCTGAAAAGATTTAGAAAAGAATTTGTATTATCTGGAAGAGTTCTGCGCACTTTACAGGGTTTCTTGTTTACATTAAGTACAAAGGGAAATAATACTGCAATTAAATTCCTAGAAAAAAATTTTATCTAATCGTCCATTGCATTGGTTTTTAAATATAAGGGGAATATTGGTAATTTTATTTCGTCTAGATCTGCCTGTAGTGCCTCAATTATAGTGGCGATGAAAATAAGTTTATCCGAATGAAATTTCGGAAGAAAATCTAGGTCAAATCCACAAATTGACATCAGCAGTATGTTCACCGCTGGTGTCGAATGAATATTTACAAAATTTAGTGTAACACATTCAGATTTAAGAACAATCTTCGTGTGAAAAAAGCGGCTAAATTGGTATTCATTAGTCAGCAGTTAAATAAACTAAATTAATATGATTTAATTTTATTAATAAAAAGCCTTTTAATTATGCAAAATTTATAATTCTTTACTTAATCCAATAAATTTAAAAAATAATCTAATTTAATACAAAAAGTTGATTTAAATCAAAAAAATCAAATGATTTGTATTTTTTCAAAAAGTACATGAATTTTTCCCATCCTGCCCTCCAAATCAACTCCCAAATAAATTCATAACTGAACCCTTTAAACCCTTACTGAACTTCAACTCAACCTCAATACAATTCTGAATGCATCCACTAACTCAACCCCAACCCAACCCTTAACTTAATCATTAATCCAACAAAACTCAGTGCTTAACTCAATACTCGAATCAACCACTAAATAATTCCCCAACTGGACCTCTCACTCAACTCCAAGTTGAGGTTTGATATTTTATTAATTTTGATTTTAACTCCAACTTAAGCTAATTCACCCCGAGTTCAACTTCAACTCAACCTTGGCCCGATCCACATCTGAATCCTAGACACAATTCCCAGCTCAATGGACAACCTAATCCTGAAATCAACTCAATTCGAAATCTAGATGCGTTAGTATGAACTCAACTATCCAAATATCCACCCCACTCGACCCCAAATTATCTCCCAACTAATATCCACACTCGGTGCCAACAACTTAAACTTAATCCCTATTCACGGTCTCGAACCAGTCAATCCTAACTCGACTACAAAATCTACCCTCAACTTAAACCCAAACACAACATCCAAGCTACGTTTGTAATAGTCAACATAAGCTAATTTCCAACTCATCTTTCAGCGCAATCCCAAATGCAACCCCTCCGGAATTCAATTCTACTAAAATTCAATTCCAAGTCAACCCTCACCCAACTACAACTAAACCTGTAACTCAGTCCTTAGATCAACTCCAAA
Organism: Tipula helvola; assembly: GCA_963556165.1. NCBI lineage: Eukaryota > Metazoa > Arthropoda > Insecta > Diptera > Tipulidae > Tipula > Tipula helvola. The sequence goes on from OY744482.1 coordinate 312,193,121, forward strand.
ATCACTATGATCTGAAAAACTATAAGCATAGATGAACTCAACACAGCCTAATTCTAATTCAACACTAAATTCAATCCACTGTGCTCACTAAACCCTAAGATAATTCCAACTCAACTTCAGCTCAACTCCAACTTAACCCAGAAGTTGCACCCAACTCAGCCCTCAACTCAACTCGAAACTCAACGCCAAACTCGGTTTTCAGACCATTATATCGCCTGCGATTTGACAATACCTGCTAAGTTCATTTATCCTTCTTTTTTTCAGGAGAACGAAAAAACTGAATAAAAATAAGATTGTGAGGCTGTAAATTATAACGAATAAGATTAAGTGAAATAAAGAAAATCAATACTTTTTTTATAGTTAGAAGACTCTCACAATATGTGCGCAGGTATTATGATGTTAACTGAATAAAAACCTCGTTTTCATTAAAAATTTCATTTAGCAGGTATTGTCAGATCGTCGGCGATATAAGAAATATGTTCAAAGCGGATTAAAACACACGTGATATCATTACCACGTGGTTTTGGGTCAATTCGTAAGGCAGATCCCGTAGGGCACCCGATTTTCTTGAAGTTCCGGTTACAAGAGGTTAGAAACAGCTCAGGCCGTTCTCGAGATACCATGTATGACCTACCGTAGTCATCCAGATAACCAGACGTCCAGAAAAGTGGTTTCGGGCAAACAAAAGTTTGGTCATTTTTCGCAGAGTTTCAACAACTTTGGTCCTTGCGGTCTAATCTAACTAATTTAGTACAAATATACAAAAATGCAATAATTTAGCTCCATTTACAGGAATAAATTATGCATGATAGAATTAATATAGATAAACCCACCATGAAACGTTCAAAAAATGAACTAAAACGGTGACTTAAAATAATTATCTGTATATCCTTGATTTTGGATAATAATGCAATTACATATACACAGAAATATTACTAAACATGAAAAATGAAAAATATAAGGTCACCACAATTCGTATAGTAGCGACAAAATATTCCTAGCGAGTCTATCTAATAAAGAGAAAATCGTTCTATCATGGTATTATGAATCTGCTTCAGGAACAGTTTCGAATTCAAATGACTTTGAAACTCTGCTTTAACTGATACTCATTTAAGCGGATACCTCAATTGAACGACTAAATTTGTAAGTCCCCAAGTGAAAGTTTACGTTAATAATTAACTATAATGAAACGCTGAACACTACCCAACATAACTGTATACGATTAATTAATATTCCAACAAAATTTTATAAATTTTAATATGTACTGAACTTTAAAACAGTTTCGGTTTCGGTTTATTGAATGAGACAGTATTCCCAGTTGCTGCAAAATAGTAGGGCCTGAAAGATTTGCTTTTCAGCGCAATAACGCTGCCATACACAAGAAAAAGATTTTGGCACGAAATTATATAAAAATATTGAACATAATTAGTTGCCTAGGCCAAGGCAGAGTTGCGATTTACCCTTGCGGAGGTTGAATGAAAGCGGAAGATATTCGAAATCTAGCAAGGCCAAACATTTAAAAATGGGGTGATAATAAAACCGTGTGGGATAAGATTCGAAGCGATTTTATGAACAAATTTTCAGACTACTTCCGAGGCGGGAGAGAGATGTAATAAAAACGTTCCAATGGTTCACAAATTATAAATGACTAAATCACTATTTAATTAGTCAAAAATATTTTTAAATTTTTCTGCATATCACAAATACTTATGCATCAAAAATATGAAACACAAATACTTTTGCATCAAGTTTAATTGAATTTATTTGCAATACAGTCATAAATTTTTTTATGAAATTTATATCAAATGAAACGTTATTTATAATTCAATTAAATAAGAGAAAAAAAATTCCACAAAAGTAATTTTCATTGATTTTACAAGGCAACAAACGTAAACGTTACCTTAAATTTTTCTCATCACAATTACTAATGCATCGGATAGTACATTCAAACGAAATCATTTTCATTCATTGATAGGCAAACAAAATTTTTGAACATAGTATGTATTGTATAACTTTTATTGTTTTTGTTTCTTACGTGAATGTATTGCAAAGAAAATCTTTACGCGTCTATAACTTTGGAATCCGACCACCTAAAGATCTTAGCCATACCACATTTTTCTGATCTGATCATGGTCTATAAGTCTGTCTTTGTTTCACGAAAATCGGATAAGTACTTTTCGACTGAATACTTGTTAACAGACAAAATAGCGGGGATATAAGGCATCTTTCTCGCTCTAGAGCTTCGCTTGAGTTGAGATGCCTAAAAAATGTATTGGAGCCACGATTCAAATAATGATAAAAATATATAATAGAAAAGAGGGAACACAAGAAAAAAAAGAAAGCAACATTTAAAAAATGAAAATGAAAAGCTTTAGTACATATACACTCCCGAGAAACTGAATCGACTAGACCATCAAAAGGCATATTTTTGTAAAATGGCTGGATCGATTTTCGAAAAACAACCTTCTTTTGACAGCCTAGTATTTTATCTTTTCAAGGATACCTTTATCAATCAAATCCATACAGTACTTTCCAAATTAAAGCAGTCTTAGCAAAATGCGATGTTTAGGTGAAAACAATTGGCGTGATGCAAACTCTTGTATAATGCCACGTTGACCGATATTTGTCCTCACTTATGAGTCAGACGTTGACCTGAACAAATCTGTACCAGTTTAATTCATTGTTTCCTTAAAATCATGGATACCACTCCAGAAAAATCCGCACAAGTTGTTGCTTTATTGCAAGAAGGACGCAATCAACAAGAAGTCGCTCGTCAGCTTAACATGAGCCAATCTGCTGTCTTAAGAGTATTCAGAAGGTTTCAGGAAACTGGTACCTTCAATCGAAGACCACAAACCAGCCGGTTTCGGTGTACATCAGAGAGGGACGATCGATTTATCGTCCTAACTTCACTGCGAAATCACCATCTCACGAGCGTCGATGTGCAGCAGGAGCTAAGACAAGTTCGAGATGTAGCTGCTAGTCAATGGACAGTAGGAAGACGCTTAAAGGAAGCCAACCTCACTCCAAGACGGCCCGCTAGAGGCCCAAAATTGACAACACGCCACCGCAAACACCGACTCGAATTTGCTCGCGTACACATCAATTGGAACATCGAGCAATGGACGTCCGTTCTATTTACTGACGAGTGCAGAATATGTCTCCATGGTAGTGATATGAGAGACCGGGTCTACCGGCGTCCAGGAGAGCGATTTTCGTAGTGCTGTTTTGCTGAAACAGTCTCATACGGCGGCGGTTCGTGTATGGTGTGGGCTGGCATATCGTTTGAGGGAAAAACAGATCTTGTTTTCGTACATGGTGGAGGCCGTGAAGGAGGTCTGACCGCTGAACGATATATCGAGGGCATTCTCTTGGATCATGTAGTGCCCTATGCAGGATGTATAGGGGAAGATTTCATATTGATGCATGACAATGCGCGGTGTCACACAGCTCGAACCACTCGACAGTTCTGGGATGAGGTCGGACTCGAGACGATGAGGTGGCCAGCACTCAGTCCAGACATGAATCCAATTGAGCATTTATGGGACGAACTAAAACGGAGAGTCCAAGCTAGAAATCCGGTACCATCTAACATCAGTGACCAGAAGATTGCGTTAGAGGAGGAGTGGGGTGCGATCCCCCAAGTATTTCTCAAAACCTTAATAAGGTCAATGGGGAACCGCATGCAAACCGTTGTAGACGCAAGGGGGCCATACTTATTATTAACCTATAAAATTATTTTTGTTTTGCTTGAGTTTTCTGTTGTATTTTAATTTTAAACACCCCCAATATTTTTTGCTTAATCATCAATTTTGGTTGCGTTTTCATTCAAAATTCATTACAAAAAAAAGTACTAAACCAATTTTCATAAAAATAGTGTCATTTTAAAGCAAAAATATCAAGCTTTCAAAAAAATAATGTCTTATGAAAATCGGTTTGACCGTTCTAATAAAAATCGCCCTTATGTGATCGCTTAAGGTTTTAGTCGATTCAGTTGCTCGGGATTGTAGAAATAAAATTGTTGCAACCCTAGCAAAAATTTTGACAGTGTTAAGTTGACAAAACAGCAGGTAAAAATGTAAACAAATAAAGTTAAATTAAAATAGTATATTATTCAACAAGCATATAATGATAGCTGTTATTCACGAAGATGAAGTTTAGCGACACGAGCCTATAGGCGAGTGTCGTAAATCATCTGAGTGAATAACAGCCATTATATGCGAGTAGAATACGATACTTTGTCCACGACCGACAAATATCATTGTTTTATAATCAAATCCTTTAAATACTCTTCAAATAATTTTCATCAACATTTTGACGTCACAGTTTAATAATAATGTAAATGGCAAGAGACTACCAGATAAAATTTCAAAAATTAAATTATTTGATTGGAAGCATTAAATAATGAAAGACGAGACTACTATAGATAAACTAGCAGTGAATAATGGATATCATTATAACTGATGAAACAAACATATAATGAACATATTATACGTTAGTCGTGGACAAATTACTTTTCCTGCTGGATTGTTTTCTTAATATGCTCAATATTTGAGTAGGATCGTATGTGAAATACATGCTACATGATGACTCCATTTCGAATCCACAAGTGTTACGGCACCTGTTATGCGTGTAACGTCAATGCGGTCGCGCATTGGTCTGGTGCGGGTGGATGAGTGTGGACAGCGCTGCTCACTTCCAGTGGTTGGTGTTGTTTGCGCCTTAATGTCGATTACACAAGAACCAAGATTATTGATTTTTGTTTGAGTTGAGTGATATACCTCGCAAAAATAAGTTTCCACTTATGAAAATAATAAAAAATCGACATTTCTCGTACTATTTTCTTTATTTATAAAGGAAAGAAATAACTTAAATAATTAATTGAACTACTATGTATAAAGTTTAATACATTTAATTTATAAACAAATCTTCAGTACATTTTGTATTTAGGAACTTTAATCGTATGTAAGTGGATATTTTAGCAGCAGAAATAAGTTTCCAGTGATTCTATTATCCACTGTGTCCACCGTTTCGTTGAGACATTTTGGCGATACGGTCTGGAACTGAACGAGTATACTTCCTGCATTCTTCAGGAGTGATATTTTGCCACGATTCTTCTATGCAACTCTTCAGTTCTTTAATATTCTTTGGCTCTTTTGCAGCAATTCGAGTTTTAAGCAAATCCCAGACATTCTCTATGGGGGAAAGGTCCGGACTTTGCGGAGGCCATTCCAACACATTCGTATTTTGAATTTTGATATATTCCTTAACCTTCCCTTCCAACATCACAATTTTTCCTGTTCTATACGACGAGATACAGCCCCATACCATCACACCTCTCTGCGCTGACTTTAAAGTAGGTAAAGCACACTTATAGGATAATGCTTCTCCAGCCTTTCTCCATACAAAAACGCGACCATGAGAATACGTCATTCGTACCATCGATTCATCTGTCCCACAGGATGCGGTTCCAAAATTCCGCTGGTTGAAGGACATTTTCGTGATAAAACTTCATCCTTTTCATTAAATTGACCTTGCTAACAAATGGCAATTTCCTAGCAACACGGCCATGCTTACCATCTTCATACAATCGTCGTCTGATGGTATCCGTTGATGGGGTATTGTAGCCTTAATTTTGAAGTTTTGCTTTGATTTTTGGAGTAGAAAGGCGTGGATTATGCTTCGATATAATTTTTATCTTTTTATCCAATCGTGTGTTGGTTATCCTTGGACGTCCTGGTCGATGTTTGGCGGTTAGACGACCTTATTCGTTGAATGCATTAATTACCTTATTAATGGTTGTATGTATAAGTTTTCTCAAAAATTTCAGAAATTTTTCGGTTAGAGTAACCTACATTATGCATATTAATTATAGCTCTCCATTCCTCGTTAGTGAATTGCTTAAATGAACCGATTTTTCGGGGCATTTTTACTGCAATAAGTGAAAAAGTGAACTTGAAAACTTGAAAAAGTGACAATGAATAGCTAATTATTTTTGAAAATTAAAAAAAAATTAATTTTAACAAACTTACCACAAAATTAAAATGAATAATCTTAAACTCAATTAAACAAATTTTTTTTCTGAGAAAAAGTTACAAAGATCACACACCAACTTGAAAACTAAACTGTGGAAACTAATTTTTGCTGTGTCGATAATGATCGCTCGCGTGTAACTTAACGTAATATTGAGAAACACTTAAAACAATTGAGATAATTTGTGTATAACACGTTCATACATGTTCAAACAACGAATCCTTTATAATTAAAATTCATCAATATGTATTTGCTTATTTCGGAGTAACCGATGCATTTTATTTCTAAATATAATGTGTGGAAACTTATTTTTGCGAGGTAGAGTATGTTTGGATGTGGTTTGAATGATTGAGTGAAAGCGTCGTGCAATAGTTTCTTGGTTTGGTTGTGTTGATTGAGCGAGAATTCGGGTTTATGGTTATCGTACGATTGATTTGTGTGTTTTTTCTTCTTGTGGTTGGATGAGGTGTATGGAAGTTTCTGGATGGGTATTCTTTGTTTTTGGTCAATGTTGTCTGCATACGGTTAGCTGTTGGTGTGGTGGTGGACAAAAGGCGTGACTACGAGTGAACGAGAGAGTTTGCGGTTCGTGGTCGGGTACCGTGACAATTTTTTTGGGATGTTATCTCATCGCGAGATAAAATTAAAAAAATTGAAAATTTTTTGGAGAAGACGAAAAATTTTTAGTCAGTCAAGAGTGGAGTTTTGATAACAGAAGTCGATGTTATTGTGTCGACAATAATAATAAAAAAAATTAAAATTATATAAAAATTGTTGTTAAAATATTTTTTTTTATAAAGAGTTTTGTTTTTGTAAAAATTAATAGAAACATTTAAAATAAAAAAATAAAATTATAAAGTTTGAGATAAACATTTTTTGAGTAGCATAATTGGTTGTATGTGATTAAAATAAAAAAAAGATAAAATTTTGTTATTAAGTGCTAAATGGCTTCATATAAATTGTTTTTTTTTGTGTTTGAAAAAAAAAATTGGATGACAAATAAAATTAGAAAAATGAACGATGTATCAAAATTGTTAGTGTATGCCAGTGGATTTATAAATTAGTAAATTACATACGTTAGAAACAAAAAAAAAAAACCCCCCACAAAGTATTGACTATAAGTGCTATTTTGTTAATAAATGGATATGAACTTATTCTTGTGATAAATCCGTTGGGTTTTTATTAAATTTTTTTTTGAGTGGGTGGAATACTCCATGAATTATTGCTATTTGGCGGGAGTACAAAGTATTCTGAGACACGTGTCAAAGTAATATCGGAGTTTACACATCAGTTGCTACTGTCTGTTGTGTGAAAGTGCCGTATACTTTTGTGTTGAAGGTCATATAAATCCTGCATCGTTATTATAAGTGGGTATTGAAGCAACCTTGCTAGTCGTCAGGTGTAGCTGGTTGTGTTGTGTTTTGTGGTGGCAGCAGACCTTGCGGTGGGTCGAGGACGGTGCTTGAGGGGGAACCTGCGTCGGGTGGAGGTTGCAGATTTGGCCGGACGGGCCTGTAAAAGGTAGTTTTATATTTATATATACAACGGGGAAACCGAAAACGAAAATTTTTGTTAGTAGACATAATTAAAAAATTTTTTTTTAGCTTCTTTTTTTAATTCAAATTACATCTTATTTTTGTCGTATTTTCTTCAATTACATATATATCTTATTTTTTATTATTATTCAACATATTGTTCTACAATCGACCTTGACTGCCGCGGGCCGCGAGTTTTCGTTGTTGTTGTTTTTTTATTATATATATATTTTTTTCCATTATATACCTTTCTTTCAGCTCTCTCGTCCTCTAGTCACACCGTAGGTGATTTTATTTTACCGTTTTTCTTTATTTTACTCGCTTTTGTCTGTTTTATGGTTTTTGTGAGTTTGGGTATTTTTATGATTGGGAAAATGAGTGAGTAGGTGATAGGTAGTGGGTCAAGATGAGCGTTAGGGCAGGGTTCTCGTATTTGTGGTCGGTTTAGTCTCAGGTGATTTTAGTTTTCAGTTTTTTTCCTATACACAAGGTAGTTAAGATGTAGTTCTTCCCTTTTCGTCTTTACTGCGGTTATTCAAGCATAGAGTAATGTCTGGAAACCCCACGCCATCCCTGAGCTTAGCCAGCTAGGTAGACCGCACCAGACCGCTGACTCTATGTCTGTTACCGACATCGCAGGATGACGTTAAACTGGCACACACATGATTGTGGAACCAAGGTGCGCCAAACGAAATCTTGCGGTGCCGTTACACAAGAAACGAAAATTATGTTCACGCTTGATGATTTTTGCCTCATTATATAGTTTAGATTTCAATTGAGACAAGTGCTGCATGATGAATATTCTACTCCGTAGGTTAGTTGTGAAAATTATGCCCAAATTATCTGTTGTGAAATTTTTGAAGTTCTTCGTAGAGTTAAGTATTCCATTTTTGATATCGCTAGATGCTAGTTTGACAATATAAATCTCCGTTGTAGCTTTAGTTTTTAACTTTTTGGCCTCGGTATTTACTTTGTTCACATCAAGAACATCTATGTTACTTATCTCAGGTTGCACGAAAGACAGGACTTTCATTATTAATTCTTTACTGTTATGGTTGTTGATTGGAATTCCAGTAATCACAATATTTGTAAGTAGCTTTTCTTGAACATGAAGGTCATTTAACGATTCAAGCAGATTAATTCTTTGGCGAAGCGAGAAGCACTCATCATCTGTTTTTTTAATTTGCAATTTAAGACTTTTGACCTCTTCTACCGCGTTTTTAAGGTCATTCCGCAGCGCTCCCATTGAATCAGAGATAAATTGTTGGGAGTTATGTCACCTTATTGATTTCATCTTTTACCTAAACATGTGAAAATGCTTCCATCTGTGCGGAAACATAAATTTAACAGGGAAATTCGGACATGGTTGCTTTACATCAATGATATCGGGCAATATTTTAAATATAAATGATAAAAAACATTATGTTCTATATATGTCGTCGTGGAGTTAAATATATCTATTTAAATATAAATGAGCTGGTATTTCAATTTATTATCTGTATTAATGTAACCTAAGAATATTATGTTCATAAATTTTAAAATTTGTTTCAAATTGATCCACTACAGACATAATGTCTAAATGAGCAGTACTTAATTTCATATTCAATTATATTGTTTTAACTAGCTTATTTATTTTGATGTAAAAAGCTAATAATAATAATAGTAATAATAATAATAATAATATAAACATAACAATAACAATAATAATAATAATTGCGCCCACACTTTTGTCATCCAATTTGCGACTAGAAATATTTGGTTGTATGATTTATGGAAAATTATTTAGGGGTTTCCCTTCTAACGGTATATCCACTAAGTTACCGAAACTCCTTGAAGATGCGTTCATAAATTCGAATGCTTCCCTACCGCGTTTGTTAGTTTCTTCCATCATTTTATTGTGTCCACTCCTTGAAGGTGCGTTCATAAATTCGAACGTTTCCCTACCGCGTTTGTTAATTTCAGCCATCATTTGATTTTGTTCACGTTCTGTTGCAACGCGTCTCTTTTCTATCTCAATATTTATGGACGCGTCCAACATTTTCCTCAATTCGGCAGCCTTGATTAAGTGTTTGGCATATTCTTCAGACGGCACTAAACCATACGAATTAAAGCGCCGTAGTATGTATAACGTTGTCTCGTTAAATTTGGCTGATGGGAAATAATTGTTGAGAAGATTACAATTAATTATTTGAATTTCGGTCAGTTTTGAATCATCCGCAATGAATTTGCTAATGCCAGTTTCGAAGCTGTCTGTCTTATTCGGAAAATTTACATCATTGAAATGCAACACAAAATGCACCAACAGCGTAATACTATTTTGATCTAGCGATAAAATTTGTTTCGTTTGTACCTCCATTACTTCAAATTCTTCAAACCTAGTGCTCTTAATAGCGGTCACATTCGTGTTAAATTTTTCCAATTCAGTAACTATTTTACAAGGCGGAGGGTTACAATTTTGTTCTAGTTTAGCACATAGTATCAAATTATCTGCATCTCCATTATATTCGATGATTAAACGTTTTGACTGGATTGTTTTGAATGATTTCAGCATCTGTCCTTCACACCAAATGGTTGCGAATCCCAATTCTCTGTGTGATAAATCTTTTCCAAATATTTTAATGGTTTTTAAACTATGAAGCACCGTGTATTGTGATGCCAATTCAAAGTCTCCGGCAAGATCCAACTCGCTGTAGCACCAAAATGGTATTTCCGGATTTTTGGGATTCCACAATGATTCGTAATTTGTAACAATAACTATTAATTGACTATTTATTGAATTAAATGCAACATTGATTGACGGCTTTTTAGTGGTATTGTGTTGTTTTTGAACAACTTGTTTCGTTGCACTATGTTTGTCGATTATTTTGATACTACCTAGTCTGAATGCAGACGAATCGGGTGACGCCGACAAAGGATCGTAAACTAATATTGTTTCGTTTTGCTTATTCAACTGACCGATTAATTGGTCAACTAGAACAAATGTATCATTTGAATTAATTGTAGCTGAATTTTCAACACCATAATCGGTTATTGTAAAACATAAATCATGAAATTTGGATAAACGTCCGATAAATTTACTATCGCATAAATTGTGGGGCACCACAAAAGATTCTCTGGTATCAACCAGACACATAAGTCGATAAACACGGTCACAATCTTCCAAATGAATTTTTTGTACATTACTATTATATACAATACACTCACCACTCGAATAATCCGTCGGTGTATTTTCCAAACCGATTTCGGTAACCCGTCCATTTTGTTTCATCGGTCCGGGCAAATCCCAAACGAGAAAATGATTGGCATTTTTTTTAATCGGTAACCAAACTTCTTCAATTTTTTCCGCAACTAGATAATTACGTATGATTTGACTGTGACCCTCAATCATTTCGGCATAGTATTTTATTGGTGTAGATCCCGATTTGAGACATTCATTAGTGTATGATGAATTTGTTGTGATTAAAATACAAATTGGAGTTCCAGCTATTCGATTGTACCCTTCAGGACAATATTCATCATAGTTTACCTGTGAAGATTACAATATTCCGATAATAAACACAATTTAAATACAAATTCATCGAACACGTCAATGAAACACTTACTGTAGTTGTTGCGTTACAAATTTTAATTAAAAACACTGCTATTATTACAGACAAATCACTTAAAATTAATCTCATTTTGACTCCACTGACCACTCTTGTCGAGACAATATTAACTTTAATTCTAATGTTTTGATTCTTAGTTTTAAAATATTCAAACGTACACACTATGTGATGCGATAACGCAAAATGCGTCACAGTATTTTCCGAAATTATTTTATATTTATAAATTTGTGCAACGGGTCAACGAAATTAGTTGAAAATACTAAATACATGTTGATAACGTAATGTCTGGTAGTAACTCTATACAAGTAGCGCGAGGCTTGTAGATTGTAGCTTAATCGCTGACTTACAATAATAATCTAGAAAAGATTTTTTTTCTTAAATTACTTCTGCTAAATTATTTCTATAAAATACGTCACTTATTCAAAGAGGCGCGCGCATAAATTTATCTTGATGTCCTTTCAAATTAAGCTTCCCGATCTTGCTCATCTGACCTATCCTGATTTATGCGTCTCAGGATATAGTGAGAGGAAATATAACAGAATATAATTATCCACGAAGAATATTCGAACCCGTTGTTGAAATTATTACATACCAATTAAAAATATACAGTGCCCAAACCTTAAGAAGTGATCAGAACTTCGATTCGGAATATTGCATGCATACGTGAACACATCTCAAATTAGTTAAATCTACCCTCCATTTCAACTTCCAACTCAATCTCCAATTCTACTACAAGACAATGCCAAATGCATCCATCAAATAAACCCCGTACCCAACCCTCAACTCAATCAATAATTTAACTCCAAGTCAACTTTCAATTTAATCCCAAACTGAACACCTAAAAACTCAACACCAATTCCTCAAGTGAACCATTCGCTTAACCCCAACTCGAAGTAATTCAACCTTAGCTCAAGTGCAACTCAACCTCAGTTCGAACCAATGGTTGACCTGAACTCAACTCCAAACTGAACTGAAATCAACTCGATTCGAAAACAATATTACATGCGTGTATGAAATGAACTCAAATCAGCTTAATATAACCTTCCACTGAACCATCTACTCAATCCCAAATTAACCCCCAACTAAAACTTTCAGTAAACTGCATCTCAACTTCAACTTCTCCCTATTCAACCAAATCTCCTGAACACCACTACTCAACCCCAACTCAACACCAACACAACTTTCAACACCCTAAACTTAATACCGAGCTCAACGTCCAACTTAATTTTTTAACCAACGCGGTTTGAAAAACTACATGCTCACATGACTAAACTCAAAACAATACAATCTAACTTCTAGCTCTTTCGCAACACAACCCCACATGCATTCCTAACTGAACCGATGGCTTAACATCAATTCAAGCAAATCAACCGTTAGAACATTTCCAAACTCACTGCCCAACTCAAATCCCAAATTAACACGGTCTCAAAACAAAATGCGTTGATGAAGTTAACTTAACCCTCAATTCAACCCACAATGAAATTTTCAGTGCTCACTAAACACTAAGCCAACTCCAATTCAATTCCAGTTCAACTCTGACTCAACCCAGAAATGGAACCCAACTCAACCCTCCACTTAACTCTAAACACAGCACCCAACTCAATTTTCAAACCAGCATAAAAAAAATATCTTCGTCCAGAAAAATAGTTTTGGGCAAACAAAACCTTTGGCCATTTTTTTATAGGGTTACAATAACTTTGGTCCTTGCGGACACAAAAACGCAATAATTTAGCTCCCTAATAAAATCAGTTGCGAAAACAGAATTGTATAGCTACTTTAGTTTTTGAAGTTACTAAAGAAACTTGAATTGATCTCCTTTCGCCTATAGATCGACAGTATACTACTGCAGAATAAGCTCGTCCGCTATTGCGCATGAGAAACCATGTAGCTCTGCTTCGCTGCTGGGTACATGTCTCTGGATGCTTAACCTTTGAAATTCGCTGAATTCTTCCTGGAAATTTATTATCCCACTCTAGTTTTCGCAACAGCCAACCTAACGGATCAAATACTTTCGATGCACTGGAAATTAATGTTCTTTTGGTTTTAATACTGAAGGTTCAGGTAGTTTGACATTGAAAATATATTCTTTGCGGAATTCCATTGAATCCCTAGAATGTTTGTATTTGCCTCAGCTTTTATAATTTTCAGAACAGCTCATGTGTGTTCATTACATCTGCTAAATTCTTTGCATTCGACATCCACTTTCTTAAGCTGTATTTTGATTTTTCTAAAACAACTTGAATTTCCCGTTTAAGATGTTTGGCCTTTTCAATTGAGTCTGTTCCTGTAAGTAGACCAACAACATAAACTCGTTTCTAATTACCTCAGCTATATCTGGGAATTGGTTTTTTATATCCAACGCAGATTGATGAAGCGCTCTTATAGCTAGGAATGCTGAGCTGGCTAATTCAAATGTCACTGTGGTAAGCCCAAAATGTTTCAATGTTTCACTATCTTTTTCGCGCCATACGATTCTTCGATACTTTTGGTCCTCTTCTGCAACCATTACCTATCTATATATATTCCCGATATCCGCAGCTAGAGCGATTTTGTGATGTCCAAATCGTATTCGAATTTTAGTTTTTGATTGGCGTTCAATTTCCGTTCCAAATTGTAAAAACGCCTTTCCGCAATACGAAAAGAGTTTCCTAATTTGGGTGTCGTTTTTCTGAATGGGATTTGAATGATGTATCTACCCGACCCTCTTTATCGCGCCTGAAATTAGATTTTAAATGAGTTTCTCATTTTCTCGCCATTTCTGTGAATGGCTTGCAGTTTGAAATTTTTTCCAATTCCCAAAATGTTCGCAGCATTTCATTTTTGTTCAGGAAATTGGATTGTGTGAGTTTTGTAGCATCACATTTTAAACCACCGCCTCATACCCATAAAAACATAGTGTTTTGTGCCACTAGTGTTGTGTCACATTTTTCAATGCGACCTTGTCTTAATACATTGAAAATTTGTTGGCTCCAATCATGACGTCAATGTGGTTGGGTTTGTTGTAATCTAGATCTGCAAGCTTCAAGTTATTTATGTTGCCTCATCCTGTTATGTTGAAGTATCGCCTTGACAATCGAGTAGGCAATTTAGTATTTAAAATCGTAGCATGATGATAAATTGATTGAAGTTTTACCCTTTGTATGTGTTATATCAGATGTCAAATCCTTTATGGAAATATTCGCATTTTTCATTGGAAGCTGCAAACGTTGCATACATCTTTCTAGAATGAAAGACACTTGTGCCCCTGAGTCTTTGATTTTAATATTTTCGTTTGTTGCGGTCGTCGTAGTCTAGTATTTTCCGTTGCGTTTTTGTGTAATAGTGTGTGGTGCTTTACTCTGCAATTGGCATATCTAAAACGAGACTTATATACCTACTGCGGCTTGGTGATTGAGCCTCAAACAATTGAAACATAATTTTTGTTCTGCAATGAATCCTCGTCTATTTGTTACATCCAAGTCTAGAAACTTCTCGCAGATGCGTAAATCGTGATCGGAATTGCATTTACGGCAGATTGCAGTCTTATGCATTAGTCTCACCTTTTGTGCTTGCGGTTTTGCTGCTTGACTAGGCCGCTTAACTTCACAATCCCCTAATTTATTGCCGCGTTTTTTTAGAAAACGTTTGGACAGCTCCAGCGTTGGAAAATCTTCATCACATATTTCAGGTGCTCAAGCTTGTTTAGATGCTGCACCTATAGTTTGTTAACCAAAATTGAAATTAACCACGGATTTCTGGTCTCTGCTTGTGGTCCTACTCTCAACACTTCTTACATTATATCGGTCATGTGATGTAATGCAGTAGCTGATGGTTGTAATATGCTGGGTTGTTCCGTAAATCGTTTTAACAAATTATTTATCACATGTTTCAAACATATAGGTATTTTTGCTATCGCAAAGTACCCAAAATTTAATTCCATACTTTGGCGGTTTATTTGGCGTGTATTGGCGGAACAGGCATCTTCCACGAAATCCAACCAATTGTTCATCGACGGTTACGTATTCGTCTAGGTTGAGTAAGTTTGGCGATATTTTCACCCATTTATCGATTTCCCTAAATATATGATAAGAATGCAATATAATCTCAGTTAATAATGTCTATAAAATACTATGGGCCATTTTTGACCCCGAAGATATTTAGTGTTACTTATTTTATTGCGGGATAGCGGTAAATCAAAAATTATTAAATTTTTGTATAATATTTATTTGGAATATATTAGACAAAGTCACTAAGTTACACATTTATGATGATTATTTTTATCAAGATTTTCGAAAGAAAAAGTGCATTTGGGTCGAAACGGACCCGAGGGACGGAAGAAGGTATAGAACTACACAGTATTTTTTGGCAATTAAATTCATTTTAACAACGCTTTCAATTAAATTTGAGTTATAGGGAAATATCGAAGGGCACGAAATTGGTTGCATAAAAAAAGAGCTAACCGCCAGGTAAATAATAATTCCAGTCTCGAATTTTCGATTCAATGCAAGTTACTTTTATTATATTTGACATAGAAATATTTGCCCTTTGGTTAAACGAAATCGCGCAGTCAAATTTTTAACTCTTCCGTTATAATGTTTTTGTAAAAAACAAAATGTCACCAACTTGTAGCATATAGTTGCAATGCAAAAAAATATGAAACATTGTACCATTACAGGTTAAAGCCATTTAATTATAAAAAAAACAGTACAACTGCGCAATAGTGCAAGTAAAATTGGGTGCTTGAGTATAGTGGCACTGTCAAAATATTTTTACTTTTCCCACTATAACGAAGTTATATTGGGTAAGTATTGTAATCGCGAAAAAAATTTTGTTCCAGATTTTCACATTTCTCGACGAATTAGGTTACCAGGACCCCGAAACACTGATCAGAAAAATGTCGTGTCCGTCCTTCCGTCCTTCCGTCCGTCCGTCCTTCCAGTCGCACATTTTTATTATTTTTGTTTTGCCTCACATTCTCACAAATACTGATAGTTTTGGTCGAAATTTTGTACAAAGATAGATTTTAGTAATAAGCAGTTGGTGTTAAGTTTTAGGCCAATTCGAGTATAGAATAGAGGGGGTTGCAGTGGAGGAGAAAACTGCGAAACAGATTTTCTCAAAAACGGGACCGACGAATTTTTTGTTATGTTGATAATAAATTTGATAATTCATCATCTACGTATTCACAAAATTTGAAGTCGATTGAAGCATTGCGTGGGGGTCATTTTAACAAAAAGGAGTAATATAAATGTATTTATCTGTTACCGAGGTAATGTGGAACTTTCCGAAGAAATATTTTTCTACAGTTAATACACCTTGCAAATTCCAACAATTGTTCCCTAAGTGTCTTTAAGATAAAATAAATAGATTACCGTGTAATATGGAATTTAAATTTCTAAATTTACCTAAAATACTTTGCTGGTGGCAAATAATATCGTCAACATTTAAAAATAATTATACATATCTAGTGAGCTTTTAAATATAGCGAGATATATCCGTTTCTATGACATTAATATTTCTGATAGTGACATTTCTGTGAAGTTTTATTGTCATTTTATAACATTTTAATGATTGAAATTTCAACGACATGTTGATCGATACATTATTTGTGAATTGCTTTCATAAAATCGCCTTTAAAGGTATTATTTCTGAGTAATAAATTCTCTTGGTATTCAAAGTCGTATATAACTCTTAATAGCAAATTACTATGGGATGTCGTAGGAGAGCTGGCAGATATATAAATTAAAATGCTATATGATAAGGAGGTGGGATTAGGTTAATATAATTAACGTTAATTCTGATTTTGTATTGTTTGTGTTTCACTATTTTGTATTTTCGAATGGTCCACAGCGATGCCCCGTCCAGATTGCAGCACTGAATAAGGAACTATACCGGCCAATTCTCACGTTGCTCACATAATATTGTGATGTGAACAAACGGCACAAATTTTCAGAAAATAAATTTTTGAACATTGTGGATGCTCTCTAAATGGAGTAAATTAAATCCTTAAGGATTTTCAATGGTATACTAGAGATGTTTAACTGGATCTAATTGTTAAAGGTCGAAGATGAAAAATGGCGAATGTGACTTTGATTGCTGTTCAACACGTGTCAGTTTTAAATAATTTAACATTATTTGTGAGTCTGTGATTTAGCGGTATGACAATAGAAGATTTGTATTGTCGTGACCAATTGTGTTTTGGGGAAGAGGTCTCCAAAATTTAAGAACATCCGTGACATATTTTAAGGACCTTACCTGCCCAAAATAACGGAAAATGTTTGTAAAATATAAATGGTTGGTTTGGTGGTCTTTAACGGATGCTTTTTGGGAAAAGTGTCGTCCGAGAGTCGGATAGACCCAATTATTTTTTTTTTTAGCACAGCACCATATGTGTAGATGTTCAACAGTTTCTTCATTAAAGTTCATAATTACAGAAATTTCAATATTTTTTTGTTTATACTGTAAGGATTTGTTGTTCAACAGCAATCCACTATAAAATATTAATAGTCAAGTACTTGTACCTCAGGAAACGTGTTTGCTTTCTATGTAGATACTATAAAATTCACATCAGAATTATGTATATCCAGTAGAATATGATTGAATTCATAAATCCAGTTATAAAAGTTGTAAATATAAATTTTTTAAACACAACTGTTATCATACATATAAGAACAAACATACACCACACCGCACACCAGCCAACGAATCAAAAATACAAATTTTCCAAGGGTTGAATCACATAAATTTTCCTTTAATAAAAAATAATAAAAACGGGGAAAATAAAAATGTACGAGAGAGGTTTGTATTATGATGAATATTACAGAATTAATAATTTTATAACTGTCATAATTTTTCAAAGTATGTTTGAGATAAATAATACGAATAAGATGAAGTTCTCTTAGATTTTTGCCTTTTCGCTTCGAAATATATGTATATACAGGTCTTACGATGAATTGGTTTTTTATGTTCATGTATAATAATAATAACAATAATAACAACAACTTTATATAGAAAGTGATAAAAATATTTCATTTTAGGAGTTTATAGGATACAGTTCGTCCAGTATAACAATTGAAATTATTTAAGTCTCTTGGGCCGCCTTACTGTATGTATTATATGCACAAGTATATTTACGTGATTGTAAAATAAAATAAAAATATTAAATAAAAAATGATGCAGCAAAAGCTTAAAAAAATGCTACATTTTTCATTCTGAAGATCCATATAATATTTGTGTTGTATGTAGTACATTATTTTCCATAAAATAAAAATGTTTACTTGATTAAATCAAATTTGTATATAATTTTAAATATTTTATTTAATATATTTTTTTAGGAAACAAATGAACAAAAATTTCCTTTGGGGATTTTCTCATTTTTCCAAACAAAAAAAAGAAAATATAAAATGGTCGAAATGTAACTTTTTAATGTTTATTATGTTTGTGATTAATCTGGTTTACGGCTTGAAGTACATCGTACACATTGTGTACAAGCTAATGAACCAAAATCTTTTACATTTTTATATACATATGTATATGACGACCGTAAATATACTTCTGAGGAGGTCGTAATAAAAGTTATTGCTAATTATATCAATTATTTTAATAAAAGTGTCGACATTGAATATGGTGTAATTGATCTGTTTGAGTTTTAAAACGTAAAGTTTTTTTAATATAGCGGGTAAATTATAAAAAACTACCCATTAATCTCGTCAAGTGTACCGACCGATGCTCTTTTCCAAATGATTATTATTATTGTTGTAGAGCATATAAACTGTATAGGTAATACTGTAATTATGTAATAGACATTGTGCCATCCAACCTTTACAAATTGGATTGTTTGATATTTTATATAACTCCGTTTGTTTGTTTGTTTTGTTTGGTTTCTTAACTCTCATTTTAAATTTTTTTTTTTTATTTTTTCGTTTAAAATAAAGTCTTAAAGATTAATGATGATATTTAATGATCTAAAACGGAAGTTGCGGTATTTGTTTTATCATTTTGGAAACAATATATATTTTTTTTTATTTTTGTTGTAGCCTTTTGAAAATTGTTAAACGATAATTGTTTATACGTTTTTATTTGTATTGTTGTTGTTGTCGAAATGCCACAGAAGTTGTATCAGTTCAATTTATTTCAATATTTTAGAACAGGTTGTTTGTGTAAGCGGTTTGTTTTTATTATCGCTTTAGTCTATATAACAATTTCAGAACTAATCAACTTTCATTTGGTTTTATACAGTATGAATTACCGCGCAGGCCATCATGGATCCAAAACTGTTGGATATAAAATGAATTCCAAGCTAGAATAACAATTTCTTTTGTCAAAAGCGTTGCGATATTTTTAAATGTAATCGTATCAACTTAGCCGGTTGGATAATTCCAATGCGCTCGAAACAGTAAAGCTTTAAACCGAACTTTAAACGGACTTTGCGGGTTAAATTTGCTGTATTTAATTTTTAAGCAAACTCAGTAAATTAAATATGACCCATCAAAGAAATCGTACACTTTCCCAGCGAATCTACAAGCGATTACAAGCGATCTAATATGAGGTTTTGTATTTTTTTGTACCTAAGTGATAAAAGAAAAGAAAAAAATATTGGAGAAAAACGATTAGAGTGAAACAAAAGCAATCAAGCTCAATAAAAAACGCGCGGACATTTTAGGCCAATAAATTTTTACAATTTTAGTGGGTCTTAGCGATTTTTATAATAAATACGGTGTAAACGAATTAAAATAAAGTAATTAAGTTACATAAAGAAAATCCATTTTAGTATTATAAACTATAAATTTTGAATTGAATATTTGAAACAATGGCGGACGCACGATGTCTCAACCGTATTGGTATTGCGGAGCGAATTGGGCATATTGGAACATCCGTTACCAAATTTAGCACCGAGGATAATATTGATAATATTGGAAGAAGAATGTCCGAATTCAAGTTATTGGAACAAAGAGTTAAATTCGATGTTGAAAACAGCAAGGTAATGGACGGAATAGCAGACAATTACTTGATTACAGCAAAACGGAGATTACACAATGCAAGATCTACTCGTTAACGAAACTAACTTATTAGAAGAAGTAAAGTGCAACAAACGGAATGGTGAAGGCAAATATTCACATATTTTTAGGAATTTATTCCGAGTTTCCGTCAAGCAGGGCCTTTATTTCAGGCTTCGGTAGGAAGAAAAGTAAACATAAGCGGAGCACAGAAACTCCAATATTTGAAAGGTTTGTTAGGTAGTGATGCGGCTGAAATCACAGATGCGAATTACGAAGAAGCTTGGGCCATAATAAAGGAACGTTATGATAATAAGCGTTTTGCACAAATTAACGCGGGAAAGGAAGCTGGTGCTACACCTGAAAGAAACCAAGGTTTACTTGACGAATGTGAAGTTTTCAACAAATAACAAAACATTTATATGTATTGGTGCATTGATTATACAGCCGGTCAAAAATATTTTGGTTTGTAAAACATTGTTTTGGAATTTACAAAATAGAAGTATTTAATGCATGCAATAATTTAGAGAACATTAATGTATGAACAAATACATAATTTAAAATCAAATCGAGCATAAAAACGTTTTGCAAAAAGCAGTGAGATCAACCAATTTATTGTGTAATTTTTTGGTTCATTTGATTGAAGATTTGCCAACTCACAGAGTTTTCTCCGGGTTCTCGCTTTCTGAGTAGATGATCTAATAGTTGTACTATGAAATGAAAATTGTGCTCAGGTCACTTATTAAAATAAAAAAACAATGTGTGTAGCCTCTACGCACGACAGAAGTGAAACTTTTTAAGCTGTAAATTTGTAATTACTACAATTTATCGTTCAATGGTCCGGCTGGGATATACAGTAAAATGTGTAGCTTTTCCGCAGCAAGAATTGAAGAAATAGTCAATTGATCCTTATAGTGTTTTAGGAGTATTATACAAAGTCAGAGTAGATACATCCAAATTAGATAATTGCACTTTCTACATTATCTACTTATTTTTCTCACTCTCTGTTACTCCATGATCTGGTAAAACAGGATTATCACAACTCAATACAAAATCTACCTATAGAGGCACGATAAACAAAAGCAATATTATTTACTAATACTGATATTAAAGCGACAGTTTAGCTTGAGAACGCAAGCGAAATTGTGATGGTGTATTGTTCGGTTTATATTTTAAAGTGAATTTTGCTTAAGACAAACATTTTCTTCAAGAGAAATTCAGAATACTAAATAATTTAACTAAAGTAGCGCAACCAGCGATTGATGCATAGGTGCAGTTTTCTCGGAATGATATCAAAGAGCCGAATGTCGAAGGGCCGAATGTCGAAGGGCCGAATTTCAAAGGGCCGAATGGGTCGAAGGGCCGAATGTCGAAGGGCCGAATGTCGAAGGGCCGAAAGGGCCGAATGGGTCAGTGGGTCGAATGGCCGAATTTTTTGTTTATTTTTTGTTTTGTTTTTAGAAATATAATTTTTTAATTTTTTTGTTTTAAGGAATATTTTGTAAATGTACTGAATTTGATATCACGAACTATAATTTTTATTTATTTATGAAAAACAATATTACTTTTCCAAATATCAATGCCAGATTGAAATTTTTTTTGTCAAAATGACTCATATCAAAATAGGTAATATATTTCAAGTTGAAACAATATTCAAAACAACACATGAGACAACAAGATACTTTAAAATAAACAGTTTCGTTTAATTTAAGTAGACATTTTGGAAATTTTGCCCTCAGATTAGGTTAGGTTACACAGAGATTTTATACTAAATCACAGAGAAATTATTTTATTCGTCCAAATAGAATTTTTCTTCACCCTAACGAATAAAAAATGGTCTGATTTTTATATGATAACAAAATTCTTTTTTGGTTTTGGTCAAATACCTATTATGTACAAATATTTTTCCACTTGAAAATTACAAAAAGAACACAAAATATAAACAACAAAATTAATGCAATATTTTTGCCGATAGAATATCCAAAGATTAAATATAATAAAATATGTATAAACTCATAAGAAATTAATTTATATTTGATAAAAAAATTTACAAAATATTCCTTAAAACAAGAATATTCAAAAAAATTATATTTCTAAAACCAACAAAAAATAAAAAAAAACAATGTGTGTAGCCTCTACGCGCGACAGAAGTGAAACTTTTTAAGCTGTAAATTTGTAGTAATTACTATAATTTATCGTTCAATGGTCCGGCTGGCATATACAGTAAACTGTGTAGCTTTTCTGCAGCAAGAATTGAAGAAATAGTCAATTGATCCTTATAGTATTATAGGAGTATTATACAAAGTTAGAGTAGATACATTCAAATTAGATAATTGCACATTCTACATTATCTAGTTATTTTTCTCAATCTCTGTTACTCCATGATCTGGTAAAACCGGATTATTACAACTCGATACGAAATCTACCTATAAAGACACGATAAACGGAATAAAAGCAATATTATTTACTAATACTGATATTAAAGCAACATTTGAGAACGCAAGCGAAATTGTGATGGTGTATTAGTCGGTTTATATTTTAAAGTGAATTTTGACAAACATTTTCTTCAAGAGAAATTCAGAATACTAAATAATTTACCTAAAGTAATGCAACCAGCGAATGGTGCATAGGTGCAGTTTTCTCATGTCATTTGGAACTATTGCAGAGTATAATTTCCATGTCTCATTTTGTAGCTAGCATAAACCAATTGTTTCATTTTTGAACTGCCCGAGAAAAAGAAATATATTTTGTATTTAGTTTAAAAGTATTAAATTTAATCTTAATTTGCTAACTCTCATTTTATGATCCTTTAAATATATATACAAATTTAAGTTTTATAAACTTCACTTCTCTATTTATTAATTTACAATAAGTTATTTAACATAATAACCGCATACATCTAAATAGTACAAAAACATTAAGTTTGAGATATTTGTGTACAAGCAAATTATTTACAAACACAATTTTTGTCGTTTTATATAATATACTTGTATCAACGTGTTCAATACCTCAATATACTATAAATCTAGGAGGCATTGATTCGACTGTTCGTAGATGTTGTTTTTGTATTGCTTACAAACAAATTCATTCAATTTCGTTTCAATATTCTTTTGTTTTTTTCGAATCATACCATGCCTAAAAAATTGCTTTTTTCGTTTCATATCTCTTCTTCATTTTTTGCTTGTAATTTTTGTTTTGTTTCATCGATTTTAAAAATCACCCCGGTACTAAAGAAGTTTCACTTCAAAAATAAATTCGGCCCTTTGACCCATTCGGCCCTTCGACATTCGGCCCTTTGAAATTCGGCCCTTTGAAATTCGGTCCTTCGTCCTCATTCCGTTTTCTCATGTCATTTGGAACTGTTACAGAGTATAATTTCCATGTCTCATTTTGTAGCTAGCATAAACCAATTGTTTCATTTTTGAATTGTCCGAGAAAAAGAAATACATTTTGTATTTAGTTTAAAAGTATTAAATTTAATCTTAATTTGCCAACTCTCATTGTATGATCCTTTCAATATCTATACAAATTTAAGTTTTATAAACTTCACTTCTCTATTTATTGTAAATTTACAATAAGTTATTTAACATAATAACCGCCTACATCTAAATAGTACAAAAACATTAAGTTTGAGATATTTGTGTACAAGCAAATTATTTACAAACACAATTTTTATACTTGTTTTATAATATACTTGTAAATTGCAATCAATACCTCAATATACTATAAATCTAGGAGGCATTGGGCGCATCTAGCACACGTAGAGTCTACATTTGAGATAGTCTAAAATGTAGACTAATCTCATTTGTAGACTCTACGTGTGCTGGATGTAAATATCTAGGTATCTAGTTTGGTTTTTGTATTAGATAACTTGTTGAAATTATGTAAAACATACTATCATAAATATAATAATCTTTAGAATGCATTGAATACTGTTGATCAGCCTCCATGTTTATTTTTGGCTTATAAATGAACTGGGTGCATCTATAGTATACGTAAAATCTACCGAAAATATGAAATAGTAATACAAATGTCAAAAAAAATCCAAGTTTCGAACCAAAATAATCTACATAAAAATGTAGACAAACATTTTTATTCTCACTAAAACACGTAGAGTCTACATATTTTTACTGAGATTTTTTGCATCCAGCACATGTAGACTTGTAGAGTCTACATATTTTCGGTAGACTCTACGTGTGCTAGATGCGCCCATTCATTCGACTGTTCGTAGATATTGTTTTTGTATTGCTTGCAAATTCATTCAATTTCGTTTCAATATTCTTTTGTTTTTTTTTCGAATCATACCCTGTCTAAAAAAATTTCAATTCAAAAATAAAAGAAATACTGTCGCTTTTTTCGTTTCATATCGCTTCTTCATTTTTTGCTTGTAATTTTTGTTTTGTTTCATCGATTTTAAAAATCACCCCGGTACTAAAGAAGTTTCACTTCAATAATACATAAATATGTAGTTCTTGCAATAAAATAAAATTGCAGGGTTAACATAAAGCTGGTCAGTTTTTATTACAGGAAATTTTTTAAGATCATCGTATACTTCCCAATTATTATTGGGGCGTTTTATGATTGCGGTATAGTGTTTTAATGAATCATTATAGTTTACTACAGCTTTTAACAAAGAATCCTCGTTATTCAGTTGAATATTTCCTTGGATCTCGCTTAGTTTTAAATTATAATTTTCATTGTTGTATGATTGAACATCTGCTATATAGCTATGCCGTAATTAGTAATAATTTTGTCCAAAATTACATTTGCGCCACAATTTGAACATGTTAAAGAGCCGAATGACAGTGAACTTTGAATGTTACGCAATGTGTTTTCGTTAACCGTAAAAATGTCAAAAGGCAAATAACAACTGAGAGAATTGCGAACGCGTATTACATTTTCTTCGATACATTTTTGGTAAACTGAAGTAGGTTGCGGAAACATTTTATTAATCAAATATGTAATTTGACATTCTGCATTTAGTTCAGTGGTATTATAGAATTTTTTAACGCAGTTTATGCCTTTAATTTAAATACATTAAATATTATATTATATTTGTTCGCTGATCATATGTTTCAGATGTTACTTGGTTGGTAGCTTTTATGGATGAAACAAATTTAAAAAACTCATTGTCTATTTCTCTAAATTGAATTTTTAAAAATTCACTGTCGGTTCCTAAACAAACTAAAATCTCCGTTAAAGAATCGAACCCACATGTATTCGTCACTGTTATGGTTTCTTCTCCGTAAAGCTTCGAAAACCCCTTTAATGCGGTTACTGCTTTTGGAATCTAGTTCAAAAATTTTTTTATTCATATATCGGGTTAACACTTTTTTGCCAAAATGTTTCGGAGATAGAGTAGATGGTCTTGGTTTTTTATTCCACTGTTCTTCATTCAGCATAATTCTCAGGAAGATATTTCCTTTTTCTGCTTTTTGGAGTAGGTACTAACGGCTCTGTCATTTGAATCGATTTTAATTTTTGCTCACTTTTAAATTTAAAAAATTTTTGCTCACTTTTAATATACATAATTAACTACTCGTCCAATCTTCATACGTTTATTTTTTAAATAATGGTTTTTTATTACGTGGAACCAATTTTCAATTATAGCATTCGAAATATTACCCTTAAC
Source organism: Tipula helvola (assembly GCA_963556165.1). Taxonomy (NCBI): domain Eukaryota; kingdom Metazoa; phylum Arthropoda; class Insecta; order Diptera; family Tipulidae; genus Tipula; species Tipula helvola. The sequence goes on from OY744482.1 coordinate 312,218,901, forward strand.
ACCAAAAGTATTTGAAAAAAAATTGGCCCACAAAATTATGTACGCAAAATATTTTTTAATTATAAATTCGATAAAATCGCGGCAATAAAATTTGTTAAGTTTCGATCCCCGTTCTCTATCTATTTTACTTATTGCTGCCAAATAAATACGTTTATATTTTAAAAAATAGGGATTTGTTATATTTTCAGGCCACGCATTAATATTGGAGTCTATAGTTTCTCCAGGCTTAGCATTTTCAGAGTTGACAAAATTTTCGCTATACATTTTTCCCAGTGTTTTTATAAATGTTTCGTAAGCATGTTTGCTGCTTCTGGTTATATTCGGTGAACACATTGTAATGCAAAGCTGTTGGAATAATTCATCCACCCAGTCTACTGATTTAGCGCATAAAATAGCACAGAAAAAATCTAAAATAAGGTTTCGATGTTCTGCATTTATATTCGGTAGTTTTTTCTTTATTTGAAAGCTAATAATATTTACAAAATGAGAACAGCAGATAAAAATAGGCGTAATAGGTTTTTTCAAAGGTATACCTTTATCTAAAAAATTATAGTTTTCTCCAATGTATTCCGAAATACTGAGAGCATTGAAAGTATTTGAAATGGCATTTATTAAGGCCCAAGACCAATCTACAACAAAATAATAGTGTCCTTTCGATTGCTTTTTAGTATTCTCCATTTCCTTTTTAAAATCCATCAAAAATTTACTAATAGACCGGGGTGAGATGTTGTAATTTCAAATTTTCGAAATTCGAACAGAAAGTCGAAAATTGGTATGTTGTAAAATTTTCGAATCGCGATAATGATACTTTTGTATCACTCAGTTTATTTAAAGTGATGTACGAGCGATTCGTCAAAATATATTATAATAATATCCCTCATAAATTGTTGTTTTTTAATAAAATCTTTAAGAATTAATATTTATTTAACGTTTTTAGTAACAACTAATGTCAAATTAAAATTTTTGTTGTTAATTTGTCTTTGAAAAATGGTTGCCGTATTGACGTATCACTTTGGAGTCGAAAATTTTACAACATGCCAACCATCACTTTTTCGAATCGACTTTTAAAGTCGATTCGAATGAAAGTGATGGTACAACATCCCAGGCCAGGCGTCATGTTGACAAGTTATAAACTCAGCAACAGGAATGATATTGAAATTAATTTTAATCACGTATACATAATATAAAATACGTTTATATTTATGTTGCTTGTGACAAGTAGGGATTTTAACGATACCCACAGTTGCATCGAAATGAATCGCTTTAACAACATCGTGTTCCAAAAGTGCAATTTGTTGTTTTCTTAGTAGTACAACTTGTAATGGTTCGGTAACGGAATAGATATATCTATTTTCTTGAGGCTGAATACAACATTGGAAATATAAATCGACTAGATCACAATCCTGAACACTTCCTGACACAATCCTGAATTCCGATTTTATTTTGCGTAGAACATGAGGAGTGGTTATGTCTTGTATATTCCCTTTTTTAAACAGCTCTAAATTAGTTGCACCTTGCACTGACTAAATCTAAGTAAGTGTTGTGTGCGCTTTTATTGTCAGTAGCAAGTTTCACTTTTTTCTCGCCGTATACCACGATATTGTCGAAACACATTTCGGAAGAGTGAGTAACTTCAACTTCAGATCCATGGATATAAACTCGTACTTGTTTTGTTTTGTTGGCAAGTTCAAATTTATAGTTTTGCTTATGTTTTGCTTATCCTTGCACGAGCCGTACACTACCATTTTTTGATGCTTCTTAGAAAGGTTGTGCATGGTTTGGAACGTGAGAACACATGGGTTCTTGTTTTGTATTAAAATACGATGTATTAAGGCTGTTTTCCAATCACCGACTTATTGACTTATTCGAACTTATTCAAATAAGTCTGCTGAAAAGGTGACTTATTCTTTAGTAATTTTTCCTATAGAAAACTTATTTATTTTTGGTGTCATGGAAACATTCTGTCTAATTATTGTGTATTTTCAAAAATTTTCAAAATAAGTCGATAAAAGCAATTGGAATGACTTCATTGACTTATTCAAGATGGCGTCAAATAAGTCAATAAGTTTGAAATAAGTCGGTAATTGGAAAAGGGCCTAATTCCCGTATTTCGTTTTTGCTTAATAACTCGAGTTCTTCGCTAAATTGAACGGAAAATTTAAGTATCCATTCAAAGCTTGGGCGCTTTTTGTTATTACGATTTTCGATTAGCAGAAAATAGTCTTTATTTTCTGTTTTTATATCAAAGTGAGAGTTTTGCGGCAGCGCTACTTTTGACTGGTCAATGAACTCTAATAAAATACCATTGGACGTATCATTTTGACTAACTAATAAATCAAAATTAATTTCCTGGGATTCAACAGATTTGGAAACTTCAGATTGTTTAAAAGGTAAACTGCTTACAACAATATTTAAAAAATCATTATCATCACAGCCTACTTGATTTTCTGAAGAAACCTGATTTTTCAAATGAGGTCTTCTATTTTGCCAAGTGTAGTATAATTTGAAAAAAATTTTGCGGTTACTTTTGATTCGCATTGTTTTGCATAATTTTTCCATAACTGGTGTTTTAATCCTAGAAAATATGAAATTTCCTGGATTTTCATTTAAATTATTCAATGCAGTTAAAATAGATTCAGCACTAATTGTGCTTATGCATTTCTCTTCTTGTGATTATGCTTCTTATTTTTGTTCACCATTATATATTACAAAAATAAAAATATAAGTCGAAACGAAACAAAAATTAAATCCCTGCAAACTGAGGTAACCAAATAAAAATTAATATTTCAATTAAAAAAACTAAAAAAAACTGTAAATTAAAAAAATAATTCAAAATAAAAATATACACAATATACCTAATAGCAATAAAACTAAAACTATACTATTACTCATTATTTATAACTACCCTTTAACCTATAATAACAAAACAATTATTCACGAAATATTTACACAAGAGAAAACAAATAAGTTCAAAAATACTAAATAATCGCATATAGAAAATCTCGCAAAAGTTCGTAAGAATCCCAATACACTAAAATTAGCTGCGTTTTTTTATTCGCTATCCGGAGCTGCTGTCAAGAGCCGTCATATGACAATAGCTCCGGATAGCGGCTCCATATAAATAGGTAGAGCTAAATATTTTTTATTTCACGTTTTCACTTATGAATTGAATTAAAAATTATATTTTGACGTTAAATATAATTTACCAATAAATAGCACGTCAAATTTTAATTTGGGTGTAAAAAATTACCTGCTTCGCATAGCAGCTATCGAGAGCGAATAATAAAACGCAGCTATTGTCGAAAATAACGCGAAAAATTATTAAAATAAAATCACCTTTATCTCACAATAAAAATATTTCGAATTTTAACACACCAAAAATTTTCGCTTTTTAATGAAACAGAAAACTATAGAAAAATATTAAACGGGACCTTACATCAACTTTTATTTTTACACAGAAAAAATAAGCCTTTTAAATCGAATAATAGAATTGTTTTTTTATTTATTTTTTTTTAACTTGTGAATTATCACAGAAAGTAAAAAAGTAAAATCAATGGTGTAAATGAGAGTTTTTTTTGGATGGCGGAAACGCAGATACTAATATTTTTTTACGAAAATCTGTTGGGACTAGCAGTGTTCTATGATGACATTGCGGGTAAAAAAATTGAAATCGGCTGAAATTCGATTTTTACGGAAATGTTGAATATTCGGACCCAATAACAAATGACTGAACCCCGTAGTTTTTTAATCCAAATATTTTTATTTCAAAGAACACTTATTAGCTCATCTGCTCAGAAAGCGAGAATCCGGAGAAAACTCTGTGAGTTGGCCAATCTTCTATACTGGGATCAACTAATATTCTATAATGTCTCTTGATGCGATAACCTTAATTTATTCCTCGAGGATAATACCTATCTCTATTTGTTCACTGGAACCATAAATAACTATAGTTTTTAATGTTTTGTTGTTTTTTAAATGGTATCTAATTTTTTAATTTTTCTTGCATTGCGTTTACCGACTGTTTCACCAATACATGCACATTTTTTGTTAATTTAACAAATTTCATATATATGTATATATATGTTGTTTTGTTAATTTTAACTTTTTGTTTAAAACTTCACATTCGTTTTACTTGTGGTACTTGATTTGTGTTCAACTCAGCTGAAGGGTAGAAATGTAACAATCGATAATTTTTTTACCTCGTATGAACTAGGGCAAATGTTGTTAAAACGCAATATGACAATGATTGGACCAATCCGAAAAAAAGACATCAATTCCACCTGTACTTTTTTATGTAAAAGGCAAACCTATATTTTCCTCAATAATCGCATTTACCCGAAACACAACTATGGCGTCTTATGTTCCAAGAAAAAACAAGTGTGTCATCCTGTAAAGCACGCTTCATAACCGTAAAGAGATTGGAAATGATGCTGATAAAAAACCAAGCATAATTTTGGATTATAATGCGATAAAAGGTGGCGTCGATACGGTGGATAATTAGTTGCATGCTTTACCTCTAAGAGATAAACGAATAGATGGCCAGTAGTGATATTTGCTAATATATTGGACGTGTCAGTTGTTAATGCATTCGTTCTATTCACTACCGTTTATCCTGATTGGAATATTCAGAAGCATAATCGAAGACGACTTTTTATTGAAACACTTGGCGAATCTTTAATAAAAGCGCAAATGACTAGAAAAGTTTACCTCCCACGCTCCATAGGTGGTCGAAATTTAATCGCAGATCTTATAGCATCAAATACCCAACAATTATCACCGGGAACATCTGCAAGTACAAATGCTTGAAGAAAACGTGGCCGCTGCCGATTTTAATTTATAAATTGAATTAATGTATATAACAACTTCATTTTTGTTTTATTTTATTTAATAAAATTAGAAATAAAAATAAAAAAATATGTTTTTTGATGTAAATTCATATGGGTCCATTTTGGCCTCGAGGAACTTTAGTGTTATTTATTTTGAGGGACGGATTAAGTTAAAACCTATAACATCAAGGTAGAGCTATATCTTACTCAATTCCAAAGTAAGATTTTCATTAATAGCTATATCTTGATTCTGCCTTAAATTTTCCATACTGTTTACGAATTAAGCCAAATTAATATTGTACACAATAAGCGTATTTCCTTGAAAAATTTACAACAACAATTGCATAGGATAAACCCTCGCAAGAATAACATTAACCCAAAAAAATATTGGGTTAAATTACACCCAATTCTAATTTTTGGTTATGATACCTGCCACCAGGTCATATTACATATTAAATTTATATTTTATTTCGAAAAGTTGGCTTTTGCCAATTAAATGAAATTGGCTATTTTCTTGGGAAACAAATAAACCCAAAATAGTTTGGATTCAATTTTGGTCAACAAAATGCCCTAATTATAAGCACAATTAATATTGTGTCCTTCCTTTGTTTTGCTCTATGTTTCAACTTCGAAAACATATTGTTCTCTGCGACTACTAGGACGATTTATCTATAACCATCTTCGAACCCAGGATTATTTTTCACAACAGCCCAATAAAGGGAGCCTACTTTAAAGTCTATTTACCAGAAACCATATGGCTCTTAATTAAAACTAACACGGGTGGAGGGGGGGGGGGGGGGAAGAGGGCCAATAATTGAAAAACTGTTGACGACGAAAAATGCACTTGACTTGACAGGGCAACTCATATCACCGAAGTATTTGGCGAAATTTAATCACAATTTCAAATAGGGCTTACATAGGGTGGTGGCGAGATTCCAAAACATATCCGAAAAAATAAAGTTTTTTAAATATAACAAATTTTTGAAACACTATTTTAATTCGTTTTATGCACTGGAATGTTATGGCGTATGCAATTAAGCTGGCTAAGGCACCCAATTTTTGGGGGCATCACGTTTTTTTTGTTTTTAATTACTAAATTCATTCAACCAATCTATATTTGAAAATGTAACTGGATAGTGCTGATTGGTAAGCACTTACAATATTTTCAATTTTATAAATTTTATTTTTTATTTCAAAACAGACCATCTAATATAACCTTAACAGAGTGTGAATTAAACCAAATTATTATTAAACGACCTATTATCTAAATTGTAATACAAATTATCGTCTTTGAAACATATACTTGCATAAATGATTTTGTAATTTTTTTTGAACTCATCAATAGAGGTTACATTTCTAATTGAAGAAGGTAAACTATTAAATTCGAGGAATCCACTGAAAGATTTATTGGAAGCAGCTCTGGCTGAAGTGACAAAGTTAACATACACATATATGGGGGATGTGTGTCTAGTGCCATAACCATGTTCATTTTGAACTAGCATATATTCATGATTAAGCTTAATTAATTTGTTGATTACTTTATAAATAAATAAAAGAGTCTCAAAATAATAAAACAATTCGAAAGGAAGAACATCTCAGAATATATAAATTTAGTTGACGGTGAGACGAGCCAGCCGTTTAATAAATTTTACACTTTTATTTTGTAGCACCATCAATTAATTATTTGTGACATATAGAGTAAGTGACTATTTACATGTACAAAATACAACATCCAAGCTGTCTTGTCAGTAATACAATGATGAATACTTCTAATTGCGAAAATCATTGGTTTTACTATATTTTTTTTAATTTCATAACCATGAAGAAAAATTTGTTAAATCTCGCGCAGCAGCTGATTTACTGTCAAACATAATGTATGTGATTTTGGTAAAATTCAACGATATCTGATTAGAAGTCATCCATTGCTCAATTAATAATATCTTGTCATTATGATCTTATGAGGTTGCCTTATAAAAAATAGCGGCGTCATCTGCATACAGACCCTAAAAGTTTTATGTTCAGGACTACGGAGTCGGTAAAATAATTTTTCGACTCCGACTCCGACTCCGACTCCAACTCCAACTCCAACTTCTACATGTAACCAAAATATAAAATTTTACTATTGCAGATAATTATAAATTTGGTTTTAAAATTAGTATGGCCTCAAGGATATTAAGACTCGTACTTCTGTGCATTTTTGCCATTTTCTCCAAGCCATCAAAAAAACAAATCCTGAATTTTTGTAATCCGAAGTCGTTTCGATTTCTCATGGTCTCATGGTCTGGAGGATTTATGAGATTTTTTCGAAGTGAAAGATTACGATACGCCATCCTTTATAAAATTGACCGGAGGTCAAATATACTGATTGGAGTATTTTTCTAACTAAGGGTAAGGTGAATTTTAGGACAGAAAGAAAACATAAAATGCGGAGTCGAAGTCGTTTAGAATTTTCCTGATTCCAACTCCGACTCCGTTAAAATATCCCGACTCTTCGACTCCGACTCCCGACTCCGACTCCGCAGCCCTAGTTAAGTATATCATTAACAAAGAATGCAAAAAGAGGGCCTAAAATAGACCCCTGGAGGACACCACTTATAACTTGTATTCTGTAGCTATTATACCCATTGATGGAAGTAAATTGTTCTCTTTACTGCAGAATACTTGTTAAAACATTGAGTACAATTTGAGAAAAATTCAAGCGCTTAAGTTTATCAATCAAAATATGGTGACTAACACATTCAAAAGCCTTTTGAATATCAATGAATAAAGCGGACACAACCATCATCAAAGGAAGAGATAACATTATCCAACAAATTTGCTGTGGCTGCTTGAGCATTAGATTCAGCTACAAAACCAAACTGATTTTTATTAATTATATTGTTAATAATGAAAAAATCTAAAACTCTGAAGTACAATACGTTTTCAAATATTTTTGAGAACGCGTTCGGCATAGAAATAGGTCGGTAATTAAAAACTTTATCCTTATGGAAATACTTTACAAATCTTTAGTTCATTAGAAAAATAACCAGCGGTCAAACCGTGACCAACAACTGCATTATTGTTTAGATAAAATATTATGAATTTATTCATCAGTTGTTAATGATATATCAAAGTTATCATTGATTGAATAATTTAAAAAGTCTTCAAATCGTAAAATTACATCACACGAACTCAAAGAATTATTACAAAAATCAACTACCTTAATAAACAAATTATTGGAACATTTCACAATTTTTGCAAGATCCGTGATGGTTTTATTTTCTATAGTTCGATGACCCGACAAACAATCTCAATAATTAGTACTGAAAAATAACCGATGAGGGACTGGAGGATCGAATATTTTTTTGGCAGATTTGACTTTCCTCAAGTACTGTAAAAAATCTGTGTTTTGGAACACCTTGGGCGGGCTCTAATGTCTGAACGAGGACCGTAGGTTGTTGTAAGTGACATTCTCCGTAGATAAACCGTTATTTTGTGGGTATCAGATACCGTTATACAGTCCCCTCTCCCTTAATATGTAAGCGAAATTGTTGGATATAAAACCGTGCAATAGTCGAACATTTATATGCGAAATTTGCCGTAAATTACCCATCCCTTTTTGTGTATCAGGGAAAATTTTACAGTCCCTTTGCCGTTAATATGTTAATGAAAGTGTCGGATAAAAAATTGTCCAAATGTCGAGCTTTTATATGTGAAATTTGCCGTAAATGAACCATCCCTTTGTGTGAATAGGTAACATTCTACAGTCTCCTTGTCGCTAATATGCAAATGAAATAGTCGGATAAAACACGTTGATCCCTTGTTTTGTACAGATACCTTGTTACAAATGAGCTCTTGCTCAAAACGGGGTGTCCCAAATTTTATGTAAATGAATAAATAAATAAAAAAAATAAATAAATAAACACCGCCCAATTGACGAACATTTGCAAGTAAAATATCTCAATACGATTTTTTCGGCTTTGTTTATGACAAATATTAGCATTCCAATATTTACGACTTGGTGAGCCAGTGAAATAAAGAAGCCATCTACGCATAACATATCTACTCTAACAAAAAAGTAGAAATATCATCTTCCCCACCCTTAAAAAAAACTTGAAATGTCCTTCAGTTTTTTCTTTGGAAGTTTAGTTTGGTTTCGTACTGAAAAGTTTTATCTACTCATCAGGTAGCTACGACCAAACTACAAAAATACAAATCGAACTTTACATATACGTTATATATAAGTAAGACCGTACTGATTTAGCGAATTATTATATTCACCAAAATAGAAAACTCAAGAAAAATTCCTTTATGTGTATTAAAAGCCTACACTGATGTTTTAGAAATATTTCGAATTTTTTTTTAGCATTTGTAAAATATCTCGTAAATAAACCGTCTTTTGTGTATACCAGAAAAAATTCTGCAGTCCCCTCGCCATTTATATGTAAGTAAAATTTTCGTACATAAACCGTACTTGTGTCTGCATTAGATAAGTGGTTCGATTCAACGTAAGTATTTTTTTCTTTTCTTCTATTCTTCATTGATTCCTAAGAAAATTTCATCGAGTCACAAATAATTCAGAAAATCTAGTTCGGAGTCTACTTGTTTAAATTTTGTTTTTCAGCTGGCTTTTTACGGTCTCTAAAGGTATAAACAGAACAAGAGCGTCAACGATGAGCGATGACGCCTGTCAAATTAAAATACACAGAAATCATACGATGCTAACAGAACCAATGTCGCTGGCGACGACGACAATATCGCCGAACTTTTTTTAGAATCTATTTCTAATTTTATCGCCGGCGATACAATCTTGCCTACTGTTTTTTTATATTTTTAAGTAGAATACGATAGCTGTCATATTATTAATCATTTTTTTCAATCAATTCTTTAGTAAAACGGAAAATCTATACCCACCAACGTGTAGTTGGCAATATTAAATTATAATATTCATGTGCCAAAAACACAAGATTTAGATTATGTCGTTGGTTGTTATATTTTTATTGCCATGCGCTGACGCTCTTGTTATGTTAACTACAGCGATATCGCGGCGATATTTATTTTTTTTTATTCGTCGACGCTTGTCGTTGTTGCTTTTGTTCTGTTTATACCTATATTTAGGCCCGTTGCACATTTCAGCTAAGCTAAGCGAGAAATGTAGTTTTCGCTAGCTTAGTTAGCTCGCCTAGCTCACCCCTTTGCACTTTTCAGCTGATAACTAGCCTTATACGCACACACATTGTTCAGTTTATATCTTCTCATTAAAATTTTTTATTTTCATCCGGGGGATAAGAATTTAGCTCACATCGCTTAGCTTAGCTTAGCTGAAATGTACAACGGGCCTTATGGAGTTGGCCGCGCCTAACAATAATGTTTGTCGGGGTATTTTACAGCCCCCTTGAACGTAAAATGAAGGTAATTTTATTGGACTTAAAATTGTCTACGGTACGAATTTATTAAACATATCAATATTGATTTCTAACCGACGTATAACTCTTCCTGCTACACACCATATAAATGAACCGTATTTGGGGAATACCTTAGGGATTAATTAATAACCATTTAAACGGAATTCAATTGTAAGTGCCAATCCAATTTTCATTTTACAAAGTGTAATTTTATTAATATCTATAGATAATATTGTTGAAAATCATTGTCTTTAATAAGCTTTCGTTAATAAACTATGTAAATCTGTAATCAATCATTTATATTTTTTTTGACGGTTGCGTTTTGTTTTCGTATTTAAATCGGTTTTTGTCGATAAGCAAATTTTTTTAAATAATCTAGTTTTGTTCGCTTAATATCTACTTCTTCAGTGTTTTTTTAAATCGGATAGCCTTCGTGTAAATATTTTCTGTTTTGCTTAAATTTTTTAACCGACATTTTACGGTTTTGAAACCGTGAATGCTATTGCGGTTAACAATTGTTTGTCGGGTGACAGTGATTGAACTTCTCTCAGTTTTATTATCCGTATGGAAAGTAAAAGAATTGGGGCTACTTCAAAAATTAACTTACCGCTTATCTGTTTTACTCATTTTCTCATGCGGTAAGTTAAATTTTGAAGTAAAGGTAAAATTTATTTAATGAATTATTTTAAAGGAATTATATCGCACAAATAAACATTTTGGGCGACAAAAATAATTAACTGGCAACAAATTTATAAATAAATAAATTAAAAATTAAAAAATTGAAATTAGTTTTAAAATATTCTGGAAAATGGAGATCCCTAATTTAACTTAGAATTGTAGAGGTCGCTTCGCTTCTCCCCGCTTAGCCCTCCGAGGGGCTTTAGATTTGAACTTCGAGGGACGTAGGAGCCGGGATAAGCAAACATGTCGCACTGCGTGCCGCACGTAGGAGCGGATTATATAGAATCTATTAATGATACTGCAATATTTTATATCGATCCCCCATCAAATACTAAATAATTTGTATCGATTAAATTTAAATTTTTGTCACGAATTTTTTTTTTTTACTACTAAAAATTTTTTTTTTCTGTTCCAAAATATTATATTTGTCGCCAATTTATTATTTTTGATGCTAATGTTTGTTGGCAAAAATTTTTTCTTGTATGCGCGTTTAAATTGTCCCAATTAAAATGAATAACACTAAATATAGGTATATGGCACGATAAACTGATTCGTTTCAAAATCGTCGTTTTCTGCGCAGCTCCGTATGACGTGATAAAAAAACAAAACAAAATAAAGGAATTTGTACAAAAACAAAAACAACTGATCCCTATTAATCTCAACAAGGGATTATTTACCCACGACTTCTTTATGGATGATTTTTTATTAAATTTTTAATGGCGACTTCTAATACAAGAACAGTTAAGAATAAGATTACAAAAAATCAGAAGCCGAGGAAATATTTGACATCTCCACATCATTAACCACGGCACTATAATCATTTATTTCGAAATTCATAATATTTATTAATTACTATTGGCAGGAAATATTCAATAAAATCATTTAGTGATCTGAAAACTTCGATAAAGAACATAGTAAATTTATATCTAATACAGAGTAACTTGAGTCATGAGAATTCAGTATCACGAAACAGTTAGATAATGATGTGGACCACAAATCTGTGGTTGAAGATCCTGTAAAGTCTAAAAAATGTGTATTGAAATCACCAACAATAAACATATTAGAATATTTGGAGAGGAAATCATTATACTCATGAAAAAATTCCACATACTCAGACACTGGAGTAGTTTGTTGAGGGATACCCAATATATGTATATTTAGCGTTAGAAGCTTAAGCAGCAAAATGAAATTTGAATTATGTAAGGTAAATTGACACACTTTACTGGCACTTAACGAATTAACAACAAAAATGATTACACCACCACTTCGATTAGCCTTTCGTGTGCAATAAAAACTAGTGTAGCGTCACAAATTATCGAATTTCTTTTCGTTATCATAAATTCAGATCTCACTAACTACTATGATCGGCGGCTTATATTTTCGAGTAAAAATTGTTTCCTCTATCCTACATAGTTTACCGCATTGCCTCCATTATATACATTATTCGTAAATCCTGATTTGAAGTTTCATGACTTGATGATTCAGTTAAAAAATGATTTGTTTCGATATCGAGAAATCCATTACGACCGGTATCCATCCCATCAAATTATTCGTTATGACTATTTAAATTATTCACGATTTTTTAAAATACACTTCACAAACAATAACCAAAATGGAAATATATAATTAAAATTAAAATTTATAACAAACTAGCTGACCCGGCGAACTTCGTCCCGCCCCAAATTACTTCGTTTCGAGCAAATACTTTTGCCCTTCACGAAAATTGGTTTTGATGATAGAAAAAATCAAACAACTCAACTCTATTCTCAACAGATGATTGAGTTGAGTGGACATTCCATTCCATTTTCATCGAATTCAACACTAATCTATCCGAGTTTCCGAGTTTTCCACTTCGTTTCCCAATTTTTCTCTTCTAAAAGATAATCTGGTTTGGTTGCCCGCCAAATCTCGTACAAAAACATATTTTTTTAATTTTCCGAGTTTTCCGACTTTTCCAAAGGATTTTCCAAAAATTTTCATTTGTAAGAATCATCTCCTGGCAATTTCAAACACAATAAAAAGATTAAGCCAAATCGGTCATCAAAACATACAAAATATTCAAAATTTCATTGAAAAAAAAATTCAATTTTCTTCGGGTTTCTCCGGAAGTTTCCGAGTTTTCCACTTCTTTTTCCCAATTTTTCTCTTCTAAAAGACAATCTGGTTGCGCGCCAAATCTCGTACAAAAACCTAATTTTTCGATTTGCCGAATTTTCCGACTTTTCCAAAGGATTTTCCAAAAATTTTCTTTTGTAAGAACCATCTCCTGGCAATTTCAAATACAATTAAAAAAGATTAAGCCTAATCGGTCATCAAAACATACAAAATATTCAAAATTTCATTGAAAAAAAAATTCAATTTTCTTCGGGTTTTTTCCGGAAGTTTCCGTGTTATCCACTCAGATTTTCCAATTTTTCTCTTCAAAAAGACCATCTGATTTGGATACGCGCCAAATCCCGTACAAAAACATAATTTTTCGATTTTCCGAATTTTCCGACTTTTCCGAAGGATTTTCCCAAAACTTTCTTTCGTAAGAACCATCTCCTGGCAATTTCAAACACAATAGAAAAAGATTGAGCCTAATTGAGCCTAATCCGTCATCAAAACATACAAAAAATTCAAAATTTCATTGCAAAAAAATTCAATTTTCTTCGGGATTTTCCGGAAGTTTCCGAGTTTTCCACTTCGATTTTCCAATTTTTAACTTCTAAAAGACCATCTGGTTTGGATACGCGCCAAATCCCGTACAAAAACATATTTTTTCGATTTTCCGAATTTTCCGACTGTTTCGAAGGATTTTCCAAAAATTTTCTTTCGTAAAAACCATCTCCTGGCAATTTCAAACACAATAGAAAAAGATTGAGCCTAATTGAGTCTAATCCGTCATCAAAACATACAAAAAATTCAAAATTTCATTGAAAAAAAAAATTCAATTTTCTTCGGGTTTCTCCGGAAGTTTCCGAGTTCTCCACTTCTTTTTCCCAATTTTTCTTTTCTAAAAGACAATCTGGTTTGGTTGCGCGCCAAATCTCGTACAAAAACCTAATTTTTCGATTTGCCGAATTTTCCGACTTTTCCGAAGGATTTTCCAAAAATTTTCTTTTGTAAGAACCATCTCCTGGCAATTTCAAATACAATAGAAAAAGATTGAGCCTAATTGAGCCTAATCGGTCATCAAAACATACAAAAAATTCAAAATTTCATTGAAAAAAAAATTCAATTTTCTTCGGGGTTTTTCCGGAAGTTTCCGTGTTATCCACTCAGATTTTCCAATTTTTCTCTTCTAAAAGACCATCTGATTTGGATACGCGCCAAATCCCGTACAAAAACATAATTTTTCGATTTTCCGAATTTTCCGACTTTTCCGAAGGATTTTCCCAAAACTTTCTTTCGTAAGAACCATCTCCTGGCAATTTCAAACACAATAGAAAAAGATTGAGCCTAATCCGTCATCAAAACATACAAAAAATTCAAAATTTCATTGAAAAAAAATTCAATTTTCTTCGGGATTTTCCGGAAGTTTCCGAGTTTTCCACTTCGATTTTCCAATTTTTAACTTCTAAAAGACCATCTGGTTTGGATACGCGCCAAATCCCGTACAAAAACATATTTTTTCGATTTTCCGAATTTTCCGACTGTTTCGAAGGATTTTCCAAAAATTTTCTTTCGTAAAAACCATCTCCTGGCAATTTCAAACACAATAGAAAAAGATTGAGCCTAATTGAGTCTAATCCGTCATCAAAACATACAAAAAATTCAAAATTTCATTGAAAAAAAAAATTCAATTTTCTTCGGGTTTCTCCGGAAGTTTCCGAGTTCTCCACTTCTTTTTCCCAATTTTTCTTTTCTAAAAGACAATCTGGTTTGGTTGCGCGCCAAATCTCGTACAAAAACCTAATTTTTCGATTTGCCGAATTTTCCGACTTTTCCGAAGGATTTTCCAAAAATTTTCTTTTGTAAGAACCATCTCCTGGCAATTTCAAATACAATTAAAAAAGATTAAGCCTAATCGGTCATCAAAACATACAAAAAATTCAAAATTTCATTGAAAAAAAAATTCAATTTTCTTCGGGGTTTTTCCGGAAGTTTCCGTGTTATCCACTCAGATTTTCCAATTTTTCTCTTCTAAAAGACCATCTGATTTGGATACGCGCCAAATCCCGTACAAAAACATAATTTTTCGATTTTCCGAATTTTCCGACTTTTCCGAAGGATTTTCCCAAAACTTTCTTTCGTAAGAACCATCTCCTGGCAATTTCAAACACAATAGAAAAAGATTGAGCCTAATTGAGCCTAATCCGTCATCAAAACATACAAAAAATTCAAAATTTCATTGAAAAAAAATTCAATTTTCTTCGGGTTTTTCCGGAAGTTTCCGAGTTTTCCACTCAGATTTTCCAATTTTTCTCTTCTACAAAACATCTGGTTTTTACCATCTGGTTAGCTACGCGCCAAATCCTATACAAAAACATAATTTTTCGATTTTCCAAATTTTCCGACTTTTCCGAAGGATTTTCCCAAAATTTTCTTTCGTAAGAACCATTTCCTGGCAATTTCAAACATAATAGAAAAAGATTGAGCCAAATCGGTTCAGCCGTTCTCAACTGATGTGCGTACATACATTTTTTACACCATTTTTATATATAGATATAGAGATATATAGAAACATTTTTATTTTTTGATTTTTTTAGGTGAACTTGGGGGTTTTTCAAATTTTTTTTTTCTAAACCATCCCTGAACCATAGACAATCATAATAGATCTCTCATTTGACTAAAAACAGAAAATAAAAACAAAAATTTTCCATTCAAATATTATCGGTGTATTGCATATACGTATTATATTTGCAACGCATTCTAAAATTATTGCCTTATAAAATACACAACACAACGATACATTGGAATTATCAGAAGTTTTTGTTTTTTTCCTTTAGTTACTATGAAATGAGAAATCTAGTATGAATGTCTATGCCTGAACTATAGCAAACAAAACAAAAAATTTTGAAAATCGGTCCAGCCGTTTTTGAGTTTTAGCGAGACTCAAAGGTTGATTTACATATGCGACGTGCGACGTGTGACGGGAGCTTCTAGCCAATCAGAGGCGAATATTTTGACATTCGTCACACGGCACACGCCACACGTCGAGAGATGGTTTAATTTTATCTTTTCCGTCACGGTCGCACAAACACATACACATTTTTTGTATGTATTGTATAAAACAAAATATGTAGTAGGCTTTGACGAAGCTTTTTTGAAGAACAAAAATTAAAATATAAAAAATTTTATAAAGTGTGCGTGGCGGCTCTCGTCACAAATGTAAATTGTTGTCAAAAAAGCGTCACGATTAATTCCACTTGTCACACGTCGCACGTCGCATATGTAAATCAACCTTAACGCACAGCAATTCTTCATTTTTATATATAGAGATTTGATGAAAGCCTCACAACTGAAACAAAATTTACAAAAATTCAAATACAAAAAATATACTGTAACAAAATAATAAATAATTTGAAAAAGAAAAAAATTTTTTTTTTATGAAATTCTTTAATTTGTGGGTGGAAGGGGTGCGGGGGTAGCTCCCCTCGAAATACAATCAAATTTTATCATTGTATCTGATAAATATGTTAAAATTGACAAAACTATGATTTAACCGATGTGTGGGTGGAAAATAAGGGATGGGTGGGTGGATTCCCTTAGGGAACACCACCAAGTTGTATTGTCACCGAAGTTACACATGCGTGCCAATTTTCATCAAGATTGATAAAGTCTAAGCATTAAAATTTTGTAATGCTAGATTTGATCACATCCGTGTAAGTTAAATAAAAGAATTTAAAAATAAAAATAAATTAACAGGATTTATGTAAACGGGTGTAGTACAGATGATATTATATACAGGGTGAGGAAAAAGTATGGAAACCCCTAAAAATCTCGCGGAGTTCGGTCAAAAAAAATGAGTAAGGTTTATTCTTAGGTAATTTTCAACATGGAATTTAATGGTGAACTTGGTTGTGACCTTGACCTTCACCTTCAAGATCATTTGGAGGTCAAGGTAATTTTTTTAAATTAGAACCCCTATTTTTGATGACAGAAAGAGCGATCAATTGTACGTCCGAATATGTATTTTCCATGACCTCTGAACGAATTTACAGTGCGAGGTCAAAGTATGGAAAAGTAAAGTATTTCAACTATAAGCATTTTTTAACACTATTTTTGTTTATCGCATACTAATGAGTAGAGTTTCTGTTTCCCCGAGGTGTTTCTGTTCTCGAGATCCGAGAATCTCGAAATCGTCTCAAATTTTTACTCTCGAGAACACAAGAATTCTAGTAAATTTTCTCGAGAATCTCGAGATTCCCGAAATTTTTAAATTTTAATTTTTGCAGTTTAAAAAACACTGTTTTAAAAACGATAGGCAGTCTAGCGATTTATCGCTCAATCGTCCTCTGTGCTTACTGCAAAAATTTCCTGGAATAGAGGAGTTCTTCCCGTTTTGAGTAGATGTCGGTTTTATCATTAATAATGCCTCTTTTGCGTTGCTCGCAATCATGCTCGCAAGATTACTGGTAATTCTGCCAGTCGCTTCGTATATATTGAATTCCTTGGTCAACGTTCGGAAGTCGTCTTCGGTCACTGGCTACACTTTTAAAACTATCGCATACTATCGCGTATGGAGTTTTCCAGTTCCAACAGAATTACACACATTCTATTCTACTTCTGGTTCTAATATTGATACTGTTGTTAGCATCCTTATCACTATCAGAGGCTTTAAATAATCGCCTTAAGTTTGTTTTTGCGATTTTAATTATTTCTATTTTAAAACAGCTAGAAACAAATCATCTTCTTCGGCTTTTACTATAAGGATTTTGTAAAAATTTAATTAATGAAATAATTTGTTTGTCTCTACGTTTGGCGACTTGATTTTTTATTTCATCTAAGAGGACGTACCACCTTCAAAATTGAAAAATAAAGTTTTCAAAGATTTTTTTTTAATGGAATAAAAAGAGATATCTTAATGAAACTTTCCATTGACATTTTATTTAACTGAAAGTATAAAAAAAATTTTTTTTTTAATTTTTTTTAGCCCACTGTCGTCTGCTATAACGGTTTCCAAAAACACTGAAAATTCGCGGCGTGCATCATAACTGCTCTCAGAAATGTCCGAAAAAACAAAAACGGGGTTTTATTCAGCATTAAATCGCCCTTGGAATGAACTAAAAAAAAAAAATGGTTGAAAAATAAAAAAATGGCGGCATTTTTTCGAAAATGGCGGCATTTTTTCGCTGTTATGTGAGAGAATAACGTATTATATTATATATATGCATGTATGTATATATAAGCAGGTGTTACTAAGAGAAAGTCGGTGTAGCGATACAGCGAAGTAATTAAATAAAAATATAAATAAATTTTTTTTTGAGATTTTCATGTTAAAATCATGTTCTTAAACGTTCATTCTAACATATTCTATCATAAAAAAAATTTCGATTTTTTGAAAATTTGAAGGTGGTACGTCGCCTTAACAGATCGGTGATAATTTTCGAATTATTGGCCCGAAGATTTTTAATTAAAAATTTTAGAATGCCTTCTGCAGTTAACAATGAAGCATCTTGGCGGCTTAGAGCTTCTATTGATTTTTGAACTGGTTATAAAGCGCGCAATATATTAGAAGCAACTATGTCAAGTTCCGGATTCCATAAGTTGCTGAGGTTTAAATCACGTAACGTTTTTAAAATTGCTGGTTTTACTCTAACAAAACATGGAATTATTCTATACCACCAAAAAGTAGGTACAATCGTACAATTATTTAAAATCGGAATAACAATGGAATTGTGGTTGTAAAATTCCCAAAGACCTCAATTTCTCGAGAATCTCGACCAAATTTTCTCGGGAAATGAGAATCTCGAAAATTACAAAATAAATTTTCTCGAGATTTCGAGAGCGTAAAATTATGACGATTTCTCGAGATTCTCGAGACGAAATTTCTCGAGCAGAAACTCTACTAATGAGTAGCATATTATTAAAACTTGCCATATGCACTTAGTACGATTGGAGTCAAAGGGACAATTTCGGGCGATTGGAGTCAAAGGGACAATTTCGGCAGTTGTTTGCAGTTTATTTTTCTAAATAAAATATTAGCCACCATTCCTGGACCCAGTTAGACAATGAACATTTTCAAGGGAAGGACTGAACAGCAATTTCGGCAGTTGATTGCAGTTTCTTTCTCTAAATAAAATATTAGCCACCTTTAGAACACTCTATTGTGAATGAGCTATAGCTCAAAATAGAGTGTGCCAAAATTATTGGAGATAAATAAATAAATATAAATAAATAAATAAATAATGCATAATGCACTTTTCACAAATAACTGGTTGAAAGCGGATAATTTTGCAGCTGTTTAATTGGAATCTATTTACAAATAGGTATTCCCCGCAAAACGGTTCTTTCTTATTGTAAAACATACAATAAAATCGATGTTAGTATCAGAACTAGCAATATCTTGGACAGTTTGCGAAACAAAACTGGTCTTTCATCATTGCATTATCATTTAAATAAAGGCCAAAAATGCTCGGCCCTATTTTAGACATCTCAAAAGCGTTTGATACAGAAAATTATGGATATTGGAATACGTGGTGTGGCTTATGATCTATTTAAATCATATCTTACAGGCAGACCCCAAAGTGTTAAAGTAAATGCAATAGTTAGTAAGCAGCAGCAGCAGCTTTATATTGGAGTTCCCCAAGGTTCAGTATTGGGGCCTTTATTTTTTTAAATATATACTATGCCAATCTTCAAACTGGAATTAAAGGGTCATATTACAGCGTTTGCTGATGATATTGCTCTATCGTATGCTGAGTACAATTTTGAAAATTTGGAATTGGCAATGAATCAAAACTTAGCATTGTTAAAGCAATGCTTCATGATTTATAATGTGGTATTAAGCTCAAAGTCTAGGTATATGATATTTAATATTGGATTTAATTATTATTATTATTAAGTTTATCTTTATTTCAGTTAGTTTATATACATATTGATATTACACAAAATAATTATTGCAAATTATAGAAATAAAGTAAAGCTCCATTAGATTTATATTAAAATCTGTGGTGGAGCAACAATTATACAAATCAATAAAAGTAAACTAATGCAAATTTTTTTTTTTTCTAAAAGTACAATAACAAGCTCAATTTTAGTTTTATTTAATATACCATAATTCAATTGCACTAAAAGTATTGTTCAATGTTTTCTAAACCGAGCAACCAGGATCGAATTTCCCGTGTTAATTTGTATTTCAGCACAGTGCTGAGACTTTTGATATCGTTAGGTATCATGTGGAAAAAGAATGTAGCCATATAAAGATAGAATCTTCCAAATTTTTCGCTATTGCAACGAACACCGGCAAAGTTATTTGGGTTCCTCGTATTATATGTGTTTACAGTGCGATTGTGAAAACTGTTACTCCGATTAAAAAACATTTTGAGGACTTTATAAATATAGAGATATCTAAATGGCAATAAATTTAGTTCACGAAACAATGGAACTGTTGGTGTTGTCTGAGGGCGCCTGTAAATTAATTTAATGATTCTTTTTTGTGCGATAAATAGATCCTCAATATTAGTAAAGTAAGTACCACCCCAACTGGATATGCCATACATAATTATTGATTCTACTAGGGCATGGTATAGTTTCCTTAATGTAACCCTTGGGCAAATTTTGGTAAGATTATAAAATTTATGTATGGCCCAGATTACACTTTTCCTATTATAGTATTATTGATGTGCGACTTCCAGTTAAGTAGTGAATCTATTGTTAAACCCAGATATTTAGATTCATGTACAAACTCAAGCACAAAGCATTGAGGCGAAATGTTTATAAAAAAATTATTAAATTCATTAGAAATCGACTTAGAACATGTAAGGATCTGTTCAGTTCGGAGTTGGTATATTTGCGTTATTTTCTTATTACGAGAATTTCGTCCTAACACCTCATCAACAATCTTCCAAGTAGCCTTGGAATTATTAATGGATGAATCAAATTTGTTCTTATATGTAGAAGACTTTCTTTGCAGTATGAATATCCACTTTTACCTGCTTTGAAAGATTGACTACATATTTTTCCAGTTTCTTATTGAAATGATATCGTTTTAATTTCTTTGAAAATTTTTTTAATTTGTTCATTTTGCGCAAAAGATTACAATTCATCCACGGTTTCAATTTTGTGATTTTGGGACTATCAGTAATAAAAGTGGATGATGCTATGTGAGACAAAATTAGAATATCGACAAAATTTTCAAAAGCACGATTACAATTGGATTGAGAATACACAGAATTCCAATTTTCAATCTTTAAAAGATCATTTAGTTTGGTGTAATTCACCTGTGAAATATTTGATCTATAATTAACTGTACCTGAACTCAATATTGATGCAGATATATCGACTAGAATCAAATTATGGTCAGTAAACTGAATAGGTAGGTTTCTAATGTTAAAATCAAATATTAAGGATGATGTTAGTCTGAATGCAGTATTCAGATTCATTTCGTTATCTATATTGTATTGGACTCTTCGCCATCACTGTCTTGTCAGGAGGCCGTTGTAGATGAGACGTCGACTGTTCCGGGTTCGGATTGTCCAGTCATGGAGTTGGGTGCAGTACCGGTGGTCCGAAGGAAGTATTTGTATATTTTCCGTCTTCATCCAACTACTAGCTCCGAGTCGATCTCCAAGTACATCACGTTTAAAGGCAGTTTTAATCGTTCAAACGTGGCCTGTTTCTCACTGTTCCCTAGAGACCGGGATAAAGCAGAACTAACGTTTGTGTCTTTCAAGGTTGGAGTCGTCGATAACTTGCATGGTACCCTGAAAATCCTGATTTTTGGCCACCCGGGGTTCTAGTTCGCGATTTTGAAGAAAGACGCCAATAAAAAAACGAGGAAGGAGCTCTCAGTAAAGTATCAATTTAATTTCATTCATCCTAATATTCTAAATTCATATTTATCTAATTCTAGCAATATCATCAATGGATCTAACAATGTCGTCAACAATAGCTTGCCAATTTTTTATTTTAATTGTAGTGGCATGCGTTCAAAATCAAAAAATTTCTATCTTAGAATATTGGAATCTAATTACGACGTAATAATTCTGGCCGAAACATGGCTTACAGTGGATTTCAATGATGCGGAGTTTTTCCCTTCGGACTTTTGCGTTTTCCGTCGCGATCGGTATAACTTTAGTACAAAACGAAAAGGTGGTGGTGTGCTTATTGCAGTTCGGAAAATGTATTCTTGTGAATTTTTATTTTCCGATCCAATCATTGAGTTCATGGCTGTTAAACTCAAACTAGGTACATTTTACATAATGATTAGCATAGTCTACTTTCCTCTAGAGCCATCCGCGCCTTTTTGTCAAGATTTTGTTGACAAGATCTCATGTAATTTGTTACCTTTTATTTCTGATAACACTGACTTTGTTATTTTCGGCGATTTCAACTTTCTAGATCTAATTTGGATTATGTTTGACAATATATTCATTCCTGCTAATACGAATGATTCTTCAGCCTTAATTTGTGATTTTATAGCAAACATGGATACTTCACAAATAAACAGTGTACCAAACAGCTGCGGCACTTATCTGGATTTGGTTTTCTACACTAATAATAGGTCTTTTAAACTAGAATCATGCGACAACTTTGCCGAATCTTCGAGTCTTTATCATACCCCGGTTTCATTTCAGTTGTTCTACAAAACTTCTAGTAATTTGAACTTCACTAAAAATTGTACCGTATTTGATTATTCAAACGCCGACCACAGCTCACTAAATGATTTTTTAGCTGAAGTGGATTGGGCTGATACTCTATCAAACATTGATATCAACAGTTCATTAGATACCTTCAATGAATTATTGAAGGTTGCTTTTGAAAAATTTGTTCCTAAAAAATTAATGAATAAGTCTCATACCCGGAACGTCGCGTGGTTTACTAAAGAACTCAAGCAGCTAGAAGTCCTGCGTAATAAAAGTCACAGGAGGTATAGGCGTACAGGGTTGGCCCATGACTATATCCAGTTTAAGTCTCTGCGCAAACAGTTTTGCTATCTCAACCGATTCCTGTACAACAATTACATAATTGACATTGAAGACGATTTGCGATGTAATCCAAAGAATTCCTGGAGATTTGTCAAAATTAAGAAACATAAACGGCTTGCCGGCATTTTTAGAATTCCATGGTCAAAAATCAGATAACCCAGAGGCAATCTGCGGTTTCTTCGCTGAATATTTTAGGAGTGTTTTTGTTGAGGATAGCTCGCTCTCTCCTATATTAGCTAACGGCAATAATTCAAAAATTGTTTTTTCAGAACTTGACGTGCAATGAGGGCTTTGATGAACTTGGACGTATCTATTAAAGCTGTGTGCAGTCAGTTTTGTCGCTCCTTTATGTCATCTATTTAATCTGAGCCTCAGCCAAGGCAAATTTTCTGATCTCTGGAAAATATCAAGTATCATAGGTACCGATCCACAAAACCGGCCCCCGCAGTGATGTAACAAATTATCGTGGAATTGCAATACGGTCTTACATTCCTAAAGTATTCGAGTCAATGGTTAACAAAGTGAACTACTCCCACTCCAAGCAACATATTAGCACTCGTCAGCATGGATTTTTCCTGGCCGCTCAACGGTCACTAATTTAGCGGTCTTTCAAAATAATTTAATTAATTTTGTTGCCTCGAAAGTTTAAGTCGATGTAGTTTATACCTACTTCGCTAAAGCTTTCGATAAACTTAATCACAGGATATTAGTGAATAAGCTCAGTGAACTTAATTGCGACATTATTCTCTTAAATTGGCTTATATCTTATTTATCGGATCGCAGAATGTTTGTCAAGATTAACGATAAGTTCTCAGAATGTTTTATTGCGACATCTGGGGTGCCTCAGGGTAGTTACTTGGGTCCACTATTATTCTTATTGTTCATTAACAAAATAAAAAATAAAAAAATTCGCAGACTGTATTCTATTTGCTGACGACATGAAAATATATGCAAACATATCATGTGAATTAGATCGCGATAAATTTCAGCGGGACCTGAACACATTTTGCGGTTGGTGTGTTACTAACCTTATGTTTCTGAATGTTGATAAGTGTCACGTGATCACCTATTCTAGGTCTAAGTCTCCAGTAGTTTTTTACTACTTTCTAAATGATGTTAGTTTGAAGAGAGTTAATACGATTACTGATTTGCGCGTTATCTTTAGCTCGGATTTAACGTTTAACGCACATATCGATGCGGTTGTAAACAAAGCCTTTTCGATGTTGGGTTTATTAAAAGAAATTCGAAGGATTTTCATGACACAATAACTTTCAAGTCACTGTATACTTCATTTGTTCGTTCACAGCTTGAATACGCAACTGTCATATGGTCCCCGTTCCTGTTCTCAGAAAATTACCATCTCTCGAACGGGACAATAATTTCAGGCTATCACCATATGTAGACCGATGCCGTTTTCTGAATCTCCAATCTTTAAGTGCTAGGCGTACATGCGCAAATGCGCCACATTTGCATGGGACATCATTTGTGGTGAAATAGACTGCTCCGACATTCTTTCATGTTTTAATATTTATGCTCCTCAACGCAGCTTACGCCCCCGGGAACTTCTTCATATTCCGACTGCAAGTAGCAACTACAGCTTCCATGGTCCTATAGCGCGTATTCAACGAGATCTCAACGCCGTAGCTAGACTTTCGGAACTTCGACATTCGGCCCTTTGATATAATTCCGTATAAAATTGTTTAACATTTTATAATATTTTTTAATAATGTAAGCTATTTTTGCATGAACATGCTGTTGGTTAATAAATAAATAAAACTACCATAAAATTGAAAACAATAAGTTGTAGTACAACAATCTTTAAAAAAAATTAAAATTTTTAAAACCATCTCATGCATCAATGACGCAAGAGATTTCCAATCCGATTTAAATAATTTTAGTATGTGGTGCACAGCTCAGAATTTTACCCTAAACATTTCCAAATGTAAAACAATCCGTTTTACCTGTGCAATCGCGCCCGCTAGTTTTGATTTTTTCCTGGATGGCTGTATTATTGATAATGTTGATACGTTTGTGGATCTAGGTATAACATTTACGTCGAACTTATCGTTCAATAAGCACATTGATATTTGCATTTTTAAAGGGAATTCCATGCTTGAGTTTATTAAAAGGTTTTCGAGGGATTTTCAAGATCCTTATTCTATTAAAATATCATATTATCTGGTTTATGCGTTCATTGTTGGAATATGGTGCAGCAATTTGGAATCCGTTTTATGGTAACTGTTCAGACCGAATTGAAAGTGTTCAAAAGCGCTTTTTAAGGTTTGCTCTGCGAAGATTGTGCAGAGATGAGAACCTTCTCGCTTTTATACTTCCACCGTATCGAGATAGATGTAAATTAATAAATATTGAGCCGCTCTTTATCCGCAGTTCGAAATTGGCGCGTTATTGGTTAGAGATTTGTTGGTATCTAAAATTGACTGTCCTGAGATTTTGGTGTTGTACGATATATATTCTCCGCTACGGACCCTTCGCGTTAGAGATTTCCAAATTAAGCTGCCTTATATTAGGCATAACTACGGTAAATGTGAACCTGTTTATCAATCTACTGTTACTTTTAATAAAGTTCGATCGGCTTTCGACTTTAATCTGTCAGTGTCAAGGATGCATTTAAGAATTTGATGTCTAATGTTCTTTTAATTTATTGGTAATTTTTCATGTTTGTTTAATTTTACTTTTAGTATATATTATTAAAATTGTAATAATTATTGAAATTGTAACCGGACTGTATATACATAAGTATAAAGTTGGTAAATAAATAAATAAAAAATTGGAACAATATTATGGAGGTAGATTGTTTCTAATAACAAACCAGTGTTAAATTTTAACTCCTGGTCCTGGGCGATTTAACTGCACCTAGGAATTTTTTAGGGATATATCTCAATTTTTTGGAAAACTACTAACAACAATAATAAATTTTATTTTAAAACCGAATTGTGGTGTGTAGGTGTGATCTTCCCTCTTCTTTTACTTCAATCGGTTGAGGAGCAAACAGCTACCTTATGATCCAACTCTGGCGCGATCTTGGTTTAAGAGTCGCCGATTCTACCAAATGTTTTTACTGTTAAAATTTGTGAATCAGCTATTTTCGCGGTTCGTAGAAATTTTAAAACTGAGAGTGAATGCTCTTAATATAATTATGTAATATTGCTATTTTACATTATTATTATCAAAATGATCTTAATGAGGTTTTGATCTGTTTAAATACCACTATTTTAATTATTACACCCACACAAAAATAGAAAGTCCACAAAAAACTTGAGCCGCTTCCACAAAAAAAAAAAACAAATTTCGTATCAGACTTTTAATCACTATTAAAATAAAACTATAATTTTTTATTTTAATTGTTATAAGCTCGTGATGATGTGATTTATTTTAATTTATTTTATGGTTCTTAAATACGTTTTCTTATTTTTTCTTTTGTTTTGTTTTGTTTTTAAAACTGATATTCGATTTAGTTTAAAAGATGTAAATTAATTTTATTTAACAAAAAAAAAAAAAAAATGTTTTTGTGTTGTCGGATTTTAATCCGCAAAATTGAGTGACTTTTCTTGTTTTGAAATTGGATTTTAATTATTATTTATAGGCTTTTAATCAATTTAATATGGATTTTGTATTTTTATTTTTGAACAACTCATATACAATAAATATGTATGTGTGGTAATAAGCCAAGGGTAAATTATTTTACGATGGAATAACGGTAGTATCGCAGACTGGTTCCCCACGAACTGAGCCAACGAAGATTAAGACATTTCATTTGAATTTATTAACAATTATTAAAAATATTAATAATTTTGAAAATGTTATTTATTATAAATTAAAGATCTTTAGTCACCACGGCGATAAGACTTTAGGAATCATAATTAATTGGATGACCAACACAAAAAATATAATCTGGTTAGTATGCTAATTATTTAGCACGCCAATCTGGAAATAGTTTGACCCGAACTATATTAAAATAGTTTTTTTAATTATAGTATATTCAATGTATTTAAAAGTAAAGACGTATATTTATTAATTTATGGATTTTTTATTTTTAGTCTTTAAATTTTTATTTTTTATTAACAAGAAACGTTAATAAATTTTGAGAGGATTTAATCTGTTGATTTACTCATTAACATTTTAAAATGATGTCTTTTCATATCTTAAAAGCTTTTAGTTATTATTAAATTTATTATATTATTATAAATGGGATTTAAAAAGACGTTTATTTATGATGTTATTTAGACAAAATGTTATCACACGTTGGCCACTACAGAAAAAGAGAGAGAGATAGAGGAAGGTGACTACAAACAAAAATGCGCGCGCGGTTCCACCGACAGTATTATCCTAATCTGCATATATTTCTAGATAAAACAATTAATTTCGAAATAAATCCATACAAAACTATAAACATCTAATAAAAAACGAGCCGATAATTAATTAATTAGATCAAATTATCATTAAAATTAATTTAATTTTATTATATAGCAACGAAAATAACCAATTTAATATTTTTTTGTTTTTGTTGTGTGCGCGCTAATTTATTTTAATTTATGATACATATTTTATTAAAATTTAAATTTGATTTAGTGGTGTAAAATAATTTATACAATAACGTTGAACCGACAAAAGATGTATAATTTATATTCATCAAATCGATCGTCTCTGCTATACTTTATAAAATATGAGTGTATATAATATAAGAATGAAGCAAAAATTGTATGTAAATTTAATTTTAGTTTATACTTTAGGATTTGTGGTTTTGATATGATACTTGTATCGTACCGTGGAGATGCAACAATAATTTTGTAAACATTGTTGTAACGCGTATAATGATTTTAATTTATTATTTTTCTACAAAATTATTATCACGATGTAATAAAATTTGCTATTTCGTTACAAAGTTGTAAGCGCACAGGCAAATTTAACTAAGTGGCATTAAGTCGTGAGACACGTGTAGGTGTGTATACTATCCAGTATGCTAATGTATCAAATCGATCTTAGTTTTTAAAAATCTAAATAATAATTTCAAGAAATTTTTGAAATCCTAACAAATGCGCCCCTAAACTGGGTGGTTTTGTCCATTTCAATTTATTGGGATGAAATTTATCTCCAATTTCAAAATACCCTAATTAAAAATTAAATGAAAAATGATTTAACATTTACAAAAATCATGAAATTTTGGGATCTTTTTCATTTACTAAAAATGAGGCATTATTCCTTTGGGTTATTTATATATTAGGGTGTAAAGAATTTTTTTTATTTTATTCTTCAAACGACCTGAAAAGCATAGAATAACTCGGAACGAAGTTGACCATGTGATGCAACTTATGTTATGTAGACCGAACTAAACGCGACAGTGGTTGGCAGCTGTGCGGCGAGTATCGAAGATAAAATGCGGTAACGATAGCCGATAAGTATCGTCTTATGCATATTCACAACTTTTCCATATACAAATCTTCAAGGGTACAAGATGTTCTCAAACATCGACCTAGTTCGCGCTTACCACAAAATACTTCTCGCTGCTGAAGATATATACATATATATATATATATATATATATATATATATATATATATATATAAGTCTGCTATTACAGTTCCTTTCGGTCGTTTTGAGTTCATGAGAATGCCTTACGGTCTGAAAAATGCACCGCAGACTATTCGGCGTTTCATGAACCAAATTACGAAAGGGCTAGATTTTTTTTACGTATAAATCGACGATATTCTGGT
This sequence comes from Tipula helvola, assembly GCA_963556165.1. Lineage (NCBI taxonomy): Eukaryota > Metazoa > Arthropoda > Insecta > Diptera > Tipulidae > Tipula > Tipula helvola. The sequence goes on from OY744482.1 coordinate 312,247,598, forward strand.
TTCAAGTAAGAATAACCAGACAGATCATTTGGGACATTGTGAACAACTTTTTCATCTAAGAATCGAATCAAGGCTATCGAATACTTTCCCGAACAAACGTCTATTAGGCAAATTCAGAGATTCGTGGGCATAGTTAATTATTAACATCGCTTTATTCCTGGTTTGGCCGAACATTTAGCTCAAATACACGAACAACTTCGTTCTTTCAATAGAGCCAGTACAAAATCACAAATCAAGTTAACATCTGAGTGCAAGGCAGCTTTTGTTAAGGCAAAAGGTGCCTTGCTCAGGCCGCACTCCTTGCTCATCCACACGAGAATGATCCGATTAGAGTTACGACTGACGCATCGGGTATAGTAATAGGTGGTGTATTGGAGCAGCTTATTAATAGACGTTGGCATCCTATCACATTCTATTCCAGAAAACTATCCACTACTGAGTAGAAGTATTCTACATTTAACCGAGAACTTCTTGTAATGTACAGTAGTATTAAACAATTTCGATACTTCGTCGAAGGCAGAATTTTTTACGTTCTAACCGATCACAATCCATCGACAAATGCGATTTCGTCGAAATCAGAACGCAGTCGCAGTCAGAGCCATCACTTCGACTACGTTACGCTGTTCAGCATTGATATCCGTTACATCAAGGGTGATAGCAACGTTGTAACAGACGCTTTGTCTCGATCTGATGAATATTAGGCCTCCACTACATATAGTTCATACAGCTCTTGATATAGAAAATCTAGTTTCCTTGCGATAGTCGTATGACGAGCTTAAAACTCTCATCCAGTTGACTCCAACTGACCCCAAGTTCCTAGCGATTTGCTGAAATCTATTTTTATTAAGCTACATGGTCTTTCCCATCCAGGAACGCGAGCAACGTGTAAGATTACAACGTCTAAATACTTCTGGCCAAGCATGAATATTGACATTGGATATTGGTTCAAAACTTGTATTGCTTGCCAGAGATCGAAAGTTGGGCGTCATACACGTTCGAAATACGGTCATTTCGCGATTCATTCTGGCAGGTTCCAGCATATCCATTTGAATTACAACTATTTCCTAATGATAGTTCACCAATTCACGTGTTGGTCAGAAGTCATTCCTTTAACAGACATGAGGACGACTACCCTAGTACGTGCATTCGTAATCCAGTACGTCTCAAGATTTAGGGTTCCACTTGAGATTGCGTCTGATCAGGGCAGTCAGTTGGAGAGCAATCTGTTCCAGGAACTAATAAAACTGTTAGGTTCTCACAGAATACGGATGACGACGTATCATTCACAGGCAAATGGTATGGTGGAACAATTCCACCGCCATTTAAAAGCCTCATTATATGCTCGATCGAACACCCTAAATTGGAGTGACGAACTCCCATTAATCTTCCTTGGCATTAGAACATCGATCAAAACTGACCTCGGGTGCACTCCAACCACCATGTCTACGGACAATCACTCAAGGTCCTTGGAGAACTTTTACTGCACTCTGAAAATATGACATCGACAGACCACTCCTGAAAGTATAACATCGACAGACCTTTAACCTGGTTAAAGGTTATTAACGAATATTTTCGGTGTTAAGCGATGGTGTATTTTGTATTAAAATTATTACTGATGAAATAATTTTTACAATATAATTCCAAACATGGTCAAGAGACAATCTTTAAAAATTTGGAGTCATACATATTGAAAACAAAAATTTAATAATAAACATTATTTAACAAGTTTACTTATTTAACAACTTTAATTGCGTTTTATTTAAATAATTGTAGCGTTTTTTTAAATAGTAATTGTACCGTCAGGTCATTAAGAGACAGTACAATAAAGCTCAGACTAAGCCAGTTGTACATAGTTCCCTCATCTGTCCGAATTTAAGTTACAAAATTTGATTTACCAAATGGCGCACCGGTTAAAGCTGCAGTGTTTGAATCGGTGGGAACCGGATTCTAATCCTAGTAGGGCGGGATTCAAAATGGAGTTTTCAATAATTGATTACGGTCACTGATGGTGATGAATGCAACTATGACCCCTCTTTGGATTGCATAATTCGTGGGCCGACATACCTTTTAAAGTCACTATTGTAGGCTGGTATGAAGTAAGGAGTGGATGTAGCCTACGCAAAACGGACCTATAGCTGCTGTACGTACGTTCTTGATTTGGTAACTGCGCAATGTGAAATGTTTAAAGCAAACTGTAAAATAGTTGGGAGTGCGCTGAGCCCCAGAAAATATTGTGATGATATGTAGATATAAATATTTATTTAATTCACTTTTTTAAGTTTTTTGTTATAATAAAATAATTTTATTTGGTTTTTAGCTTAATATTTCATTTTTTTATTAATTATTTAAAAACCCGACACGTTTCGACGGCACATTCCGTCATTCTCAGGGGCACAATTTTTACTGATTTTATTGTAAAAATTGTGCCCTGAGAATGACGGAATGTACGTCGAAACGTCGGGTTTTTATTAAATAATTAATAAAAAAATTTAAGAAGAGGAGAAATTGTTAAGAGTTTGCAATTCAGTTTCGATCTGTGAGCATGTGAAAAATAAATCATTTTTCGGTACATCTCATCAGGCTATAGCGACTGAACTGCTAATTTATTACACTGATTTTTTCCTATATATAGGAATCAACCGTGCACTTGTAGTATGAGCTATATATAGGAAAAAATCAGTGTAATATATTAGCAGTTCAGTCGCTATAGCCTGATGAGATCTCTTGACCCTGACAACACACAAACCCACAAAAATATGTGCCACTTTCGTACGGTGTAAGGAACAGACAAAAAAAAATATTAAAATAAAATTTTTTATGAACTTACATAATTGGATGAAATACGATCATTTTAGATTTTGGAAAGTTGCGTACATTTTGGGCTAGGTAGGGATAATCCCCGACTATCTTTAAAATTATGTTACCACGCGGGTACGATCTTTTGGTTAGATTGACAAATTTTTTGTATTTTAATCTAGGCCAGATTAGATTCAATAGCTTAAATATATTATCTGTTTAACTGACTTTAATATACTATTCTTACTAATGATGGTGCGGAATTTTGAAAAGGAGCACCAAACTTCTATCATTTTTATGTACCGATTACATTTATTTTGTGCAAGAATATTAATTTTCTAATAGTGCATTTTTTAATTGTAAGAATAAATATTGCGGAATTAAATCCCAACACGCACACTCTATTCTACTTCTAATCTATCTGGCTATTTCTAAAAATTTTCGTGGCTGACACTTACCGAAGCTCCCACAAATATCTTTTCAAAAAGACAAAAAAAAACTTCAAATTAAATTTAATAACAAAAAAAAACAAATACATATTTATTTGGTTATTATAATCAACTCTTATCGATTATCCCAACCCGACGGTTTGGCAGGTGTAGTTGTCTTCGTTTATTTACTTTCGGTTTGGTGAAATCAACAACAACATTGTGGCTGTTTTAACGATTCTCGATCCCCGCTTCAAAAATATTAATTTTAAAGATACCTTAGCTGGTTCCCATGCTATTTCATCCGTCAGAAAAATAATGAACGCCTCTGATATCACATCGTCGTCGTTTGAAACAAATGATGAAGGAGATCGGCCAGAACAGCCCTCAACCGTCATAAAAGGCGTTCTGGCAAAGACGGAGACTAAGATGCGATGAATTTGTATTTGGAAAATTCAGTTTGCCCACTAAAATCGAACCCTATAATTCAGTGAGAAGAAATGAAAAACGTTTTGCTGAAGTGATTTTAACACAAACCCGAAACAGAATTATGGATGACAGGGTGGACAAACTGCTCTTTGTGTCTGATTGTAATGATGAAGATTGGGGCTTTCAAAAATAAATTACTAATTATTATTTCTTTCCAAATCGGCTATGTAAATCGTGTTTTTAAATAGTACTCGATACTTAAGATACTTAGTTTCGATACTTAGTTTTATTACGATACTAGTAATGAGTAAAGTATCAATACTTTTGTTTCGATACCATATCCCTTTGTATACCTTTGGAATTATACAACATATAAGTTTCATCAGAGAAGCCAACAATAAAATATAGAAATAAATTCAACATTTAAAGTGGCATGACTGGAAAGTGGTTCAATTAGTGAGCCTAGCCAACAGTTATCCCTAAAAAATTATCAGGACAAGTTTCATGTGGGGAGCCCGGAAAAATTCGTTTGGATAAAAATCCTATATAAAATGTAAAAATTTGTATAAATTCAACCTTTAAAGTGTCATATCTGGAAAGTGGGTCTAGCCAACAATTATCCCTAGAAAAATTATCAAGGAAAGTTTCATGTGGGGACCCCGGAAAATTCGTTTGAATGAAGGGCCCATATAAAATGTTGAAATTTGTATAAATTCAACTTTCCATTGCAAAAAAAGGAAAATAGTTCAATTAGTGTGCATAGCCAACAGTTATCCCCAGAAAAATTATTAGGACAAGTTTCTTGTGGGGGTCCCGGGAAAATTTGTTTGAATCAAAGCCCATATAAAATGTTAAAATATTTATAAATTCAACCTTTAAAGTGTCATGTCTGGAAAGTATTTCTACTAGTATGCCTAGCCAACAGTTATCCCTAGAGTATGCTCCTCTCTTTTCCCAAAATAATTTTAAAGAATTTCTCTCAATGTTTTTCCAGAGTATGCCTCGGCTCTTTTCCAGAATATAATACTAGAACGAACAGAAAATTTGCCCGTTTCCAGATTTTTTTTTAAGAATTTAACCCCGTTTTCTCAGAAGCAATAAATTTCCATATTTTTAAAGAAAGCCCTTCCTTCCGTTTTTTCAGAAGATATCCCCTTTTTCCAGAATATTTCCCACTTTTTCTTATTATGTAACTAAAAAAATGCAGGTGAATAGCAGTCAAATATAAAATTGAACCCCCCTTGCTCATTTTTAGAATATATCATTTTCTGTTATTGTAGGCCATTAAGCGCTAATAATATGCAACGTACGTACATGTATTTGATAACAATGGATTAAATACTCTTTGAATTTTACGTCAGTAGAAGTGCTCGAGCCACGCAGATGCCATCCCAAAAACAGATTCCAAGAAAAGGTGATGCCAGAGCACAACGTTACAAGTTTATTTTCTGACGATTTTGGTGAAGTTTGCGGAGACATATATTCTAGGATAATTTTCTGCTCTTTCTATTATTACATTCTGGAAAAGAGCTGAAACATATTTTGGAAAAAAAGCGGAAAAACTATTTTGAAAAAGGGGGAAATTACTGATTGTATTATATTCTGGAAAAAATTGAGAAAAACTTTTTAAAATTATTTTGGAAAAGGGGGAATTTACTCTAGGGATAACTGTTGGCTAGGCGCACTAGTTGAAATACTTTCCAGACATGACAGTTTAATTGTTGAATTTATACAAATTTTTATATTTTATATGGGCCTTTCATTAACACAAATTTTGACGAGCTCCCCACATGAAACTTGCTCTGATAATTTTTCTAGAGATAACTGTTGGCTATACACACCAATTGAACCATTTTCCAGACATGACATTTTAAAGGTTGAATGTATACGAATTACTTAATTTTATATGGACCTTTTATTCAAACGAATTTTCTCGGACGCCCCAGATGAAACTTGCCCTGATAACTTTTCTTGGGGTAACTGTTCGCTATGCACACTAACTAAACCACTTTCAAGACATGACACTTTAAATGTTGAATTTATTGAAATATTTCCCCATTTTAGCACATAATTTATCCAAACATACTTGGTTTACTTAATATTTTAGTAATTAACGAATATTCTATTGCAGAAAATAATGATTATGAAATTCTTCATACACTTTAAATCACTTGCATGTACAAAATTTAACTAAACAACTTGGACAGTTCCTATTTAAGCATGCCATTGGAGATAATATACTATGTGTATTTTTTTTTTTAAATATTGCCAAGTCAATTGGCCGTAAGATCCAAACGACTTTTGTCTTTTTTCGGATTTTACATACTGTGGTTAGGTAAGATTAAATTATTTTTAAGATGCCAAATGCAAAACAGAGATGTATCGATGTATTAAAAATCTCTTATATACACCAGCACGTGAAGAATGAGGAACATAAGAACTGGAACTTTTTTCCACAATCAGTGATTAGCTCGAGTTATTTGAAATTCAACGAGGGTTTGTGTATGTCAATGCTAGCTGCTGATATTCTATTGGCGAAAAAAATAAGTGTGTTCATCGTTTCAAAAAAAAAAATTACCGGACGAACTGGTGGATCTCAAAGGGGTGTCAGGTGTATTCAACGCTTCGTTGTAAATTCTGGATGGTTCAGTGAGTAGAGCTGAGAAAAATTGTATGTGGTATTGCTACGGACAATTTTGTCTAAGCCGGTCCCTTAGGACAGCCACTCTAACCTAACCTAACCTACAGGACAAATCAACGTCAAGCAAACGATATGTTTAGAGTATTTTTTATTTGCTCCTGATAGATGATATGCGGAGCAGTCAATTTTCTGTATCACATTTGAATTTTACAAGATATTTATTGGTAAATTAAATTTAATTAACGCCAAACTATAATTTTTAATTCGACTCATCAATAAAAACTAAATATAGAAAATATTTAGCTCTACCTATTTATATGGAGCAGCGGTCGGTAGCTACTTTTATATGACGGCTCTCGGTGGCAGCTCCGGATAGGGAACAAAAAACGCACTAATGAAAGCACTATAAAGGCCGGTATTCACGTACAATTAAATTGCGCAATATAATTGTGTGACGTCAGAACATTGCACAATATTCTCAAATTTTATTCAAGATTTTGGAATTTTATTGTGCAATATTGGCGTCACACAATTATATTGCGCAATTTAATAGAACGTGAATACCGGCCTTAAGACAAAAAAATTAACAAAATACTGCTAGTAACACAAAATAAATATTTGTGGGTTTCAATCGATGAAACTCCCAGCAGTACTGGAGACGTTATGTAGCAAATGTGATAGTAGGGTTATTGGATGTGTATGAAACGGTACCCAAATAAAAACAATCGACAATCATTCTACAATCGTCATTCAACAATCGAAACATTCAACAATCGCCTGGTTGTTCGACAACTCTGTCAAATTTTCAGGAGAAAGATTCGAGAGGGCAAAATGTAGCTTTTCATATCTCGCTTAATCTACTCAGGTATTTTACCCCAAAAATTGTACTGGTGACTTGTGGATTACACAGAATTTGGGGAACAGTTTGGTCAAATTTCAGCAGTGTAAATCGACAATTTTCGACGGTTAAAATTATTTTTTTTAAAGTACCATCTCGGATTGCGCTTTTTAAAATAATAAATTTCCTAATATTTTGCTTACGTTTCGACCCTAGTTACTCGCTGGGGACCTAATACAGTGACATATTACAATGAAAATTTCCAAAAATTAAAGAAATTATTTTGGAACTAAACGACAACGTGGTCAAGGTAAATTAACTTTGAAAAATGATCTGGCTTACATAACTGGCAATTATAGCCATCTAACCAAGACAATAGAAAGCCTAGGGTCTTCAAATAAAAGTTTAGTGCAACAATTAAACTTGTTTATGACAGCTAATAGAAAAACGGAAGCAATTATTGAAGCTGTCGACGAACTACATAATTAAAAATAAATTAAATATTATCATATAAAAAATTACGGGTTTGAATATTTTACAAACAATTAAATCTACTTTTGAAGATCCTGGAAATGCGAATATCGAATAAGTCGCGATATCTGAAATTTCAGCATTTAAACATGGCCAAATCACATCTGTTGACGTAGAAGGTTGTATAAGTTAACAAGCATTCCTCAATAATATCATATTGCTTGATAACATTTAACATGCAACACAACACCAAAGTCACGTTACAGTACAAATGTGGGAAATGCAATTCTACAGGAAAATTATGTCGAGTACGCATATTTCGATTATAATGGATAAGAAGAATATAACTTTAAGTTAATTATTTAGAATAAGAATTTAGTTGTAATCTTGATGTAAACAAAATAAGTTGAATAAAAAATCATTTTTTTTGAAATTAAACTAAAAGAAGATAATTAACTGGCGCCGAAACAGGGACCTTGTGATTAATTGTCCAATAAAAAAATATTTTTTGTTAAAGTTTAACCAACAACTTTAAGTGACATAAACTTTGTGAAAAATTTTTTTTTAAAGTTTAACCAACTTTAAGTGACATTGATCAAATTTTTGTGAATATTTTGAAGTTTAACCAGCAACTTAAAAATTAATCAATGAACCTTTTGTGAAAGTGCAATTTAAGTATTGGGAAAAGAAGCCCCATAGTAATCCACGTAAGGATAAAACGGAGTTAAATCGAAAAATCAAGGGTAACCAGTCCGGATCACCAAAATCGATTTAGCAGCGGCCCAACCATTTGCGAAAGGGAAAACGGCAATTGAGCAAGGGAATAGGTTACAACTCCAGATGTTAACCATATACGTCTGTTATTTTCTATGTAACTTTATTTTTATTATTATACTAAGAGAAATTTTTGAAAAAAAAAATATTTAAAGAAAAAGAAAATAATTAACTAAGTAAAAACAAAAATCATAGAAAATTAGTAAAAATAAGAAAATTCAAGATAAAAGTAAACTTAATTAAACTAGGAAAACTGAGAAAAATTAAAGTCGGTGGGCTACCAATAGAATTCGATAAGTTATTTGTCTTCACACACTCGAGACCGAAAGATAAAAATATAAAACAATGCCTAATTTAAGTAATACTTCTAATATACGACCATCAATACTTAACCCAAATGAGGGCTCTGATCCTAGTTCTACACCCTCCAACTTCAGTGCCTCTTTTAACATTGACCAACTCAAAACAGTATTAGGTAAAATCATTACCGAACAAAATCATTAAAATTTTCACCAGACCAGTAACTCCAATTTTAGTGAAAGTGACCAAACAATAGAATCCAAATACCTAACCGACCTCAACGAATTAGATAAAATACCCGACGTAGCGAAAAGCCTACGTGAACTTTCCGGGCAAGCAGGAGAATTTGGATCCTGGAAGAAAAGTGTAGATTGTATCCTAAAAATTTACCAACATCAACAAGGAACACCAAAGTATTATGGAATACTCAGTGTTATTCGAAATAAAATAATAGGTAATGCGGATACAGCCCTGGAGTCTTATAACACTCCTCACAGTTGGGAAAGAATCTCAAAATGTTTAACGCTCCACTACGCAGATAAACGAGATCTAGGTACACTTGAATACCAAATGACTACCCTAATTCAAAAAAAAATAGTTCCATTCCAGAATTTTACCAAGAGGTCTACTACCACCTCTCACTTATTTTAAATAAATTATCATCAATGGACATGAGCCAAGAGGCTATGAACGTGAGAGGTCTCAGAGGAGACTTACCGAGATTATTGAGCATGAGGGGACCAATAGATTTACCAGAAGCTCTCTCCCTGTGCCTAAAACTTGAGAATGTGCAATACCCTGTTCAGCACAGCCACGTAAATATGAATATTCAAAGGCCTCGATTTTCCCAACCTCCTTCACCTCCTCCTAGGAGAGCCATACCCATACAACAACAACATTTTCCAAATCAACCCAGAAATTGTTACCCTTCATTGTTACATAATCCTCAAGCATCCCAAAATTACCCAAAACCTTTCCAAAATAATTATCAACATCCTTCAACTTCAAGACAAATCCCACAGTATTATAATCAACAACCACCTAGAATTCCCAATAGGAGTTATTTTCAAAAACCACAACCAATGGAAGTGGATCACTCTATACACTCTCGACAAATCAACTACCAAAACAGACCAATGAATCAATTCAATCAAAACAGACCAAGAAACCAATTCGAGAATAAACGACCTCATTCACACCAGCTTCACCAACCGGCTAAAATACAAAGAGTTTACCATACAGAACCATCTTACGACTAAGAACAAATAGCACAGAATGACCAACAATATGACCAGACACCCGAAGAATATTCCAATCCTCCAGAAGGTCCGAATATAACAGACGAAACCGAAGATGATTTACATAATAATGACCAAATGACCATCGAACAATTACAACATATCCATTTTTTAGACTAGCTCTTCGCTTCCGTATTTAGAACATGCATCGAAGAGCGGCAAAATTTTTAAATTTTTAATCGACACTGGTTCGAACAAAAATTACATTCAACCTCAATACATCAGGAACCCGATTCCAAACGATAAACCATTTGTAGCAAATTCAATAGAAGGAAGCGTTAGAATTACGCATCATACATTAATAGATATCTTCGGTCCCGAAAGAAAATTAAAATTCTTTATACTATCCAATCTAAAATCATTCGACGGAAGAATCGGCAACGACAGTTTAAAACAACTCCGTGCCACAATACACACAAATGAAGAATTCATGACGATCCATCCAAATATAAAGATACCCCTCAAACAACATATCTCAGAATACGTAAACAATATAACCTTAAGGATTTCACACCTCAGCTTAGAACAAAGACAAAACGTTGAAAAAACTATCAGTAAATACCCAAACCTCTTCTCTGATCCAGAAGAAAGACTAACGTACACAACAACAAAGGGGAAATCCGCACGCGGCACGCATAATGCGGAACCTGTATATTCAAGACCTTATCCATACCCCATGTGTTTAAAAGAAGAAGTTGAAAAACAGATACAACAGTTACTTAAAGATGGCATTATTAGGCCATCTAAGTCCCCTTACAATTCCCCAATATGGATCGCTCCAAAAAAAACTGACGCATCCGGAGAAAAAAAGTATCGGCTAGTCATAGACTATCGAAAACTAAATACTGCCACAATTCCCGACAGATACCCGCTCCCATAGATCAACGATATCTTAGCAAATCTAGGGGAAAACAAATTCTTTACAATTGTAGATTTGAAAACCGGTTTTCATCAAATTCCATTAAAAGAGTCAGATATCGAAAAAACTGCGTTTTCATTGAACCACGGAAAATACGAGTTCACGCGTCTTTCATTTCGGCTTAAGAACGCCCATCGATCTTCCAACGCACTCTCGATGATATTCTCCGATAACACATAGGAAAGCGTTGTTATGTGTATATTGATGATATAATCATCTTTGGCAAATCAGAAAAAGAACACTTCGAGAACATGGAAATTATATTTAAAACTTTAGAAGAAGCTAATATGAAGATCCAACTCGATAAATCCGAATTTCTACAAGATCAGGTCGAATTTCTTGGTTTCATAATATCTAAAGATGGCATGAAAACCAATAGGAAGAAAATAGAAGCTATAAACAACTTTCCTTTACCAAAAACAGTAAAAGAACTTAGATCATTCCTCGGAATGTCTGGATTCTACAGACGTTTTATTAAAGATTATGCCAAATTAGCAAAGCCCTTGATTTTGCTTTTAAGAGGGGAAGACGGACATGTGTCCAAAACACTCTCAAAAAACAAACCTGTCAATCTTGAACACACGGAGATAACTGCATTTAACAAAATAAAAAATTCCTTAGTATCTAGCGAAGTCCTATTAAAATTTCCCGACTTTCAAAAGGAATTTGAACTCACAACAGATACCTCTAATTACGCACTAGGTGCGGTCCTCTCACAAGAAGGTAAACCAATTACATTCTTCTCGAGAACACTCGATAAGACAGAAGAAAACTACACAGCCAATGAAAAAGAAATGCTGGCTATAATTTGGGCTCTGACTTCATTGAGAAATTTCCTGTACGGATCAAGAAAAGTCAATATTTCCACTGATCACCAACCACTAACTTACGCCCTGAGCAATAAGAACAATAATTCAAAAATGAAAAGATGGAAAGCCATCCTAGAAGAGTATAATTACGAATTGAAATACAAGCCAGGGAGAACGGACGTAGTAGCTGATGCTTTATCCAGAACACCTACCATTACCAAAATAAATGCCATGTCGACAACACAGCATAGTGATGATAGTTCATAACATGAAATAATTCCAACAATCGAAACCCCGATTAATGTATTTCGAAATCAACTCATCCTAGATAAAGGTGATGAAACCTCCTATCAGATAGTAAATCCTATTCAAAATTACGTCAGACACATTATCACACAACCCAACTTTACTAATACTGACATTATAAATTTCTTCAAAAGACTAAAAACGACAGAAAGCCTAATGGGAAGAATTCAGGAAATCTATCCTTTACACTTTAGAAATTATAAGATTAGGTTTACACAAAAAATTCTACAAGATATCTCAAATGAAACTCAACAAGAAGAGAAAATATTATCCATCCATAGACGTGCTCATCGCAATGCTCAGGAGAATAAAAATCAAATGATTGAAAATTACTATTTTCCCAGAATGAACAGGAAGATTTATTTACTAGTCAAACGCTGCAAAGTTTGTCAAGAAAACAAATATGGCCGACATCCTAATAACCAGGAGATAACTCCTACACCTATCCCAAACTACCCCGGTCACACCCTTCACATTGATATCTACTCAACACAAAACAATCTAATTTTGACCGCCATAGATAAATTTACGCAACTTGCCTTCTGCAAACCAATAAAGTCCAGAGCAATAGAGGATATTAAACAACCCTTGAGAGATATTTTATTTTTCTTCAGCGTCCTAGAAGTCGTTGTAATAGATAACGAAAAATCCTTAAATTCACATTCCATATTGTCAATGATGGAAGATATCCTAAGTATCAAGGTCTTCAAAACTCCCCCATATAAAAGCGAGGTAAATGGACAAATCGAAAGAATCCATTCTACCCTTACTGAGATAATGAGTTGTCTAAATTCAGATGGAGTCGAGGGAACTTTTGAAGAACTACTCCAGAGAGCGGTAAACGAATACAACAACTCAATTCATTCTACCACAGGTAAAAAACCAGTAGAAGTTTATTACGGTAGAACTCCAAATATAGATCCAAGTCAATTTGAGCAAACTCGTCTCGATAATATAGAGAAACTAAAACAAAAACATACAAAAGGCTTACAGTATCATAATAAAAACCGTAAGGCGATAAAGACATATCATCCAGGACTTATTATTTATGTAAAAGTTAACAAAATACTAGGTTCGAAACTAACTGCTAGATATAAACCCGAGATAGTGAAGGAAGATAGAAACACAACCGTTTTAACAGAATCAGACAAAATCGTTCACAAAAGTAATATCAAATCATAAACATTTATAATTTCAGGTGTGCCTTAGGCAAAGTATTAGCAGAAATACAAATACTCGATTACACAAACTCCTAAATTATTTCCATTAATAAGGGTAAAGCAAAGATACAAGATGGGAATTTCAAGCTAATTCATATAATCGAACTGGATAATTCCCAAAATTTCATAGACAGAATACATACAGTACTGAACAAAGAAATTAAAACCTACAAACATCCTCTACACGAATACCTAACACATGAGTTAATACAATTACAGTCGTCACTAGATGGACTAAAAATACATAAAACCAAACGATCTCTGAATTTTATTGGTAGCACATGAAAATGGATTCCCGAAAATCTAGATCATGATGATTATGAAATTATAACAAATAAAATGAATTATGTTCTAAAAAATACCAATCAACAAGTAATTATAAACCAATTGTATAATGATAGAATCAAAAATAATAAAAATAATAACGCAATTCAAAATGAAAGCAAAATAAGCGATCAATTAATTCTTAGTATCCACTATCCAATATAAAATTAAATTAATGAAAAAGGAAATAATAAACATAAAATACGCCATTCATTGGGCTAAAGCGGGAATCATAGATTCACTCATATTATCTAACTCTGAAATTAAATTAGCAATTGACACGATTGAAAAGGAAAATTTACCATATTCTACCCCGGAAGAAGCATTAGAACTCTCAAACATTAAAATTATTAGTATCAAATCGTCTTTACTTTATATTGTTTATATTCCTCTCACCACTTTAGAAATTTATGAAAAACTATTAATCAAACCAGTAAAAAAGAATAATAAAATAACCGAAATAGATTATGAAGATATTATAAAGAATCATAATAATATTTATGGTATTATCACAGATAAGAATAGACAGATGTACATCTTGTATGGGCCAAATTTACATTAGAAATTTCAATACAATAATTCCAATCCAATCCTTTTAGAGCAGGACGTACATTTCTGTCTCTTTTTATCTTTTTTTACGTATGGATATTTTGATTATATCAAAGCAAACAAAACCAACTTCAAACAAAATTGTATTTTACAATATATACGTCCTGCTCTAAAAGGATTAGATTAGAATTTGGTAGTGAAATTTCTAATGTAAATTTGGCCCATACAAGATGTACATCTGTCTATTCTTATCTGTGATATTATTAAGAATTGTAAAACCATTCACGCATTGTCAATTTGTAATAGAAATAACATCCTAGACATTGTAACATCCTAGAACTTGCTCAAAAACCGCCCTTCCAAATGCAATAGTACCAACAATCAACACGTACCAACAATTGATGAATTAGCAGAAGGAGTAATTCTACTGAACCAATTTGATGGCGATCTCGGCTTGGAAAATGAAACCCAAGCACTAAATGGCACCTACTTGATAAAATTTAGTAACATTAGTTTGTCCATAAATAATGATATCTTCACTTCCAGAGAAAAAGCCATTCTTCAGATACTTCCAGCTATCCTACAACCAACATCACAGGAAAACCAGTTTAAAGAAATCCTGCCGTTTCAAATGATGAAAGATCTGCACATAAACAACACAGATCAAATCGATCTGATACAAGACGAAGCATCCACGCAACAAATCACCTATAGCCTAATATTATTGGCCGCCATTGTCACCCTAACCATAATTTTTATTTTTACTATATTTACTAAAAATAGGACGATACGAATCTTCAACACTACAGCCAGTGAGAAGTCCGTTAAAACAACAGTGCTTGCTGAGAATAAAGAATTACAAACAGCAGCATTCCGTATGCAACCACCAGATACGGCCTACCCAGAAAACGGGAGCTCCATTCAAATCCATTTCTCTAGAAGTTCAAATGAATCATTTTTTTTAATTAAAACTAAAAGAAGATAATTAACTTATACAAATATGAAAGTATGAATTTTCCTGTGATAATTCTGAATATTGAAATTATGAATTTTCCTGTGATAACTGTCTTATTCAAGATTTATGTAAATTTACGATAGAATATACGTTCTGATTGTTTCCTTATAAATGTATATGTAGTACCTAAGTATTTACTGAAAAGCTTTTTTACTAAAGTGTGTTTGGTGTTTTTTTCTAAATATTTTTTTTATTTTACTTGCATATTTCTTTTTTTTTTAAGTACATATTTTTCATTTTTTGGTGTATAAAAATCCTAAGCCTAATTATGACGAACAACCGGCAACTTAATAAGATGAAATTTATTCAACTTACTGACCTCTGCGCCCATCAAAAGATGCCTCGGAAACCGAAATGACAGTTCTTGCATATACGCTGTTGTTTAATTTCACGTATACTGCTTTAAACCAAATAAGACGCTTCATGGTTTTCTCTCGAAAAGAGAGCTGTGCAATTTTTTCAAATTGTTCCAAAATGAAAATTGAACTAATAACCAATAACCAATAATAGAAAAAAGAAATATTCTCTGCAAGGTTGTAATTAACACTGATATTAGTACTGCAAATTAAATTACAGAACTCCTAGAGGAACTAATAGAGGATCCAATAATGAAGAGTACATAGTTTATTTGGGTCTTCACAGAAAAGCTTAATAATTTTCCAAAATATCCAATTACAATAGTTAGTCTTATTCAAATTAATATCTATGTACCTTCCGTACAAATACAATTTATTTTAACATATAACTAAATAACCACAAGCGCGATTCTTATCTTTTATACCGCCCACCACTGGCGTATTATTCATATAATAAAAATTAAATACCGCGGTTAAAATTATCAATTTTACCTTGTGAGGCCATTTTGAATTTAATATTCAATTTCAACCAACTACATTTAGCTAGTTAGTGTGGAAATATAATGGAAACGACAATGGATACAAATTACAAATAAAAAAAAAATGGTTTTCTTCTTTTCTTCATATCGATTCATGATTTTCTTTGATAATGGAAAAAATTGTACAGTGTTGTTGTAACTGCATGTACACAATGTATGTACGTTGTGCCATTTAAGATGCATACACTTATACATATTTTCATGTGTGGTTGCATTTATGCGAAATTGATTTTTTAAATGTTTAATTAAATGTTTTATTGTTTTGGTTGAAGTGTGTTGTTCTTATGTTTATACAATATATCTATACATTTCAATTACACGAGTAATGGGCGTTTGAGACAGGATGATGCACACACATTATATAAAATTTCAACAAAATGAGTTCAATGTAATCAATCATTTATTATTTAAGTAATTCCATTTTAGAACATATTCTTGAAGAATAATGTAAAATGTATGGTCTAATTATTCCTAATAACCGGAAATACATAAAAAAGTATACAAAACAATAAAATAAAATAATAATTTGTTCTTTTAAGTTATAAGATAAGACACAAAAAAAAAAGTAGAACATAAAAAGAACAAAACAAAACTTAATTTTTTATATATTTGGAGAGATACCACTACAGGTCAAAATATTTTCAATTCGTTACATAAATATTGCAATATAGTATAATATGTATATTGAAAATCAATTTTAGATAAATGCTTTCGATAATTAGAAGACGGCTTCTATATAGCCGAATTTATATAGGTTTTTAGAAAAACTATAAATTCGTTTTAAGTATTTTTGTTTTTGTTAGTTTTGTTGAAATGGAAGTGATAAGAAGAAATACGTTTTGTGTTTGAGGTGTTAACTACATATGATATATTCAGTATGTCGGTACTTACGTACAGAGCTGTAAAATTGTTCCGTTGGAATTTCCTTTAAATAATAATGCACTAAGCGTGTATACCATTTACAACTAATATACCTTTAAAGTATAAAAGGCGACATCTGTTTGGTCTATTTATTTATCTATGTATATCTAAATAATTTATATTATTTGATATCCCAAGTCCTTTAGAAAGTTAACCGCAGCTATTAGGACTTATATGATATCCTTGTAGCCAATTTTATTACTGATCTTCCTAATTTGACCTAATTGAAATCATAGTTCCAGGTGGTTTAGTTTTGTATATAAAAAACATCCCAATCGCGCAGCATATCCTAAACCAAGAAGCAACAACAATAAAGGAAATTTATAAAATGCAAACGGAGGAAGCAAATTAGACCACCTGAATTAATTCAAATTTATCTTTAATGTTAACCCATTTATATTATCCAATTATGTAATAAAATAACTTAGATCGGTGGATTTATAATATACTTGTCGCAGCCTTCTGTAATTAATTTACCGATTGTAAAACGAATTTTTTTATTTAGTTTTTTAGGAATTAAATATTTAGAAAAACAAATTGATGTCTGCTGGAGATTCAGATCAGTTTTATTAAATGTTATTTATTAATCAAAACTTAATTGGGGCCCTCGCTTTCTGTGGATGCTAATCGAAGCAGTTTAAACGTTAACAATAGTTATTACATCCATATTGGTTTTATACAAATTTAAACGCAACACGATAATCATATGATGTTGACTCCTTATCCAAAATGGTTTTTGTTGAAATGCTGTTTGTGATTATTAAATTTAATAAAACTGTCGATTAATTTATGCTTGTTTTTTGAATGTCACCTTCTTACTTTGAATTACAAAATGTTATGATAATAAGAAGAATTCTTGCTTAAATTTGTAAGCCGCCAAATTATGATAGACAATAATTATTTTTAGTGACGTTTATAAATGAATACATGAATAAATTACAATAGAATTAATAATACAAGTATTTTCAGTTATAATGTTAATGATGTCTGATACTTACTAATTATCGCAAATATCATAGAATTTGTACTAAATTAATGAAACTATTGTATCTAATTTCGTTATTGTTTACATAAGTATCAAAATTGATATATACATACTGTATTTAAAGCGGAAAGATATGTATGATGGTATTTCTACAATTAAATTTAATATTAAAAGTTTGTTTTGTTTTTAATTATTCATACCTCAAATTGGTCCGTTTGCATCGGACCGAGCCAACTGTGTATGAATTCGTCTTGCCCTACGGAATTTCAGCGACATAAACTAACACATTACCCTTTATCGTACCCATTAAATATCCATATAGATATTGCGATTGTTGTGTCGATGTCGATAGCAAAAAATGTGTCTTTCATATGTCGACTTCGATAAGCATTTGACGATCGATTGTACCATTTTCTCTCGATGTTAAATTGTTATCGTACTAAATAACAAAAGTCGCTTATCTCCAATTTAGTAGTTTTGAGAAAATGAAGATTAAAGTTTTAAAATCAAATGGGAAAACATTGAGAGGATTATATGTATTGAAATTTGGAGTTTGAAGTTTGGAATTTAAAATTTGGAATTTGGAGTTTGAAATTTGGAATTGGAAATTTGGAATTTGGGATTTGGAGTTTTAAATTTGAAATTTGTAATTTGATTGAAATTTAAGATTTAAGCTTTAAAATTTTGAATTTGGTCAACGACTATACAGAAGACAAAATATCGAATGACGACCAGTTTACACAAGATGATTCTGAGGTACATTTTTTGATGGAAGCCTCTCTAGCATAGCTAGAGTACAGGCTAAATAACAGCAATATTCTCAAATTCGTGATCGACACAGAGGCAACTAAAAACTTCATAAAACCAAAATTTACCAATAACGTCATCCCAAGAAGATCAGCAGAATGTGAAATCGGAATCAGTTACAATAAAAATTCATTTTTCCAAAATTCTAAAATTCGATATGATGCAATTTATCAAGAAACGAAAAAGAAACATTTGAGGAAATTTAACCAATTAATCGGCCTTGAAATACCTACAACATCGGAAAGAGAAGCAACTATATTGAACATGGAGCAGAATGAAATTGGCAATCGGGTGGTTAACAATTTTGAAAATTGTGGCAATAACTGGATTATTAATTTGACAAGGTTGGAAATTCCGAGTGATGTGGCAGAAATTCTAAAATTAGGTAATAAATTTTGTTTACCATTCAGAAAAGATATTGTTCCATATCCCAGAATTGTAGCTGATTTAGAAAGTGGCATTTCTAAATTAGACGAGACTGATCAGACTGCTATTCGGAATAGGATAGTAAACATTTTAACAAATTTCAAGACTAACAATAACATGTCACGGACTTTTTTAGGAAGTAATGAACTACAACAAATTCAACAAGCCAAAAGGGCTAAAGTATTTCTAACCAATAATCCAGACATATATGTGGTAAAGGCTGATAAGGGCAATGTTACGGTTCTTATGTCAAAAATAGCATACGTTGAAAAAATGGAATTGCTCTTGTCAGACGATAACACATATATAGAAATTAGGAAAGTTGGTATCGGGACGATACAGACGAATTCAAATTTAATTATTTCTTCTTGGGAACGTTTAGGCAAAATAACTAAATCGATGGGTAAGGATCTACGTAGCTACAATGGTACAACTCCGAGAATGTACGGTCTTCCAAAAATACATAAAGACGGTAATCCGTTGAGACCAATTGTGAGCTACGTTGGTTCACCTTTGTATAATTTATCTAAATTTTTGTCTGATATTTTGAATTGTTATGTTGGTCGTAATTTTTCGGCAATAAGAAATGCGGAGGATTTCAAAATAAAAATTCAAAATTTTGTTCTCCCACCAAATTATATTTTAGTTTCGCTTGACGTGGTTTCGTTGTTCACTAACGTGGATTCAAAATTGGTTCTAAATTTAGTTAAAAAATTATGGAATGATATAAAATTAAACAGTGGGACAAATTTGGATTTGAACAATTTCGTGGAGGCATTAAAATTCGTCCTGGATCATACTGAGTTTAGTTTTAATGGAAGATTTTTTAAACAAGTATTTGGTTCACCAATGGGTTCACCAGTCAGTCCCGCAATAGCAAATTTACTGATGGAACATATTGAAACCGAAGTGTTGAAATTATCTTCTGTTAAACCAATACTCTTTTTCAGATATGTAGATGATATTATTGCGGCTATTCCAAATTCTGAAGTTACCACATTCCTTAGTGATTTCAATAATTTTACGCCGCGTATTAAATTTACGGTAGAAATGGAAAATGAAAATCGGTTGGCTTTTCTGGATGTGTTGGTTATACGGAATGATAATGGAAGTTTGAGTAAAAATTGGTATCAAAAAATGTCTTGGTCAGGCCGCTACCTAAATTATAATTCATGGCTTCCATTATCATATAAGAATAATACAGTATTTTTGTTAGCTGAAAAGATTTTAAAATTATCAGATGAATGTTTTCATTCGGACAATTTTTCAAAATTAACAAATGTGTTATTAAAAAATGGTTATCCAAAGAATAAGAAGGAACATAAGGAAAGCTACTGACAAAAATAATCGCTTAGAAACTCCATCCAATTCACAGGATTTAGAGGTGGAAAATACTAGGAAGATCTTTATATCGATTCCATACATAAAAGTTCTTTTTGAAAAAATTAAATCAACTTGTCAAAATTTTGAGATGAAAGTGGTGGGTAGACCAGTAAAAAGTTTAGATAAGTTTTTGTTTACTAAGTTAAAAGACGAAATTCCTTTAGAACTACAATCAAATTTGGTGTATAAACTAAATTGCTCATGTGGAAAGGAATACGTTGGACAGACAAAACAGTACCTAAAGAAGCGTGTTTACCAACATGTTCATGACTCAATTTTCAACTTTCAAAATTCACATAGTGCAATAACAAACCATTTACGGGACAGTGGCCACGTATTATCTTTAGAGGATGCTACAATTTTGGAGAAAGAAAGTAATTTGGAAAAGCGTTTATTTTTGGAAAATATTTATATTAAGAAAATGCGGGGTCAAATTTGTTAAATGTCCAGGAAATTTCCAAATTCTTGTTAAACTACTACGACAATGTTATTCTAAATTAATTTACACTTTTGATCAACGGGTTTTTTCAAATCAAGTAGTATGTACATTTGTAAGGACTTGTTATTTTGTTTGAAATTTGTATATTTTTTTATTTGTAAAAAAATTGTCCTGAGGATGACGGAATAAAGCCGTTGAAACGTCGACAATAAATTAATAAAAAAATAAGCTAAATACCAAATAAATTTGTTTTAATAATTAAAATAAAGCTTAATAAAATATGATATAAATTTTTTTTTGTCTTGTTTACGTGATAATTCGTCATATTTTGAGAAATGTTTAAAATGTTTATCTTACTTACAGAGGTTTTGAATGTTAGATTTGAAAATTGAAATTTGGAAGTTGAAGTTTGGAATTTGAAATTTAAAATTTGAGCATTGAATTTTTTTTATTTTTTTTATTCATTAAGATTATAGACCGAATAATTGACAAAGTTATTTCCGCTGATGATATAAAAAAGCTTTAGAAGTTTGAAAACATACATGTGTTGTAAAGGCATTATATCCAGCTCCCGAGAGTTTTACAATCACCGCCCGAACATACTAAACCATTAGTTTTATTTTATTGAGCCAATGATTTAAAATTAAAACAAATTTTTGAAATATTGGTTTAGGGCTCTTTTTATTTTGAAAAACTTAATTACAGCTTTAGCTTTCGATTCCTATTCGGAATCATTCTCAAAAGCGTTATGAAAAACTTATATCAAAATTGTTTCTTTTATACAAATTTTAAATTTTGCAAAGCTACCTTAATAAACCCATTTATCATAGAAACGCACAGCCTAGACAATTTATTTGAAAATAAAATTGTACTATATTTGCTGCGTTCCATTTTCGCTGGCAAAGTACTCACAAGTACTAAAAAGTATATAGTAAATGGAACGCAAAAATAAAAAGTCAAAGCCAGCAAACTACTCATATACCAAAGCAAGAGTAGTTGAAAGCAGTGGGAAGTACTTGTGAGTACTTTGCCAGCGAAAATGGAACGCAGCAAATGATTTCAATGTAAAAAGGTTGTACAATTTTATTTTCAAATAAATTGTCTAGGCTGTGCGTTTCTATGATAAATGGGTTTATTAAGGTAGCTTTGCAAAATTTAATATTTGTATAAAAGAAACAATTTTGATATAAGTTTTTCATAACGCTTTTGAGAATGATTCCGAATAGGAATCGAAAGCTAAAGCTGTAATTAAGTTTTTCAAAATAAAAAGAGCCCTAAACCAATATTTCAAAAATTTGTTTTAATACTAAACCATGTAGGAGGATAGAATCAACTAGGGCAAAATAAACTAATTTCAGTATATATAACGGACAGTATATTTCAATTTAGGTTATCATCGATCATAACTCCCAATTATCTAATTTTATTAACCGAACTTATAGTGAAGCAGCCATTCCTGGTACAAATTTGACTTTTATTACAACCAAATGCATGATAGATAATCGGTATTTGGGATCTCTGGCTTCCCTGAAATGCATAATTTTATAGTCTTGTCACTCAAAGTCAAATTATGGGCTCCCAATCAAATCGCTAACTTACCCAAGTCATGGTCAGTATCAGTTAGGTTAGCATGATTGTTCATGCCAGCATAAACAAAAGAAAGATAATAAGTCAATAAACAATGCTGAAGCCTTAAGTCCCCGATCAATGGTATCGCTAATCTGTTCCATAAATCTAAAAGTATTTTTATTGCTACGAAATCCAAATTGTTTCGGAGAGAGAAATTAATTTTTAACCAAGAAATCAATAATCCTGTTCTTCATTGCTTTTTCAAATATTTTATAGAAGATGGAAAGAAGAGGATATAGGTCGATAGTTAATTATACAAGTTTTATCATTTTTCTTAAATATATTGTATTCCTTTTACGTACGTGTCTCAATAAATTATTAGACATCCATGGGTTAGGCTTGACTATTTTATTAGCAGAGACCGATCTAGTAGAATTAGCCAGAAGAAATTAATAATATTAATGAAATTGTCATAAGCTAAAGACGCATTAGACCAAAGCAACCTTGATTATACAAGCCATAATCTAAAAAACGAAGCTTTTTTAACGGAATTAGAAACGACGATAAAAATCAAAATTTCCATAGTAAAACTCATAAAACATATGGGAAATCACTTTTTTTCTTAAGACAAATTTGTCAATGAAAACGTTACGAATTCTTAATTATGATTTCTGAAATATTTTCATAAATGTTTGAATTTCAACATATATAAATGTCGTTTAAGTAAATCGTTTTCATTTTCTTGTAATAATTGATTTATTTAAACCAAAATATAAAAAAAAGTTCATAACAACAGCATTCTGGTCAAATTAAAAAGAAAAGCTTACTACAAATCGTGTGCATTAAGTCAATATACATTACATAGATGGCAGTGATGGCAGTACAAATTTTTTAAAAATCGTACCAAAAATTGCCACCTGGGGAAATTTTAAGTTCAAAAATTGTAGGAAAAGCAAAACAAATTCTCAAAATATTAAGAACGTGTGATAATTTTGTGATTAAACAATTTTTTTTCGTATTTTTTCTGTATAAATCTGAGACATCTAACGTACACTAGTAAAACTAAAGATAAATGTAGCAAGTATTATTTTAATTCCTCAGAGCCAACTTTGATGTATTTTCAAAATAAAATTTCGAAAAATATATTTTAGAAATAATTTAATTTTAATATTTCTGCAATTAATATTTACTTAATACCAATAAACCCTGCATGTATATTGCTGCTAAAGGTATGTAGAACACTTTTGTATAAAAATTTTGTAACATTTTTGCTTTTTTCAATGAAAAACTTGAAGCTAAAAAACACCATTTCTACTATGGATTCCTATGGAAATCAGTGAAAAGTTATACCACTAAAAAAGCTTCTAAAAAATACGTCATAATGATTATGGCTCTATACTCTAGAAGGCTCTGATTAGACTCATTATAAACATTGATCCATTCCTCATTTATAAGTAATTCTTTTAAGCAATCATAATATATTCGAGACATCTGCCTCATATTTGTCTTAGTCTGTCTTTTATTCGAGCTCCGTACAGTTTGTCCGATTAATTTGGCATCAATTCGCAGTGGTCTGATATATTCAAGTTATTTTATTTTATTTTATTTGATACCTACAGTGGTTACAATCGGTACAAACAATTACGGCTAACTACAATTAATTATAATTATATAAAAAAAGTTTAAATAAAACATTCTTGAATGAATCTCTCGACACGTGGAAATCGAACATTTCAAATACTGAATTGAATATCTGTGATGTTCTCAGGATAGGTTCCGAAAGACCATAGTTTGTTGGCACCGGGTCAATGAATAAAAGCCCATCACGTTGCCGCATTCGAAGTTCGGGAGCATACATTTTTAGACGTGCAAGTAACTCGGTACAATCGATGCGGGAATTAATAATATCACACACGAACAGCGCGGAAGCTACGTCCCGGTGACAGTCTAGATGTTTCTGAACACTCTCAATCCTCCCGGAATGACAGTGGTAGAATGGCGCCCAAACTGGAGATGCATATACTCCAAAATAGAACGAATAAACGAGACATAGAGTGATGTCAAAGTTATCGGGTCTCTAAAATCCCTGCAGTTTCGTTTAATAAAGCGCAACATAATATACGACTTTGAAATAATGGTGTTAACATGTCTAGTAAATATGAGCCGTTTATTTTGAAAGTGGAATAAGTCACTTTTTCAAAAAATCAAGTTAATGGTAACAATAGACAAATGACAGTATAATCTTTCTAATGGTAAATAATATATTGTCAAAATAAAAAAAAAAATGAATTCCTAACACTTGCGCAAAAAATAAGAAAATTCAAAATCCCATATGTTTTTTCATTTATTGTTTTTCTATTCTTTCATTATCTCGTTTCAACAAAACATTGACTTATTCCACTTTCAAAATATACGGCTCATATAGCGTCGGATGCAAAAATCACACCAAGATCGGAAATGAACTCAACTCGGTCAACGTCTACATTGTACAGCTGATATTGGTGAAAAATGGGTGAACGAATACGATTAAAGGAAAGAGTCTTACATTTACTCACGTTCAGAGCCAATCTATTGTTAATTGACCAACTGCAAAATCTATTTATGTAAGTCCTCCTGCAACTTTACGCAATCAGATATACTAGCAACACGGGCGAAAATTTTCATGTCGTCTGCGTAGAGGAGATAGTTAGCAAACTCAAAGCATTGAACAACATCGTTGATAAACAATGAAAACAATAATGGGCCAATGTGACTACCTTGAGGCACGCCAGATAGTATACCATACAATTGGGAGTCAGAACCCAATAATCTAACGGAATGCCAAAGATCACAAAGGTAGGAACGCAACCATTTAATAGGAATGAGCTGGCAGTTTAGACTCTCTAACTTACTAATAAAAATAGAGTGGTCAATCATATCAAAAGCCTTGGCAAAATCTGTATAAATAACGTCGAGTTGATGTCTGGAATTTAAACTATCAAATAAATCACTGCAAAATGAGACCAAGTTAGTTACTGTGGACCTACCGGGATAAAATCCATGCTGTGCCGGAGAAATGAAATTCTTTGTATGGAATTGCAAGATTTTATGAACCATAGACTCAAACAGCTTGGGTAAGACGGAAATAATGGCAATCCCACGGTAATTACTCACATCACTTCTTCTACCCGCCTTGAAAATTGGATGAATACAAAAAATCTTCCAAGGATTTGGGAAAAACCCGCGACGAAGGCTTTCATTAAATATGAAGGTAATCGGGATGACCAAACTCTCAGCACAGCACCTAAACAGAATCGGAGGAAAACCATCTTAACCCGATTCCTTTCCAACCTCGAGCTGGAGCAAACAATCCAGAACTTCTTTCTCGGTAAATTTGAAGTCTTTAAGTTGACCGAAGCTGGGGAAAGCTGGAGTCACGATAGTGGGCGAAGGAACTGGTTTATAAATCGCCGCAAAAAATTAGCGAACAGATTGCAGATGTCCGTGGGCTGACTAGTTCCTGTATGAAATATTTCGAAAATATCTGTGGTCAACTCTAAAAAATATATTGTCAATACAGGTAGCCGAGGTTTTAAAAATTCTGGTAGGTTCATCAACTAATATCTCAAGACCAAAACTAGACGAAATTACTAAGAGATTATCTACATGCGTAATTTTCCGACCAAAATCAATATTAAAATCCCCCATAATTAAAAGGTATGGATAAAGCAAGTTTTGAAGTAGCCTAGTGAAATCTTTAATGAAAACTGGAACAACAACGTCATGCAGTCTGTAAATACACACAGCACATACACGGAAAAAAAATTATAGGAGAAATTTCTATAATTTATAGGAGCCCACAAGATTGTGGCCTAATATAGGAAAGCATTTTACTATAACACATAGTTAATTTAAAGAGATGCGTATATAAATTGTTACCATAAATATAGTAAAATGTACTATTTTAGTAATAAGCGCTTCCTATTTAGTAAAGGAAAATATACATTTCAAGTTAGTATTTATTGCCATAAAATTGGTATTTTCCCAACATATTTTTGTAGCGATTGCCATTGCAATGTTTAATGGTGTTAGTGCAGCGTGCAGGTTGTCGGTCGTCATAGGAAATATATTAGTAGTAATGACATTCACAATATTTTCGATTTGGCAAATCATAAAAACGCCAATCACTTCATCATAATATATCTATTGGAAAAAGTAGAAATATCATTTGTCATTACCCCACCACCTTTACTTTACCCCAGAGTCAATACAAATGTATCGACTCTCAAAAATGAGAAGTGAGTACCCTCCTCGACTTCTCCATGTGGTGTTTCATATGACCAAACTACAAAAATACAATTCTTGCTTGATACCTTAAGTATCAAGAAGAACGTGCTGACTTAGCGAATTAAATTCATGAAATGAAAATAACATGGATATGTTTGAAAGAATACTTATGCAATTATAACAGCTATATTTTATGGTAAATACTGCTTTTTATATAGTAAGTGTCCCTTATTTTAGACACATATACTCTTTCTCGAGGAGAGGATTCAATTTATTTTTAATGATTTTACGTTCAAAATAAAGAGAATCGTATAAAACAAAGAAAATTGTATCTTATAGGAATTATTCCTATAATACATTTTTTTTTTTTTTTTTTTTCGCTGGCGCTACATCCCATGGAGGGATTTGGCCGCTTCATTTTTTGAAGTTTCGTAATCGTTTTTACAACGGATAATGAGTGATTAGTTCATTGATCCTTACATTAAACCAGCCGTGATTTTTTCATCACCCGCCGGGAATCGAACCCGGGACCTCCGGAGCTTAAAGCAAGCATGCTAACAACTGTGCCACCGGGGCGGCTATAATACATTGGATTTGTAGAAATGCATATAGGAAATATTCCTATATGGCATAATAAATTAGCTCTTATTATAGTAGCGATTCCAATATTGCATTTCATGCTATACAGAGTGGAAAGTCAGCTATGTACATAGTATGTCTTGCGAAAAATATAGTACGAGATGCTATAATTAAATTACTATAAATATATAGGAATTAAAATAGTAATTTTTTTTCTCCGTGTAAACATAATAGTATATAGTGAATACATTCAATTAAATTCAAAGATTATATAGAAAATGACATAACAAATTTAAGACTTTAACTAAATCGTTTTTATAGCTGCGTAGAGAGGATAAAAACAAATCGCAGGAATTAAACATGTTATCATGGTTTCGTTGCATTCTTGTTAAAGCTATGTTCAAGCCAATATTGGTGCGAGATTTGGAAACTGAGAAAAGATTTCGACTTCTGGTATTACATGATGTATATTTATAGTATAATCAAAGGTGATTGTTTTTTTTTCCTGGAAAAGGTAATGACTTTACGTTTATTAATATTTAAATGAAGATCATTGTTAGCGCACCAGCTATTGATTGTGTTCAAGTCGTTTTGAATTGCTTGACAGCTTACCTGATTTTCGATGGGTTTGAAAAGTTTAATATCATCAGCATATAAAATTATGTTAGAATTTAGGTTAATAGTTATATCATTTATAAATATTATAAACAGAAGAGGCCCCAGAGTGGATCCTTGAGCAACTCCTGATTTCGGTTGAAACTTTGCTATGAAACCCAAAACGTTCCAGCTTGTTCAATAAAATTTTAAAATTTACCTTATCAAATGCTTTAGCAAATTCAAGTGTCAACTTGTATGTTTTTATCAACAAAATGGTTTAATGATTCAACGTACTCCAAAAGATTGGAAAGTGTAGACTTACATTTATTAAACCCATGTTGTTGAGGACTCAAACGAGTTTTTATGTCAAGAGAACTTATAGCGTTCAAAATGGCAGTCTCATCTAGAGTGATGTTAGAGAAAACACTGACACAATCATTACGATTATTTAAAGTCTGTCGTTGACTGAATACACAGAATTAAAATGCTGCGCAAACCAATTAGAAATTAGTTGACAATCACTAGTAGACTGATTTGCAATTTTCATCACTTCCGGATAATCACTGGAACTTCTTAACGACTTGTTATAATTCCAAAATTGTTTGGGATCAGAATTTATTTTATTTTAGACTGAAAAGATATATCTCTCAAAACAAGATTTAATTTCTTTTTTATACTAATTGCCTGTAAAGATTAAATTGTATTTTAAAAATGTTCATACATTTTTGATTAACTAACTTAATCAGATACTTAGAAAACCAACAGGGATATTTCAAACTGTTGAGCTTAGGACCACATTTACGCGCGGCTCCAAGCAATATTTTATTAATATTCATGTATAGTAAATCTATACACTGATCAACCGATTTACCAACAAACAACTAAGACTGTCATTCAATAAACTATACTCCAATTTATGATAGTTAAATCTAGATATGTCAGACAAAAATTGCTCATTTTTCAAGACATTTAGGGATACCCATAATGATGGATGGTATACATACGTCAACGTATGTATATTGAATCTGATGGAAAATTTTAGAATATAAGATCTAAAAGTTTATTTTGCGAATTTCGAATATTGTTCACTTGATTAAGTCCTGTACTTACATGTGTTGGGGCGTCACACAAAAACGTTATAGACCGTCAAACTGGCAGGGTCTGAGGTTTTATTAAAATAAACAAATTATTGAAAAAACAATACTAAAATGCCTTGACCGGAATCGAACTTCAGACCCTAGCCTCTCCACTACAAAGCCACAACCCAGGTCACAAACTTGATTTAATTTTCATTGGTATAGTGTTTCAAACATTACACTCTTACTCTAAGCAGTTTATGACAGTATACAATATAATTTTTAAATAATTTAAAGTAGTGTTTGCACACATTTAGGCGCATCATAACTCTATTTTTTTGTATAATTACTGTAATAATTATAAAGCGCAGTATTTAATTTAAAGTCAAATATTTGGTCACTACATATATAATAAAAAAAAATAATAAAAAAACTTAAAAAACTCAAAATTTTAAGGCGAATCGAACGGCCACCTTTGTAACCTTGGTTCGTTGCATTACCACTAAAACCCAAACCATAAATGAAATCAAATTTAATTTTCATTGTTATTTTGGTACAGTACAGACTAACAAACAGAGTCTGGGCTTTCCTTAAGTTTATTATTATTATTATATATTCCAATGATTCCAGAGAAATCTTTAAGCACGTAAATAATTCAAAGAAATTATGTCTACTTAGTTGTCATTTTTATTCGTGTTGGTTGCTGTAACTTTAAGTTTGCATTATGCTTTCGATAGAGAAAAATGTTTTAAAAAAAATTAATCGTCTAATGCTGCCATCTTTATGTTTTAGGCTGTAACTACTTAAATGTTGATTACCCGTTTTACAAATTTTATATTTTTCAATTCGTTATGCCGCAATGAAAGGCCGTTATAGAATAAAAATAAATAATTAAGAGAATCGTGAGAATCGAACTCGAAAGTTTATTTGAAATACATAATTAAATATCGAATAAAATAATTAGCCTACATGTTGATTACCAGTTTCACAAAATGTAATATTGCATAATGGGCCCAATTCTGGAACAATAAAATCCATGTTATGTTATTTTAATTCTCCGCTTCCCATATGAATTTGTGTTGAATAGAAATAGCATAACATAACAAAAAATGTTGAACCCAGAATCAGGCCCAATATCTTTATTGTTTTACAATATAAAATTTTATGCTTTTCAATTCGTATTGAAATAATGAAATACGTTGGATGAGCATCGAACTCGAGCCATTTTCGTTTCGAAGTTTGTTCGCCATGTAAATTAGAAATATAAGAAAAGCGTTCCAGAGGCAGTGAATGAATTGGGTAATTATATATTAGATAGTATAAATTGAGTAATCACTAAAAATTTACTCTAGTCGCCTGTTTTATTGCAAAATCATTAATGATCTTTGGAAGGTCTAACAAGGGAATCTTTTGAACTGTCAAATTCAAACAATTATAAAAACAATTCTAAGTTGTAGTAATCTGTGAGACATTAATGAAACTAGACTATTTTTTAGAAAAATTAGCTCCTTTACGATTCGTTTTTTTCGTTATGCTTTGAAAGTCGTAGGGGTTCTCGTTCTATTTTGATCAAAATATAATCATACAAAATTATAGTGCCATCATGATTCGTTTAGTAAGTCTTGCAGTTGCGCTTGCGCCTGTATGTTCATTGTAATTGTAACTGTTGAGATGAGTATCATCAGTCACATTCGTTCCTCGTTTCCTGCTTATTTAACCAATGTGTATAAACTAAAGTTAGTTTATAGGTAAACAAATAAGCGGCGAGAGAATATGATCTGATGAATACACGTCTAAACAGGGTAAATGTTATATTCTATTTTTATCTTCTACATTTTTTTCTATTTTTATGTTACTACTATTGTGCGAGAGATGGCTAAACGGCAGCGGAAATTTTTTATTCATTTAATGTTATACAAAAAAAAATTATTGATTGTTGTTTACATTTTTTTTTGTATAAAAATACCCGTGTGCGCCCTCGCACTTCGTGCCTAGCACCCCCGCTTGGCGCGCCCCAGAAATCAGTGGTATGAATAGGATTGTTTCATTGCATAAAACTTCTTTCTAAATTAGGTATTGGTTTCGAAACTGTAAAGACTACTACTTTTTTAAACTTTGAACACTATTCGGCACCGCTCTTCTTCGATACGCTCACAAGACCGATGACACTGGCTCGCTAAACGTTCGCCAATCATCGATTAGTATAGAATAGTTTATTTTCGGTAACGAGTTCAAATCAAATTAAAAACAAGCAGAACATTGTTGTAGTAGCGTTGCTTATATTTCGTTATATAAAAAAAGGGCTACCTAAGACTCGTCCGTAATCCGATCTGAAAGGACTTTTATATACAATTGTCCAGAAATTAGGCCTTTTTATTATAATTTATCAGTTTGAAAATAGTATTTAAGAGGGGCCCCATTATGAGAAAAATGCTATTTCGCATTTTGGTATTATAAAACGACATTTTGTAAAAATGAACTCTAGACGGCCTATTATTTATCAAACCGATGCGAAGCGGATCGCATTTTTGCGATTCAACAAATAACATTTTGATTTAAAAGAGCTCATTAGTAACCGGGAAAATGATGCACAAACAGTGTATGTATATGCTGAAGATGATAAATTGATAGATGTATAGGAAGCAAGCAAAAAACAAAGCCAGCTAAACTTTGTTGTCTTAAATTACGAATAAGGCAGGAATATTTTAAGAATTGTAATAACTTTTGAATGAGTCAATAAAACGAAAAATTTTTAATTTATTTAAAGTTAGTTTCTTGAACCCTTTCTGAAATATTTTGTTGTTTATTAAAATGATATTTAATAATTCGATGTTACAGTACGTGGTAAATACACAAAATAATAATTAGCTGTAACCTCGTTCTTGCTCGGCATTACTTCGCAAAGACGACACACTGACAGAATGGTGAAGCGTTTGTACATTTTGTATCAAATGACCTCCGAAGGCGAAAGAAATGTTTAAGTGCTCAATTCTTTTTTTACTCTACATACCAATTATTTAATTTCGTTCCCAACGCATAATAATAATTTAACTGAAAATCTCAAAATTAGATCTCGTTTAAAAATAATCAAAATGTGTCCCTTGTGTAATTTCGTTAGATGTACCTACTATACGAGTATGTATACACAAAACACACATCCAAAATTTAACCCCTCTTTATTCAATTATAATTCATACATATATCTCTTACATTTCAATCTGTATAAGAGTTTATTGTATTGTTTGTTATCCCGCAGGGTACATAACTAAATCAAATTATAAAAGTGGCAGAGAAAATTGTTAATTGAATTAATTGTTTTAAAATTCTATCGACAGTTCATTTATGACTACACACCGCCATATAATATGTACACACCTGTATTTTGGATGTTCCACATTCAATTTCGAGCTCGTAAAACTAAACGTTATATCCTCTGGTTTTATACGTACGTACTATATGTATGTTACACCACATCAAGGTGAAAAACGGTATAATTTTCATTGATATAAAACAATCCTTAATCGAATTATATATCGAGATACATACCTACATGTATACGTAGATAAAATAACTTCCCTTCGAAAACTAAATAAATTTGGTTTTCATTTCCATGGTGTAACGTGTGTTATTCGGTTTTTTTACAGTACCCAATTTTCTCTGATTCTCTGGTGTTACAATGAACGATTTTAAATGATAAATTGAATAACAAAAAGGTGCTACGGCTGTATCCTTATATTTTATTGTTTTATATGATTTTTTATTGTATTCTCCGGTTGAAGATCATGGCATGAATTTAAAAAAAAAAACATCGTAGAAAATAATATAAACCCATCTCATTCCAGATCAGGAGAATCCTTATAATACATAAAATGGGGAAGAATCCAGAAAGGAGTTAACTAAGATATCATTTGTTTCATGGGTTCATAATATTCTCAAAATCGAATATTGCTATTTGGTTATAGGTTTTGTGATAGAGATATATGTATGTACATATGCACCTTTATATACAAAACATATTCGAGTTTAAAGGAAAATGAAAATTTATAAACGAGAATTTTTTTTTTATTGTTTAGCTCTCTATACAGCCAAACATATTTATATCAATTGTGAAACCCAAAGGAGTCAATTTAACATTTATATTTATTTCAAGCATATAAAACCAAAAATGGTGTTTTGGTTCAGATTTCTTTTATTGGATTTTGTATTTGTTGTTTCTTTTTGTTTGGGGTTTAATCATAAATCAATATAAACAGAATAAACCGGCAATCAATTATTCAAAAGGGGCCAACGTAAATTGTGATTACATATAAAAAAATAATTGAGTTCGACGATTTGTGTATCTAAAAGAATTTATCTAGAATGAGACTACATCGCTGGTTTTATTACGTTATTTGTCTTTAATTTTCAGGTACCTAGTTCTTTCAATAAACGTATTTGCATTTCAATTTCATAGGTATTCGCACTATAGGTTTGATTTTTTAAAAGAACCAACAAATTAGATGTAGTTGAATTTATTCAATGGGACTGTACATTTTCAATCCCTTGTCCGACTGTTACAAAAATCATCAAAACGAATACGAGTAAAATCAAACAAATTGTAGGTAAATTTTAGTTAATTTACCTATTTTTATAAAATTGAGTATGCCAACCTTAGTTTTAACTAATCTCTTTGTTTTCATAGAGTACTTGAACGAATTTAGATAAATCAGATTTATTAAACCGCAGTCTGTCTAGGGTATAAGTAATAGTACATTTTTTTGTTTTCCATTTGATAACCAATTTATCCACAAACTCAACGGATTGCTTTAAAATAATTAAATTTAAAAAATCTCAAAGTCTAAAATATTTTAACTTAATCCTACCTAAAATGCATCAGTTCATAAAAGGGAAAATTTTCAAAATGCTAGTATTTATAAAAAATTTAATTATCAATATGTAAAAGTCAAAACTCAGGTTGTGGGCGTAGTTTTGCTTTTGACCCATAATTTTCCTTTCATATTATGGAAGGGTTGGATAACAATGGAAATCTAGAGGCCTTAGCTAACTATTTGCTAAAGTAACTACATTGATTCCGTTAACTAGAAAAATGTACGACCAATTTTGTGAAGTCATCATTTTTGGCAAAAAAAAAAATTCGTAACCATCAAGTTAAAGGCAAACGCATCTAATTTGAAAAAATTTCGAGGTTTATTAATTTTAAAGGCCTTCAGTGGCAAAATGCATACATGTCAGCGCACTTCAAATGCACGGGCCAATCACACGTGCTGCACTTGATGGAATTTGCAGCGGTCAACTTCGAAGGCAGGAAGAGCTAATATTTTTTAGAGCGTTTGGCCGACGCGGCGGTTTAACACTCACTCCTTCACGACATATTCTTTTAAGGTTTCGACGAATCGTTTTTCGTCGTCATATCCTATTATTGATTTTATTTGTTCCTTTAGACAATTAATGGTAGGAATGATTTTGCTGGTAGTTGGGGTAAAATTTATCAATTAAGAGAATTGATGTAGGAATATAAAAATGATGTTAATGTTTTTTGTGTTTTGCTAGTTTGTGGGAACTTTCCCGAAAAATAAACAATCGAAACATAAATAGTATAGTATGTACGATTCATTATTAAAAAGTATCGATGTTTCAAGTAAGGAAGTATCGAGTACTAGTTGGGTATCGTTACAAAAGTGTCGAGTACAAAAGTACTTGGTATCGCAATCAAAGTATCGATACTTTTTGCGGATCCCTAGGTATACAGTGACAAACCAAAATGGGTCTATATTCAGCTGTAAAATCACTTCATTTGAACATTTGTTAATAGTCGTGGAAAACCTTGTTCTTTAATGAAAAATATTGAAAACTCAAAAGGTTCCAAGAAATATTTAAAATCATCCTCTAGAGTGTACAGTAGGGGATGGAATGTCTTTGTGTGATTTATCAATAGCCATAACAGGAAAAAAATTCAGGCCAAGTTTCCCTTCAGAAATCTGGGAAAATTCAATTTTGCAAAAACCATTAAAAAATTTGTATAAAATCAGCCTCTAGGGTGTTATGTCTGGTGATTAATTGCATTTATGATATGCATTATCAATTTGTTATTTTCAGCTTGAAACTTTATCAAATTTTGCCAGATTTCCCAAAGGCAACTTGACCTGACTTTTGTTCCAGCGATAGTTATTGACAAGTCACATAAATGTAATCCATCTCCAGATATATCAGTCTAGAAGCAGTATTTATACAAAGTTTTGTAGCGGCTTACTCATATACCATTCAATTAGAAAATACAGTCATCAAAATATATACATTCGCTCACCACCACAAAACCAAATATTCAACGTCAATCACGCATCACTTACACCGCAACGCCAACGCTCTGTTATTACCTTGCATACTCGTACCCAAACAACAGCACAACATGAAAGAAAAAGGCAATTCATTTTTACTCTCGGGTGAATATTACTCTCGAAATTGTTTGTAATAAAAAATTGTGATTTATATCGATTGTAAATTTAACGGAAATATAATTTAATCTAAATTATTGTTAAACTGAACAAATTCGTGTTGTGAATTGCCGTATAGAGAATTATTTTGGATGCCACATTTCTGCGCATCCGGTAACCAGTTCTCCGGCAATTGGGGACTAAGTACGTCCACAGGAATTACAGATTTGAATGATTTTTGGAAAATCGAATTGTTCGAAATTTC
Source organism: Tipula helvola (assembly GCA_963556165.1). Taxonomy (NCBI): domain Eukaryota; kingdom Metazoa; phylum Arthropoda; class Insecta; order Diptera; family Tipulidae; genus Tipula; species Tipula helvola. The sequence continues at coordinate 312,283,354 of OY744482.1, forward strand.
CCAGGGGAAATTTGAACTGAATTTTTTTTCCATCTCCAGTCATAAAATTTTAAAGGCTAATTTTATACCAATTTTAATTATTTTTAGGATTCCGCAAATTTTTCACAATTTTCCACGACTCAGTGGGTTGAGCTTTTACTACATTAGAGTATTGACAAAACTCTTCAATGATATCAACAAGGTTCTGCTTTATCGACTTTTTACTTTCAGCTAACATCAACAGTACTCTTTTTCGTGGTAATTTTTAAAAAATTTCGTCAGGCTTTTTATAGAATATATTTTCAATGGATTAAACTTTAGTGTGACCGACATTTTTTTAGCAAAGGTATGAGTAAGTTTGATTTATTTATGGAATTCACTAGATACCCTCGATGTAATTAGTAATATTTACATGAATTTCTTTACAACCGAATAAAAGGTATTGTGTGTTTCTTGTTGTCTCTATGTGTTGTCGTACTCGCTGCTCTTATTTGGCACTTTGCTGTATTAACGTCTTATATATATAACTGATTGACATCATAGAAATCACCAAATTAGTTCAGTAAAGTTGACCAATTTGTCTAATCTCCATATAAAATTATTATTAAATACTTTGTATCTAATTAATAGATTTAAAATTAATTTCCTATAGAATAATTTACTTTTTTTTAAATTTACGATAAAATACAAAATAAAAATAAATTAAATACTTTATTGGTAATATTTTTTTTTATATAATCTAAATGCATTTTTTTATTATTTTAAATCCTACACTTTGTTGACATATTAATTTAAGATGGTTTCTTCTTATTTTTATTTATACATGGTACAGTTGAACCACATCGACATACCAAAAATTAGTGTCGAACCTATAACCCAACGGACGTTAAATATTTAGTTATTAGTGTTTAAACCTCATGAATTTTATCAAGCGCGTGCAGAGTTTTTAATTTATTTTATCAAATTTTTATTTTATAGACAAATAAGTATTAATACGAGTAGTCATAAAAATTAATGGATTAAATAAAGTAGTAAAGTTTAAAACTAAATGTTGTTTCAATATTAATAAATCATTGATAAAATTTTATTTTGCTAATAAAAAGCTTCAAGTACTAATTTTTATTCTATAAACTGCACACTCGGATGCACCACTCAATTCTCAAATTATTTACATGATTTTCTAATCACTTTAATTTTAGTGGTATTTCATTAATGTTAATATAAGATACATTTAATCTTTTCAAATTTAATTTTCTTAAGTACCTACGAGTAGGCAATAAGTAAAAGAAGAAGGAGAATGTTAGAAGAAAAAAAATCCTTTAAAAATTTATTAGATAAAACCTCAACCTTTAAATGTACTCTCTTATGTTATACGTAAAAGGGTAAAGTTATTTGATATTCATATGGAGCAAGCATACATACATAAAATACAAAACTTTCAAAGTGTTTTATATTCAGGTTAGATTAAATTACAAACATATGACTCATCTCAAAAATTTTTAAGATTTTTTTTTTCTTTTTTGAGAAAAAAATCTTTGGGATATTCGAGGCATACCAATATATTCTTATATAATATAAAGGGTTATTTAGATATCATTAAGATAAGAGGGCTATTCAGACAATAATGTTTAAATTTAATTTGATGGTGGTCATTCGAGGTGATGAAAATAGGTTATTAACAAAGTCCTCTTCTGTATATTGAATTTATATATTATTTGACAGTGTCAATTAAAACGATTGAATTGTACAAAGTTTTAAAGATATAAAACAAACAAATATAAACAAGCCAAGCCACTGATAGCTGATAGTGAATTAAATTTAAATCAACCTTCGTCACTTTGCCAACAACAATAACTCGGGACACATATCTCAACTGAGGTTAAATCAAAAGCTTGTCTCTAATACTCTAAAAATAATTTGACGCATCTAAAAATTCTAAAAACTATTTTCAAATACGGTTTAAAATTATAAATTTTTTTGGAAATTATTAAATATTTGGTTAGTATTTGTCAAACTTTCTAGTATGAATTTTCGAAAATTGATTTTAAATCGATAACCATTTTTAAACTTTGTGAATTTTAAAAATATTTAAGTTGATCTGAAACCTTAACCACAAACACACAGTTATCAACAATTTTGTGATTAATTGTTGGTTTATTTGATGCAATTATGCGTACGGAAATAAACAATAAACTAAAAAATTTCACAATAAACTAAAAATTTATACAATAAATTCAAAATTACACGCTAATTATGTTTACGACCACCACATTAAAAAAATAGTAAAATAGCAAAGGATAAGTTCTTTCTATCGACATTCAACGCTAAATAACATATAATGGCGAATGGCAGATACTTATGTACGTTTTTAACTAAACAAAAAAAAATTTTAGTAATAAAAAACGTTGTAGCTACTTTATAGATGAAATTGTATTTTACATTCGTTTGCCATTTCTCTATAGCCCTGTAAAACAAAATCTTTGTTTGTCACAAAATATCCGCATAAATCTGTCGAAAAACTGTCAATATAATTTTGACATAAAATTACTTAAGTTTTGTGACAAATTGCTCTTAAATTTTGTGATCACCATTTCCAAAATTTTGTGATCACCGCTTGTAGTTGAATAAGACGAGTAGTTGAAATTTAGAAATTGGAATTTGAAATTTAAAATTTCCAATTTCAAATTTGGAAATTGAAATTTGGAAATTAAAATTTAAAATTTGAAGTTTGGAATTTCAAGTTTGAAGTTTGAAATTTGGAATTTGAAGTTGGGAATTTAAAATTAGGAATTTAAAATTTGAGATTTAAGATTTGAAATTTGGAATTTGGAGTTTGGAATTTAAAGTTTAAAATTTGGAACTTGGTATTTGGAATTTAGAATTTGAAGTTTGAACTTTCAAATTTGGAATTTGAAATTTAAAATTTGAAATTCCAAGTTTGGAGTTCCGAATTTGAGATTTGGAATTTGAATTTTACAATCTGAAATTTGAAATTTAAAGTTGGGAATTTGAAATTAAAAATTTGGAATTTGAAATTTAGAATTTGGAATTTGAAATTTGGAATTTGCAATTTGAAATTTCCAATTTCAAATTTGGGTATTGAAATTTGGAAATTAAAATATAAAATTTGAAATTTGGAATTTCAAGTATGAAGTTTGAAATTTGAACTTTGGAATTTGGAATTTTTGGTTTGGAATTTGGTACATATTTGGGATTTGAAATTTGAAATTTTGAATTTGAAATTGAGAATTCGAAGTTTAAAATTTGGAGTTTGATATTTGAAATTTTGAATTTGAAATTTAAAGTTGGGAATTTGAAATTTAAAATTTGGAATTTGAAATTTAGAATTTGGAAATTGAAATTTGGAATTTGAAATTTACAATTTGAAATTTCAAATTTCAAATTTCAAATTTGGAAATTCAAATTTGGAAAATAAAATTTAAAATTTGAAGTTTGGAATTTCAAGTTTGAAGTTAATTTGAAATTTTGACTTTGGAATTTGAAATTTGGAATTTGAAATTTTTGGTTTGGAATTTGGTATTTGGGATTTTAAATTTTATATTTTGAAATTAGTGGCAATCGTTATTTGAGTTGTCACAGTTATTTACTGCGTAAAAATGTCATGCATTTCAGAAGCGTTCCAAAATTTTGCAAAACACATTTTTATAATTATTTTTTAGTAACTGCTCCAACCATCTTTAATAAACTTCCGATTGATATCCGTAGCTTGAATTCTAAATCTAAATTCCTGGCAAGTTTGAAACTTTGGCTAATCCAATTTAGTAATATTGATTTTTTGTTTAGAATCATTATTTAATTTTTCACTTATAAATTTGTATGCTAGTTATTTGAGGAGAGGTAAATTTTTGCATGAATAGGGAATGATGTTGTCTTTGAAATGAGGGGTTCAATAATTTAAAACTGGTTTTTTCTTTTATGTTTTTCTTATAACAAATCTTTTTAAATTGCTTAACTTATTTTTGTTATATGATTATTTACATCTTATTGGTTGTATTGTGTAGTATTTTTTTAACTATTATTATTCCAATTATTGTATTTTATTATTTTATTATTATTAGCTAAAGGGATGCCTGCTACTGATCTTGTGGGACAAAAGGAACTTCCTTATTTGTTTCATTTTTTTTTTTCGTAATTATGTATATGTATATGTGATATAGTTATAATTTTTGTAATGAAATAACTAAAAATAAAATAAAAATAAAAATAAATAAATAAATAAATAAAATAATTAAATTTAAAATTCGGAATTCAAAGTTTGAAATTTCGAATATTAAATTTGAAATTTGGAATTTGAAATTTGGAATTTGAAATTTAAAATTTGAAATTAAACATTATAAGTTTGGGATTTTAAATTTGGAATTTAAAATTTGAAATTTACAGTCTGAAATTTGGAATTTAAAGTTGGGAATTTGAAATTTAAAATTTGGAATTTGAAAATCAGAATTTTTAAATTGAAATTTGGAAATTAAAATTTAAAATTTGAAGTATGGAATTTCAAGTTTGAAGTTTGAAATTTAGACTTTGGAGATTGAAATTTGGAATTTGAAATTTTTGGTTTGGAATTTGGTATTTGGGATTTTAAATTTTGAATTTGAAATTCGGTATTAAAAGTTTGAAATGTGGAATTTGAAATTTGAAATTTTGAATTTGAAATTTTGAAGATTTTGGGATTTTAAAGTTTGAAATTTACAAACTGCAATTTGAAATTTGGAATTTAAAGTTAGGAATTTGAAATTTAAAATTTCAAATATCAAATTTGGAAATTAAAATTTGCAAATTAAAATTTAAAATTTGAAGTTTAGAATTTCAAGTTTGAAGTTTGATATTTGGACTTTGGAATTTGAAATTTTGAATTTTAAATTTTTGGTATAGAATTTGCTATTTGGAATTTTAAATTTAAAATTTTGAATTTGAAATTCGGAAGTCAAAGTTTGAAATTTCGAATTTGAAATTTGAAATTTAAAATTTGAAATTAAACATTTTAAGTTTGGGATTTTTAATTTCGAATTTGAAGTTTGAAATTTACAATCTGAAATTTGAAATTTGGAATTTAAAGTTGGGAATTTGAATTTAAAATTTGGAATTTGAAATTTAGAGTTTGGAATTTGAAATTTGGAATTTTAAATTTAGAATTTTAAATTTTAAATTTCCAATTTCACATTTGGAAATTGAAATTTGGAAATTAAAATTTAAAATTTGAAGTTTGGAATTTTAAGTTTGAAGTTTGAAATTTGGACTTTGGAATTTGAAATTTGGAATTTGGTATTTGGGATTTTAAATTTGAAATTTTGAATTTGAAATTCGGAATTCAAAGTTTGAAATTTGGAATTTGAAATTTGAAATTTGGAATTTGAAATTTGGAATTTGAAATTTAAAATTTGAAATTAAACATTATAAGTTTGGGATTTTAAATTTGGAATTTAAAATTTGAAATTTACAGTCTGAAATTTGAAATTTGAAATTTAAAGTTGGGAATTTGAAATTTAAAATTTGGAATTTGAAAATCAGAATTTTTAAATTAAAATTTGGAAATTAAAATTTAAAATTTGAAGTTTGGAATTTCAAGTTTGAAGTTTGAAATTTGGACTTTGGAGATTGAAATTTGGAATTTGAAATTTTTAGTTTGGAATTTGGTATTTGGGATTTTAAATTTTGAATTTGAAATTCGGCATTAAAAGTTTGAAACGTGGAATTTGAAATTTGAAATTTTGAATTTGAAATTTGGAATATAAAATTTGAAATTAAAAATTTTAAGTTTGGGAGTTTAAAGTTTGAAATTTACAAACTGCAATTTGAAATTTGGAATTTAAAGTTAGGAATTTGAAATTTCAAATTTCAAATATCAAATTTGGAAATTAAAATTTGCAAATTAAAATTTAAAATTTGAAGTTTAGAATTTCAAGTTTGAAGTTTGATATTTGGACTTTGGAATTTGAAATTTTGAATTTTAAATTTTTGGTATGGAATTTGCTATTTGGAATTTAAAATTTAAAATTTTGAATTTGAAATTCGGAAGTCAAAGTTTGAAATTTCGAATTTGAAATTTGAAATTTAAAATTTGAAATTAAACATTTTAAGTTTGGGATTTTTAATTTCGAATTTGAAGTTTGAAATTTACAATCTGAAATTTGAAATTTGGAATTTAAAGTTGGGAATTTGAATTTAAAATTTGGAATTTGAAATTTAGAGTTTGGAATTTGAAATTTGGAATTTTAAATTTAGAATTTTAAATTTTAAATTTCCAATTTCACATTTGGAAATTGAAATTTGGAAATTAAAATTTAAAATTTGAAGTTTGGAATTTTAAGTTTGAAGTTTGAAATTTGGACTTTGGAATTTGAAATTTGGAATTTGGTATTTGGGATTTTAAATTTGAAATTTTGAATTTGAAATTCGGAATTCAAAGTTTGAAATTTGGAATTTGAAATTTGAAATTTGAAATTTGGAATTTGAAATTTGGAATTTGAAATTTAAAATTTGAAATTAAACATTATAAGTTTGGGATTTTAAATTTGGAATTTAAAATTTGAAATTTACAGTCTGAAATTTGAAATTTGAAATTTAAAGTTGGGAATTTGAAATTTAAAATTTGGAATTTGAAAATCAGAATTTTTAAATTAAAATTTGGAAATTAAAATTTAAAATTTGAAGTTTGGAATTTCAAGTTTGAAGTTTGAAATTTGGACTTTGGAGATTGAAATTTGGAATTTGAAATTTTTAGTTTGGAATTTGGTATTTGGGATTTTAAATTTTGAATTTGAAATTCGGCATTAAAAGTTTGAAACGTGGAATTTGAAATTTGAAATTTTGAATTTGAAATTTGGAATATAAAATTTGAAATTAAAAATTTTAAGTTTGGGAGTTTAAAGTTTGAAATTTACAAACTGCAATTTGAAATTTGGAATTTAAAGTTAGGAATTTGAAATTTAAAATTTCAAATATCAAATTTGGAAATTAAAATTTGCAAATTAAAATTTAAAATTTGAAGTTTAGAATTTCAAGTTTGAAGTTTGATATTTGGACTTTGGAATTTGAAATTTTGAATTTTAAATTTTTGGTATGGAATTTGCTATTTGGAATTTAAAATTTAAAATTTTGAATTTGAAATTCGGAAGTCAAAGTTTGAAATTTCGAATTTGAAATTTGAAATTTAAAATTTGAAATTAAACATTTTAAGTTTGGGATTTTTTATTTCGAATTTGAAGTTTGAAATTTACAATCTGAAATTTGAAATTTGGAATTTAAAGTTGGGAATTTGAATTTAAAATTTGGAATTTGAAATTTAGAGTTTGGAATTTGAAATTTGGAATTTTAAATTTAGAATTTTAAATTTTAAATTTAAAATTTCCAATTTCACATTTGGAAATTGAAATTTGGAAATTAAAATTTAAAATTTGAAGTTTGGAATTTTAAGTTTGAAGTTTGAAATTTGGACTTTGGAATTTGAAATTTGGAATTTGGTATTTGGGATTTTAAATTTGAAATTTTGAATTTGAAATTCGGAATTCAAAATTTGAAATTTGGAATTTGAAATTTTGAATTTGAAATTTGGAATCTGAAATTTGAAATTTGGAATTTAAATTTGGGAATTTGAATTTAAAATTTGGAATTTGAAATTTAGAGTTTGGAATTTGAAATTTGGAATTTTAAATTTAGAATTTTAAATTTTAAATTTAAAATTTCCAATTTCACATTTGGAAATTGAAATTTGGAAATTAAAATTTAAAATTTGAAGTTTGGAATTTTAAGTTTGAAGTTTGAAATTTGGACTTTGGAATTTGAAATTTGGGATTTTAAATTTGGAATTTAAAATTTAAAATTTACAGTCTGAAATTTGAAATTTGAAATTTAAAGTTGGGAATTTGAAATTTAAAATTTGGAATTTGAAAATCAGAATTTTTAAATTGAAATTTGGAAATTAAAATTTAAAATTTGAAGTTTGGAATTTCAAGTTTGAAGTTTGAAATTTGGACTTGGGAGATTGAAATTTGGAATTTGAAATTTTTGGTTTGGTATTTGGGATTTTAAATTTTGAATTTGAAATTCGGTATTAAAAGTTTGAAATGTGGAATTTGAAATTTGAAATTTTGAATTTGAAATTTTGAATTTGAAATTTGGAATATAAAATTTGAAATTAAAAATTTTAAGTTTGGGAGTTTAAAGTTTGAAATTTACAAACTGCAATTTGAAATTTGGAATTTAAAGTTGGGAATTTGAAATTTAAAATTTGGAATTTGAAAATCAGAATTTTTAAATTGAAATTTGGAAATTAAAATTTAAAATTTGAAGTAGGGAATTTCAAGTTTGAAGTTTGAAATTTAGACTTTGGAGATTGAAATTTGGAATTTGAAATTTTTAGTTTGGAATTTGGTATTTGGGATTTTAAATTTTGAATTTGAAATTCGGTATTAAAAGTTTGAAATGTGGAATTTGAAATTTGAAATTTTGAATTTGAAATTTTGAAGATTTTGGGATTTTAAAGTTTGAAATTTACAAACTGCAATTTGAAATTTGGAATTTACAGTTAGGAATTTGAAATTTAAAATTTCAAATATCAAATTTGGAAATTAAAATTTGCAAATTAAAATTTGAAGTTTAGAATTTCAAGTTTGAAGTTTGATATTTGGACTTTGGAATTTGAAATTTTAAATTTTAAATTTTTGGTATAGAATTTGCTATTTGGAATTTTAAATTTAAAATTTTGAATTTGAAATTCGGAAGTCAAAGTTTGAAATTTCGAATTTGAAATTTGAAATTTAAAATTTGAAATTAAACATTTTAAGTTTGGGATTTTTAATTTCGAATTTGAAGTTTGAAATTTACAATCTGAAATTTGAAATTTGGAATTTAAAGTTGGGAATTTGAATTTAAAATTTGGAATTTGAAATTTAGAGTTTGGAATTTGAAATTTGGAATTTTAAATTTAGAATTTTAAATTTTAAATTTAAAATTTTCAATTTCACATTTGGAAATTGAAATTTGGAAATTAAAATTTAAAATTTGAAGTTTAGAATTTTAAGTTTGAAGTTTGAAATTTGGACTTTGGAATTTGAAATTCGGAATTCAAAGTTTGAAATTTGGAATTTGAAATTTGAAATTTGGAATTTGAAATTTGGAATTTGAAATTTAAAATTTGAAATTAAACATTATAAGTTTGGGATTTTAAATTTGGAATTTAAAATTTGAAATTTACAGTCTGAAATTTGAAATTTGGAATTTAAAGTTGGGAATTTGAAATTTAAAATTTGGAATTTGAAAATCAGAATTTTTAAATTAAAATTTGGAAATTAAAATTTAAAATTTGAAGTTTGGAATTTCAAGTTTGAAGTTTGAAATTTGGACTTTGGAGATTGAAATTTGGAATTTGAAATTTTTGGTTTGGAATTTGGTATTTGGGATTTTAAATTTTGAATTTGAAATTCGGCATTAAAAGTTTGAAACGTGGAATTTGAAATTTGAAATTTTGAATTTGAAATTTGGAATATAAAATTTGAAATTAAAAATTTTAAGTTTGGGAGTTTAAAGTTTGAAATTTACAAACTGCAATTTGAAATTTGGAATTTAAAGTTAGGAATTTGAAATTTAAAATTTCAAATATCAAATTTGGAAATTAAAATTTGCAAATTAAAATTTAAAATTTGAAGTTTAGAATTTCAAGTTTGAAGTTTGATATTTGGACTTTGGAATTTGAAATTTTAAATTTTAAATTTTTGGTATAGAATTTGCTATTTGGAATTTTAAATTTAAAATTTTGAATTTGAAATTCGGAAGTCAAAGTTTGAAATTTCGAATTTGAAATTTGAAATTTAAAATTTGAAATTAAACATTTTAAGTTTTGGATTTTTAATTTCGAATTTGAAGTTTGAAATTTACAATCTGAAATTTGAAATTTGGAATTTAAAGTTGGGAATTTGAATTTAAAATTTGGAATTTAAAATTTAGAGTTTGGAATTTGAAATTTGGAATTTTAAATTTAGAATTTTAAATTTTAAATTTAAAATTTCCAATTTCACATTTGGAAATTGAAATTTGGAAATTAAAATTTAAAATTTGAAGTTTGGAATTTTAAGTTTGAAGTTTGAAATTTGGACTTTGGAATTTGAAATTTGGAATTTGGTATTTGGGATTTTAAATTTGAAATTTTGAATTTGAAATTCGGAATTCAAAGTTTGAAATTTGGAATTTGAAATTTGAAATTTTGAATTTGAAATTTGGAATTTGAAATTTGGAATTTGAAATTTAAAATTTGAAATTAAACATTATAAGTTTGCGATTTTAAAATTTACAGTCTGAAATTTGAAATTTGGAATTTAAAGTTGGGAATTTGAAATTTAAAATTTGGAATTTGAAAATCAGAATTTTTAAATTAAAATTTGGAAATTAAAATTTAAAATTTGAAGTTTAGAATTTCAAGTTTGAAGTTTGATATTTGGACTTTGGAATTTGAAATTTTGAATTTTAAATTTTTGGTATGGAATTTGCTATTTGGAATTTAAAATTTAAAATTTTGAATTTGAAATTCGGAAGTCAAAGTTTGAAATTTCGAATTTGAAATTTGAAATTTAAAATTTGAAATTAAACATTTTAAGTTTGGGATTTTTTATTTCGAATTTGAGTTTGAAATTTACAATCTGAAATTTGAAATTTGGAATTTAAAGTTGGGAATTTGAATTTAAAATTTGGAATTTGAAATTTAGAGTTTGGAATTTGAAATTTGGAATTTTAAATTTAGAATTTTAAATTTTAAATTTAAAATTTCCAATTTCACATTTGGAAATTGAAATTTGGAAATTAAAATTTAAAATTTGAAGTTTGGAATTTTAAGTTTGAAGTTTGAAATTTGGACTTTGGAATTTGAAATTTGGAATTTGATATTTGGGATTTTAAATTTGAAATTTTGAATTTGAAATTCGGAATTCAAAATTTGAAATTTGGAATTTGAAATTTGAAATTTGAAATTAACCATTATAAGTTTTGAATTTTAAATTTGGAATTTAAAATTTGAAATTTTCAGTCTGAAATTTGAAATTTGAAATTTAAAGTTGGGAATTTGAAATTTAAAATTTGGAATTTGAAAATCAGAATTTTTAAATTGAAATTTGGAAATTAAAACTTAAAATTTGAAGTTTGGAATTTCAAGTTTGAAGTTTGAAATTTGGACTTGGGAGATTGAAATTTGGAATTTGAAATTTTTGGTTTGGTATTTGGGATTTTAAATTTTGAATTTGAAATTCGGTATTAAAAGTTTGAAACGTGGAATTTGAAATTTGAAATTTTGAATTTGAAATTTTGAATTTGAAATTTGGAATATAAAATTTGAAATTAAAAATTTTAAGTTTGGGAGTTTAAAGTTTGAAATTTACAAACTGCAATTTGAAATTTGGAATTTAAAGTTAGGAATTTGAAATTTAAAATTTCAAATATCAAATTTGGAAATTAAAATTTGCAAATTAAAATTTAAAATTTGAAGTTTAGAATTTCAAGTTTGAAGTTTGATATTTGGACTTTGGAATTTGAAATTTTGAATTTTAAATTTTTGGTATGGAATTTGCTATTTGGAATTTCAAATTTAAAATTTTGAATTTGAAATTCGGAAGTCAAAGTTTGAAATTTCGAATTTGAAATTTGAAATTTAAAATTTGAAATTAAACATTTTAAGTTTGGGATTTTTTATTTCGAATTTGAAGTTTGAAATTTACAATCTGAAATTTGAAATTTGGAATTTAAAGTTGGGAATTTGAATTTAAAATTTGGAATTTGAAAATCAGAATTTTTAAATTGAAATTTGGAAATTAAAATTTAAAATTTGAAGTATGGAATTTCAAGTTTGAAGTTTGAAATTTAGACTTTGGAGATTGAAATTTGGAATTTGAAATTTTTAGTTTGGAATTTGGTATTTGGGATTTTAAATTTTGAATTTGAAATTCGGTATTAAAAGTTTGAAATGTGGAATTTGAAATTTGAAATTTTGAATTTGAAATTTTGAAGATTTTGGGATTTTAAAGTTTGAAATTTACAAACTGCAATTTGAAATTTGGAATTTAAAGTTAGGAATTTGAAATTTAAAATTTCAAATATCAAATTTGGAAATTAAAATTTGCAAATTAAAATTTAAAATTTGAAGTTTAGAATTTCAAGTTTGAAGTTTGATATTTGGACTTTGGAATTTGAAATTTTGAATTTTAAATTTTTGGTATAGAATTTGCTATTTGGAATTTTAAATTTAAAATTTTGAATTTGAAATTCGGAAGTCAAAGTTTGAAATTTCGAATTTGAAATTTGAAATTTAAAATTTGAAATTAAACATTTTAAGTTTGGGATTTTTTATTTCGAATTTGAAGTTTGAAATTTACAATCTGAAATTTGAAATTTGGAATTTAAAGTTGGGAATTTGAATTTAAAATTTGGAATTTGAAATTTAGAGTTTGGAATTTGAAATTTGGAATTTTAAATTTAGAATTTTAAATTTTAAATTTAAAATTTCCAATTTCACATTTGGAAATTGAAATTTGGAAATTAAAATTTAAAATTTGAAGTTTGGAATTTTAAGTTTGAAGTTTGAAATTTGGACTTTGGAATTTGAAATTTGGAATTTGGTATTTGGGATTTTAAATTTGAAATTTTGAATTTGAAATTCGGAATTCAAAATTTGAAATTTGGAATTTGAAATTTTGAATTTGAAATTTGGAATTTGAAATTTGGAATATGAAATTTAAAATTTGAAATTAACCATTATAAGTTTGGGATTTTAAATTTGGAATTTAAAATTTGAAATTTACAGTCTGAAATTTGAAATTTGAAATTTAAAGTTGGGAATTTGAAATTTAAAATTTGGAATTTGAAAATCAGAATTTTTAAATTGAAATTTGGAAATTAAAATTTAAAATTTGAAGTTTGGAATTTCAAGTTTGAAGTTTGAAATTTGGACTTGGGAGATTGAAATTTGGAATTTGAAATTTTTGGTTTGGTATTTGGGATTTTAAATTTTGAATTTGAAATTCGGTATTAAAAGTTTGAAATGTGGAATTTGAAATTTGAAATTTTGAATTTGAAATTTTGAATTTGAAATTTGGAATATAAAATTTGAAATTAAAAATTTTAAGTTTGGGAGTTTAAAGTTTGAAATTTACAAACTGCAATTTGAAATTTGGAATTTAAAGTTGGGAATTTGAAATTTAAAATTTGGAATTTGAAAATCAGAATTTTTAAATTGAAATTTGGAAATTAAAATTTAAAATTTGAAGTAGGGAATTTCAAGTTTGAAGTTTGAAATTTAGACTTTGGAGATTGAAATTTGGAATTTGAAATTTTTAGTTTGGAATTTGGTATTTGGGATTTTAAATTTTGAATTTGAAATTCGGTATTAAAAGTTTGAAATGTGGAATTTGAAATTTGAAATTTTGAATTTGAAATTTTGAAGATTTTGGGATTTTAAAGTTTGAAATTTACAAACTGCAATTTGAAATTTGGAATTTACAGTTAGGAATTTGAAATTTAAAATTTCAAATATCAAATTTGGAAATTAAAATTTGCAAATTAAAATTTGAAGTTTAGAATTTCAAGTTTGAAGTTTGATATTTGGACTTTGGAATTTGAAATTTTAAATTTTAAATTTTTGGTATAGAATTTGCTATTTGGAATTTTAAATTTAAAATTTTGAATTTGAAATTCGGAAGTCAAAGTTTGAAATTTCGAATTTGAAATTTGAAATTTAAAATTTGAAATTAAACATTTTAAGTTTGGGATTTTTAATTTCGAATTTGAAGTTTGAAATTTACAATCTGAAATTTGAAATTTGGAATTTAAAGTTGGGAATTTGAATTTAAAATTTGGAATTTGAAATTTAGAGTTTGGAATTTGAAATTTGGAATTTTAAATTTGAAATTTGGAATTTGAAATTTGGAATTTGAAATTTAAAATTTGAAATTAAACATTATAAGTTTGGGATTTTAAATTTGGAATTTAAAATTTGAAATTTACAGTCTGAAATTTGAAATTTGGAATTTAAAGTTGGGAATTTGAAATTTAAAATTTGGAATTTGAAAATCAGAATTTTTAAATTAAAATTTGGAAATTAAAATTTAAAATTTGAAGTTTGGAATTTCAAGTTTGAAGTTTGAAATTTGGACTTTGGAGATTGAAATTTGGAATTTGAAATTTTTGGTTTGGAATTTGGTATTTGGGATTTTAAATTTTGAATTTGAAATTCGGCATTAAAAGTTTGAAACGTGGAATTTGAAATTTGAAATTTTGAATTTGAAATTTGGAATATAAAATTTGAAATTAAAAATTTTAAGTTTGGGAGTTTAAAGTTTGAAATTTACAAACTGCAATTTGAAATTTGGAATTTAAAGTTAGGAATTTGAAATTTAAAATTTCAAATATCAAATTTGGAAATTAAAATTTGCAAATTAAAATTTAAAATTTGAAGTTTAGAATTTCAAGTTTGAAGTTTGATATTTGGACTTTGGAATTTGAAATTTTATATTTTAAATTTTTGGTATAGAATTTGCTATTTGGAATTTTAAATTTAAAATTTTGAATTTGAAATTCGGAAGTCAAAGTTTGAAATTTCGAATTTGAAATTTGAAATTTAAAATTTGAAATTAAACATTTTAAGTTTGGGATTTTTAATTTCGAATTTGAAGTTTGAAATTTACAATCTGAAATTTGAAATTTGGAATTTAAAGTTGGGAATTTGAATTTAAAATTTGGAATTTAAAATTTAGAGTTTGGAATTTGAAATTTGGAATTTTAAATTTAGAATTTTAAATTTTAAATTTAAAATTTCCAATTTCACATTTGGAAATTGAAATTTGGAAATTAAAATTTAAAATTTGAAGTTTGGAATTTTAAGTTTGAAGTTTGAAATTTGGACTTTGGAATTTGAAATTTGGAATTTGGTATTTGGGATTTTAAATTTGAAATTTTGAATTTGAAATTCGGAATTCAAAGTTTGAAATTTGGAATTTGAAATTTGAAATTTGGAATTTGAAATTTGGAATTTGAAATTTGGAATTTGAAATTTAAAATTTGAAATTAAACATTATAAGTTTGCGATTTTAAATTTGGAATTTAAAATTTGAAATTTACAGTCTGAAATTTGAAATTTGGAATTTAAAGTTGGGAATTTGAAATTTAAAATTTGGAATTTGAAAATCAGAATTTTTAAATTAAAATTTGGAAATTAAAATTTAAAATTTGAAGTTTAGAATTTCAAGTTTGAAGTTTGATATTTGGACTTTGGAATTTGAAATTTTGAATTTTAAATTTTTGGTATGGAATTTGCTATTTGGAATTTAAAATTTAAAATTTTGAATTTGAAATTCGGAAGTCAAAGTTTGAAATTTCGAATTTGAAATTTGAAATTTAAAATTTGAAATTAAACATTTTAAGTTTGGGATTTTTTATTTCGAATTTGAGTTTGAAATTTACAATCTGAAATTTGAAATTTGGAATTTAAAGTTGGGAATTTGAATTTAAAATTTGGAATTTGAAATTTAGAGTTTGGAATTTGAAATTTGGAATTTTAAATTTAGAATTTTAAATTTTAAATTTAAAATTTCCAATTTCACATTTGGAAATTGAAATTTGGAAATTAAAATTTAAAATTTGAAGTTTGGAATTTTAAGTTTGAAGTTTGAAATTTGGACTTTGGAATTTGAAATTTGGAATTTGATATTTGGGATTTTAAATTTGAAATTTTGAATTTGAAATTCGGAATTCAAAATTTGAAATTTGGAATTTGAAATTTGAAATTTGAAATTAACCATTATAAGTTTTGAATTTTAAATTTGGAATTTAAAATTTGAAATTTTCAGTCTGAAATTTGAAATTTGAAATTTAAAGTTGGGAATTTGAAATTTAAAATTTGGAATTTGAAAATCAGAATTTTTAAATTGAAATTTGGAAATTAAAATTTAAAATTTGAAGTTTGGAATTTCAAGTTTGAAGTTTGAAATTTGGACTTGGGAGATTGAAATTTGGAATTTGAAATTTTTGGTTTGGTATTTGGGATTTTAAATTTTGAATTTGAAATTCGGTATTAAAAGTTTGAAACGTGGAATTTGAAATTTGAAATTTTGAATTTGAAATTTTGAATTTGAAATTTGGAATATAAAATTTGAAATTAAAAATTTTAAGTTTGGGAGTTTAAAGTTTGAAATTTACAAACTGCAATTTGAAATTTGGAATTTAAAGTTAGGAATTTGAAATTTAAAATTTCAAATATCAAATTTGGAAATTAAAATTTGCAAATTAAAATTTAAAATTTGAAGTTTAGAATTTCAAGTTTGAAGTTTGATATTTGGACTTTGGAATTTGAAATTTTGAATTTTAAATTTTTGGTATGGAATTTGCTATTTGGAATTTCAAATTTAAAATTTTGAATTTTAAATTCGGAAGTCAAAGTTTGAAATTTCGAATTTGAAATTTGAAATTTAAAATTTGAAATTAAACATTTTAAGTTTGGGATTTTTAATTTCGAATTTGTAGTTTGAAATTTAAAATCTGAAATTTGAAATTTGAAATTTAAAGTTGGGAATTTGAAATTTGGAATTTTAAATTTAGAATTTTAAATTTTAAATTTCCAATTTCACATTTGGAAATTGAAATTTGGAAATTAAAATTTAAAATTTGAAGTTTGGAATTTTATGTTTGAAGTTTGAAATTTGAACTTAGGAATTTGGTATTTGGGATTTTAAATTTTAAATTTTAAATTTTGAATTTGAAATTCGGAATTCATAGTTTGAAATTTGGAATTTGGAATTTGAAATTTTGAATTTGATATTTGGAATTTGAAATTTAAAATTTGAAATTTAAAGTTCTAAATTAAACATTTTAAGTTTGAAAAGTTAAATATGGAATTTGAAGTTTGAAATTTACAATCTGAAATTTGGAATTTAAAGTTGGGAATTTCAAATTTTAAATTTCAAATTTGGAAATTGATCAGTCTAACTGACTAATTTGTAAATTTCAATTTAAATTATAGTTTCGTTAGGAAAACATTCATTATTAAAAAATAAAATTTTTCTTTCATATTGTAGTAATAATTGTGCTCCTGAGACCGAAACGTCGGATTTTTATTAAGTAATTAATAAAAAATGAAATATTAAGCTAAAAAACCAAATAAAATTATTTTATTATACAGTCATACCCCGCTTAACGTTGTTAATTGGTTCCGAGAAATCGCGACGTTAGACGAAACAACGTTATAAAGGGCAAAGGAATTTTAATCATTTTATTTCATGATATTACAACAAAAAAATTAAAACGACGTTACAACGAAACACAGCGACGATAGAGCGAGGTTTGTTCGCATTTTACTAACGACGTTACAGCGAAACGACGTTATGAGGGGGGACGTTGTACGGGGTATGACTGTAACATAAAGCTTAAAAAAGTGAACTAAATTTTCTAAAAAGCAAAAATATTTCATGAATTTTTTCGAATTTGTTAATAATTCCACCGGCAATTTTAAATTATATTAATTGATTTATCAATGTTTGAAGACATCTGAGAATTTTTTTTGCTGATCGCACTCACAGATTGACCCCGAGTATTCTTCGTGATTGAAAAAATAGGTGTGTCCTGGAAGCACTCTAAGGCGATTTTCAGGAATTCGGCTGGGGTATGGCAATAGCTTTGTTAGGAGCACATACCGGTACTCGATGCTGTTCATCCGGCATGAGTCCGAGTTCGCGACAATATTCTGCGGAAAATTTTTCAGCAGGATTGCATGCGATTTAAATATATTTTATTCGGAAGGGGAAATTTGTTTTCAAAATAGACTACTTTGATTAGTTTCTTGCTCAAATTTTTCCCGCAGAATATTGTCGCGAAATCGCAGTGAACAAAATGCCAGATCAACAGTGCCGTGGCTGCTAAAACCTCCCCAAACCATCACAGAACCACCGCCGAAATTACTTTATGAAAAATAGCGCGGTTCTTTATGTAGATCTCTCCAAAATCCGTTTAGGCTATCTGGACCATCAAGGTTGAATTTTTTTTCGTCCGAAAAAATCACCTAATACATGAAAAAAGTTTTAAGTTATAGGATGTGAATAATGAATTTCAATTCATTTTAATTTTACATTGTTCCAGTCTTGGGTTATGCGATCGCGAGCAAAGGCGAGCCGCGCAACCTTATGTCGAGGGTCTAGACGTATTGTTAGGGCTGTTCTTGATTGCACGCCAAATCGTTGGAACAGATGCAGAAAGATCACATTTTCATTTGATCGAAGAAATTGAGATCGTTGAGTTGGACGCTGATCTACAAATTCTCACATCTCTCTCTTGCAGGATCCTTTTTCTTCCAGGATATGATCTGGATCCGTAATTTTCTCGATCCGCTATGTAATTTCGGACTATCCGGTCGGATCTTTTAATTTGTCTAGCAATTTCCCGCTTTGTTATTCCATGGCTCAAAAAGACGTTGATTTTACCTTTTCCCCTCTCGAAAAGAGCACTACCGCGTGGTATTATTAATTATACTTTTTGTAATTATTATTGTTATTATTATTAAAATCCAAGAAAAGATAACAAAAAATAAAATTTTACCTACCTGAGCGACTGCGGTTATAACAATGAAATATCTATTTTGCGCACTTTTATGATATTTTCAATTTTTACCAAAAAAAGTACCGTTATCAGTGCAAAAACTTTTTTGTATCATATATTTTGAGAGCATTTAAGATCGCAATCTTTAATGTCAATCATTTTCATTAGTGCTCTCTTATTTTTTCTGAACTACAGTTGCGAGCGGTGCGGTTATAACTTTGAAAAGCACTGTATATTATGAAATATTTTAATCACTTAATAATTCGTTACAAACTAGTTGTACCTAACTGTAATGTGTGTGTTTTCCAGTCCATGATTGCTTCGACTCCAAGATGTGGCTTATATTTCCTTCGGAAATTTAGTTAGTTAGATCTTCGTATAAATCGCAACATCCATAATTTTAAAACTGAGGTTATCTCTTTAGTACCTAAGACAGACAGCGGTTTAATAAATCCGATTTAGAAAAATAACCCGATTAGGCTAAACTGAGGTTGACTAGTACTGAACTCGAAAATTTCACTAAATCCGTTTTAATAAATCGCATTGCGTCAAGGGCATTAGGATAACATCCAATAAAGGCAGATCTATTTAAATAACGGATTAAATTGCATAAAAAAATAAACGATGATTTTTTTTTTTAAATACAGGGTTGATTTTTAATTTTTTAAGTAACTTTAAGGTTTTCTTCTTCTTATTCTGTAACTTCAGTAAAGAGTTTTATATTTGTGTCAGAGTCAAACGTATAACTAACTTCAATTTCTTTAGAACCGGCCTACATATATAACGGAATGAATCTTTATGTTTTAGGTAGTGCTTGGTTTAAAGGCAACTTTGAAGCGCTGATATTATCATTAGTTAGAAGGCTGAATTTATTATCTCTGGTTAATTATCCGTTTCATAAATACAAATAACATATGGATCGCGTTATTATTCGATATACCATATCAGGTTCAAATAAATCATGTCAGAATTTGATTTATCGATGATATATATCAGAATTCCGAATATAATCAGAAATTATCTCAGAAGTTGATCTATCCTGCCAGAATTATGTATACTTATCATCTCAGAACTCGCCATATACTATCAGAATTCGATTTATTATCTCAGGATTCGACGTATCATTTCCAAATTCCTCATATCTTCTTGATGTAAGAATTCGTTATACCTTCACAGAATTTGACATGTTATATCGAATTCTATACGAGTGTATCGTGTAATAATTCGAAATATCATGTCAGAATTTGATATATTATCTCAGAATTTGATATATAGGTACTGTCAGAATTCGACGTATCATCTCAGAATTTTGTATATCCTATCAGAATACTTTATACTTATAAAATCAAAGTTCCCAATCCTATTATCTCAGACAAGATGGGAAAATACGAGTATGTACATGTATTTAAAAAAAAACAATAAATCATCATTTTTTTGATTTAAATCAACTTTTTGTTTTTAATTAGTTTTGCCGATTATTTTTAATTTGTTGAATAAAAGAATTATAAATTTTGCAGTAAAATTTTAAAGGAGTTTGTACACTTGAAAAATTTGAAATCACGCAATAGTTCGTTTAAAAATGTTCAACTTATTAGTATTTTGATATCGCGTTAATTCAGTAGTTGGTACAACCATGTGTTTATTTATGTGGTGTCTAATGAAAAGCGTAGTATATTTTCCACTTCAAGATTCTTTTGACTCTAAGATGTGCCTTATAATTCTCCGGAAATTTAGTTAGATAGATCTTCGCATAAACGGTCGTCCTTAATTTCAAATCTGAGTTTATCTCTCTAAGAATAACATCCAATAAAGGCACACCACACCAACTTAAATAAAGAATTAAATTGCAAATAAAAATTAATCATGATTTAAGTCGATGATTTTTTTAAAAAATACAGTCGATTTAAATCAGATAAAAATCAATGATTTAAATTATTCTGGCAGGAAATTTTTAAAAATTTGATACCCTGAACCTTCAAAAACAACAACTATAACAAAAAATAATGTTCCCTACTATTTTGTTTTTAATTAGTTACAGGTTCACATTCACACCATAAAAATCATAAAATTAAAACATGACTTCCAAAAAAATTTATGATTTGCTCACTATTGGGAGATTTTTTCTTCAATTTGATTTTAAATTGATTTGTAGTTGTAATGACTGCCGCAGATTATCTAATTGTACACCCATTTTTTTAACATCCATTTAGATTCCGTTAATTTTAATTTATCCTTTATAAAACATCGCATTATCAATAGCGAAAATTGTATTTTAAATGAATTGATTCCGGTAGTTCAAACAATACTTTTCATATACATGTCTTAAGTTTTGTAAATATTTTCTAAATATTAAAACAGTTAATTGGTACGGTATGCTGATTCGGTTTAAAAAAAATGAGAACTTCGACGTGATATTGTAATCATGAGCTCTAATCGAAAAAAATAAAAAAAATTGAAAATAAGTTGCTTTTTAAAATTTGCAAGCGACCGCCACCCAAATATTTTCATCGTAACAAACCAATTTTCCATGAAATCTTGCATATTCAATGGATGAAAATGATTCCAGCATATAATTTACCATATAAAAAAAAAATCAAATCAAGACAATTACAATATTTAATATTTCTTCGATTTTAAATAAATGAAAAATTACTAATCACGTTTTATAAATTTAAAAAACAAAATGAAAAATATTAAAATTCATTTTAATAAATTTCAACTTTTTTTTTTTAAATTGATTTTCATCGTTTTGTATTTCTTAAACGCTGTGTATTTGTTCGCATATGTTATAGGTATATACATAGTTTTCTGTTTACAAGATAAAAGCTCGTTTACAATAAAATAAAATAATAATTTAAAAAAAAAATGTTTTATTCAAAATTAAAATAATAATACAGAATGAGTAGAAAATTTTTATAAAAACATAACATTAAAATTTATAATTTTATATTCAATTGAGTGGCGGTATTTCTGTTTTTTTTTTTGAAAGATATTTCCAGTGAAATAAATAAAAATATGGAAAAAACGGAAAACGCAAAGTATTTTATTTTGTTGTATATTTCTTATTAATTTTTGTTTTTTTTTACAGATGCAATAATATTATGGTTTAAAGGGCATAATAATTTCATGCATAGGTATACCTTTTTTCGTAATACCAAATAAAGATCTCAGATTTATTTTAAATGATACGATTAAGCCACATGAATAAGGTATACCGCACTTAATAGTCTCACAGTATATAAAAGTACAAACAATAAAATGGGGGCATTTATCAAAATAATAAGTAAAATTTTTATTTTTATTAATTAATTTGTTTAATGAGAATTTGTAGCGAACATTAAATTGTAAATTTGATGGGTAACTTTAGTTATCTGGTGGTTTACTGAGGCGCCACAATGTATCATGGATTATTACTTGAATAACCATACATTGATAAAATATATTTTGAGAATTTCCTCGGCAATTAGTGAACTTGGCAAGAATGAAGCAAACAAAGCACCATTAAAATTACTAATAGTGGTCGTGTTGTAGAAAGTAAAACGTTTAAAATTTGGAACTTTTACACACCCAGAGAAATTTTTAATTATTTCAACAAACGATCGTAATAAAATCAATAAAGATGGAATTGATTTTCAGCCTGTAAAACATTTGTCAAATCAATTAAATAAAAGTTATTACTAGAAAATTTATTAAATTTAAAAAACTTTGATTCAATTTGATCAATATTTGGTAAAACATATCCATAAAACTTTATTTAAAACTGCAAATTATTTGTTAATTTCGACAAAAATATTTAATAGTAGGTATTTACATGTTTATTTAATATATTTAAACAATTATATTTCAAATACAAAAGAGTCACCAAATTAAAAACAGATTTTTTTAAAATTTATTTACCTATATTTTATTTCAAAATTCAAATATAATTACTAATTACATATTTACACAATATTATTTAATATATGATATATTTTTAATATATTTTTAAATTATTATATTTACATGGTATTTACTTATGTTTACGCATTTGTTTACAAAAAAATTTACTTTAAATAAACGAATAAATATCAGGCTTTCCATTTGGGACTTGACAACTTTGAACTGTCACTGTGAACGCACACTTAAACCAATAACCAAACTGTCAGTGTCAAAACATTCAGTAAAGACAACATTTTTATCATGGTGAGGTACACGAACGAACAACGTTTACAAATAATTAAATTAACTACAAAAATTCCGAGTCGGTGACTGCAACTTCAACAGCGTTAAATATCGCAAAATCATTTTCAGTGATGAAGCGCATTTTTGGCTAAATGGCTTCGTTAACAAACATAATATGCGTTATTGGTCAGGTGAAAACCCTCATGTGCTTCAAACAACACAAAAAATAACTGTATGGTGTGGTTTTCATGCTGGTGTCATTGGACCGTTTTTTTTTCGTTGATGAAAATTACCGTCACGTTACAGTCAATGGAGATCGCCACAGAGACATGTTGCAACGTTATTTCTTTGGTCAAGAAAATTTGAAGTGAAAATTTGATTCCCTTAAATAAATTAAAGAGCTCTTAATTTCCGTAACGTTTGGTCAGAGACAACACATTTATCATAGATCTCTCTTTTGACTAAAAACATGAAAAAAAATAAACTTCTGAAATTTCATTGTGTTGGTGTATTTTATATGGCAATGATTTTTAAATGCGTTGCGTATATAATACGTATATGCAATACAACGATAAGATGGGAAATATCAGAAGTTTACTTTTTTTCATAGTTTTTAGAAAAATGAGAAATCTATGGTAAATATGTTGTCTCTGGTTTGGTGTTACACAATTATCATTATATATTTGCATTGTAAATTTCATCTGGCATTTAATACCTAAAGAAATTGGAATGTTGATTCTTGATGATGTAACATTTGCATATGCTTTAAATTGGCGACGTTTTGATTTAAAGCGAAAATATTACATGTTTTTCAAACATGCAGATGGTTTTATTACTGTAGCATAATGCAACAATAAGTGAAATTTGGGCTTTAAATTACCAAATAGCTCAATGTAAATCTTGTTTCGCCTTTGAATATTTCGGTGCATTAACTTAACGGAACCAATTCAGTTATATTTAAAAGAACTATGAAGAAATTCCATACTATGTCATCTGTTAGAATTACATATAGGTCCCCAATAATAATCGAAAAAGAAAATGAATGAAACAGTTTACTTCACTAGCTGACATACTAAGTTTGCTTTTTCTCAAATCTGAAAGTTTTAAAGGACCCCAAACGTTAACACCTTGAATTTTCCCATAATTAAAGCTTTGTTTTCTGAAATTGAATTTCGAATTTCGAAGCAGGTTCAGATGTTCACCACAATCAGTGTGAGCTTCTGTTTTAGATCTTTTGCAAAATCGACAATAAAAATGGGATGAAAATGGTGTTGTAAACCTTAGTAAAAAATGGTACGAATTCTTACCATCCTTTCTAGTTAGTTGAATTTGGCTTACCGTAGCCAATAGTTCAGTTTCATCGCTTTCACCGACATTCCCGCTAAAACTTTTAACTTGACTATATGTACAAGTAGTTGCTTGTAGCCAGCGATAAATTGTTTTGGAGTGGGATTGTTGTTGTTTCCACTTCTGGAGCGGATTGCAGAAAAAAATAATTCAAGATGATCCTGACTAAACTTATAAGTAAGTATGTAGTTCAAATATTTCGACTCTACATAATCTTTATAAATGTTTCTCACCACTATGAGTCCTAAGTAAAGGCCCAAAAAGCCAGTAGATTTATTTGATTTATATATAGATAAATCGGAATTCAATTTAATTAGTTCTAAATATTTAGTGATCGATGTGATTTCAGGCATCCACAAATTCACGTTATTTTGACTCAGAGGTGCTTTCGGGCCTTTACCAAACGGTTTACGCGAGTTCAACAAATCGAATTCTTTATTTACTGTCGTTAGAAATTTTACAGTTGGTTCGATCCCTTCAAATTCTGGTATACGTAAATCGGATTCACAAAATTTCATTGCGGTGGCCACTGATTGGCTTATGGTTTGTGCTGCAAGCGAAACTTTCATCTTTTTATTCTGAAATTGTATGTGGCTTTTTGAAAGTTTGTTTCCCAGTTTAAATTCTTCTTTTAATTGAAGCTTGTGTAACGCTTCGATATATTCCCATCGTACTACACCGTCCTCCGATTTAAGCTCCCTTTCAGCGTACAACCTGTTTCTTATGAGTTTTAGCATGTGGCACGGATCTAAAATCACGTAAATTTTTTGTAATTGATTTCCTGAAAAATAAAACCAATTTTAATCGTTTGTAAAATAAGCCTTCTGTTAATCAATATACAAATTTAAAGATTATTTCAAGTTAAATTATAAATTACCTTTGAAATGAAACCATGGTTTAGGTTCATTCACATTCAACACAGCACCCAGATTTTCAAGCATATTTTTGTTTGAAAATAGTCCGTCACACGTTAGGGATACTACTTTAGCTCCTGTTTCCATTAATTTTTCAATAGCTATAGATATTATTTCCGTTCTCACCGATGCTGAGATTCCATTGATAAGGAAATAAGCAATGGGAATTTTCCAATAATCCGTCATTCCAACTGCCATAATGACCAGTGTTTCTACTGCATCCTTTTCGCCATCATTAGAATGATCGATCCCCATATCAACTTGGCCAATTAAAAGGCCGCCTACCAACTCAGTTTTTCGCATGATGGACATTTCGTCCATCATCAAAGCTATACATAACTCCTTGTTGGGTAAACCCGGGTGTGCCATCAACCTTTGAGTACCAATGGCGTACTGTGTCTGGATGTGAAAGAGCACATCTAAAAACTTCACGCACATAATTGTAAGCATTCGGTGAGTAGAAATGCAACGTATGTGCGAAGTGTTTTATTTCTTTTGAATACGTGCTCCTGCTGATTTTGTCCATCGATTCGTTTGATGCATACCGCTTAAACAAGGCGACCGGAACTTCATTAGCCGAGTGTTTAATTAGCCTTTCACATTCTTCGTCCACTAGCCTCTCCTTCTTTAATGTTCTACTATGTTACTAATTGATATAATTTTTTCTATTTTTTTATTTAATTGTTTCTTTAAATTTTTAATTTGCATATTTTTTTCTTTCAAACGATTTTCTAAATTTAAATATTTGGTTAGAGGAACAATTTCGGAGGAAGAAGCTGAATACCGATTGGTATCACAAAATCCTAGTGATGTTGATGGCCTTTCAGTTTCTACACCAAAATGAACTTCATCCATAAATCCTTTATTTGGTTGAGTTTCATTGTATCCATTTTGAAGAGGATAATATTCGGAGTTTGATGCAGAAATACTATAATTTATTTATTTATTTATTTATTTTTATTTATTTTTATTTATTATAAATTTTGGGACATTTTATTTTGAGCAGTTAGCTCATTCACAATAAAGTGTCGATGTTTCAAGTGACAAAACAATAAATTTCCTGCAAATAAGGCAATATCACATCTTAGCGGCACAATTCTTCCAGTGGTACTGTTTCGTTCGTTTCGTTCCAACTAAACCAATTTCCAAATTTCCATCTGGTCGCTCTGATATGGCATCATCAGCATCCGCATCACTGGTAACTAATCTGCATAATTATCACCGCAATATAAACTCGATAGATATCAGGAACAAAAAATAATTAATTAATTTTGAAGAAAAAAAGGAATTCTGTCTGATTCAAAAGTCAAAGCCTACCTATCTAATCCTCGATGAGACTGAATAAATCGTCTATTTTGCCAAACTGATTTGTTTCTTCTTCTTGAAATAAGCGTTTGTTAGTTCACCAGTATTAAATAAATTAAGACATACTACAATTGATATAATTTATTTAAGTGATAATTTATTGATTTATCAAATTAATATAATTAATGGCCGACACTGATTTTATTATTATTATTTTTCACCATCATTGGTTTATGTAATTTAATCGCCGCGATGAACGCGCGTGCAGCTAATGCCAAATCCGAGACAAGACTGTAGGTCTACCATGTATTCCGATCTGAAAGTAATTTTTCCCGAATTCAGAAATTTTGTATAGAGAAAAAAAAGAAAATCAAATTTATTTCATAGTCAAAATGAACTTTCAAATCGGTTTTACTTTCAGATCGGAATACACCCTACTGATTTATTAATTAATTTGTTTTTTGTGTGTTGTCATGTAATGTGGAAGAGATCGTAGTTCATTGATATTTTGAATTGGGCGTTTGTTTTTGCGTATTGACTGTGTTCGCGTGCGAACTGATCGTGTGGTGGTAAGCGCACAAAAGAATTGTGGTGAATGAGCCGCCAAAGTACTCTCCCATGAGTAAATTTCCCCCCTCTGTAAGTGTATACGTGTGTGATGCTTTGTGCGTGTATGTTGCTTGCGTGTGTTTGCGTGCGTGTGTTGCTTGCGTGTTCGTTGCGTGCGTGTGTGTGTTGCGTGATGCTTGCGTGTGTGCGTGTTTGCTTGTGTGTATGGTTGTTTGCTTGCGTATGTGCGTGTTTGCTTGCGTATGCGTGTGTGCGGAACGTCAGCAAAAACCGCGACTTTGCCAATGTTTGATTGACGTTTCCTTGTCAAAGTTTTCGCCTGTTCCTGTCTGGCCTCAAAACATGCGCCGGACCAGAAGGGTTGTTCTGAAATCCGACGTAACCTGGGGGGCTATTATGAAATTTTTCGATTTCGAATTTTTACGATATCGAAAAAATTCGATCCGCCGCGGATTTACCCTATTATGAAACTTGGTTTATCGAATTTGTAATATTATGCATATAAATTAATAATAATAACTCTACATACATTTAAATATTATTTAATTATTTAAAATTAAATTCTAAAAATCTATTTACCACAAAAAACACAAAATACCATCAATCTTAGAAAATTCGCCAACTAAATAGCAGTCGGATTTTGCCACGTGCGTTCGAAAAAATTCGCCGCGAATTTCTTTTTTCATTTCATAATAGGGCGGATTTTTTCGATATCGTAAAAATCCGAAATCGAAAAATTTCATAATAGGCCCCCTGTTTTGAGGCCAGTGTCGGTTCTATATCGTGTCAGTCTGGGGGTGTTGGGGAATGACTGAGTCGTTATGCCATACGACGTTGTGCGAGCCATGTTGATTAAAACACAAAATAAATAATTTATTGCAAAAAAAATAAATAAACCTGTAATAAAAATTTAACCGGAATGATTAAAAACTGGTGGTGAAAATTTACAAAAAAAAATGATGTGTTTCAGCTATTGTTGTAGTTGATGATGATGAATGATGGTGGTGATGATGTTGTTGCTGGTTGCGATGGTGTCCCTTTCGATGGCGATGATGTTATTCATGCTGCCGATGTGATAATAAAAGCTGATTTTTGTGTGCTTGTGGTGATGATGGATGTAATTAATTTGGCGTTGTTGTCATGGTTACTGGCAGCTGGTGTGATGATAGCGGTAACGACGAAGGTGGTGGTCAAAATGATGATGACGGCGATTTTATTATGCCGGCTGGTGTAAAGAAGGTGGTGATGATCATGCTGCACCTCAAGCGTGGCGATGTGCCAATTGTGTGATGTTGACGATGGTGTCCGACTCCATTTTGTATGTGTGATGTGCGTGAACGTGGTATGACTCCATTTAAATATGTGATGTATGTGTTGTTTTGATGTGGAGCATATTTAGCTTTTCCACTGGCCGGTGCCGAATTACGCGGCCGACACACAAAAAAATAAAACTGCATATTTATAATTGTTGTAGTTTGTTGATGAAATTATGCTCGCACTCGGGGAAAAAACTAAATAAACACAGATGAGGCACGTATTTATCGTTGAACCCGTAAAAACGGACGTTGGTGGTCACCAATTGTTAGTTCACTAGTATTAAATAAATTAAGACATACTACAATTGATATAATTTATTTAAGTGATAATTTATTGATTTATCAAATTAATATAATTAATGGCCGACACTGATTTTATTATTATTATTTTTCACCATCATTGGTTTATGTAATTTAATCGCCGCGATGAACGCGCGTGCAGCTAATGCCAAATCCGAGACAAGACTGATAGTGATTTATTAATTAATTTGTTTTTTGTGTGTTGTCATGTAATGTGGAAGAGATCGTAGTTCATTGATATTTTGAATTGGGTGTTTGTTTTTGCGTATTGACTGTGTTTGCGTGCGAACTGATCGTATGGTGGTAAGCGCACAAAAGAATTGTGGTGAATGAGCCGCCACATGTTCCTAAAATTATTGTGAAGAAAGCGTGACCATCGACTGACCGATTTGATTAAAACATAATTTACCTCGCTGAGCTGTCTATTGTGGTATTATGGATTTCGGTGAAAGACTCAGGATTGGAAAATGGGATAGGATGTTTTTGCACCGCAGCTTGGGGCTCACCAGATGTAGAAGGATCCTCCACCATATAGCGGACAAGTTTTTACAAGTTTCCTGTTCAAACTAAGAAGAGTTTTATTATTTATTCATTCGTTTTTTTTTCACTTATTTCATAGAGATTTTAATTTTACATTTTTAGCCATTTTATTGGGAACTGCATCCTTTGAAGTCAAAATAAACCTATTTCCAGCCCAAATCAAAAAATTTGATGGAAAATGGAGAGAACAAACACGTAAGTTATCGTATTTCGCAAGTACGTAATGTTCACGCAGTTAGTTTTTGATGTAAACCTACCTTTTATATTAAAACGTAACTAAACTTATGTAATTTCCGTTATAGTTTGAAACAAAAGATGTGTTTTAAATATGTTAACATGATTACCAATGTTTTGCAAATAAAACGTATGTTTTTTAAAAATTTTAATATGTATATAACATAGTTATATTCGAGACAACTTAATTCAATACGCAAGGTATATTGCCAACACCGCTGAGCTCTGAAGTAAAAATAAGAAATATAGCTCCAACATTTTTTACTAAATAAACATTTAGATTTTTGTATTAGAAGAATTAAGTAAGAATTATTTTTAATTTTAGTTGAGACTCATGTCAAAACAAAATGTAAAGATAATATAATTTTTTTTTTGTTTATCATTTTTATTAAAATCTATAACTAGGTACATATGTATATGTTTCTTTTTTGAAATTTAATTATCAGAAATACATATAATAGAAAGCGAATGCAAGAATATGCTGCCTCCGCCCAACTGTTGGAGGATCTTCCAACTTTCTTGGCGTTCCAGATAACCATTACCATGGGGTTTAAATTTAATAATTAATAATCTAAATTTTAAAATGTAAAAAAAATTAAGTTAAAAGATTTTATTAAAATAAATATATTGTATTTAGTTTTAAATAACTTTCTTTTAATTACATACGCTCCAGTAAGGGGCAGGACGAGGGTTTATTTCACAAAATAATAATTCAAAGTACATATATATTTTATCGTTGATTTACTTTCTTTTAGACAATTTTTCTCAATGATTTTTCCTTCATCAGATGTGAACTCCCCGCCGCCCCGGTGGCACAGTTGTTAGCATGCTTGCTTCAAGCTCCGGAGGTCCCGGGTTCGATTCCCGGCGGGTGATGAAAAAATCACGGCTGGTTAATGTAAGGATCAATGAACTAATCACTCATTATCCGTTGTAAAAATGATTACGAAACTTCACTATGAAGCGGCCAAGTCCCTCTATGGGATGTAGCGCCAGCGAAAAAAAAAAAAAGATGTGAACTGTGGAATCAAATCATTTTGTTCATTAGGTAGCCAATTACCCATCGTTAGTAATTATTACTGCCTGAAACAAGGTTTTAATTTATGAATATGAATCAATTTTCAAAAAAAAAAAAAAAAAAAAATTGAGACCCTTTTTTTTTTTTCTTCTTTTATTGTGTACAGAATTTATTTTATTACATATGGTAGATTTAATGTTATTTTTTATTTTATTTCCAGTACATTATTTGACACTATACATAAAAATATTTAAAAATTAATAATTCAAAAAAATAAATAGTTCAATCAATAATTATTAAAGAAACATTTATGGAATATGGAAAAATTTTTTGAAAAAAAAAACCATCTAGATTTGAATGTAATCGTTTACCTTAAATACTACCCTAAACCTACTTATACTATAATAAATAAAATAATAGTCTAATCTCGCTATAAATAGAATGAATGTTTCCTTTAGTTTTACAAAATAAGAAATTAGTAACAACATTGACATAATTATTCATAGTTTGATATTGCTTGAATTAATGGATTGTCTGAAAAGCTGCACGATAATTTAAATTTATTGTATCTCGCATCAATGAAAGTATTTATTAAGTCTACATTAGTTACATCGTGTAGCAACCTGGTACATAGACCATCTCGGCATATTAATCATGATTTTTAATAATTTATTTTGGAACCTTTACAGTTTATCTCGATGTGTTTTAGCACAGTCTCTCCAAATGGGTGAAGCGTATGTTATAATAGATCTAAAAACAACCTTATAAAGTAAAATTTTATTTGCTTTACTTAATTTACTTTTCCGGCAGATCAAGGGATACAGAATAACAATAAATTTTTCCGCTTTTTTAATGACGTAATTAATATGATTTTTGAATAGTAGTTTGGTATCGAGCATCATGCCGAGGTATTTTACTTCATTAGACCAAAGAATCTGGCAGTTCCCTAAGTTTAGTGGTCCCTGTGGAATGTTCGTAGGGCTCCTCTTTCGTGTAAAATATATGCATTGATTCTTATTTTCATTAACTGTAATAATCCATTTTAAAAAATATTTGGTAATAACATCATAGCTGCTTTTCAACCTGTTTTCAATGACCGCTGGATCTTTGCTTGTCGTAATTAGCGCTGTATCATCAGCAAACTGAGCCAGGACAACATTTGGTGCTGAAGGAATATCTGCAGTATAAATGTTGTACAATGTGGGACTAAGAGTACTACCTTGTGGAAGTCCTTTAGTTAATTCATAATTAGAACTTACACTGTGACCAATTTTTACTTTAAATTGCCGATTTGATAAATAAGAATGAATGAGTTTTACAATAGTGCTAGGAAAATGAGAAGATAACATTTTAAAAATAAGTGCGTCATGCCATACTGAGTCAAACGCCTTTTCAACGTCCAATAAAATCATTCCAACAGAATGTTTTTGATAGAGCTGGGATTTGATAATGTGTACAATCTTAGCAAGTTGATGGTTAGATGAATGTCCATACCTAAATCGAAATTGTTCATTTGGGAGAATATTATGCGTTTCAATATGATTTTGGACCCTAGTTAGAATTATTTTCTCAAACAGTTTGGCCATGGTATTTAGTAAACTAATCGGCAGATAGCTTGCAGGATTGTAAGGATCCTTGTTAGGCTTGAGAATAGCTACTACAACAGCAATTTTCCAAGCGTTTGGGAAGTAGTTGAGTTTAAAGCAACTGTTGAAAATTATAGATAAAAATATTAATGCTTTTTTGCTTTTTTTGGCAATTTTTTTAAAATTATGTTGTTTATATTGTCCGGACCTGGGGACTTCCGATTTTTTAAACGTCTGATTAAAGCAGAGATTTCTTTGGGATTAGTAAAATTGGCAAATGGGATGTTATCATTGAAATTAGTTAGAGACTTCATACATTCAGCAACTGGACGATCCGCCTCAGAATTAAATGAGTTAATGGGATCTACTGATAATTTGTTAAATTCTTGAGCAAGGATATTTGCTTTTTCTTGAGATGTTATCAACATTTTACCATTGTTTTTTAGCGGTGAAATAATTTGTTTTTTATTACTTAATAGTTCTTTTACTTTCCACAGGTTATTCCTACTGTTATCTTTAGAAATGTTAGTTAGATATTCCTGCCATTTCATATTACGAAATAAAATAATTTCATAATAACTCTTCTAATTAGTAGGTTCCATAACGCCTTTAGAATGGGTTCCCGATTTCTTTGCCAGATACGTCTAATCCTGTTCTTGATTTTTATTAATTCTTTTATACTACTGGTTAGCTCATACTGGAAATACGACGGCGATTTTTTAGGTACCGCAAAACTTTCTGCTTCTATTCCTTACCACCTATGGAATTTACGCGATCCAATCTATAACAGTAGTAGTTTGGATGGTTGAAAACATCTTTTTGTGTCAGCCAGGTTTCATTAATACAAGCTATATCAATTGAATTGCCATTTACATAATTGAAAAATTCTAATTTTTTATTACGAATGCTCTGCGCATTCCAATAAAGAATTGACAGATTATTAAAATTACTATTCATTAACACTAAAGATATATTTACATTAAATTTCAGTAATTGCTGAAATTTGATCTAATTTAGATTTACATCGCGATAACGATCTAATGATTTCATTTGTAATTTGAATAATTTCCGGTGCACTAAAAAGATCCTCTGATGGAGCAGGATTTTGTAGAACATAATTATATTTTCTTCTGGGTTGTTGTTGCGGTAATACATTTGAAACATTTGGTGTAAATTTACTAAAAAAATTGTTATTATTATTACAATTATTAGGTGTACTTAACTGCGGAAAGTTGGCTGCGTTTCGTGAGGGTATTCTTGAATCGTAAATGGGCTTATTGTATCCTGTTGTCATCAGTTTCGAACGACTCCTATTTTCCAGAAATATTTTACGCTTGGGGCACAAACGATAATTGGCTGTATGGTTTTCGAGACAATTTGCACATTTGTTGGCATCTACTACATTGTGAGAGGTTAACTTTTTTGGTAAAGTAAGCCCATTTTACTACTAAGTGACTTAAGTATTTTACTTTCCTTAATGTATTTAAGGTCATCTCTCCTTTCTTAAAATGAAGAATATAGATTTGTTGATCATCGTACCGTTTTTTATTTAAATGCATATTGATTATTTTGTCTGGCGTAATATTGTGTTCGGCCAATATTTGTTTTAGTTCCACATCGGTCATACTATGTAACCCAGTCAACACAAATTTCACACTTTTATTTTCCTCTAGCTCGTAAGAGAAAAATTCTATTTTTTTTTGTTGCAATAGATCATATGCTTTCTTGTATTCCATTATTTTGGTAATATGAAGTAAAATTCCGTTTTCGTTTACCTTCATCATAGACAATCATAATAGATCTCTCATTTGACTAAAAACAGAAAATAAAAACAAAAATTTTCCATTCAAATATTATCGGTGTATTGCATATACGTATTATATTTGCAACGCATTCTAAAATTATTGCCTTATAAAATACACAACACAACGATACATTGGAATTATCAGAAGTTTTTGTTTTTTTCCTTTAGTTACTATGAAATGAGAAATCTAGTATGAATGTCTATGCCTTCATGTTATAATTTTGAACTTCAATTTCATTCATTAATTGTTTAATTACCTCACATTTTTGTTTTTTTATTATTATTGGAGGAATTTTTGATTTTTTATTGACAACCGTTTGATTTTTGTCATGGTGATAGTGTTGTTCATCCGTTATGTCATCGACAGGTATAGGATCGAAACGGTTATGCGTAAAAATGTCACTGGACGACATTGTAGATGTATTTAATCTTAACCCGGTGTCGTATTTTTTGGAACTTCCAAGTATTAAGGAATCACTTTTTCTTTTATAGTTCTTAATTGGTTTCATACCACTCCATGTTGGAGTGGTATATGAATTAGACAAGATATCACTAGTCTTATTTATTTTTACACTGAACTTTTATGTTTTTATTTATTATATTTTCTTTTTTTTGACACAGTGACAACACAACTGTATATTAATATAAAAAAAATAAAAATAAAAATAAATATAAATTTAATTTTATTCTTTAATGCGATCCGATCTGTACTCTATGAAAGCAAAAATCGAACTGAAATTGAGACCCAAAACAACTTATTTGAATCTGAGACGTAATGGAGAAATTTTAATTTGATGTTCAGAAGTTTATTAAAATTGATTAAAATCATCTGGTGCCGCCTCCGTTTCTAAAAAAAAAAAAAAAAAACGTCGGCCAGTGTAATTAACGGTTGTCCAAATTCGGTTATTAAAATCACTCAAACTTTGAAAAATAAAATTATAGGTACAGTTCGTTATTATTGAAAATTAAAAGTTTTTATTACAAATGTAAACCTCTTGAAAAATTTAAATTATATTGTAGTATTGAAGGTATGTACTATTCGGCATAATCTGATAGGTGAAATAAATACACAGATAGAGTTGGTTATCTTTATAGTGCCACATTTGGTACACAGAAAAAAATAATTATTTAAATATAAAATTTGACAAATTTTGATACAAAATTTATGAAAGGCGTTCATACTAAATCAAATTTCCTTATACGAAAATTATTTAACTTTAAACAAATCAGCGCTTGTACTGAAGCAAAGCAATGTTGAATTTTGTATTAAAATTGTGAGTTTTAAGAATGTTTGTAGCCGAATGGTTATATTCATACAAATTTCGTTTAATTAAAAATTCGCTGATTTGCGTCAATCAATTTATTCTTTATTCAAAGTAGTTTTTTCGATTTGAGCGCAAACAATCAACTGGTTTAATATAAACCATAAGTTGTTATTTCAACTCCAAATTTTAATACGAATAAAAGTTTGATTCGAGAATAGTATGCTTTTCTTGGGACAAACATTGATATTTCAATAACGATCAGAGAATGAGCTAATAGATTGTTTGAGACAAGGGTCCCTAGTTCGATTCCCGACGGTGACAAGATTTAATGTGATGATTGGTTGTTCTGTTTGTAGATGTGTGTGTGTGTGTGTGCTACGAAGTGTACATTGATAAGCCTGCTAAAAAATATTCCTTCCTTCGTTATTTTCCAATCAAAATAAGAAAAGTGGTGCTTTGTGTCTGAAGCTGTCCAATCATATTAAGGAAAAACGAATCCTAAGCACAACTTTGATCCTCTCGTTAAAAAAAACCGAGAGTTCTGATGATGATTTTTTTTTTGTTTCTACTGAAATAATATGAAATGATTGTCAAATCAACGACATTACATAACAACAGAGCTGCAGATTCGTATTAATGCAACGCTATGGTTTATTATAAACGCATAGTGGCTATAACAAAGCATAAATTATTGAATTTGAGTAATTTTGATTTCCTGTCGAGCAGCTATATATTGTCAGCTCATGCATTGGAGGTTTTGGCCTAAAATAAATTAATATTAAACCAAGATTAAAAGTTTTGTATCAAAAATCAGTCTAAGGTTTAGTATTAAAACAAAGAAATATTAAATCAAGACTTCAACATTAATGACGGTTATTCGAAATCGCATTTGATTCAAATAGAATCAATTTTGTTTGTTATAAATCATTTATTTTTTCTGTATATTTGTATTAAAATTGGCTTTGTTTGAGTTTGCCTGGATAAATTTCTGATCCGATATGAACTTTACACGTAGATTCAATTTTAGTAATCAATCTATTTATATTTAGGCCTTCTACAGCCTTAGCATAACACCCATTTGCTTGAATTTAAGTGGACAGTGATACAGTAATGAATACACCTTTAAATCGTCTACAAATGACTCCTGATGTTATTGTTATTACTTTTCTATTATTGCATCTGGCATGTTTTGAATTTGCAACGTTAATTTTTGCCGTCTCTAGGCGACAGCTACTTTGCTTTACCGCCTCCTACACATAAATTTGAATTTGGTATTCGAAAATTCGAATTTAAAGACAAGGACGAAGGTTTTTTCTTTCTCTATCACACACTTAATACTTTTTTAGTTGCTCCATAAAATTTGTTCTATCACCTATCCATGTATTTATATCGCTGCGTTCGATCGAGAATCAGAAGGTTTTTGTACAAAATAAAGCAATAATTTTGGAATTCTATTGGGAAAACTAAATACGGGTTCTCTTTTCGTTTTTCAATGGAATTAGTGCTTTATCGATTTATATTTCGAACTACTAATAAGCTCATGCAAATAATTATTGAAAAAAAAAAATTAACAATTTTTTTTTTTAATTTTAATGTGCACAAACAAATGGGAAAATAACACATAACCCGTCAGAGATTCATGTGGAAGTGTAAGAGGTTTTGTAAAAGCCTAAAACATTTAAGTTAGAAACATGATATATTTAGCCACCCTCATTTCACTTAGTTGCCAAAATCCGTTTTGTTCAAATTCAAATATAATCAGTTCCATTTGTGTACGTCCATTCGTATATGTACTATAGAATTATCGAACAATCTAAAAACTGACTTTATAATTTATGTATGAGCAAACCAAACAAACATAAATTTCATCTTTAGCTTCTAACAATTGGTTATTTCAAGTTTTATATTGTCTTATTATATAAAATACTTTATATCAACTTATATCCTTCACTTATACCGGCGACCGAAATAAAATCGAATCATTGAATCTCTTATAAATAAATAAAACCGTTCCAAAACTACTACCCAAAATATAAATGAAATTTGTTATTTAAAATTAATAAATTTTTTATGTTTTATTCCATAATATTCTAACAACGTCTTTTCAATAAAATGAAAATTAGAAAAATAAAACACTCTTGAAACTGATATTTTATTACATTTTCCGAATTACCTTTTATACAAACACTTATTTTTTTTTTTTTTTGTTATACGAACAATATAAAATGAAACTATACATACAACAATGGGTTGGTCATCTTTCAATATTGTTCCCATTAGATAAACATAAGATGTGGTTTCTGGTTTGTAGAAACAATTACATTAAATTTTCTTACGATTTCGGTTCTTGTTCAGGTATAAGGATAATATGTGAACAGAATAAATTTCGTAAATTTTGTTTGTCTTCTATAACTGTACATTGACTTTATGTATACACAATATACTGTTATCTTAAATGGTAAAATACCAATTTTTGCTTTTTGTCTTTAGTAAATTATCTTAGATATTACTGTTACCTGATTCTTATACGATATAGTTGATTATCAGAATAAATTTATTATCATTTGTTGAATGTGACTGTAGATTTTACAAGTGTACGTGGATTATTGGCGAACACTATCTCATTTACGTGTTGTACACGATAATGTTTCCTTAAAATTTCCTGCGGTGATGGCAAGTTCCTTGAGATAAAATATTCTTGAAATGCTTCAGGATTTTTAAAGAAATTGTTAAAAAATGCGTTTTTGCAACCGGCTGTTAAAAAGTGTTTGTACAAGTGTTGAATTTTCTCAGCTAATTTCGATTCATAGTAGGTCTAATTGTTTCTAGGGGCGCGAGTAGACAATAGAGAAGAGACGTAACAACTTTAACAACGATGTCAAGCAACATTTGCTACGGTTATTACAAATTTGGGTGATCGCTTGGGAACATGATGATCCCAACAGCCGATGGGAAAATAGTGGAGGCACAAAAAAAAAACCTAATTAAAATTAATTAAATTAAGGCTTTTCAGATCTTACGGTTACAACAGGGGGCGCTGTATTAGAAAATATTGTGCTGTCTTGTTATTAAGAAGTGTCTACCAAACAAAACAAACAAAAAAATAATACTAACAAATTTACTAACTATATTAACATATACCTTTCTTTTCCTTCGATCTTGTTATTCGTAGAAATATCCGGGAAACTTTCCTTAGGCTTGGTCGTACATACTTAAGTGCTTTTCATACCGGCTGCGTTAATTTTGGATTTTAAAAAATGTACGTTTTATTTTTAATAATTATCACTTAAAAATAATTTATTTTATAACAGTTTTAAAATATTTCTATAGAAAGTGACACTAGTATCAAATAAAACTAAATTACAAAACTTTAATGTTACAAAACGATTTTAAAGTCCAAAGTCAACGCAGCCGGTCCGGTATGAAAAGCACTTAAATCAATCAATCAATCAATATTAGGCCTACTTGTTTCTATTCATATGAAACCAATTGCCTTCTTCTCAGTGATCTAAGTAAACTTTAATTTCAAAGTTTTTATAAATAATTGCGGCGCATTAAGGAAGACAACTTCCTTAAAAAATTGATTAGTAAATTCATTACATGGAAATAAATAATTAATGTAAAGATAATGTAAATACATTGCAATATTTTTTAAATTATTATTTCACTTTTTTTGAACACAATTTAATTAATTAAACAAAAAATTAGGTTTTAATGTAATTTGTTGTTAGCTTATGAAATTTTTTTAACCCTTAACTGTATGACCTCTAAATTTTCTGAATAAAAATTATTTTTCGATGTATTTTTAATTACTGTTTACTAAAATGAAAATTAATAGTTGGGGAAAATTTTTATTTTCCACGGAAAGCTGGGTTTTTCATGTACATCATAAATGATACATATATCATGCATTCAACGTATTTTTACACACAAATGTATAGAGTTACAAGTTTTCGGTCCTTCCATTGTACTGCTGTGATGTCATTTTTATCGATATTAGGCACAATCTCGAAAGACGATCCTCGTTGCTGCTTTTTCCAGTAACCGTCGGCAGGCAGTTAGGAATTTGGTAACCGGTTTTACCGGGCAGTTCCTAAACTATGGATTCCCCTTTTTGACAATTCGTTAATGAATGTAATCGAAGTATAATAATTATCAAAAAATGGTTTATAATTCATGTTTGATGGTACTGGTCTTTAGAGATGTATAACTACATTGGAAGCTGCTCCTAAATTTAGTTCAGTACGTGGCCGTTTATGGTGATCATTTTCTTGACCAGTATATATTTCCAGTATATAAGTTCCACAAAGCACAAATAATTTAAATCCCCATTTGTACAGTTTAGTCGGCATATATTGTTTCATAAATGATCGGATCTTGGAGGAACACATTTTATTATACCCTTGTATCGGATTTTATGTAAATTTAAACACTTAAAAGGTTACCACTGGTGGGGCCTTTTCTTAATTAATTAATGAGAACAAAATTAGTTGGTGTCAATTTAAATTCTGTTTTATTTTATTAAATGCTACGCTTTATATACAATTTTTAATTTCCAAAGTCAGCACAAAATATGTAAAGTAAAAAATCAAAAATATGTATTTGTAGTATACATATTATTATAAATTTAAGTTAAGCGTCAGCACAATAGATGCACCAAAACTTCATATTTGGTGAACATTAAAATGTTGGAATGTTGATGAGTCAACATATTCCGGGCTGTAGAGTTTTGAGTAGCCTCCTGTTTACACTTCACTATTTTCATCCGGTCGAGGAAGGGCTGCCGGTATTAGAACCTGACCTTTCGCTTTAATTTTAAAATACAAAATGACGAAAAGTACTATTCAGATTCCTATAGTTGAGTAGGATACCGTGTAATGATGAACATCATGATGATTCATTTCTGTTGGCAGTTGTTCCTTTTCCTTTATCACTTCTAGCTCCCTTTCCAAATCGGTAGTCTCAATTGCTAGCATCAGGTTAAGATTATCGGTTTTTTTGAGTTTTATTTGCGAACTGAATTCCTTTAGATGGATCGCTCCATATTAGATGATTTTTCAAATGTCTTGCTAATATGATTACGTACTGTACCGATAGCGATGATAAAGAGATGGTCGTCCCTTAGCGTACAACCAGCATCTATCGTCACTAATCCGGACCCCTGAAAGCTGTATGAGTCGATGTTGGATCCACATATGATGTCAACTGTCGTTTTATTTGTAATTACGTATATCCATTGATTTGGAGCATGCAGTTTTATCCAATGGTTAGTTGAATTTATTTTTTTAACATTGCATAATGTGTCAAGCATTGGTTTTCGCTGTAAGATTGCTACTTCACATTGGGTTCTGTTAGTTAATGCATTGAAAATTGATGATATTTCGCATAAAAATTTCATAGGTTGGAATTTTTGACAACGTTCCACTTCTTCTGTTGTTAGAGTGGCAAAATGTTCTCGATGATTGTCCATTGCTAGATATTTTGTTGATGTAACGATGTGTGATTGAGTGCTGTTATGATTAATATCCGGAACAGGGAAGACAGCTAGCAGGTTATAATCCGTTGTAAAGGATAACGGAATGATAATCTCAATTATCACATTTCGTTGTGTTACCCTACTACGTACATTCATGCTTTGATATATATGCATGAGATCATGAATGTTATGGCCAGGAATGGTTATTGATGCTGGTGTATGTTGGCGAATAAATTGCAGTTGGTCTTCTAATTTTGACGGCGCGAGAATCGATGGATGCAAAATGCTATGATGTGCATAGTAAATAATATCAAGTAGACCTTGTTGCGTATCCTCTAAGTTTTTTAGTATTAAGGTCAACTCTAGTGCGCTCATTAATATCAGGTGAACCCTTTCTTCGTATGATCGACATTCGTTTAGTTGTATCATCTCTAATCTTAACCTCTGTTGATCCTTTATTAAATTGTTCAATGATGTTGTTGTGAGATTAGAATTATATTTCATCAGCTTGATTGTGTTATCGATTATAGATGTCTGGTTTCTCATTAATGCCATTAGATGCTTTTCGTTGTTGTTGTTGATATTCTCGAATTGAGTTTCATACTGGTTGGCTTCGCGCTGGGTAAGAATTCCAAATATGTCTCCTAAGATAATGCCTGTTGTGTCTCCTAAACCGCGCTTCACTCGTCGACGTTCCTTATTGCTTGTTAATAAGAGAACGTTGTCTGCAATAAAGTTGTTGAGCTGGCATTGAAGTTGCTGCGGGATTACGTCGCAGTTAAAACCAGATAATCCTTTACAAGCT
Source organism: Tipula helvola (assembly GCA_963556165.1). Lineage (NCBI taxonomy): Eukaryota > Metazoa > Arthropoda > Insecta > Diptera > Tipulidae > Tipula > Tipula helvola. The sequence continues at coordinate 312,324,553 of OY744482.1, forward strand.
GCTCCCAGTTCGCCTTGGGCTTGTTTAAAAAGCTTCGATCTATTCCCAATAGTTCGTCATGTTGTAATAGATCACTAATGTCCACTTCATGGCTACCAATTCAAGTTTGCCTAAATTCTCGAAATATATTCCTGTTGAGTCGTTAAATGGGGTAACCTTGATTTGAGCTTGCGCCTGTCCTAGTATGCAGCAAATTGATAGTAATGCCAGTGCAAGATGATTTACTTTACTTAAATTCTTTGCTTGTCTGTGAGGCTGCACTCTTTGGTTCTGGTTGTCTTTTCCGGGCAGTGGTAGTCTGTTTCCTGTACACTGCGGACTGCTCATCTGTGTGGTTGTTCTTCCTGGTACTGTTTTATCTATGCCTTGTGGGGTTGGTAATTGTTGAGTTGTGCTTGTATCTTTAGTAACTACCGCATGCACTGGATCATTCTTCTTGTTTTGCATGTTGATGTAGTCCTTTGGCTCGTTAGTTGTTGGTAGGCGGCATATTTTAGTAATATTCCTTTTAAACGTATATTGTTCCTGTATTTGAGCGTGACTACTCTAACAAGTCCATCTTGTCCTGGATGAAGTTCAATTACTCTTGCTAGTGGCCAGTGCGTAGGAGGTAGTTGTTCGTCTTTGAGTATTACTAGTTCTCCCAATTGGATGTTAGGTTGTTTCTGCAACCATTTTGGCCTTCGTTGTAGTCATGAGAGATATTCCATATGCCATTTTTTCCAAAATCCTTGACTAAGCTTGGTGAGCAAATTCCATCTTGTAACGGTTTGGATACCCTCCATATCAGGTTGTGGCATTGCTATGATGGCCCTGCCTATCAGGAAATGTGCCGGACTTAAAAACCCGTCATCATCTGAGTCGTTTGAGAGTGGAGCTAGTGGCCTAGAGTTCAAGCATGCCTCTATTTGAGCTAGAAGTGTTGAGAGCTCCTCGAAAGTTAGTGTATGAGTTCCAATTACTTTGCGGAGGTGTTGTTTTGTTGACTTGACTCCGGCTTCCCATACTCCTCCAAAGTGAGGACTTCCCGGGGGTATAAAGTGCCACTCAGTTCCCATCTGAGCTATTTTACCTTTAATTTCTGCTTCCTGTTGCTTTGCCTGTTGTTTTCTGCTCCAACAAAATTTGTACCACAATCTTATGAAAAATGAAATGTATCCCTTTGTTGTTTTGTTACAGCGGCCTTTCCACAATTTTATATTAATCGGACCAGCGTAGTCTACTCCGCTGTTAGTGAACGGTGGTGCTGGTGTTACTCGTTCTTTCGGTAACATGCCCATTAGTTGGTGCGACGCCAATTTCCTCGCTCTCGTACAGACTATACATTCATGTATAGTGTGACGAATCGTATTTTTGGCGTTCATTACCCAATATTGCGTTCTCAGGTGTGCTAAGGTTGCTTGATTGCCACCATGTAGTGTTTTTATATGAGCTTCTCTGATAAGCAAACTTGATAGCTTGTGACCTCTGGGTATTATTATCGGATGCTTTTCTTCAAATGGAAGACTAGAATTTGTTATTCTACCTCCGACTCTGAGTAGGTCATTTCCGTCCAGAAATGGAGTTAGCGTTATGATTGTACTGTTCTTTGGTAGGTTTTGATTCGCTTTTAACTTCTTTAGTTCTGGTTCAAAACCTTCCTGCTGTGCGACTCTGATTATTGCCCTTAGCGATGTATTCAGTTCTTCTTTTTTAAAATGGGAGTTGTCTTTAGCTTTTGATTTTGCATTTGATGAAAATCGTAGACAATATGCAATGCTATGAACAAGCCGTTGTAACGAGGAGAATCTATCGAATTCAATCACAGGTTTCTTCACTGTTGTTGTAAATGTTCTTATTGATTTTCGTTCCATGCTGCCCGCTTGTTCCATTTATTCATCATTGATTTTTGTTGTTGGATAGCTCAAATTCTTTAGCCATGTTGGCCCTTCCCACCAAATTTTGTGGGTTAATAATTGAACTGGGTTTAATCCTCGAGATGCACAGTCAGCAGGATTCTCATTAGAGACCACGTGATGCCATTGGCTAGGATCGGTGATGGCTTGTATTTCTGTTATTCTGTTTGCCACAAAAGTTTTATGGTATTGTGGGTTTCCTTTTATCCAGTCCAAAACTGCTGTGGAATCGCTCCAGCAAAATGTTGATATATTGTTGTTGATGTTCAACGCATGTTTGACATTTTTGAGCAATTTAGAAAGTAGCAATGCGGCGTTCAGCTCTAATCTTGGTAGTGATATTGTTTGGTTTAATGGTGCAACCTTTGTTTTACCAGCAATTATTGTGACTTGGTTGTTTATTTTGCTATATACCACTGCAGTATATGCTTGATTCGAGGCGTTACAGAAACCATGTAGTTCAATTCTGGCGTTACTGTTGTAATTAATCCAACGGTGAATCCTGATTTCCTCTAACCGTGGTAATTCCATTTTGTAGTTTAACCATCTGTTTTCAAGATTTAAGTGGAGTTTTTCGTCCCATCCTACACCGGAAGCCCATAAATCTTGAAGTAGAATTTTTGCCTGGATCACCACTGGTGCTAACCATCCTAGCGGATCGAAAAGCCTTGATGCCTCTGATAAGATTGTTCGTTTGGATATCGTTGTTTTGGATTCTGGCAAAACAACTTTGAAAAGGTGTCTGTTGAAGAGTTCCACAGGAGTCCAAGTGTTTTCACTGTATCACTAAATTCTATAGTATGGAGTCCTGTTTCTTTCAGATTTTCTGGAAGCTCTTCTAATAACGCCTTTTCATTGCTGGACCATTTTCTGAGGTTGAAACCTCCACCGGAAACGAGATTCAGTAGTTCCTTTTTCGCAGCGATTGCTTCTGTGATTGTGTTAGCTCCAGATAGAAGATCATCCACATAGAAATCGGGTTGAACAATTTTTGATCCAATTGGATATCTTGACGCTTCATCAATGGCTAATTGTTGTAACGTTTTTGTAGCCAAATAAGTTGCAGACGCTGTTCCGTATGTGACAGTTTTTAATCTATAGCTGCTCATTGGCTTATTTGTCTCAGATCGCCACAGGATTCGTTGAAAATCTTGATCTTCGCGGGCCATTCTGATCTGTCTGAACATTTTCTCAATATCTGTTGCAATCACGTAACGATGTTTTTTCCATCTGATCAATATTGCCGTTAAGTTGTCTTGTAATGTTGGACCTACATGCATCATTTCATTTAGTGATGTACCTGTTGTTGTTCTGCAGGAAGCGTCAAAGACTATCCTCAATCTCGTAGTTGAGCTATCTTCTTTTATGACGGAATGATGAGGCATGTAGTAAACCCGAGAAGCATCTTTTTCTGTGTCAGCTTTAACTAGTTCCATGTGGTCCAACTGGATGTATTCGTTCATGAATTTGTGATATTGATTCTTAAACCCTTCATCCTTCTTGAATATTTTTTCAATTTGAATCAATCTAGCTGCTGCTTTACTTTTAGATTCTCCTATTCCCACTTCTTTGAGTTTGTTGTTGTGAAGCGGCATCCGAACCTCGTATCGTCCATTTGTTAAACGCTTGTGAGTCTCTTCATAGTACTGCTCACATTCGATCTCTTCAGCAGTTAGGCTTCGATTAGGATGCAGTTCTTCGGATTCCCAAAAGCATTTTAACTGCTTGTCTATATCTGCCAATGTGACATGGCTATTTAACCGGGTGACTGCAATGCTGCTGGTCTGAGTTAGACGACCAGATATGATCCATCCTAGCTCTGATCTTTCCGCTATGCACTTATGACGCGGATCCCTTTTTATGCCTTGTAAAATGATTTCTCCGTATATGTCGGCACCTATTAAAAGATCAATAGGTCCGGGAGTATCGAAAGTAGGGTCGGCTAGGATTATTTCTTTTTGTAGTTCGCTATCTAAACCCAATGAGTTCTTGTCTGGAAGTATTTTAGTGATAGTTCCCAGAACTAAAGCATTAGCTTCGATCTTGAAAATCGATGGAAATGTTGGACTTATGTCTATTGTTATCTGTTGATGGACTCGTCCTTTTGTTTCTGAAATTCCGGAAATTTCAGTTAGAACCCTTGTCCTTGGCAGGCCTAGTTGTTGTGCTGCTTGCTCTGTGATGAAAGTAGCCTGTGAGCCTGGATCGATCAGTGCTCGTAGTAGAGTAAAACTCCCGAACATATTCTGTACTTTTACTAGAGCTGTTGCTAAAAGTACCGGGCCACTATTCTTGTCGAGTGTTGAGATGTTCAGTTTTGCAAACTGTTTTCCTGATTTTTTACGTGTAGCAACGTATGATGTCTGCCTTTGCAGGTAACAGAACTCAGTTTTCTGCACAAATTGTGCAGCATGACCATCTGATTTCTTTCAGAAATGCTTAAGGCTTTGAATCGTTGGCATAATTCGGTCCTGTGGTTTTTCTGACAGCATACGCAAATATTACTTGGTTGAGTGGCAGTTACGAATGCGCGTCTTAGCGGTGGTGTTTGAAATCTTGTTTGTTGGGTTGGTATTATCTTGTTGCTACCAATTGCTTCTAAAGATTGGAAACGCCTTTCTAGAAATTTCAAGAATTGGTTTGTTTCTTGGAATTCTCTCGGGTTTTCTAGAGAGCTCTCGTATAGCCGTCGTGACTCGTTGTCCAATTTTTTTAACAAGCTGAAGATGATAAAAGGACTTCATGTTTCAATATTTATGCCTGTATTCCTTATGGCATGTAGGCACTCGGTTGTTGTGTCATGTAAGCATTTGATCGCAGCAGCCGACTCCGTGTTGCTCGTGTGCTGATTCAATAAAGTGTTGAGCAAATTAGATACGAGTAATCTCCTGTTGTTAAAGCGGTTCTCTAAAATCTCCCAAGCTGCATCGTAATTGTCTCCAGTTCGTTCCAAATGACTCAATAATTTTCCAGCTGACCCTTCTACACACAAAAAAATAAAAGGTCACCACAACACCGAATTGGTGTTACATAGTGTCCCACCGATCGGATATTTATAATTTGAATCCAATCGGATATTATAATAAAAATGGCATAAAATACATTTGGATAAAAACTTTTACACCGCATAAAACCCAAACAGGAGCATTCATCTTTAGGAAAACACCTAGAGGTGCATTTTATTAAATCCAAAAGGAGTTTTTATAAAAATTTATCTTTTCGGATAGATAAAAATATTTATCCGTTGATGCGTATTTAATTTTATAAAATATATTCAGTTGGAGAAAAATAAAATACTTTTTCAGATAAAAAACCAATTAACACCGCACATTTTTTGAGTGTATGGTTTTTATCCCATTGGTATTTTATTTTAATGTATATGATTTTAATATGTTCCGAAAATTGTAAGGGAATTGAATCTTCTCATGTCTCATCAGGCCGCCGCGACTAGACTGATTGTATCACAATTTAAATTCTATTATACAGAAGGAATATGCAGGTTGCTTTAGCGAATTTAACTAATACAGCCAAATTCTCTTACAATTTTACTTTTTCACAAAAACTCCAAACGGTGCAAATATTTACTCCGATAGAACGAAAATAATCCCTGGGAAGTACCTTTTAAAAAAATCCGCTGTTGACAACTTTTGCGTTTACTCCGAACGGTGCAAAAGTATACTGTTCGATCCTTTTGGATATTTTAAAATTTGTATCCGATCTTGCGGAGTTAATATGGTACTATTGGATAAAAAATAAAGATTTTTTCGGATAAAATACCATTCACACCGCGATATTTTTTTGTGTGTACGTGACTTTTAAGATAGTTCATTTTATGTGTCGTGGTTAGCTGATTGTTGTTATGAACTAAACGTTTAAATGTGTCAGAGAAACCTGCCCACTTCATGTAGTCCCCGTGAAAATGTGGGATTTCTACTGGTGGTAGACGAATTTCTAATGGTTTTATCTTGTCTAATTCTTCTTCTTCCAACAATGTTGTTAATTGTATTATAATGTTCTCGTGTTCATCTTTTAAATTTTCGTAGTGTTGGTCTACGAAATAATTTGATTTTACTTCCTGTTCTTCGGAAGTCTCCATGCATATTTGTTCATGAAGGTCGCTGATCTGCATCATCATCCCCTCCATGTTTTTTAATTTAATTTTTAAAGCTGATCTGGATCTGTTGTTACTAGCCAGTATGTCCTCAGTTGATCGAATTTCTCGATATAAACCTCGCATTCGGATATCTTACTGCTTCAACTGTTGCCTGAATTTTGGCAATTGGCTAAAGGCAACGTTTGACTCAATGGTCGACGCCCTGGATGGTTGGCCGTGATTGACTTCACTTGTTGATGCCCCATGCTCTGTTGTATTGTTGCTGCCCTCCTCAGATGGGATGAATCTAAACTTTTCATTTGTTCCTGCTTCATATAATGTTGGTAGTGGTGTGGATGGCAAACTCGGCGTGTTGAGTCGTTGGCGCATATCCTCAATGGTTCTTGTGAAACTTTTCAAAACCGTTTCTCTATCCTTGAAGTACTGATGTGTTGAGTTCAATGGAGTTAGAAAATCTCTAATCTTATTGTCTTCATCAACATACTCGTTGTAAGACTTCTTCAACGCTGCGATTTTCTTCTCGAGATAAGGTTTTGTTTTCCGCTGTGCTCCATATTTCTTGTAATTTGAGATAAGTTGCTGTATCTCTTCTGCTATTTGTTCTTGTTTTCTTAGCAGTTGTTCCATTCTTATAGTTGCACTTGAAAAAGTTTATTAGACGGTAAGTGTCAGGAACAATTTCTTACGCGAATTAGTATTTCGTGGTGCAGCTTCAATGGTTTGTTGTTTGGTAATTTACTTGAATTTGCCGGTTGTTGCTTGGCGTATTTCTAATAGGTGCCAGTTGTTTTTAATGGCTTGAAGGACCAATATTATACCCTTGTATCGGATTTTATGTAAATTTAAACACTTAAAATTTTACCACTGGTGGGGCCTTTTCTTAATTAATTAATGAGAACAAAATTAGTTGGTGTCAATTTAAATTCTGTTTTATTTTATTAAATGCTACGCTTTATATACAATTTTTAATTTCCAAAGTCAGCACAAAATATATAAAGTAAAAAATCAAAAATATGTATTTGTAGTATACATAAATTTAAGTTAAGCGTCAGCACAATAGATGCACCAAAACTTCATATTAGGTGAAAATTAAAATGTTGAAATGTTGATAAGTCAACACATTTGTTCATCAATGGATAAACATTCCTCCAATGGAACTTTTTGAAGGTTTTCAATGAGGCTGCTGGGCAACGGTGATGTTGCCGTATTTTTTCGAATTCGTTTAAAGGCATCACTTCTTTAAACATAGTGTAGCCTAGTTTTTGATGCCAATATCGCTGTGTGTTTGGAAGTTGGGCAACAGAGGTTGTTAGAGATAGAATTACTAATTGTTCTGAAAACAAAAATTTAATCTTTCTTTAAATCTTTCTTAAAACATTTAATTGTGCTTGTCTTTAACGTAAATCAAAATATCCTAAAATGTAAACATATATTTAATTTATTTAATTATTATTAATTCCTAAAACTGTATACTTTCCTAAATGTTAACTCAACTTTATGCTTACGATGTTTTTAGATCTCATTCTAAACACAGTAATTAAGTACAATTTTGTTAATACTCCAAATACAGAGAAAAGGATGTAATAGATTACTCGCACTCATTTGTTGTTGATTTATATAAAAATAAAAAAAATTTATTATTGTTGTAACCATCGAGCTGAGCGTCTCATTATTTTATTAATTGTAATACGGTGTCATATTGTTTGTGAGGTGATTTTTGTAATTAATTTAAAAAACATTCAAATAAATAAACGGATAAATAATTAAAATCAAATAAAACATTAAAAATTATTATATGTTTACGCATGTCGTGAACAGAGGTAAATATGCATATTCCAATAAACAATTTTATGTCCTTAGTGGTAAATCAAATATTAATGTTAGGATTTAATTGAAATCCATATAAATTGGTTTCTTTCACAATCTTGGCAACGATATCATCGTTGAAAAAGTATTTAAAAAATGCGTAGAGGTGTACTCAAGTCCATTTGATCCTTGGTTAGCTCGGGGTTTCCGAGAAATTTGAGTTACAGTAAGTCCTCGACTTACGCGAATTCGACTTACGTGAATTCGTACAGTCCTCGACTTATGCGAATTTGACTTAAGTGAATTCCTACTTACGTGATTTAAAAAAAATGAGTTTTGAACTTTGTTCGACTTACGCGATTTTTCGACTTACGCGAAAACCTTCGGAACGAATTAATCACGTAAGTCGAGGACTTACTGTATTGCGAAGAAATTTGGAAATCTTTTTTTACAGCACATTTTTTTTTATTTGTCTTAATATATTTAAAGCAGTGATGGAATCGCTAAATTCAGGTATATCATCAGCATAAATAATTTCCATATCTTCAATATTAAATCTTTCATCTGTAGGTTCGGAGACAATGCAGTATACAACGTCCGATTGAACATTTTTATCAAAATCCTCGGTGATTTTATTAATTTATACTCCTTCCTAAACGTTATCTTCACTAATCTGATCTTCCTCATCAAATTCATCTTCACTATCTGACCAGTTATTTACGATCTCCTCCACCTGCTCTAGAGTTAAATACCGTAGTCGCGAATCCATTTTTCATAAAAACAAAATGCTTTACTTACATTATATTTATTTGTAACCTGCATAAAATATCATAAATGATATGTTTCTTAAAATCATTGATTTTTAAAACATCAATTAGATATAATATGAAAACAAAGGTAAATAATGTATCTATATTCGTTAATCTTAAAAAAAAATAAAGAAAATGCAGACAATTTCCACTGAACTCCTTAAGCAGCGCAGAAGACCACGATATACATATATAAAATAATCGTATCGTTTGCGAAATACAAATTTATGAAATAAATGGGATCCGCTCGAAACGAGATATTTCAAAACAAGATAGCGTGATATGATGAAACGAGATATAGTACAAAACAAGATATTTCAAAACGCGATATGATACAAACCGCGATATTCCAAATCGCGATATTTCATAACGAAAGAAAGAAGGAAGATACTAAGCCGATATTTTGTAAGCCATATTCGGTGCCATACGCGTTGAAACCAAAAGTGGAGGTGGAACTGAAGAAAAGATGGTCAAGACTGGTGTGTTGATTCCTGTTCAGCACAGCGAATGGGCTAGCCCCATTGTGATAGTGCCAAAAAAGGATAAAAGTCTCCGGATTTGCATGGATTTTAAAGTAACGGTTAATAAGTGGGTTAATTTTCATCATTACCCCTTACCAAACCTCGATGACATTTTAGCTAGTCTCTCAGGAAGCAACTATTTTACAATTTTGGATTTGGCCGGCGCATACCAGCAAGTTGTAGCAGCTGAAGACTCATCGGAACTTTTTACAATCAACACTCATCTGGGATTGTTTAGATATAAGCGGCTCACTTATGGTATCTCAAGTGCTCCTACCATATTTCAGCAAATAATGGATAGAATTCTTCAGAGGTTGCCGAAAACTGTTTGCTATCTCGATGATATTTTGATAGCTGGTGCAGATCGAAATGAGTGTCAGCGCAATGTGGAAGCAGTGTTTCAACAGCTTGCTAAGTATAACGTTCACATTAATGAAAATAAATGTTTAAATGTGTAGTAGTAAAGCGTGATATAGTAAGGCTTGTTGTTTTAATTGTGTTGCCCATTTACACAGCGATTTCTGGGACATACAATGGTTATTTCTCTAATTAAATGGGATGAAAGCACTGTCAGAAAAAAACTCACAACACTACACTAATCAGATAAACCTACCATTTACTAAAATAATTTGCACTCTTAAATTTTTTGTAACTTATTCCACGGTTGCCTCACGTATAATGAAATTATAAAAATATTTTTACATAACAAAAAAAATCTAAATACAATACTAGTTCAATTGTTCAGAAATATGCACTTTATATGCCTTCCCCTCACTGTTAATATACAGATTTATTGGGCATTCCTATTGTCTTTCAAGTTACACATAGACAGCATCTTTAAAAAAAATAAATCGAACGATCGTGTGGTGGCTATATTATGTATTTAAAAGTATATAACCAATACTAAATTTGAGTTATATAAAGCCAAATTGTATACATTATACCAATGACTAATAGAGAAACATAAAACCATCAACACATAAAAATAAATAACCAGATCAAATGCACCAAACTTTTGGTATATAAGAGATTACTGACCTATATATAATTGAACGTTAATATTGGGATGTACTTTATGTTATAATTATTGTGCGTGGTCAAATTATTCGTGTATTCCACTACTGCATTATTTAGCAGCCGTAACAGGCTGTTCATTACCACATTGGAGATATTCACGATGCCTTGTCAAACTTAGTGAGACGGAAGAGAAGCACGATAGAGAAATATCACGCGAAGCGCTCAGTTTAGCTCGTCAATTAAAGGACTTTAATTTTCTTGTACCGTTGTTCATTGATCTTTGGTATGCCGTTTTGTTTCAAATAAATATTGCCAATAAATCTATGCAGGGTCAAAATATCGATGTCAGCAAAACCGCTGATGTAATCTAAGGATGTATTAATTTTTTCAAAGATTACAAACAAACCTGTTTGGAAGAAGCTACTTTAGCCGCCAAAGAACTTGCCGGACTCCTCGATGCTGAAACTGACTTTCAATCATCAGAACGAATAAGATACGTAAAACAGCAATTTAATTATGAGGGTAGAGATGGGCCCATTTTAACGCCTAAAATCCAATTTGAAATTAATTTTTCAACATATTGCTTGATACCGTAATGATGTCGATTCAAGAAAGATTTGAACTAATTAACCAGCATGCCGAAACGTGAGGATTCCTCTACGTCCTAAAAAATCTGCCAAAACGAGAAGAACTTGAAAGGCACTGTAACGATCTTATGTTGGTTTTAACAGTTGATGAGACTTCCGATATTGAAAGGGATATTTTATGTTATGAACTCATCAGTATTAAAAAATTTGTCGAGCTTCTTGATGATTCGTCCCCAATCAATATTCTTAATTTCATTCGAAAAAATAAAATTGAAGATTTATATCCTTACAAATATTTGATTCTTATTGCCCTTACATATTATTATTAATAACTTAAAGCAACAAAATAAAATTATAGTGACTACTATTAATCTCAAATTTATCTAACCTACTTCTAACTAATTCCCTACTTTAAGATCCTTACACTAGATACTCCTTCTTTCTGCCCTATGCAGTTTTAAAACGTTAATAAAATGTCGGATTGCAACTTGCTCTAAATTTGATTTATTATTTTCTTACTAAACTCCCAATTTCATAATTCATTTTTTTATAAATTAAAAAAAAAATAACAGGGGCGCTCCAACAATTCTCGCACAGGACGCTCAAATGTCTGGAGCCGGCGCTGTTCCGCAGTAGATACAATAAGTAGCTCCAAAGTGGAGTCCCCAACCAGTTAAAGCATTAAATAACACCTACTAATAATACAACTTTTTTTAAATCCATCCCAAAGTTAAAGAACGCTACTTCCAGATGTACGCGGTATTCGAAAATGAGACACTTAATTAAAATATATACGGCTGAATCAATGATTTCTGACGGAGGTGACGGTATAGGGCCTAAGAAGAGGTTACGATTTGTGGAAGGTCATATTTAGGATTGCTGGATAGTGGCGCACACATACCTGTTTTGGGGAAGGGTTCTTAATTTCGTTGGACATTCATTTTTTTAATTTCCTTTCGTTCTTAAAGACATCTAACTCATGAAATAAGGTAACGATATTGGGATACATTAAAGCTTCATCTCTCCCCAATCCTCAATCAAGAGCTGTATTTAGGTGTCGATTGACGAATGTTGTAACCCCTAGCACTTCTTCATCAAAATAAGGCCTAGCGCCCGAGCAACAGGAAAGGTGCAGGTAGTTATCAAACAATTCCTGTTGTTCATGGTTCACCGAAGAAGAGATTGTCTCTGGTGCAAGAAAGTTAAACGACGTGACGGTGAAGGATGCTTATTTCTGACCCATCATTGAGGGTTTGAGTAATAAAGAGTTGATAAACTCAATCATAAATTCACCCGAAATCCAATCCAATATGCAAGTTATTGACAACAAAGTATTCATAGAAATAAGTGATTGCAGTAACAATAGTGACGATAGTTTGGATATTCTCAAATATATATATATATATATATATATATATGAGTGTAGCGCACGTACCCCAACATAAGCTCATCTCGGGATTTAAAAAACGGTTGAAATTCTCAGAAGGTAGTATTGCCGGCCGGGTATGATAAAATATCTAACTCAGTTTGTAAGTAAATGGGGACATATGTACAGTCAACACGTCCTTGGAAACAAATTTATATTGATCTTTTGGACCCTATCCACGTTCTAAGAAAGGTAATTGATATATTTTTGTTGTGCTAGATAAGTTATCTAAATTTGTTTTGATTCAGCCAATGCGGGAAACTACCTCAAAGAACGTTATTCAATTCTTAGAATACCTCATATTTAATTTATTTGGTGTACATGATTCTGCTGCGCTATTGTCAAAATTTGGTGTCAAGTTTACTCGTACTCCTAAGTATCTTTCACAACCAAGTGCCTCGAAACGAGTCAATCTCACTTATATGAAAATCCGATATTAGGAACTTTGTGCACAGCAGCACAAAACACTTGCCACACTTTGTAGATTTTGGCCAAAACCTGCAGAATTCTTATGAATTAGATTATTAACGTGAGATATTTGGTGTGTAGTGACTCACGCATTGCAATCATATAAATTAATTATTTGATTTATATAAATTGCAATTCATTCGCCACCACATACACATTTTGGGTTTACGCACAAGATTCTTCTTAGCGTAACTAATTTCATTTTCACCTAGCGTAAATGATGCGGAACTCTAAAATTATTTTTAGTGATATTTGTTCCATCTCGTTTTCGCTAGCAGTATCAGAAATTTCTTTGATTTACTATTGTTTTGTTTTGCTCCATCTCGTTCTTGTCACGACAACGACGATTTGACATACGATTGTTCGTATGTCAACACCAAAAGAAAACAAAATGAAATAATTGCCTTTTCGTCGAAAACGAACACACATACAGATTGTTAAAATAGATTCCAAGTAAATGACACACGGCGTCATTACTAAAAATTTTCCAATTTTAATTTTTGCTTTTACAAGCTTACGGTGGTGAATAATTAGAATAATAAGAAAAATAATTATAACGTTTTATGGACAAGTTCTATTGTGAATTTATTATATGTAAATAAATATTTAATTATAAATTCAGTGAAATTAATTGTGCGTGTTTTCAATTTATTGGAATTTTTCATAAATCGTATCGGGGCCATTACAACAAAATTAGTGTGACCCTTTGACGTCCAACATCGACATTTTATATTTGGGCGTAATACATAATATTCTCTTGGTGTACAATACACCGAGAAACACGATAATTGGTGACCATCGACACCCGTTTTTACGGGATATTGAATTTATTTTGGAGTTTATTACATACTTGGTCCGGTAAGTCAACTGTAAACCCGTGACAAGTACAATTCTTCTACACGAGGCCCTATACGAAGACACGTCAACAATTGCAGAACAAAAGTACATAGAGTACTAGGAAAATTCAAAGCGGTATAATCGTGGATGTCTGGCACAAACACGTGCCAGACAAATTGGTACGTATCTTTTTGCAATAAACGACGACAAAAGATCAATTTATCCACGTAAATAATTTCTTTATTTATTTTTCGGTTTTTCGGGTGTGTAAATTAAATTTTCGGTCGGCGAGCATAAGCATATGAAAAACATCATAACGGCAATTAAATACGGATTGCACGGTGTGACATAGTTATCACAGGGTCGCACACTCGCTCGCAGACGAGGCAACACATCAGTGTTTGACTGTAAATAGTTCAATAGAAATAAAGCTAATATATCAGATATTATTTCAACTCGTCACATCTGAAAAACATCACTACAGTTAAAGTTTGGGATTTACAACAATCCAGCGGAAAATTTAAAAAAAAAAAAAAAAACCATCGGAACGGGATTTTAATCAACAACATTCAGAAGGGATAATTCTAAAAGAGAAGACAACATCAAACAAAACAACAACTGCAGCATCAACAACAGTAGAAACAACAGCTAAGTGTTCTTTTTATTTTGATTCTTCAAACAAATTACATATTTTGATGTAATTCTTTATTACATTATTTCATCAACTTAACACTTAAATGCAAAATTTTTTTTGTTTACGAATTTCATATAAATGTAAAATTATTCACTATCTTAAGCGGGTAAATTTCGGGATAATTTTCTTTCGTGATCAAAATTATTTTTTTTTTTAGGAAAATTTTTTTCTTGAGGTTGTTTTGTTTTCGGTTAGGTGAACATTTCTCACACATAAGGGGCAATTTTCGCTCGTTACATTGTTTTTGTCGTGATTATTAACTCACTTGTTTTCTATATACACTTTGGGTGATTATAGATTTTTATTTTAGATTATTTTATTAAAATTTCAACGAGCCCCTCCAATACGAAGTGGCAAGCTCGTCCCGTAATTGGAGGGTATCTCGTAGCCTGAGTGCTGTAATTAATATAAAAGCCATCTGCTACAAGGTATCCATTCCTTTTATTTTTATTCATTAAAACTTGTGTTAGCTATCATTTTATTTTCAAGTTAGAAATTATTAATTTTACTGTCGGTTCGGAAATTTTGTTTTGGTAAATACTTGGGGTATTAATTTTGCTGCAAGAAATTTCGGGACATTGGATTTCGTTATTCATTTGAAAATAGTAAATTTAAAATCAATTTAATTTACCAGAGAATTTTCAAAATGGTCCATGAAAACGAGCAGAAAGATCAAAATATCCAACAGCAACCACCAGAACAGATGGATCAAACCGAGAATACACCCTTGGAGGTATCAGCCTCAAGCAATAAAGTTAAATTGCAACCATTTTGGCCTCATAAAGTTCATAATTGGTTCTTGCTTGCTGAAATCACTTTCGATCTCCAAGGGATAAAGTCCGAGAAGCAAAAATTTTTGCATACAATTTCTTCACTGTCGCCTGAGACATGCGACAGTATCTCAGACTTTCTCTCGAAACCCCCAACCACGGAACAATATACTTGTTTAAAAAAATTATTGTTGGAACGATTAGCGCCGTCATTTGAGAGGCAATTGGAAACTCTCATCTCGGACCAAGATCTTGGTGACCGAAAACCATCTGACGCGCTACGACGAATCCGTACACTCGCGGGCACTAACTTTAATGATAAAGTTATTAGATCTCTTTGGATTAAGAAGATGCCCGAAATCATAAGATTAGCTCTTGTCGCGCAACCGGAATCAATTGGCATTGATACTCTGGCTAAAACGGCGGACAAGATGTACGAGGTTATGAACATCGGCCAACATCAAACAAGTATATCTCAAGTTTCTTTTCGGCAATCCCGCCCCACTGTTAAAACTGATCGTACTCAATCAACGAGTCAAAACTCTGGTTCACTCGAATCAAGAATCGCTCGGCTCGAGGCCAAATTAAATGGCTTGTTTCGAGGCCAAGACAAATCTAAATCTCGTTCACGATCACGATCACGCAGCTCCAGCAATTATTCTCGCCGCCATGGCAGATGTTGGTACCACGTAAAATTCGGGCCAGCTGCGAAGAAGTGCATACCACCATGCAATTTTTCATCGTCACGACAGTCGGGCACCCAAAACAGCAATATGAATGTTATTGATGATCATGCAAAAAACGATCACGGCACTGGGTCGGGATCCCGCTAAATCAAAACCCTATTTCGTCACGTTTATTCGTTTATGATCGAATAAACAAACAAACCTACCTAGTCGACACTGGCGCTGACCTTTCGGTTATTCCAGTATATAATTTTAAGAGTGAATTTAATATTCTGAAAAGAAATTCTAATCTAGTTTTGTCCGCCGCCAATGGCACCACAATCCAAACTTATGGCACTAAGTTGCTTCAGTTGGATTTGGGACTTAAACGAACATTCACGCATGCTTTCATTCTAGCTGCTGTGAATCGTCCTATCATTGGCGCCGACTTCTTGGTAAAATTTGGACTATTGGTTGATTTAAAGAATAAAAGGCTGGTTGATTCAGCGACAAAGCTGTCAATCGACGCCACAATGGGTCACGTCGACACACCGACTCCGATCCATTATTCTATCACCAACGGCTACGGCACTTTGCTGAAAAAGTTCCCTCAACTTACAGCAGAGCCGAATTATAAATTGCCAGTCCGACACAATGTGGTCCATCACATTGTCACAGAAGGACATCTCCCTGTATCACGACCAAGAAGACTAGATCAAGTCCGCCATAAAGCCGCATTTGTTGAATTTCAACATATGGTGGAATTAGGGATTTGCAGGCCATCTGCATCTCCTGTCTCTTGTCCATTGCACATGGTTAGGAAAAAAGATCATGATTGGAGACCATGTGGGGATTATCGGCGTTTAAACACGGTAACAACACCGGATCGCTACCCGATACCTCACATTCAAAATTTCTCCATGCATTTGCATGGATGCAAATTTTTCTCCAAGATTGATTTAGTCAGAGCTTATCATTTGATTCCAGTCTCACCTGATGATGTTTTTAAAACGGCAATTACAACTCCTTTTGGCCTGTTCGAATTTACTCGAATGCCGTTTGGATTACGTAATGCCGCTCAAACATTTCAGCGTTTTATGAACGAAGTCGTTCGTAACTTAGACTTTGTTTTCGTCTATATAGATGATATTCTTGTGGCATCACAATCTGAGGAACAGCACAAACTCCACCTGGAACAACTTTTCCAAAGGTTATCTGAGTTTGATGTTCATATCAATAGTTCCAAATGCGTTTTTGGCGTAACAACTCTTGATTTCCTTAGCCACAAAATAACCCCTAATGGTATTCTGCCGTCTGAAGAACGAATTAACGCCATTAGGGAATTTCCAGCTCCAAGCTCAATCAAGCATATCCAGCGATTTATCGGGATGGTAAATTACTACCACCGATTTATACCAAAGCTTGCTGAAATACTCGCACCTGTTCATAGCCATCTGGTCGTACTTCTACGTAAACCCAAAACGCCTAAGAATTTCTCTTGGACTGACGAATGTCAACAGGCATTTACGTCACTTAAGGCTGAACTTGCGAAAACAACACTGCTTGCACATCCACTGAGCGATTCAAAGCTTAGTTTAACTACTGACGCATCTAATACTGCCGTTGGGGCAGTACTGCAACAGTATAACAATGAGTGTTGGGAGCCATTGGGATTTTTCTCAAGAAAATTATCGGATGCTGAAAAGAAATATTCCGCATTCGATCGGGAATTACTCGCGATTTATCTGGCAGTGAAACACTTCAGATATTTTGTTGAAGGTCGGGAATTCACTATATTTACCGATCATAAACCTCTGACTAGAGCAATTCAGTCTAAAACTGAACGTAATCCGAGGCAAGCTCGCCACTTGGATTATATAAGTCAATTTACCACGGACATTCAGCATGTTCACGGACATGACAATGTTGTTGCAGATACACTCTCTCGCACAACAGACAATGAAACGGCCGCAGTCGAGACACAATTCGACTTAAACAAAATTGCAATTTTACAAAAAGCTGACCTAGAACTTCAGAATTTATTTTCTGGTTCCCAATGTCACTCTGGTTCATCAATGAAACTGGCGCTTTTTCAATTGCCTGGCCTCGAAATCATCTGCGAGACATCAACTGGGTATAACCGCCCATTTATCGTAGAATCACTGCGTCGAACTATCTTCGATACTTTACATAACATTTCGCATCCTGGTGTTCGTGCTACTCGTAAATTGATTACTGCTCGATATTTTTGGCCTAGTATGAACAAAGACGTAAGCCAAAAGGGCTCAGTCTTGTTTATCCTGCCAACGTGCCAAAGTTCAACGGCATACTAAATCTATCCATGGACAATTCCAAACACCATCTGGTCGTTTTGAGCATATCCATATAGACATTGTAGGACCTCTTCCTCCTTCCAATGGATATTCATACTTATTAACTTGTGTCGATCGTTTCACTCGATGGCCCGAAGCATACTGCATGACTAATATGTCAGCCTCAACCATTGCCTTGACTTTTGTCAATAATTACGTTTCACGATTCGGCGTGCCCCTTAATATCACTACTGATCAAGGAACGCAGTTTGAGTCCAAGCTTTTCGCAGAGTTAACAAAACTCCTTGGCTCACATCGGATTCGTACAACGGCTTACCACCCCCAAGCCAACGGCATGGTCGAACGCTTCCACCGGCAACTTAAAGCTGCGTTAATGGCCAGAGGAAACACGATCAACTGGAGTTCGGAAATACCCATCGTATTACTGGGAATCCGAGCAACAGTAAAAGAAGATCTGAAGTGCTCACCAGCTGAAATGGTTTATGGACAAACCATCAAGCTACCAGGTGAGTTCTTCGTCGAAAATCCTCTTTTACCTCTACCAACCAGCGACACAGTTATCGACCAACTTCGTGAAACAATGCAAAACCTTATTCCAAAATCTACTCGGCAAGCCAAACAAGATGACATTTTTGTTCCTAAGGCACTTGCCGACTGCGATTTTGTGTTCGTAAGAACAGATAAGGTTCGCACAGGCTTATCCACTCCCTATGAAGGCCCATTTAAAGTCATTCGACGCCTTCGGAAACAATTCACCGTCTCAATTAATGGGAAGAATCAGACCATTTCAATTGATCGGCTCAAACCGGCTTACGGCATACTGTGTTCCACTGATGCAAAATCAGTTCAGTGCTCACATAAACATGTTCGTTTCGCAGCCGAATAAACTTTTCCGTAGGGAGGGGGACTCACTTGCGGGGGAGTCCTGTAGTGACTCACGCATTGCAATCATATAAATTAATTATTTGATTTATATAAATTGCAATTCATTCGCCACCACATACACATTTTGGGTTTACGCACAAGATTCTTCTTAGCGTAACTAATTTCATTTTCACCTAGCGTAAATGATGCGGAACTCTAAAATTATTTTTAGTGATATTTGTTCCATCTCGTTTTCGCTAGCAGTATCAGAAATTTCTTTGATTTACTATTGTTTTGTTTTGCTCCATCTCGTTCTTGTCACGACAACGACGATTTGACATACGATTGTTCGTATGTCAACACCAAAAGAAAACAAAATGAAATAATTGCCTTTTCGTCGAAAACGAACACACATACAGATTGTTAAAATAGATTCCAAGTAAATGACACACGGCGTCATTACTAAAAATTTTCCAATTTTAATTTTTGCTTTTACAAGCTTACGGTGGTGAATAATTAGAATAATAAGAAAAATAATTATAACGTTTTATGGACAAGTTCTATTGTGAATTTATTATATGTAAATAAATATTTAATTATAAATTCAGTGAAATTAATTGTGCGTGTTTTCAATTTATTGGAATTTTTCATAAATCGTATCGGGGCCATTACAACAAAATTAGTGTGACCCTTTGACGTCCAACATCGACATTTTATATTTGGGCGTAATACATAATATTCTCTTGGTGTACAATACACCGAGAAACACGATAGGTGTTTGGTCGCAATTTCATCCAAAACGACGCATCAATAAAAAATCGAAAACATTACGACATTACATTTACGACAAAAAATATATTCGATGTAGATGGTTGTTATGCATTTGATATTATTTTTAGTCATATTAGTAGCTATAGTCATAGAGTTTACTACTCGGTATCGTTAAATTTAAATACCTGCTTATAGCCCATCTTGAGACACTCATGGGTGTGCGTCTCCCGCATGATTTGTTACGAATAGTCGTTCCAATTTGGATTGAGAATAACAGCTGGTGTCCGAAATTGTTATATTGATATGGTACCAGATAACTTCCTGTTTCGGTATACCCACTCCATCAGCTCCTAAGCCTTAGTCAGCGCTATTGACCGTCACTGAAACCTTTGAACTGTGATACATATTCTGTAAGCAATTCCACAGGAATTGTTACAAAAGTGAAGTGTGACAATTTACACCAAACAAAAAAGTCCTTGACACGTGATTATTATCGTCTTTAGTGACTTTTGGTTTTGGTCCACGGAGGACGCAGGCAGTTAGGCCAATTATAAATTATTATCTGGAGTTTCATATGATTCATATTTATCGTATTTATGTTAATATGAAAAGCTCCATTGCAAATTTTGCTTAAAGACAAAATCGAGGAAAGCAACTCGAATAAAATTGTGATAAGAATGAAATAAGTATTGGTAAATGATTACGTTAAATTAAATAATTTTTTATTTTTTTTTTTAATTCAGAAGTTGTTGTCTACTGTTTTACAAACAACTTATGTATATTGTGGCGTAACACAAATGCTTGCATGCCATGTTAAAAATCCATTTAATTTACGTTTTTGTCTTTGCTTACCTCTCCTTTACTGATTTAATAAAATAATTAAACCAAATCAATGCAGCAAAAAAAAACAAACTGCTTCATATAATTGTTGCTTTTTAAACGAACAAGAACAACACAAACCAATAATTTCCTTATCATATCAGTAAATGAAAATACTTTTAACATATTTTTACGGTTTTTAAGCGCATTTCGGTTGTTAGTCTTATAAGTACAACAATTTCTTGATGATGATGATGATGACTATGAACGAAGAAGACCAAAGTAGAAGCTACGCGATTTATAATTTTTTTATTATCAATCAATAAGTAAACATTAAAAGTTTTATTTTAAAAGGGTATGAAAATGACAATTTCGAATTACAATTTGACAGTTAATTAAAATAACCAGTTAAATGGATATTAGCTTTGCGGGTTGGTTTATTTATTTTGGTCTTATCAAAGCCGTGCATTGAATAGTTTAGTCTAAATTTATTTGACATTTTAATTGAAAGTCAATTTAAAAGAATTTGATTTGGCTGGGATATGGATATAGTAAATTTATAATTTACTGAAGTTTGCTCTCTGGAACGCTGATTTATAGTGGAAGGTATTGGGATCATTTAAAACAAACTTCTAGATTATCTGTGACCTCATCGTGTAGCACCACATTAGTTGTTTGCCGATAATTTGAATATTTGATTACCAAGCCTCATGATATTGTTCATGACCTTCCATGAAAAATGTTCAATAATAATTCTAAATAGTACTTGTTAATGAGCAGAGCTGTAATTAAATTAAAAAAGGGTCCTTAAAAATAATGGTTTGCAGTTAAATTAATTATTTCTCAATTTTGTTTTATTACAATCATGCGCAAAGTTACATTTTGTATTGGATACATCCTGCCAAAGATTGGAAGCTTCAAATTTCGTAACTTAATTGAATCGATTGTGGAGTGACAAACCATTTCTTAATATCGCCAATATTTGAAATATCGGTACAATTTTTAATTAAATTATCTCATTTGGAAATTCTTCCCAAATAACAAAAAATATGTATGTATGTGTTTGTACAAATTGCATTCATTCAGGCGATATTTTGTGCAACAAAAGTGGCATATAAATCCCCAAAAAGTTGCTTATAAAATAAGAACTACAAAATTTAATATTAGGGTTAGCTAACTGCTTCAACAAAAAATTTGTTCAATAAAAATCAATAGATTCATATACGATAAGGGCTTCTGAAATACCTACTGTTTAGGGTTTATACAAAAGTCAAACGGGGATCTCTGGTGTCGGCGATATGAAGCAAGGCAATATATATAAGGAATGTTGCAGCATGTTTCAATGAAGAAATCTCTTCAACAAAAATCAAAAAACAGACATGCGAATATGTTCCTAGGATATCTGTCGCATTGTCTTTGTACTGGGAATTCCAAATGGAGTCCCAAGTGCAACATTTTCAAAGCATGCGGCATGGGAAAGTGTTGCAGAAATACAAATTATTTGCGTGGAAATATTAAACCATTTGGGAACGCATTCATATTGCTTGCAGGAGATTTCAGGCAAAGCTGTAATTCCTCAATCAATACCAGCGGACGAAATAAATATTTGCCTGAAATACTCTACTTTGTGGCGACACGTAAAGATGCTGCAATTAACTACAATAATGCGTGTCCAGCTGCAAAACGATCGACCAGCTGAAATATTCTCGCACATCAATTAACTTCTGCAATTTGGTGACGTCAAAAGAATAATTGGCTGAAAAAGTATTTCCCAATATTCAAACAAATTATAAGAATCACGATTGGATCACTGAACGAGCTATATTCTTGCCGCCAAGAACAAGGACGTCTACGAACTTAACAATGTTATTCAGTCCAAAATTCAAAGCGAGGCAGTCACATACAAGTCGGTCGACACTGTTGTGGAAGCAGATAAAGCGGTTAATTATCCATTAAAATTTTTGAATCCACTAGATCTGCAAGGGATGCCGCCGCACCTACTGCAATTGAAAATCGGCATGCCAATTTACATGTTGCGAAATATCAACCAGCCAAAGCTTTGCAGCTGCACGCGGCTTGCAGTAAAAAAAATAATAATCAACTTATTAGAAGCAAAAATCTTGACAGGACCATTCAAAGGTGAAGATGTTCTCATTCCTCGCATTCCTATGATTCCAACGGAAATGTAATTTCAATTTAAGAGGTTGAATTCCCAATTCGATTTGCGTTTACAATCACCATCAACAAAGCCCAGGACCAAGCTATAGAATTGTGCGGTTTAGAGATTGCTTCTCACTTGGACAATTATACGTTGCGTGTTCTAGAGTTAACAAACCAGACAATCTCTAAATCTGCACAGACAATTTAATCTTCATTGAAACATACTGCAACATTGCGTATATACATATATTGCCTGTTATTCATATCGCCGACTCCAGGGATCGACTATTTGTGATTTCCAGTGTAAAGCCAATACAACAGGCATCCTATAGAAACCATATTCGCATTTTGGTTTTTTGATTTTTGTTGAAGAGATTTCTTCATTGAAACATGCTGCAACATTCCGTATACATAGTACCTGTTATTCATAGGGCCGACCACAGAGATCGAATATTTCCAGTATAAAGCCAATACAACAGATCTCCTATAGAAACCATATTCGCAGTTTGGTTTTTTGATTTTTGTTCAATACAGAGCTGCCTAAATGGAATCTTTTAAACAAAATGGAATATTGGATTCTCCTAAAAGAAGGTTATTTGAAAATTTGTATTTCTGTAAATGGCATTTAGGCGAATAAATTACCACCACATACATAAAATATATACGTATACGGAAAATTTGGGATTTTATTTTGGGAAGTATTTCACAGGCATGATTTAAATCGTTTAATCATTTTGAAAACTTAACTGAGTAAATGTAAAATGCTGGTCAGCTCCGTATCTTGCAGCTTCCACAGGTGTTCGTGTAACCTCACCGCGGTGGCCATACCGGGTAACTAACTCATCATTGTTTTTGACAGGATGGATTAGGCTAAAACGCGGCGCTAAATAACTGGGTTGGATTAAGGTGTTAAACCTAGCTGAGGGCCCAGTTTATAAACTAGCTCAGTCTTTAACGGTGCATGCGGATACCCTGTGGATCTCCGCACAGATGGGCAGTTTTTCTCCGCTACTCGTGGGATTACTGGACGGACGATATGAAGCTGGGCATAAGCAAAAATATTACTTGTCCCTCTAATACAACAACTGCTGGGAGATATGTCTTATTCACAGAGAGCATATGCATAAGCTCGTATAGAGCTGGTCTCGCAGACACTTTGTTTTCGAAAAAGAAAATAAATAAACATGACTGGTTCCAGAATACCGAAGAAAAGCAGAGAAAGCGAGGTGGAAAGTAATACCGTTGGCAAACCGGACGGTTAAGGAGAAGGACACGCTCGCTTATGCTGTGATGGCGACTAGAAGTAGAAAGGGTGGATCCTCTGGGAGCTCTTGGCCCAAAAAGCAGGGATATCAGGAGAAATCATCTAAAGATGCCAAACGGTCGAGGTTGGCCAAAGGTCACTCCAGCTCTACAGGACGGCGCTGTGGAACCTGATGAGGTTGTGGCACGGGGATATCCCGAACAGGTCTAGAGCCTTAAATCTACCATATGAAGATGATGAAATACCATCTGCAATTCTTAGAGGTGCTTTAATGGTTGCTCAAAGGCAAAAAGTCAGAGTTATCCTGGAGGGGGGAAGTGAGTTACTCCTTAATTGTCTTGTGTCTCTACTGTGGTAAAATACGGAAGTCCTCGGCTTCTGCGAGGCTACGCATGCCACTGGCTTTAAGTCTTATCACTCCGAGTCACCTCCAGCGACTGGATGGTTCTTGGACCACAACTAGTTCTGAATCTTTAGAGTTACTACTAATAACCCGCTTTCCGGAGTATTCCAAACTTGCGCCTGAAATGCCGAGTGCTATTATGGGTTCAGGCATTGAAAGTTGAATAATCAGCAGGAGGAAGACATTATGTCCAATTAACAGGTCCAAGCCGTACAAGTCGGCTGCACCTGATGACATTATTTCTGAGGCAGCCTGAAACTTTGCCAAACGTTATATTTATGCCTAAGGCGAGAAAGGCTCTCATTGTTCTATTGGGAAATCCCAAGAATTGAAGGAATACTCCTTGGTAACCTTTTTGGATATAGAGGTGGCCTTAGCCTTTGGCAACGTTAAACCGGTGGCGATAATTCGGGCATTGACGAGTCTGAGTATGAATGAATCGCTCGTTGGCTGAATAGATCAAATGCTAAGAGGCAGGATCAGATCATTAACAGATTTGTAGGTCTGGGCACACCGCAAGGTGGAATCTTGTTTCCTTCCTTGGTACTTGGTCATTAATGACCTTTTAAATGTACCAAGAGTTGCGGAATAAATGTTAAATATGAATCCACATAAAACTGAGGTGGCCGTTTTCACAAGGGAATACAAACTTCCTCAGATAATACTTGACCTTTACTGATAAAGCGAAATACCTGGGTCTTTGTTTGGACAGTTATAAACTTAGCTGGAAGCCTAATATTTTAGAAAGGCGCTATGTTCCTATAAAAACACTATTGGAAATAGATGGGGTCTTGAACCCCACGTCATAATACTGGCTCTGGCTCTATACCTCGGTGATATAGCCCCTACTATTATATGGGATTGTTGTTTGGTGGCCAACCCTAAACAGTATGGCTAACCAAAAGTCGCTGGTGAAAATTCAAAGAATTTCCACCTTGCGTATTAGTGGTGCACTCAGGAGCACACCCGCTTAATATCAGGCACTGGAGGTTCTTTTTCATCTCATACAACTAGATATTCTTGGCACTCAAATGCAAACACATCTATAAGGCTCAATTCCATTTCTATGTGTACCTGTAATACTACTGTATACTCATCCATTCTGTGCAACAAAGACATCCCTGTCACCATCGATTACATGATTCCATCACTTTATTCACATTTTTACGGATAGTCAGGCCGCTATTAAAACGCTACGATCTTGGTTCCCAAAATCGATGTAGCCCAGACCTGTCTCTTAAATCTTAACGAGGTGGCAGATCAGTTTAACATCCATTTTTAATATGGGTGCCAGGGCACTTCAGTGTTGTCAAGAATGTAAAAGCAGATGAACTTAATCATCAGGGTACAAATTGCTTCAATTTACCAAGTAAGGTAAATGTTGAAATTTTGCTCGCTACATGCTAATTCTGGCTGCAGGTGCTATGACTATAGGCAGATTTGATCAAAACTAGAACAGACTGGACAGCTGCCAACACTTCGCCGTCGCCATATTAGTATGGTCGTGGGGGTTGTTACAGGACACTGTCTCATAGGTGAGCATTCGGGGGGGGACTAGGAGTCTTCTCGAAGGATTATTATAGAAGCTGGGAGGATTAGGAGGAAGAAGAAACCATATTAAACTTATTCTGCACCTGGCCGCGTTTAGCGAAAAGCAGATGCTCCTCTCCTCATCGACCCTGCGGATCTCAATGGGATGAACGCCCAGTATTTTCAACGCTTCGTCTTAGGCTCTGGATGGTTCGATGAGTAGAGTTGAGGAACAATTTTATGTGGTATGGCTACGGACCTATTTTGTGCCTATGCCGGTCCTTGGGACAGCCATCCTAACCTAACCTAATCTAAATGTAATATACAACCATTACAATAATTATTGTACAAAAAATGGAAAATTATTCATACATTTCAACTTTTTGGAAAATTAATTATACTTAATTAATTTAATTTAATTATAAATGCAATATAATAATAAAATTAACTCTAACAAGTTGGTTGGTCGGCTGAATAACACAACGAATCACATGAAATCCTTTGTTACTGGTTTTAACAGTTCTCACTAGTACTTGGGCGACTTCAGTCCTTTAGTCCCCTTTCAGTCCCAATCTAAAAGTTATCACGCATCAAAAGAAAGTGTCAACAAATATTTTTTTTTTTTAACCACTTTAAAGGTGTCAAAGACTACAATATATAGGTTAAAATATATAGTAATGGGTTATTATTTAACTTTCATCCGCAAGAATTAATGACGTTATTTTTGTAATGATTTGAAAATGAGCCGCACTGTAGAAATGCTATATAAGACCAGCGATCTTCGGACAATTATTTTTGCACAACTGAAAATCTTAATCGAATCACATCAGAGCTTCGTCGCACAGTGCGGCCGATTCCAAAAAACCTGGCCAAAAGTCAAAAACTCAAGTAAACTATCTTAACATTTGCACTCATGGATTTTTTGGGTCGCTGATTACGAATCTTAAGTCAGAATTGCAAAATTCAAACCCTTCATCTCCAATTGACAACTGCTACACCCAGAGAACTAAGCGTTTGGGACAACCGAATCAATTGCCCTACCGAATTATTCGGTCCTGTATACATTTTAATTAAACTTTACGACAACCTCTTTTTATTGTTTATCAGAACTGAAAAAGAAGTTGTAACTAACCCTTTTTAGATAGCCTAAAGGAATTAGCTTGTATGAAGAACGAAATATACTGTATTACAACCGACCATTGGTTGAGCTTATCGATCATTCGGTTGAATTAATCGAATATTCGTTTAGGAATATTACAAATTATAGTTGTCGTGATCACTGATCGATTGTAATAACAGACTTGGTTATTAAAGCAACTTTCTTTGCACGGTTAGTGCAATCCTATTTCGGTTACTACATAATCAGAAGTAGTTGACGCAACCGCATTCATTTGTTTTCTCCAACCGAATAGGATTGTTGCCAGTTCATTTAACCAAATTAGTTTTATTAAGAAAAAAATAGAAATATCCTCCCCCACCCTTTATTTTACCACAGAGTCAATATAAATGTATCGACGCTCAAAAATGAGAACCCTCCTTTACTTGAGTTCAATTATATTGGTAGTTCGGTTTCGTACTCAAAAGTACAACCTACTTATCAAGTAGCTACGACCGAACTACAAAAATACAATTCTCGCTTAATACATTAAGTGGTAAGCAGAACGTACTGACTTAGCGAATTATATTCGCGTGTGTATTTATGCCAACATGAATGATTAAGCAGCTAAAAAATTCGTTTATCATGATTGCGGTAGAGTTTGCCACAAACGCAATTCGTTTGGACTAATCGATAAGGTAGTTGTCCCGACACCAATTCGGTCATCGCAACTAGATTAAGATAAAATTTCATATAAATCGAAAACTACATATGTATAAAAAAAATGAGAAACAATAATTGTATATCATAGTTTCATTGAAATTCCTTTAGATTTTTTTACAATTCGTCATAAAAAATGGTTTTTGAAACGCGCAAGAAAACTAATAGCAACCATTACACGATCAATATTAATATCATTACCAGTAATGTCAATACCTGCATCAATACTACTTCAATATTTTTTAACCTTATACAATCAGTATTAATGACAGTAATTCCATCATTACCAAGCTTTTAGTACTGCTAGTAAAAACATTTTTTTCTTAAATTTTACATGAATCCTAAAGAAAAAGTGTGTATTGTATCTGTATCCTCTAATTATGCATAAAACATATCATCCATGTTGACGAATTTTTATTATTTATATACAATTTAATAATTATGTATTTATTTAAAAAAATATATTTACGTAGATAACCTCAAATTTATGTAATATTGAATAGTAATGACACACAGTAATGACGCGAACCCTACACTATCATTAATAATGACAGTATCCCCACCACACATCAATAATGATGTCTCGAAATCAAAAAATCCGGATTTTCATCATTACCGACCATCATTCGTCATTACTTCAAGTTACACGATCAATATTAATGTCATTATCAGAAAGTAATGACATTATTATTGACCGTGTAATGGTTGCTTGCGTTTGTTCGGGGAATCAAAAAATCGCTTGTAAATGTCAATAAAAGTTTTCTAGGATACTTTGATTTACACAAATTGTTTGCTATTTTTGTTATATGCAGTTTTCGATCCGCCATTGATTAGGTGTCAGTATATCGCGTACATTATAAAACAATTTATATTATTCATGTGGTGTTCATGTTTACAAAATAACCACAAATCATTTTGTAATTTTTTCAAATAGTGAATCTACCCTCTCCTCATATAACACCCTCTTCATTTTGTATTATTTAAACATGACATATTCTAAATACGATTATTATATATAGTTGTAGCAACGGAATTCCAAAATAAATAATTCCACTTTGATATTTTGGTGCAACTACAGAATGATATGATTACATTGAACTACGATATTGTTCTCGCAACAGCATTCGTCAGTTAGTTTTGTTCGCAGTTGTCACAAAAGCCTCGTTTAATTGGTGTAACAAAATTACGTTTGTGGCAGCTGAAACGAGGTTGATACTTTAAAAACTATTAGGCTCATTCGGTTCTGACAACGAATATCTAGGAAATTAGCATCAACGGAGTTGAAGATTTGGAAACGAAGTTGTTGCAACTATCTGTGCATTAGTGGCTACCGTAGTTTGTTTGTACCAATCTCAAGTCAATTGGTGCTACCGAAATTAGGTTGAAGCAACTACAATTCGTTCATCGCAATGGAAAGTATTTTCTCGCAACCTCATGCCAACGAATCATTTCTCTCAGTGTATCTATTCATAAAACAGCCTGAATTCCATATTACAATTA
This sequence comes from Tipula helvola, assembly GCA_963556165.1. NCBI lineage: Eukaryota > Metazoa > Arthropoda > Insecta > Diptera > Tipulidae > Tipula > Tipula helvola. The sequence goes on from OY744482.1 coordinate 312,353,622, forward strand.
AGATGCATATATGTAGCTTTTATGGTTGTTTGGGTCACTAATTACGAATCTACAGCCAAAGTTGCAAAATTGAGCCCCATTCATCCACTAATGACATCCCCTATTCGCGAAACAGTCAAATTTCGTGGACAAAGATGCACTGGTCTATCATTTACTGATAAAGTCGATGAAATCTTACAAAAAATCGAAAAGAAGACCGACACATAAGCAGCAATGACATTTAGGAATTAAATATATCGATCACAAAACGGTTTTAAACTATTTGTGTAAGGCTGGATACACAAAGAACCTCGAATTATGCAGGAATTGTCGATGAAAAATTTGATTGGCCGAATTTCCATCAGTAAATTGCTAATGAAACGCAACGAAATCAACCCATTTTTAAAGCAAATCTTTACTGGCGACGAAAAATGGGTAAAATACGAGAATGTCGTTCGAAAAAGATCATAGTCAAAGGTGAACCACCACCAGCGACTTCAAAGCCAGAATTTACGCCCCATAAGGTTATGCTGTGTGTATGGTGGGATTAGAAGGGAATCGTACATTGTGAGGTTCTAGAACCTGGTCAAATGATTGATTCTAATCCCTACTGTCAGCAATTAACCAGACTGCAGCAAGCAATTTAACAAAAACTGGCAGAATTGATCAACAGAAAGCTTGTCGTCTGCTTCCATGACAATGCCAGAGCACACCCATTTTTGATGACCCGGCAAAAATTGAGAGAGCTTGACTGGGAAGTTTTGATGCATTCACCATATAGCACAGACCGTGCACACTCTGACTACATTTGTTTTAATCTCTGCAAAACTCCCTTGATGGTCTTAAAGTGGCTTGCAAAAAAGGACTGTGAAAATCAGTTGGCTAAGTTTTTCACCGATAAACCGCAGAAGTTCTATGCACCGATAGAATTATGAAGCTTTTCAAATAATAGCAGAAGGTCATGGCTAATAATGGCCAATATGTTCTTAAATAAAACTCAAACTGAGAAGCAGCTTAAAACACCCAATTTTTTTTGTATTTGGAAGGTAATACTTCTACCTACAACCACTAATAAGTTTTACAATCGAACACGATAGAACAACACAACCTTTTGATAATAACATATCGTCTTTTAAAGTTTGGCATTGGTAAAAATTGATACTTTCAAAATTAGTGCATTACAATTTATTTTGATGTTTTACATACTTTCAGAACTTGATGCCATTTTGTCCGATAAGAATTGGTTGTGCTTTCGATTTTTTGTATTATTTTTAACAAGCGGTAACAATATTGATACTATACTTGAACAAAGGTAGCATTATGACCAACACTCTAGAGCAGATAGAAGGAAATAAAATGTTGTATGAGTGATTCCTGAAGGTTAGACTCACATGTACTTTAGCCAAATCAATGGAAAACAGAACTAATCTATAAACTTTTTTTTATTACTTTTGGCCAGATTTTTTCGATTTGGCCGCACTGTGCATCGGGAGGAATGAAATGTTGTTGAAAAGATATAGAAAAGACGGTTTTACTTTGACTTCATCGATGATTGATAACGTCTCTGTGAGATTCAAACTTTAGAGACTGATTCAAATTTATGCAAACTAGTTGTAGCCAAGTATATTTCAGCGATGAAAATCCACGATCGTAACAGAAGGATATTATATAGATTTTTTCCAAATCCTTAAAAATGATGTTAACATCTAGAACTGCCTTGATTGGAATTATGCTGCAGTTACCCATATGCCACTTCCTCTAGCAATTGTCTCCATAAAAACCTTACTCATCATTTATTCCGTCTCCCAAATTATAATACCGTGCGATACAATTAACTATTATCACCGCGATAAAAAGTATCAATTGCCCAATAATTTAATATTACTTTACGACCACCTACAGTATTTTAAAAGCTTTGTCATTAACATCATCATAATCGTTATAATTAAATAAGGATACAGCGACAAAATTACAATAAAACCAAAAATCTAAATGTCTTCTCTTAATATTGTATGCGGGATGGGGTATACAAGTATGTGCCATCATCATCATCATCATCTTTACATACCACTCGTATCACCATTTCGGTTTATATGAATATAAGTTTATTTATATATTTATACAGACAAGCAACCATATAAGTAATAGCATTTAGATAAGATAAGAACTTTTTTTTTTTTTGTTTAAGATGAACAGCGTAACAAAAAATTCCAGACTATTTTTTATAAAGTTTTTTTTTCTGTTGTCCAGATCGTCCCCATTTACTTAGATTAATTGATTTTATGTTTTTGTTTACTCATTTCTGGTCTATGCGCGTCATCATGTTCACAGTGAAATGAAAAGTGATGATTAACTATAACGTCTTTTACCTTACTGCCTGATAAAATTTAGAAATGTCTACAAATTAGTTATTGTGTTGTTTGATGACCAGATGGTGTAAATGGTAATTAATTGGTACCTATACTATAAAATGTCGCACAACGAGACCGGATCAAAAGAATTGCAAATCTCAAATAAAGACAAAGCGTCGGAGAGCTTTAAGTCTATAATACAAAAATGTTAAGAAACCAATTAATGTGACTTAATTAATTTTATATACAATTTTTGGCGGTATTTTTGTTAATTTAACATATTTTATTTTAAAATTTTTGTTATCTGGATAATTTTTTATTGTTGTTTTTTGTTTTATATTTTATACATAAACACAATTATTGTTAATTTTGTTATCTTTTAAATAAAAATAAATTAAAACAATTTAAATTTTTTTTTCTTTTTTAGTTTGATACATTAAGATAAAATTATAACGTATTGAAGGTTTTCTGTTCAATTATTAATTAATTTTAATTTTTCAATTAATTTGTGTTTGATTTTTGCTTTAACGATTTTACAAATTATATTTAATTAATTATTCTTAATACGGAAATTTATTAATTTAAACGTTGCTTTTTTTTCAACTACGGCGGTATTTTTTGTGAAGCTTGATCGCTTAACCAGTTTATTGCAACTCGATTAATAGTTTGATTTGCAAACATTTTCTTGGTATTTGGTAAAACTTTATATAAGTCTAGTTTACCTCTCTTATAATAGCACGATACAAGCATAAGGTAGATGTTGTGCACTTGACCTAATGCTGCTTTGTGTTCCGTCTAATGGTTATTGGAATATTGAGAAACTTATAGGAAATTTAGTTAGATCTCAGTTATCTTGAAACTTCAATTTAATTTAATTTCTTTTTATTTTCTAATGAAATTGAGTAAATCGATGTAGGATGGCAGCTGATTTACATTAAATCTTTTCGAACTAGTTCAAAAGGATAGTCACAAAATGATAGGTGTAAATACATGTTATCTACATATATATATATGGGGAGTTCCACGTAAAATGAAACCCCAACAGTATTTACAGAAACAGTTTTAAACAAGCTACCTTTTTTCCGACCCCTTAACATTTTAACTCATTTCCTAATAGAAATTATGCAAAATAAAATTTATTTGGAGGAAGGATTGGCCAATCTTCACAGTTTTCCCAAATTACGATTTTTTCACTAACAAAGTGAAATGGAAATTTCGGTGGCTTTTACGGCAAAATTAAAACAAATCCCAGTTGCATTACTTTAATTTAATATTTCTATTTGTTAAAGTCTTTCTATTCATTGTAGAATTGTAGTTTATTTGTCAAAAATGGGGAAACATTTTAAAACAAAAAATGTACCGGAAGTTAACTAATTTGTACGTAAACACCTTGAAATACATAGTGTATTAAAAGTTTAATGATTTGTTTTCGTAAAGAATTCCTTACCTGTAGCTAACGTGTAATATCAGAGCCTTCTAGAGTATAGAGCCATAATCATTATGACGTATTTTTTAGAAGCTTTTTTAGTGGAATAACTTTTCACTAATTTCCATAGGAATCCATAGTAAAAATGGTGTTTTTTAGCTTCAAGTTTTTCATTGAAAAAAGCAAAAGTGTTACAAAATTTTTATATAAAAGTGTTCTACATATCTTTAGCAACAATATACAGGAAGGGTTTATTGGTATTAAGTAAATATTAATTGCAGAAATATTAAAATTAAATTATTTCTAAAATATGTATTTCGAACTTTCATTTTGAAAAATACATCAAAGTTGGCTCTGACGAATTAAAATAATACTTGCTACATTTATCTTTAGTTTTACTAGTGTACGTTAGATGTCTCAGATTTATACAGAAAAATACGAAAAAGATTGTTTAATCACAAAATTATGACACGTTCTTAATATTTTGAGAATTTGTTTTGCTTTTCCTACAATTTTTGAACTTAAATTTCCTCAAGTGGCGATTTTTGGTACGGTTTTCCAAAATGTTTACTGCCCACTGCCATCTATGTATATTGGCTTAATGCACACGATTTGTAGTAAGCTTTTCTTTTTAATTTGACCAGAAAGCTGTTGTTATGAACTTTTTTTTATATTTTGGTTTAAATAAATTAATTATTACAAGAAAATGAAAACGATTTACTTAAACGAAATTTATATATGTTGAAATTCAAACATTTATGAAAATATTTCAGAAATCATAATTAAGAATTTGCATCGTTTTCATTTACAAATTTGCCTTAGGAAAAAAAGTGATTTCCCATATGTTTTATGTGTTTTACTATGGAAATTTTGGTTTTTTCCTCGTTTCTAATTCCCTTATAAAAGCTTCGTTTTTTAGATTATGGCTTGTATAATCAAGGTTGCTTTGGTAATATACGTGTAACAGACGAGTAACTATGATAATTTTTTTTTTGCCCCGATGCCTAACATCAAAGCAACCTTGATTATACAAGCCATAATCTAAAAAACGAAGCTTTTTTAAGGGAATTAGAAACGAGGAAAAAACCAAAATTTCCATAGTAAAACACACAAAACATATGGGAAATCACTTTTTTCCTAAGACAAATTTGTAAATGAAAACGTTGTAAATTCTTAATTAAGATTTCTGAAATATTTTCATAAATGTTTGAATTTCAACATATATAAATCTCGTTTAAGTAAATCGTTTTCATTTTCTTGTAATAACTGATTTATTTAAACCAAAATATAAAAAAAAGTTCATAACAACAGCTTTCTGGTCAAATTAAAAAGAAAAGCTTACTACAAAACGTGTGCATTAAGTCAATATACATAGATGGCAGTGGGTAGCAAACATTTTGAAAAATCGTAACAAAAATTGCGACCTGGGGAAATTTGAGTTCAAAAATTGTAGGAAAAGCAAAACAAATTCAGAAAATATTAAGAACGTGTCATAATTGTGTGATTAAATAATTTTTTTCGTATTTCTCTGCTAACAATTATAGACATCTAACGTACACTAGTAAAACTAAAAATAAATTTAGCAAGTATTATTTTAATTTGTCAATGCCAACTTTGATATATTTTTCAAAATGAAATTTCGAAAATATATTTTAGAAATAATTTAATTTTAATATTTCTGCAATTAATATTTACTTAATACTAATATACCCTTCTTGTATATTGCTGCTAAATATATGTAGAACACTTTTGTATAAAAATTTTGTAACATTTTTGCTGTTTTCATTGAAAAACTTGAAGCTAAAAAACACCATTTTTACTATGGATTCCTATGGAAATCAGTGAAAAGTTATACCACTAAAAAAGCTTCTAAAAAATACGTCATAATGATTATGGCTCTATACTCTAGAAGGCTCTGCTAACATACATATTTTTTGATGTACTAAACAAAATTTTAGCAAAGAAACTGTAAACTCTGTGGTGGTCAATTTAATTTTCGACGATTGAACGCACCGTTTACGATTTTATGTAAATGTTTGTGTCGAAGAATTGGTATTATTCCAAATGAAACTGCACAAAGGAAACTACACTAAACACTCACAATTTATAGTTATTTATTTATTTGTTTATTAATTTATTTATTTTATACAAACTTTTAACTTTTATCAAAGACAAATTTATAAATGCTTAATTTTATTTTAATATAATTTTTTATATACAAAGTTTTAATGTTGCTTCAATAAGCTGTAATAATCGAATGATAATCAAACATATATTTTTTTTTGTTCAAAAAATCCGCAGTAACAACAAACCGACAAATTACTTGGAGACACGCGTTGCCCGTTATCAATTAAAGTTACCATTACAATGACGTTAAGCACATCATAGATACAAATCGATATGAATATAAATTTAGGGCTTTCCAAGTTCATGGGTTTCAGCTGCTGCGAGTATTTTTACATTAATATCAGTATTGCGTAAACATTCCCGGGACCTTGAAATATGTAAACTTTTTCAATTAATACATTTTACTTATAGCTAATACATACATAATATTTTTCATATTTATTTATACAAATTGTTTCATTAATTAAATTTTTTTTATTTAACTACAATATTAATAAAATTACACATTATGATCATTTAAATTCAACAAGATTCGAACGTTAGCTTAATTCCTCTGTTATTTTGCCATCATTAGTTTCAATTGGTAATAAACTTATTTTATGTATAGCTCGTTTAAAGACGGAACTAGCAGTTTTAATCGTAACAACACGAACTCGATTATCAGCGCCGCAATGCAGTTCTATTACTCTTCCTAAAGGCCAATACATAGGTGGAAGATTGTCATCGTGTAATATGACCAAATCGTTAATTTTGATATTTTTTGAAGGTTTATTCCATTTATGACGGTTTTGTAATTCCGATAAATATTCGCGATGCGTCTTCTCCAAAACTGTTGTAACATTTGTTGCAGCACTTGATATCTAGATAACCTATTCATTTTTATATCAGTGAGGGTAGGTTCGGGTAGTGCAGTTAAAGGAGCTCCAATCAAAAAATGACCTTGCGAAAGAGCTGTCATATCCAATGCCTCTATCTGAACGACTAAGGTATTAAACTCGTCCAACGTCAAACAATGCGTTCCAGCGGCTCGACGTAGGTGAAATTTCGCACTTTTAATTGCGGCTTCCCATAATCCTCCGAAGTGGGGAGAGCGAGGTGGTATGGTCAACCATTCAATATTATGGTTGGAACAGAATTTCATTGTTTCGTTTTGACATGCTTGTGACAAAAATATGTCTCGTAGTTCCTTCAACTCTGACCGTGCTCCTACAAAGTTGGTGGCATTGTCGGAATACATTTTTGTACACATGCCACGACGTGATAGAAAACGACGAAAGCACGCCAAAAAAGCTTGAGTTGTTAGATCCGGAACTATTTCAAAGTGCACTGCTTTTACAACAAAACAGACGAATACGCAAATATATGTTTTAAATTTTACCTTTGACCGGACTAAATGTTTCACTAAAAAAGGGCCACAAAAATCAATGCCCACTATCCATTGGCAAATCACCCATGATTTGATTAATAAAGTTAGGACGGACATGGGCACATCGCACACAATCATTGCATATCTTTCTACATAAATTTCGGCCAGAAATAATCCAATACTTCAATCTGAGATTGTACAAAAGTGCTTGAGGTGCAGCATGTAATAGTGTTTTATGGGCTTCACGGGCTACTAAAATGGTAAAATAATGTTTTGGCGGGAGCATAATCGGATGTTTTTGGTCTTGTACTATATTTGCATTTTTTAAGCGACCTCCAACGCGAATAAGCCCATCCATATCCAAAAAGGGGGAAAGGGACTTTAATGAACTTTTGTTGCTAATACAATTTTTGTTTCGTAACGATATAATATCTTCAGCAAATTGTTCATACTGTACGATTTTTAAAATAATTTTTAGAGCATTGGCGGTTTCGTTTGAAGTCAATTCTCCAGTTTTTCGAAGGTTCAACGATGTGATTTTACAATTATTGTAAAATCGAAATATGTACGCTATTACATTAATTAATTTTTTAGCCGAAGAAAATTTTTGAATTATATTATATTCAGATGACAAGATTGCAGTACAAGCTTGATTCACCTTTCGAAGATCTAAGTTTATAAGGTCTAAGCTCAATGATTTATTTTCACTTCGTGGCCATTTTGATTTGTCGTTACTTAAATATTCTGGCCCGTTCCACCAATCAGTGGTATTTATAAAATCAATGGGATATAATCCTCTTGACACATAATCGGCAGGATTCATTGAAGTGGGAACATAATTCCAGCTGCTAATTGAAGTTAATTCTTGAATTTGTGAGATTCTGTTAGCAACAAATGTTGCGTACCGATGCGGTTCCGATTTTATTCGAAACAGCGTTACTTCAGAATCAGACCACAGATATATGAAATCAAAATTAATTTTTAGAATTGATAGCAGTTTTTGACTAATTTGAGCTAAAAGCAAAGCTGCGCAAAGCTCCAACCGAGGAATCGTTTGTTTTTTCAGCGGAGCGACTCTTGATTTAGAACAAACTAAAGATACATGATGTTTCTCGTAATTATCAGTCGTTCTAATATAAAATACGCATCCAAAACCAGATTCACTCGCATCTCCAAAACCGTGTAACTCAATTGAATTATGTTGAGGGGATAAGATGCATCGAGGAACGGATATTTGTTTAAGTTGAAGTAGTTGCCCTTTAAATTCACACCATTTCTTAAGAAATGTGCCTGGGAGTTGATTATCCCATGCGAGTTCTGGTATGGTCCATAATTCTTGCATGAAGAGCTTAGCCGTTAAAATTAATGGCGCACATAATCCTAGCGGATCGAATAATTGACAAATTTCAGAAAGTATATTTCTTTTTGTCTGACTTGGTTTATTTAAACTCAATTTATCGAAAGACATTTCCAGATTGTCAGTTTTAGTATTCCATAAAAGTCCCAATATTAAAGACAGATTGCTAGTTGACGTGTCATCAGCAAGATCAGGAATATTCGAAGTAAATTTTCTGAGCTCAAATCCACCGCGTTTTAATAAATCGATCAGATCCTTTTTTAAGGCCAGTGCGTCTTCGATATTATCAGCACCAGTTAATACGTCGTCGACATAGAAATCATCTGTTAATATCTTAGATGCGCGGGGAAAGGATGCTTCGTCAATGGCCAATTGATTTAACGTTCTAGTAGCGAGGTAAGGAGCACTTGCAGTTCCGTATGTAACAGTGCGAAGTTTGTAACACTGTAAAGGATCTAGCTGTGAATTGCGCCACCAAATACGATGAAGATCTTGTTGATCGTCATGTAATAGTATTTGGCGGTACATTTTGGCTATATCAGCCGAAAATGCCACTTTGTATTTACGAAACCGAATCACTAAAGAAAATAAATCAGTCTGAACCACAGGGCCAACCATCATACAGTCATTCAATGAGATTCGCGAAGATGACTTATGTGAAGCATTAAACACAACTCGTAATTTAGTGGTCAAACTAGATTCTTTCATGACGAAATGGTGTGGAAGATAAAATGTTTTGTTATACATACATTCGTTGATGTTGGGATTATCAACAATCTCCATATGATTTAATTGAATAAATTCTGCCATAAAATCTTTGTATTGTTGATGTATTTTTGGATTCTTGCATAATTGCCTTTCAATATTGAAGAATTGTCGTCGAGCACTTTCACTTGAAGAACCAAGCTCTCCTATTTTTGAATTAACTGGTAAAGCAACTGAATATCTTCCAGAAGGTAATCGCTTGACATTCTTCAAGAAATGATCTTCGCATAATTTTTCTTCGATCGAAAAATTAGTTTTACAAACGATGGTTTCTAATTCCCAAAATTTTTTAATTTGGGAATCCAATACTTCTACCGAACATAGTGAATTTTCATATTGGCTTACGACATTTGACGAAGGGTTTATATTTGTTTTCCCACTTATGACATAACCAAATATACTATCGTAGAACATGGGAAGTTCATCTATTACCTTAAGGGATTTTCCCGTAAACAGCTCGTGATAAAGTTCTGCCCGGATTAACATATCGATGCGATCCGGAGTATTGAAGTGAGGGTCTGCTAGGTTTACGTGTGCTGGTATAATATCTTTGTTGAAGTTAATTGGCATCAACGGTAAATCACCAGTGATTTTTGGTATTACATAACATTTTATATTAATATTGTGTTCCGAAGTTCGCGATGCTAATGATAAAAATACCTTATGTCTCAGCGAAGTAATTTTGCCTCCCATTCCAAACACTTGTTTCGATGTCGGATACAATTTTAGATTAAGTAAACGACAGGTTTTATCCGTGATGAAATTCAGGTGCGAGCCACTGTCAAGTAAGACCCGCGCGAAGATATGAGTACCGTTACTAGAATAAGCTTTAACTATTGCCGTTCCAATCATTATTTGATTTCGTGACGAAGATAGTTGTACTGGATTGTGAACATCAATTGAGGCATTTAAATTTCTGCTAAGTGGAACTTCATCAACAGTACCCAACATAACATGTTCGTCAGATGCTAACACCTTGCTTGTATTTTGTACTGATGATTGGTTTGCATTAGTCTTTTGCATTTCATTTGTGGTACCATCAACATTATTTATCGTGCTTTGTGATTGACATACATGCGACGATGTATTTGGTTTACGATCAAGATTGAAATGCAAAAGACTGTGATGCTTTAACTTACATTTACTGCAACCCGGGCTGGTACAATTGCGAACATTATGCGATGAACTCAAACAATTTGTGCATACACGCTTGCCTCTAATATATTCATATCTCATTTTTGGCGTAAGCTTGGTATCACCAAAATCTGGACATGAATCAATCACATGGTTACCATTGCAGTAGAGACAAGACTGAAAACTCGACACCAATGTGGATGCCCTTTTGTGTTGTTGAAAATTATTTAAATTGGGTTTCGATATTACCTTTGATGAATTAGAATATTTCAGAGCCCCTAATAATCGAACACGAGCTTGTAAGATAAAACTATCAAAGGTAAGCAAGGTTTGATCATTAGACCCTTTAATTACATCTGCACGCGACGAATTGTCCAGCTTTTCTGATAAGTGGTGTACTAAAAGTAAATTCCAACTTTCAACTGGCACCTTTAGAGATTTTAATGAATTATAATGCTTGACAGCTTGATCTATAAATACCTGCAGAGATTCCGAAGAATTTGGTACCGTTGGTTTAATGTCATACAACTGTTTAAGGTACATCCTTTGTATTCTATTTTCGTTATTGTACTTGTTGTATATAGTATCCCAAGCTAGCTTATAATTATCAGATGTAACTGGTATTCCTTCGATCAAGGAGTAAGCAGTACCAGCACTTATGTGGGAAATAAGATAGTGAAATTTTATGGTGTTATCAATAGTTCGCTTATGAATTAATTCTGTAAAAATGTCGCGAAAACGTAACCAATCAGTTTCTAAACCACTAAAACACGGAAGCTTTATCTCAGGCATTCGCATTTCTAATGATGCTGAAGAAGGATTCGGAATATCTAACACAGAATTATTTTGAATCGATACATTGGAAGTTTCTTGTTTTTTAATTCCGTGAATACTATTTAGAATATCACTTTCAAGATTCCCGTACTCGTCTTCAAATAATTCTCTATCATTAAGTGCAGAAACATCTAGCAACTCAATTTTGGACTGGATATCGCCATATTTATCGTACACACCACGTAATCTATGCAGTATGGATTCGCAAGATCCTATAGACGTAGAACTTCCACCACCATATTTCCTTTTCAAAATTGTCATTTGCCCTTTATAATAACTTCGCTGCTTTTTTAGAACATCTAATTTAACAAGTTCGTCTTGTGTAAGCGGCATTTTTGTAACCAACAGGATCAAACTTAAAGCGTGATATTTCGAAAACTTGAATTCTAATCGTAAGATATTTTTGAATTTGAATGATTATAATTTACAAAACTAAACTAATAATCTAAACTGAGATTTATCAAATTAAGTTGAATTGAATCAGAACGCGTTATAAATGTTATATGGGAATGTCACTGAAACTTAATTATTTTGTTAATTAACTTACATGTATACCCAGTCAACCATAGATTTGAAGCTGCTTTGTTTATGGTTAGAGATGTTCATGCGATGCAGGAATTTCCGAAAATAAAATCAGCATATGTGTTGTAAAGCTGATACATCCATATAATTGTAATAACTGCATACACTGCGTTGTTGAATTTTTCTTATTGAAAACTAGTGATTGTTGTTTTGTTACGTCCCGTTGTTACAACCGTTGAAGGTCGTGATGAGTTTGCGCACCACGCGATGAAACTTTTATTATTGCGGTTGAAACACGTTCAATTTGTAAACACCACAAATACATACGATGATGATGCTTTTACAGTTGATACTGTTTCGATCGAAGAAGCACAATTTATGTAGTAACTGATCAATTGCAAATTGATTTGTTCATTGAACGATAAATACAATGATTCGAATAATTATATCGACGAATAATATGTATTATTATTATTGCCAAATCACTTATTATGGTAAATTATATTATATACTAAGATGCTGAACCACGTATTGAACATACGATGTTAAATTACGGTCTTGTATAACAAAAGATTAAACTGAATCTTATAACAAGTTCCGTTCACTGATTAATTGTTCAATCGTTGTATTAATCCAAGGGATTTTCAGGCCATATCCGGCTCGAAGGACCAATAATGTAAACTCTGTGGTGGTCAATTTAATTTTCGACGATTGAACGCACCGTTTACGATTTTATGTAAATGTTTGTGTCGAAGAATTGGTATTATTCCAAATGAAACTGCACAAAGGAAACTACACTAAACACTCACAATTTATAGTTATTTATTTATTTGTTTATTAATTTATTTATTTTATACAAACTTTTAACTTTTATCAAAGACAAATTTATAAATGCTTAATTTTATTTTAATATAATTTTTTATATACAAAGTTTTAATGTTGCTTCAATAAGCTGTAATAATCGAATGATAATCCAACATATATTTTTTTTTGTTCAAAAAATCCGCAGTACCAACAAACCGACAAATTACTTGGAGACACGCGTTGCCCGTTATCAATTAAAGTTACCATTACAATGACGTTAAGCACATCATAGATACAAATCGATATGAATATAAATTTAGGGCTTTCCAAGTTCATGGGTTTCAGCTGCTGCGAGTATTTTTACATTAATATCAGTATTGCGTAAACAGAAACCTAATACCGTTGACAGACTAGGGATTAGTTTAGCGTAATTAGTAAGTGTTTCGAGATAAGCTGTAGTGTGTCAAGTTAAAGATTAACTATAATCTCGTTTTATTTGAGGTTTATTAACTAATCGAGAATAGTATGCACTAGTGATGGTATAAGTGGCGCTATAATGCGAAATAATTCTTTCAACATTGCAGAAAGTGCAAGCGGCCGGCGTGAGTTTTCGATAGAAGTTATAAAATCAATGGCATCTTAAAATAATTTGTGTTGAATAAATTTTGAGATTTTGATTATAAATATGAAATTTAGTGTGTTTTAAATGTATAAATTCTACAGCTGATTTACTAGCCATATTTTAGCGAATCACCAACACAATATTTTACTTGTCTACCTAGGAAACTTAGTCTACGCAAATGGATTTGTGGTGGATTAGCTAGTCTGGTTTCACTAATCACGCTTAGCGAATCCCTAGTCTGTCAAGGGTATTAAACTTGTCAGTCATTGATTTATAAATAAGCGTGTATCCAACTTAATAGTTAAGTACTAAATTCATTTTTATTTTAAATGAAGTCGCAGGAAAGTGATGACATATAAGTGGGTGTCAAATTATTAACTTATTGTAAGTTGAAAATATTTCTAGATGTAAGAGGTAACAACCTTAAGCTATGTTCAGACTAGGGATTAGTAGTTTCGTTTAACTAGCATATCTAGATTTTTTTTATAGTGTGATTTTGTTTGTAATCTTGATTATGTTATTACAGCGCTTAAAATATTGCTTTGTTAGAGCGAAATAATTTTTTACTGGAGACGTCAATAATTTCGATTATTATTTAGCTAGTCATTTAGTTAATATTAACAGATCTATTTACCATTTACTAATAAAACTTTTGAAGTAATAGATGTTCAAGGAATTATTTATGGAAAATGCCCTAATAAAGGGGAGGATTTGGAACAGTGTTCGGTAAAGTCACAATGTGCAACGCAATTTTTAATCGCGATTTTCTCTCACAGTCTGAACGCCAAAAAGCTAATCCAGATTAAAAATAAACTTGATCAGGCAAAACTGCATTATTAATCCTTAGTTTGAACAAGTAATAGTGGCTAGACACTTTTCAAAACAAAAAATTTTTTATGGGTAAATTAATTAATAAAATGAAAAATTTAAATGTTTAGAAATGTACCGATGACTAATAAATAGGGCTGTGAATTTTAGGTCCTGCATAAAGCATTTTTGACACGTGAAATATGCTCTGTAAAATTAAAAAAAGGTGGTAAAAAGGATTCAAAAATTAAAATTATTTGAGTAAGGAAGCGTTTTTTATTTAATTTATTAACATAAATTTGTTTTTTAATTTATCACAGTAAAATTCATAAATAAAATGTATCGACTATTACTGCCATATATACTCACTCGGTTAAAAAATGTGGTTTGGTCGCTTTTAAACCAAAAAAAAAAAACAGAACAACCACCCGATTTCAAACTAGAACATTTTAAACCATATCCATATTATATTTTATGCTACCTTCGGGTTTACAGCCTTGAAAATAAAACTCTTTCTTTTACGACGACGTTTCGATATATATTATCTTCTTCAGGTCTGTATACCATATTATTCACTACTTTTCTGGTTTAAATCAGTTTGGTTTATTTCGCTATTGGTTTATTTTCTAAACCAGTTTAACGGCCAGAAATATCAGATTTGCTCGATTTGACAAACATTTGACAGCCATTTGTATTTCATTTTGACGTGATAACGTTTTACACCGCATGGAGATCCGATGGTGTCAATTTTTGCGTAAAAAACCGGTAGTGGATAATTTATTTTAAATTAAATTAATTAATCTCCGCATGAATTTTAATTAAAATTACAAAGTACAAAACAGCGATTTACAATCAACCATAAGAATCCCTTATCTGACCGGAGTGATTCTAGTGTCAATTTGTACGTAAAGAAACTGTGGCAGATAACTTATTGTTAATTAAAATAATTAATCTCCACATAAATTTTATTTAAAATTACAAACTACAAAGTAGCGATTAGAAATGCTTGAAAGCACTGTAGCGAGGAAATGCCTCATTTGATCAAAACAATTCTGGTGTTTATTTGTGCGTAAAGAATCTGTGGTAGATAATTTATTGTAAATTAAAATAATTAATTTTGATATAAATTCTAATTAAAATTTAAATCTACAAAGTGACGATTTACAATGCGAGAGAGCACTGTAAAGGGAGAATGCCTCATCTTATAGGAGCAGATGAGACATTCTCCCGGAGCCAGTACGTACCGCCATCAGTCTGGACTCCGATATACCTCTTGCGCTCTGCGGCGATTTTAACATCGATGTCAACGCTAAATCCGAATTCATGCGCTTCATCATGGACACCTGGGACTTAGATTGCACCTGCAACACACTAGCCCCGACGACTTTGGGAGGCACTTGTCTGGATCACACATTCGTCAGGCACATTACCGCCGAGACCCTGCGCTTCATATCGTTCTTCTCGTACTATCGCCCAGTACTCAATCGTTTGTAAACAACCTCTGTACTCTCATTTCATATTGGTAATAATAAATAAATTTAATTTAACAAACCCATACATCGTGCCATTTCTCGCACCGCTCACAAACGTTATCACGGAAAACACCTACAGCCGTGTAGAAGACACAGCCTACCCCGATTTTTTTTTCATATTAATTTTGCGTCATTCGTGTACGGTAACGTAGAAACATTTTCTGTGCATTTTTATTTAATAAATTGGTGTTTTTCGCGTGTTTGTGTGGCGTGTGTGTGAAATAGTGAAATTATTGCTTTTGGCCGACGCCGCCACAGTGTCAGATTTTGTTGAAAAAGCGGTCAAAATTATGAAACTTGGCTATTAGTGAAGATACATTTTTGAAATTTTGAGGATATATGGAAGATAGAACACAGTTTACGAGAAACCAGAAAGAAAATAGAAAACCAGGGGTGGAACACAGTTTTTACACGGGTTAAAAATATAATTAAAAGAACAAATATTGTATATTATTTATAAAATAATTTTTAATTTTTTTTAAAGTAGTATCACAAATATTAGTACATAAAACGTATTAAATAAGTTCTTATAATAATTCTATAAAGGTACTATGTATATCATTATGTAGATTTTCAGTTCTATTCAATAATAACTATAAAAAGCCTGTAGCTTCATCTTCATAATCTCTGTTTTTTCTATAATTCATAATGATGATATCACTGGGTCAGAAGATATTAATAGTAGTGAAAATAAATCTTTGTTTTGATTTATCCTTGAATTTTTTCTAGTATTTAAAAGCCGAAATTTATAATAATCCTTATTTCGAAATTCCTACGCTTCCTCAGACAACTCTCCTGATGGTACGATGTGATTCCGAATAATAGATGATCAAAGAACTTTATGCACAGTTGATGACATCGATCTCCAGGATCCATAATTGTTGATATATATATATATATATATATATATATATATATATATATATATATATATATATATATATATATATATATATATATATATATATATATATATATAATATGTGGTATCACTCGCTTATTTATGATATTTTTCGTTTAATCATTACTTTAAACCTCCTAATCAGCTCATAATCAACTTTAGTTATTTTGGTGGAAGTTCTGCATTCGCAAAAAATCTTCTGGCGGTGTTCCCATCATTAGTATTTCCAAACCCCTGCTTAGGTGTGCAATAATTATGCTAGTTTCCCTTTTAAATTCTGTCTGAATTCGTGAATTCGTGCTTTTTATCAGAATTTTCAAATAATATTTCACAAACATTCAAATATTTCACAGCTACAGCCATTTTTCAATTTCGAGCTCAGTTTTTAGAATGAAACAGTTTAGAAAATATTCGCATTCATATAGGCAACATTTATTAAAAACAATATAATCCATAAAAGCAGTTCAATTATAGGATTTTGGGTACATAGTACCATAAACCGGAAGACCATAAATTTACTTATAAGGAACAATGCAACAGTTAAAATATTGTAACTTTTTTTTATGGACTTTTACGGATCTAAATTTATTACCTGCAGTAACATTATATAATGATCTTTCATTTGCCGTTAGTCCCATGGTGGAGAAACATGGAGAAAAAAAGGTAAGCTTACCTAAACACAGAAAATAGTTAAAAAATGGGGGTTTTTTTACACCTTAATAAAATAAATTAAATTCATAAAAATGCAAAAAGTTGTCTTTGCTCAATTTCACAATAGACCCAACTTTACAAAAAATAAACTTTTACTTATATCCCTTAATGCAGTCCTTTGGTGTTCAAGTAATTTAGTTAAATGTAAATTAAATGAAAAACAAAAAAAAATATTTTCAAAAATGAGTCATCTTTAGCGTGCTATAACATCTAAATAAAAAACAATAAATTTTTTTTTTCATTTTTGCTGAATGCATTGGACATTATACTAACTAAAAATCACAAAAAAAATTAATTTTGAAACAAAAAAAAAAATTACAAAATCAGTACTTTTGGCCACTTTTTCAGCAAAATCTAACACTGTGCGCCGCACGGCGCATTTTGCTAAATAAATTTCAGCCGCAATTTAATTTCATGGGCTCGCACATACCAAATAGTACATATTTCGTGACGATTTCATGACAAACAATTATTATAAGATTGATGTGTGAATGAATGAAACGAAATTAATTATATTAAATTGAAAACACTCACAACCTCTCCAACATCTCCACATGGGAAAATCAGCTAACGCGGCAAATGCTGCTGCTTTTGCCAAACGTTCATCTTCGGTTCGCGGCATTCCAACGATAGCATGGAATTCTAAATAATTAAGATGAAACAATGAGCGAAATGAATGAAAACCATTTTTGCGTATAACATTTGAATCCATACGGTTTTAGTCGAAAATTCTTACCCAATTTATATAATGGCGAGATTTCGTTTTGCAGACGATTTGAGCTAGTCGCTCAACGTGTGAATGATAGTTAACAACAGTTAAACCAGACCAAAATTTCGGATGAAATCGCGCCATTATCCAAATTAGGTAATAAAACTTCTCGACTAAAAACGTATGGATCCAAAGGTCATACGCAAAAAATGCTAAAATAACATCCGATAATCTTTCGGAAATGAAACATGCGAACGGAAAAGGTGAGAAAAAGTGCTAACAAACCGATGCCATTTCAAAGGAAATTTTATGAATCATGTTTCTGTGTAACCAAAACACGTAAACCAGGCTGAATCACAGCCCTAATAATAAGGAATTCCCCTTATATAAAAGTGTTTGCTTTTATGTATGTGTGATTGTTATACAAATCCACACGCATTGACTGATTTGAATCAAACTGCACACAATTATTGTTTAAGACCTTAAAACCGTCACTGTCAATATCTCACGTCTCAAGCCCTTCTTGTAGGGCCATAATCAGGCCCAAAGTAACCATGGAGGAATTTCTAAAATTTCACCGATTGAGCTAATTTTTGGATATTTAGTGCAAAAACAAAAATAAATCGACACGTGTATCATTATTTTTTAACGGTGATGGTGGTCGTGGTGGTGATGAGGATGGTGTTGCAGATATAGATGATGCTGATGAAAACTAAAATGGTGATAGGGGTGGTAATGGCGATGGTGATTGTGCTTGTGATTGTTATGGTGATGATGTACGATGGTATGATGGGTATATTGTGTGATGGTAAGATGGTATGCAGGTATGAAGGTATGATTGTATGTTGGGTCGACGGTTCTAATGGTTTGATGGCATGATAGTATGATTTTGTGAAGGTATTGTGGTATGATTTTCTGATGGTATAAAGGTATAATGATAACATGATATAATAGTGTGGTGATTTGATGGTCTGATGGTATGCTGATATGATATTGTTATTGTATAATGTTATGGTTTTGTGATGGTATATTACTGTGTTATGGTATGGTGGTAGGATAGTCTGATCGTGTTATAGTATAATGAGTTTTACGCCAGCTTATTCCACATTGTAAAGCAAGTAAGTAAAGACAGTGATGAACTTGATGGAAACCTTTTATAAAGCTCTTTTATTTTTTTAAACTTTTTTATTATTTTCGAGATTATCTTTTTGTATTTCTTGTAATTTTTCTGTTTCCAATTTTACCATTTGTTTATTTGAATCTCGAATATCCTTGAGGACTATCAATATTTCTTTTTGGTATTTCTCCTGTTTAATTTGAAAATCTTCTTGCATTTGAATTTGTTTTTTTAGCAGACTTTTTGTTGTTTCTTTCTGTTTCTTTGGAATATTTCTTGGTTGTCGATTTTGGTTTGTAGTCGGATTTTTGTTTCTTTCATTGTTCTCAACCTCTTGATTGCTTCTGTTCGTGGCTAAATTATCGCTACGTTGATTATTGTCTTCAATAATTGTAAATGTTGAACATACAAAATGTTGACCATCTTCTATTCCATTTACTTCGGTGGTTATGTCTAATAGTCCATCAACCCGTAGTGGGCTAATTTTTTTTATTCGACTTGGTCCTACTCCAGTCCCACTAAGACATTTTTTGTTATGACGAATTTCGTTTTTGACATTATATTTGAAGTCTTTCCAAACCCAAATTGTTAATATAAATAAGATAGAATTACTAGTTTTATAATTTTTTTGTAATTTGAGATAACCTCAGTTTTTCCTAGCCATCAACTGATTTGAATGAGGGCCTTCTTGATTTAGTTTTCCCTATTCCTTCATTACGCTCCATAAAAGAAACGAGCAATTCAAATTACTGACCGGTTGTTGTAGGAGCCCTATTACCTAATTAAACAAACAAAAAAAATTATTTAAGATTAAATTTATCAAAACACATAAAACATTTTCTAATAATCAATATATTCTATTTAATTATTGTGAACTATAAACAAACTTACAGTTTTCAAACAATACGTACAAATGTATACATAAATGTAAAAAAGCAATATGTAAAATGATGAACCACCAACTTTTATAATTTTTATTTAATTTTAACTTTTAACCTAGTGCTAGTATTCGCCAATATCAAAGAGTTATTAATTAAAATAATAAAAATAAAAATTGAAAAAGGTTTTTCAATTATTTCTAATTTATAACAGGGGAGAGTCTCCGGTTGTGGGCATTATCCGGTTGTGGGCACTCGTGCATAATTTTAACAGAATGCAAATATGGCTGATCTGACTGTTGCCGTACTTGTATTTTGACAGTACGCAGTTTTCTAGCTATTTAATATCGAAGTAAATGGACAACTTGTTCATTTGCTGCGATCACATTAAAAAAAGTCCGTAAAAATCAACGCAATTGTAATTTTCCAATGTTTTGAAAGTGCGATAAATCAAAGTGATAATCTCAAACAGGTAAGTGTTATCGATATTTCTACAGTATTTTCGTTGTGATTTGGGATGCCACTTCGATTTATAACAAAATCATGACGCATCACATTTTTTTTGGTTACTCCGAGAATGGTCGCGATTTCCGGTTGTGGGCACTTATATGTAACCGTTTGTCGGCACCCTCTTTTTTTATTTAAGCGCCCGCCTCTCTTACCCCCAAAGAAAAAATAAAACAAGAACGCAACCCGTCAGCCAAACGCTTTAAAAAAACGAACTCTCCATCATCTGATGATGATATTGACTTTGCATAATCTGTTTGAAGCCTCTGCCATCGAAGTTGACTGAAGTTGAATAATTTTTCAAAAAGCCTTTTTTTGTTATATTTGCCACTGAAGGCTCGAAATTCTTTCAAATTAGGTGCGTTTTCCTTCAACTATTCCCATTTTCATTGATATCCATTTCTCCGCATAATATGGACTCAAAGGAAAATTATGGGTCAAAAACAAAACTGTGCCCACAACCGAAGACTCTCCCCTACAAATTCCAATTCAAAGTAATTATGCTTGTATTTTAATTACTGAGTTTACTGTAATTCGTAAATGTATTTTAATTACTCAGTGTAAAGTAATTTGCCCAGCCTTGTTGATACCTCGTCATATTTGTCGATGACTGTTCCTTTCTTGATGGTTTTTGTCTTATCCGAGAGATTTAGAGCCCTAATTGGTATTCTATAGTCGTTGTCTGGTTTAACTAGGGCTTTTCCGATTATAATTTCCTTGGCTCCCAAACCCACAACCTGGGTGACCCAGAATCTCCCTCCAATCTTCCTCAAACGATAGTTTCTGAGTTTGGTGGCAGCTTCTCCCGATGATCAACAATAATTCGCCTGGTAGTTGCTCCTGTGCTGCTGGATTAAAGTGGCAACTGGATATTATATCATTTGCCCTCATGAAGCCCCAAAATGACTTCATCCACAATATCTAGAATCAGCACTTCGTGTTGAAAAAGGGTTCTCCCGATCTTTATTTTCACGATCTTTATGCCTTTTATTACTGAATTGTCTCCAGTTGCCGTTTGTAACTTCAATCCATTTGTTCATTGTATACCTCCATAGATCAGGTCTTTACGGACAATCGTGTGATTTGCTCCCGTATCCAGGGTGATGATGTATTCCGTGCCATTAATGTCGCCTTTGATTGTTAAGTTGTCACCGCCTTTTGCTACTTTTGAAACGCGGATGGAGGTTATGGAGCAATCGGTTGTGGGAGTCAGCTTCTGCTGCTTTAAGCTGACACGTTGTAGTTTAATGACTCGGTCGTCATTTTGCCCTCTTGCTTGGCCACTGCCTGCTCTCCTTTTGGTCGTCGCTGCTTTTTAGGAGATGGTGATCTTCCACGTTCCATTCTTATTTCCCAGCAGTCCCGTGAGATGTCACCGCATTTATCACATGCCCAACATCTGATTTTGCCGCTTCCATCTCGGTATCTTGGTGCCAACCGCTCGGTGTTTCTGCTGGTGTCGATTTCCACTCGGCATATTTTCATTGACGTTTTGGATATGGCTTGTGCAGTCTCATTCGTTAACGCATAAGCGATGGTTTCCTCGAAGGTGGCTTTAGATGACAACGTCACCGCCTTGTGTGTCCCTGGATCTCGAATGCCGTCAATGAATAAGTCAATTTTAAGCCTTTTCATGTAATCGGCAGACGTACTTGTTCCATCTGGATTTTCATTTCTTGTTGAAAGTCAACCTTTTGCTTCTTCAATTGCCGCTCTAACGTTTCGTTTGACTGCTCAATTTTCTCCATTTGTCGCTCGTTTTGTTGTTTCATTTGGATTGACTGCTCTCCTTGTTGCGCCATCATCTGCTTCATAGGAGCGATTAACTGCGACAAATCGAAACTTCCAGATGGTAGCTAAGTTACATTACATCCACGCATAAATCATGATGAGTTGCGTCTAACCCTTTCTCGATGGCGTCGCGTAGTCGCCGTAGAAAATAATTTTCTTTGTTTTATTATTCACAATCAAACCGCTGTCACCAATTGTTACGTTTTTGCCTTGTTAATCAAGGTTCGAATCACTGGACTGTGAATAACACTCAACATTTCAATTTATCACAAACGATTTTATTTCTTGATTATAAAAAATATTCCAACACAATTTATTAACGATAATTCACAATACCACTTTCTATTATATTTGCACAATTCTACTATTCACTTATAACTTTTATTTTACACTACAACACTTTTTAAATCACTTTTTAATATCCTTTTTAATCTTCACTCATCGCTTACCAAAAACTTAATATTCTAATTCGAATTCGTTCACTCCATAAATGTTTACTCAAACCAAAACATCTCGAAATTTCATTATTGTTTCGGTAAGAATAATTTAGACTCATTTAGAACAGTTTTTATCATGGAAAATTCCATAGTAGGACTTTCCGCTATCAACTTACTTATTTAACTCATTCCTAGGTGTCCTCGTAACAAGACATAGCTATTTATCTCTATTTAGTAGAAAATACATCCCAAAATATTATTACTCGATATACAATTTGCTCTTTCTCGCAAAATAAATTTTATGAAGAAATAAAGAATAAACAATACCAACTGTTTGGTTGTATTCCATTCGAGCATCAAATATATTAGTTGATACTTTTAACTTGATACTTTTAAGGCCTGAATTTATAGTCATTGCTATTGATTTTCGAAAATCGTTGCTATAACAACAATAGCAACAGTTACGACTTCATGGGGTATATCATCCAACAGGTCGCAAATAAACTATTTCCGCCTCAAAATCTAACTACTCCATTGATTTTAACATGAGTTTTTCAATTGAAATTTTTTTTTTGTTTGTATTTTATTTGCGACTGAGTAGTAAAATCATAGAAATGCTACCACCGACTTCTTGACGATGCAAATAAAATCAAGTAAATCAAGACAATTAATACTACTCAGTCGCAAAAGCAAAGGAAACACAAGAAAAAGGAAATTTCAATTGAAAAACTCATGTTAAAATCAATCGAGCAGTCAGATTTTGAGACGCAAATAGTTTATTTGCGACTTGTTGGAGGATATACCCCTATACCCTAGACAGACTGCGGTTTAATAAATCCGATTTAGCTAAACTCGTTTAAGTACTCTATGCAAAACAAAGTGATTTGTTAAAATTGAGGTTGACATACTGCTGTGGGCATGTGTCGATACGAGGATGACTATGCGTGTTCTCTCGATTAACACTCCACTATATTCGCAAAAGGTTATGTTTATACACGTGCGTGTAGCAACCAATAATTAAAATACACCGATTGATATTTTATAAATTGTATTTTATTCACTATTACAACGATGAACGTTTAATCGATTTATTTTATTACATAAAGAATATTCCACTTCGGATGGTGCGATGAATGCTGATTTTGTTAGGTCGTCAACTTATTTTGTTTCTCGTGGTTTTTACTTCGTTCGTGGTTGACTTCCGATTTTAGACTTTTTGTTTTTAGACTTCCGTCGTTTTAGAATACCGTGATTTTAGTCTTCCGTGGTTTTATCAACCCAGTAGACCACAAAAAGGTGATGTCGTTTTTACTGATGACTTGCCTTGAAGGTAAGGTTGCCGCCATACTATCCTTCCCCCAGTGAACGGAGTGAACGATACAAATTTATTGAAAGCGAGCCGGTCTAACGATGGCACGACCCCTCTGGATTTGGTTTGTTCGGTGATTTTGGGGTCAAATGTTACTCTTTTGTTAAGTAATCTGCCTGTTTTATCGGCGTGTGACGGTGGTGGATGTGTTGTTTCCCCCGTAGTGCTTGTTTTGGTTGGCACTTCGTTCCATGTATTTGTATGCTTATCCGTTTGCGGTGCCTCTACGAAACAGGGTTTAATCCGGTTTATTAAAACAGTTGTTTCGACATCTTTGACCAGCAGTGTAAAATATTTTTCGTTGCGTTTGATTACCTCAAATGGTCCCTCGTATGGTGGTTGTAGCGACTGACGAACTGCGTCTGTCCGTAACAGTACGAATTCGCAAGTTGACAACTCTTTGAATACGAAGATTTGTTCTTTAGCATGCCGTGATGTCGATGAGGGTTGAATGTCCTTAAACTGGTTCCTTAACTGTGTGACGAAATCGGATTGATGAATGTTCCTGGTTGAGTGGATGAAATCCGCGGGCAATCGTATATGTTCTCCATAAACTAGTTCAACAAATGTACTTTGAAAATCTTCCCGAAATGAGGTTCTCAGACCGAGTAGTATTATCGGTAAAAGTTGTGTCCATTGTTTTTCAGCAACACACATTATTACGCTTTGAAGACTACGATGCCATCGTTCGATTAACCCGTTGCATGCTGGATTGTAAGCTGTTGTTCGCTTGCGGTGGAATCCAAGTGATTTGGAAAGTTCGTTGAACAGATTTGCTTCAAACTGTGCACCTCTGTCAGTTACTATGTTCGTTGGCACTCCAAATCGGCTGATCCAAGTTTTAATTAATGCGTCAGCTATGGTTTCTGCCCTGATATTCGGAATTGGTGTGGCTTCCGGCCAACGTGTGTAGCGGTCAATCATGGTCAAACAATATGAGTTACCTTCGGATGGAGGTAACGGTCCGACTATGTCGATGTGAATTTCATCAAACCGCTTACTGGTCGATTCATAAGTTCCAGTTTTACTTCTGACGTGTTTCGTGATTTTACACTTTTGACAGCGTATGCAGTGTTTGGCCCAATAACGTATTTCTTTGTTCATCGATGGCCACTCGACTTTTTTGCTGATTAGTTTTGCTGTAGCGCGTATCTCGGGGTGAGAGATATTGTGCCATGACTCGTAGATTTGTCGTCGAAATGATTTAGCGAAAAACGGCCTGTAAGTTCCCGTTGAAACATCGCATAAAATTTCCTTATTTTTTTGAATTTTAAAGACACGTTTGATTCCATCAGTTTTACGAGATCTTGAGCGTTCATTTGTTTGTCTGCTATCGCTTCATAGTCACTTGCGCTTCCTAATTAGATTTGTTCGATTCGTGAAAGCGTATCCGCAACGACGTTGTTGCTCCCCGAAATGTGACGAATATCCGACGTATATTGAGCTATGAAGTCCAAGTGTCGGCATTGTCTAGGAGATGCTTTCTCGAGATTTTGACGTAGCGAGAATATCAGCGGTTTATGGTCAGAGAATAGAATAAATTCTCGACCTTCGACGAAATTTTTAAATTCTTGGTAGCTGAGTAAGCTGCTAAAAGTTCCCTGTCGTACGTACTGTACCGGGTTTCGGTATCATTCAGCTTACGTGAGTATAAAACAGTGGTTGCCAACCTTTATACGGAAACAAGAATGGTAGATCTCGACATATTGCGTGAATCAAACGTTGGAATGTTTGAGCCGCGTTACGTAACCCGCACGTCATCCTGGTAAACTCAAACAATCCGAACGGAGTGATGATTGCGGTTTTTCCTATATCTCGTTCTTCGATAGGAACCTGATGATACGCACGGATGAGATCAATCTTCGTGAAAATCGTGCATGACTCGAGTTGATGTGTGAAATCGGTCACAAAGGGTATCGGATAACGATCAGGTTTCGTTATCGAGTTTAATGCCCTATAGTCACCACATAATCGCCAGTTTTCGTCTTTCTTTTGTGACATATGGAGTGCGGACTTGCCCAATTGCTCTTCGAGGGCCGACATACTCCTTGTGCTGTCCAAGCTTCAATCTCGGTTTTGGATATTTTCATCTTATCCGCGTTCAACCGACGTACTTTTGCGTGGCAAGGTTGACCGGATGTTTCGATGCAATGCGTGACGTCGACTTCATGAAGTAGTTCCAGAATCTCGGGATGTGTTGAATCGGCCTTTATCGTTGTGATGCCTTATGAAGGAATATGGATTGGCTTTCCTTTGATGCAGACGTTCGTGTTGGGGTCGATGAGCTTGTTGTTTTTAATATCGACCAATAAACCGTAATGCGACAGGAAATCAGCTCCAAGAATACACCGATCGACTTTTGCACTAATGAACTTCCATGTCAAGGGTCTACAAAGACCTATGTTGAGAGTGAGGTTTTTACAACCATATGTATCGATCGTTGAAGCGTTCGCCGCGAACAATTTAAATGCGGACGAATTGGACTTCTCGAGATTTATCGGTGGTATTACCGAAACATCGGCGCCGGTGTCGATCCAGAATTGTAGGTTACTCTGTGAATCAACTATATGATTAGGCGGCTTTTTGAGTTTTGGCTACCGTTACTTGCCGCGTGAAGTACGGTGCCTACCGGTTTTCCGGATTCGCTGTTGGCTGTTGCGCCTCGTTGAAGTAGCACGGTTTTAAACACCTTCGCTCTTGAATACCATATTTCTAATGATACCAGCAATTCAGGTGTCTTGTCACTTGTTTCTTTGTTCCTTGACGACTATTGTCATTGGTCCTGGGACCTTGCGAATGTCCGCGATATGAATTGTTTTCAGATGTCTCGTAATGACCGAACAATGCTTCCACTCGTTGTGTTAGGAAGTTGATCTGAGCTGTTAAATTATTTTGTTGTGCTCTGTCGACGTCTCGTGGCGAGGCTTTCAGGTTGAAAATATTAGTCGGTTTTTGTACGTCGACTATTTTGTCTGCAGCGTTTGCTAGTTTCTGCAGGTTAGAATCATCCATGCACAACAAAATTTCTTGTGTATGTGTTGGGAGACGTTGTAGCCACAGATTTCTTAAAGCTGGTTCAGTAATCTGATTAATGGAGAGTGTCTCCATTTCCCTCAGCAGTTGAGATGGTTTTTTATCGCCGAGCTGCAATCCTGATAGAAGTCGATCGAGTTTTATTTTTGCCGATTCACTTAAGCGTTCGATTATGACCCTTTTTAATGTTGCGTATTTATCGTTCTTTGGCGGTGTGAGAATTTGATCGCGCACACATTTTACTGTTTCAGAATCGAGAGCAGCAATTAGATGTCCGTATTTGGTGGAATCGACTGAAATGGCACTAATTTCAAATTGTGCTTCCAGCTATGTAAACCAAATTTCCGGGTCGTCTCGATTGAAAGGTGCATATTTTATCGACACCTTGTAGACGTTAGTTGTCCCAACCATCGTGGGTTTCGTTGCAGCGTTGTTTTCGTCGTCACTCATTTTGCACTCGTTAAAACAATTAAACTGATGTTTGAATCCGAACTGGTAATAAGCGTAATTATTGGTGTTTTGCGAATGATTTTATTGCTTAATCACGTCGGTACGTGATCACGTCGCGGTCACCAATGTGGGATATGTGTCGATACGAGGATGACTATGCGTGTTCTCTCGATTAACACTCCACTATATTCGCAAAAGGTTATGTTTATACACGTGCGTGTAGCAACCACTAATTAATGTACACCGATTGATATTTTATTAATTCGTTTTTTATTCACTAATAGAATGATAAATGTTTAATCGATGTCTATAATTACACAAAAATATTACACTTCGAATGATGTAATGATGGTTGATTTTGTTAGGTTCTCAACTTTATTTTTCTTCTCGTGGTTTTTACGTCGAGCGTGGTTGACTTCCGATTTTAGACTTTTTTATGTTGACTTCCGTCGTTTTAGAATACCGTGGTTTTCTCAACCCAGTAAACCAAGGGTGATGTCGTTTTTACTGATGACTTGCCTCGACGGTAAGGTTGCCGCCACATTCACTAAATCGGATTTATTAAACCGCAGTCTGTCTAGGGTATAACATTCGGGCCTAAAATTACTCAATTGATACTTCGAACCTTTTGGGTATCAGGTGAAAAGTATTCGGTTCTACTCAGTTCAAACATCATTACTAAGACGGTTAGGTATGAACTCGGTTAGAAAAAAATACTTATATCATGTTGAAACCTTATTAGGCCTATTTTATTTGCCAAATTCAAAACTGGTATTCATTTCGGAATCGCGTCCCTGCTAAAAAATACTATTGGATTTTTGAAAACCAAGTACACAGTGGGTATTCACGAATACCAAAATAGTATTGATACAAGGCAATTTTTTTGCAAATGGGCAAATAAAATGCGCCTATTATTTAATTTAAACCGCCGAACAATGCACACCCAAAAAACATAGTAAACGCTCTATAATATGTTATAGCTCTGACAGACTGCGGTTTAATAAATCCGATTTAGTGAATTTTTCGAGTTTAGTCGCAGTGTGTCAACCTCAATTTTAGCTAATAGCTTTGTTTTACATAAGGCCTATTTTATTTGACCATTTGCAAAAAAATTGCTTGTATCCAATACCATTTTGGTATTCGTGAATACCCACTGTGTACTTGGTTTTCAAATATCCAATAGTATTTTTTAGCAGGGACGCGATTCCGAAATGAATACCAATTTTGAATTTGGCAAATAAAATAGGCCTATAGAGTGCTTGAACGAGCATAGCTAAATCGGATTTATTAAACCGCAGTTTGTCTAGGGCATAATACCTTTGACAAACTAGGGATTAGCCAAGCGTGATTAGTGAAACAAGATTAGCTAATCCACCACAAATCGTTTTGCGTTGACAGACTAGGGATTAGTTTCCTAGGCAGAGTAATAAAATACTATGATATTGATTCGCTAAAATACAGCTAGTAAATCAGCTGAACTCATTTTTTAATTCAATATTTCTAAGATTTATACATTAAAACACACTAGATTTTCTTTTATAAAAATAACCTCAACATTTATTCAGCACAAATTGTTTAAGATGTCATTGATTTTATAACTTCTATCGTAAACTCACGCGGCTTGCAATTTCAGCAATGTTAAAAGAATTATTTCGCATTGTAGCACCACTTCTACCATTACAAAACCCAATACAACGAGATAAACTTCAAAATTTTCAAAGATTAGTGCACTAATCTCGATTATTTACTAATCCTCAAATAAAACGAGGTTAGCTAAGCTTCAATTTGGCACATTACAGCTAATCTCGAAAAAGTCACTAATCGAGCTTAGCCCCTAGTCTGTCAATAGTATAATACTCTAGACAGACTGCGATTTAATAATTTCGATTCAGCTAAACTCGTTTAAGTACTCTATGCAAAACAATGCGATTAATCGAAAAATTCACTAAATCGGATTTATTAAACCATAGTTTGTCAGAGCTATTAGGGAAATACGTTTTAAAATGATATTGGGTGGCTTAAACGAATAATAATTAAACAAAACCAATATTTGGTGTTAATATTTAAAATCGTAATAAATAAATTCATTTCATTATTTAACATCGCGCAGTTCGTATGATTACTGTAAGAAATAATATTTTATCTTCAAATCGTTCACAGCGCTTATAACCAATCAGTTTTTATTTTGAACTATACAAAATCAGCAAAGTTTCTAACTATTTAGATTATAACGAATATTAAATTCTCGATAGATGACTCTCAAATATTATCGAAACAAACCGATTGTAAAATGTGTATTCTCGATAGATGCCCCCATAAAATTAGTACAAAACCGTAGACACATTATCAAAGAAAAATACCATTAGTACTAAATCTTTATTTTACACCCAAACCAACTTCTAAACAATTTTTATTTATTTTATAATTGGTAAGATGTCACTACAATTCACAAAAAATTTTATCGGTATTATAAATTTAGAAAAAAACAAATAAACAAACTGGAAAATACTGTAATAAAAATAATTAAGAATTTTTGATTAACTTTTCGTTTTAATTTTTTAACAGAAAAATGAAATTAGATTGGAAAATTAGAAAAACGGTAATAAATCATGCAAAAGAAAAACAAATAATATTTTATAATACGTACATACATATACCCAAAATCATATTCATAATTATGTTTGGATGCATATAGATTTTAAAGTGTAAGAAAATTGTATGTTGCTTTTGTTGTATTTTGTATGGTACTCTGAGGAACATGTGAAAATGATTTCAATCAAACACATTGTTTGTATTATGTACATATATATTAATAAATACTAAATTAAAATAAAAAAAACATAAAAACCGATAAAATTTATTAATAAAAGTAATAAAAAGTGATTATTTATTATTACATCTATACATTATATTTTTGGTGTTTTTATCTCTTGGCGGTGGTTAAGATGGTTGGTGTAAAAATAATAAACTTCTGTACAAAAAAAAAAAATGAAAAATCTTTTTCTTGATATTAAAATATGTTTTATATTGTAAATAAGCACACAATATAATAATCTCGTATACAGTCTCTGTATATATGGTAGATATAGAGTGGCGGACCACCAAAAACGATTTTTAATTACAAATTTTTAATATCGAACATCGATTTAATATTTAATAAAACGATTATAAATTATAAAATAGTTTACATTAAAATTAATATTTTTTGTTATTATTTCAACGGGTTTCTGGTTAATTTTAATTTATCGCGCTGAGAAATCAAGATTTTCTTTTGCTTTTTGATCGATTTCTTTATTAAATATTTTAATATTTTATATGGCTATTAAACTTATTATAACTGTATATTGTAAACACGGATTTGAACATATTTATGTTGAAATGGATGTTGGGATGGAAGTGAAGTTGCGCCAATATTTTGTGAGATTTTTACTTTTTTGGAATTAACAAGCCATTCTTTCAGATTATACATATGTATGTGGTATTGTGGTTAAAGCATCTGACTCGAAATCAGATTTCATACCTTCGTGGTTCGAATGTTTCAACTGCAATATTTTGGTTTAATTTGTGTGTTTCTTTGTTTTTAAATACAATATTATATCAAATTATGTATTTGATTTAAATTTTTAAGATTGCAGTTGGCACAGTTTATGCGGTTGATGGCAGAGCCCATCTATTAAAACTTAAAAAAATCCTAATAAAATTAAATTGAAATATTATAAATTAACGGTCATTCTTGTAGTTTGTTCCCGCTAAACAATTTAAACGAATTCGCAAAATAACGTACTACAAACGAATCACTTTTTTGCTCTACCTATTTCTCTTATGCAACTATATCTATCTCTCAGGCTAGAATTTTGAATGTTGGTAGATTTCGTTGTCGTGCGCGATCGTTCTCCCGAATAGCATCAATAAAATCATCATCAAACCAGAGATTTTTAGGCCTGGATAGATTTTAGCTTATGGTGGATTTTAGGGCAACGGTTACCGCCGTTTTGATAATGCCCCACTGTTCTCATGAACGGAATCAGGAACTGGTTTATTTTGCAAGATTTCTGATACTGTAATCCCGAAAGTGGTTCGGGTAACTTGTTTGTTCAATGCCGCAGTGTTCCAACGAGTGATGTGCTGGAAACGATGATTATGTGATAGATAGGCGAAATTTTTATTCAGCAACTACCGTTTAGTTCTGATGTCTTAAGGGCTCGAAAAATGTCTCTTAGACAAGAGGATGTGATCGATTTGGTTGACTGTTGCCCCATCGTTTGATTTCCATGTGGCTTTGTGAATACGCTTATGTGGGAAGTATGTGCTGGCAATCACCAAGTTGTACAGTGAAGCTAGCCCTATGGTGCGCATCCCAGCCGATAGTGCTACGATATTTACTGCCAGCTTTGTTACCACAAAGAATAGTTTTTTCATCGCTAACAAGAGTACTGACAAATTCATATTCTATATGCTTTATTCTGTTTTCCTAACAAAGTTTTAAATCTCTCCATGTAAACAAATTATTTAATAGAGGGTTGAACTTGGCTCTGCTTTTGCAATCAATGAATCGATATCATTTGTGTTAATACTTTAATTTTTAAAAGATTGGTGCGGTCATTGAGGTAATTCTTAATAATAATAATATTAATATAAATATAACCTAATATAAACAATATGCACTTGTTCGATCAAATTGACAATATTACAATATTATAACGAATAAAATTGTTGTGTGGTTGGGTTGTCTGCTCTCTATACATAGATTTTCCCTGCGCCCTTGTGCAAATTGCCGACTTTAGACGACGATAGCGGCGAATCTAAGTATGTTTGATTAATTGGCGCATATTTAAAGAATATACTAGATGCAAATATGTATATACGAAATGTTTGATCGAAAAACCAGAGATTGAGCTATTTTTCTCCTTGAAAATATTTGCTTGGAGGAATAAAATGGTCCCAAAAGTCAATCGGAAGGTGTCACCGGAGCTTCGCCCACGAAAGTACCTACTTCATGCGCACCATCCATGTAATTATTTAACAATTCCATGTGATTGTACAGTCGTATCAATAGAAGGGTTTTTAAAAACTTGTGGCAAACATTTCACAGAAATACCTACCACAAATTGGTGCAGTATGTCAAATACCGAAAACTATAAGTTTAAAGCTCATCTCATAATTACGGCTTTATGCATATATAGGGGGTTTACCTTCTATAACCACAGCGCTGAGTATAAAAGTCCTAATCAGCAAAAACGCTTTTATCAGAGTACCTAACGGAAAATTACGCAGCTGTAAAGTTAATTCGAATAGAATATTTTCTTCAGTAGCTTACATTCGAATTCGCGTTGTACTCTTGTTTGTACTGCTAGTGGTCGACCAAAAAAATAAAATTTTCCAGGAACTCGGTTTTCAATTAGTTAAATTAAATGGGAAATATGTGGCTTATTGCAGCAAAAACTTAAAAAATACAGGCGGAACTCGCCTAAAAGGGCATATATAGTAGGTATATTTCCTTGATAAAATTTGCTTAATTTTTAATAATTTATATATTTTTATATAATTAGAAATATCTGTAAACTATCGAAGAATCAACAACAACAGATGAATCGACTATCACCTCTCAAAACAGTATGATCATTATTTTGGATGATATAGACAATCAACAAAGTTTTGAATCTTCTAAAGTTATCTTCTATCATAATTGTTACTTGAAAGGAAGGTGAATTAGTGTTTGCAAGCGTAGCACCATAAATATCAGAGGATCAAGTTGTGTTAGATGATCACAATATGGATGTTGTGACCAGTGACAATATCTTAATATCTGAAATTGACGAATCTACTGTTTCTTCACAACCCTCTTCCATCGGTAGCTCATTTTCTTTATCATCCAGGGTTAGGCCAACATCTTCGATTGGAGGCTATAATATGACACCATCTATGTCTACAAGCATTCATAGTGCTTCAAGTTTTTTAACCTCTGCCAATCATCTGCTGCAATAGCTAAAATTAACCATTACCAGGAAACCTAATTACGTTTTAAACTATACAGATAAATTATCAAATAAAAAAGAAACTGAATTAAACGAGGCTTAATTAACCTTTAAGAGTTACCGAACCCAAATATTTAAAAAATTTTATACACAAAATAAGACCAGCAACAAAATTACCTGAACGAAAAGCTTTATCAACAACACTATACTTCCGTTAGTCCGTTTTAATAATTGATGGTTGGAAAAACAGTTCGAGTAATAGTAAGCTCGCAGTTGCAATGATCCACAAGGCCAATGAAGAGCATACATTTCTTCAAGCTTATAGGTTTTAACTGGTATTAGTGAAACTGATGAAAAGTTAGCAGATATTGTTTTTGATTGGATGGACATTGGAAAAACAATTTATAATACGAAAATATATGCCACCGAATGCCATTGCCATGATGAAAATGGGAAAACTGACCAGCCTCATAATTTGGCAGTCATACAGCAAATTTATTAGCTAAGGATGTGTTAAATGATCGTTTATCAGAAAACATTACTACAGTGTTAAGGGAGTTCAAGCAGCCAGATTTCGAATCGCGCATCGTTCAAAATGAAGGTTGAAAATAAAATTACCTTGCAAAATGTGATGGTGCTCATTTAGAGACTCATATACGTGCTTTATAAAAAATTTAGAGCAAATGAAACAAATCACCGGTACCATTACGGTTGTGTTAGAAAACCTATAAAAGATTTAACTTCTTCCAATCATTCAATGAAACATCAAAGTATTTTTCTGCTGCTGCCCGAACATTTATCTACAATAACATTAATACAAGAGTAAGGCGGTTACTCAGTGTTAACTGAATTTACTACTCGGCCAGCGCGATCCACATCCAATAAGGGCAGAAGGTTTTGTTTTAAGTGTTGTTGGTAATGGATTAATTTGCGTGGCTGGGTTGGTAATCGCCTATCTAATATGTTTGATTTAGGTGCAAAACTATCTAGTTTTTGCTGTATGATTTTTGATTTTAAGAACTGTATGAGTCTAGTAAAATCGTAAAAACCAAACTCGTTTAAAACCCCAAACACCTGAAATAAAAATAACATTTAGATGGACGCTTCTCCGTAGTGTAAATTATCATTATATTGTTTCATCAACTGTACTAGAATTGTTTGCTATTCTGTCAAGATATGAATTATTATTTTAAAATATACCGAAAATGTGTATTCCAAACGAATCGTATCATTTGGTGCAACACAAAACAGCGGCATTTAATAGCATGGTTCATCGATTAGTGTATATGTACATACTCAGAAATGTAACGATTTTGAGAAAGAACTCAAAATAATACAGGGGATAGTAGTAGGGCTTCTCAAAACGCTATTCCGGGATCCCTCTTTTGTATCAAAAGCGTGACCGAGAAAACCCGGGATTTCCCGGTTTTCGATTTTTTATTTCTTATATACCATTTGAACTCTATAACGGCTTAACGGCATAGGAATAATATATTACAGTAAAATCTTGTTTTACACTAATTGGGGATAAGCCTGTCTCTTATTTTGGATTGTCCAAGATCCGAATGTAGAAAATTTAATATCTCGTATATCCATCAATAGAATTTTCAAGTCAAATGCAAGCCTGTTAGGAAGGAACTATTTCTTAACCGGTTATGATGAAATTCAACATGCACGATGAAAATGGAATTCTAAAATGATTTTTCTCTTTCCGGGACCCTACACTCAAGTGTAAATATTGGGGCTGTTAAATCATCGAATTAGCATCGCACGGTGCGGTGCAGTGTACAATTTTTTCTTTATTTCACTACTAGAAAATAAATCAAACTAGACAAGGAAGACAATATATACACTGCACCGCACTGTGTGAATTATCAAACAGGCCCAATGAAATTCTACGCGTAGAGGCGCACCACTGCAAAACTGTTAGGAGAATTTATTTATCAAAACCCCAATTGTTCATTTAGCCAAAATCGTGAATCAAAAAATTAAACAAAATCAAGTACCTCACCAAGCATCGAACCTAGTATCTTTTACATTCTTATCGAATACGCTAACCTATCATTTTCTAAACCGTCCGATTTTGAGTGAACTAAGTTATAGTGTTAAATTGAGCATACCGTACAAAATGCCGCAATTCGTATATTTAAAGAAAATAAGTGATACTATTAAGGGGAATGTAACCAAACTATTCAATTACATACATATATTAAAATCATAAGCGATGCAACTCAGGTACAGGATAACAAGGCGCGACTTTCTCATATTGATAAAGTACGAGAAGAGTTCAAGAAAGTAAAAGGACTGGCTGAAAATGAAGAACTAGATCCAGATATCGAGGAGAATTATTACTTGGCCGATCCAGGTTTAAATCATGAGCTAAGGTTAAAATCATACACTACATTATCAATGAACCATACACTCGGAAATACCAGTATCGCAGGCAACCATGCCGAAGTAAATCTACCTAAAATATCAATACCAGTGTCTAGTGGAGACTACATGGAATGTGGTTCTTCAAATTGTTTTGCTCTTCTATTCATAATAACCCTAAACTAACAGGATACCAAAAATTACAATATGTATTTTAAGAGAAGGTTCACCCTTACAACAGGCTTACTGAAGCATTTAAACATAACCGACGCTAATTACATCGAGGCATTAAAGAATTTGAGAGTACGATACGACCGAAGAAAAGATATCTATATTTTTTATATTTTTATTTTTTATTTTTATTTATTTTATTCACAATACACTAACATACAGATTTCTCCAATTACATGTTAGTTAGAAATAATCATAATATAATAATTAAATTAAATACATTTTTTAAAATAATAATAGTTAGTTAAATATTGAATAATTTAATAATTATTTTATAAAATAAAAATATAAAAAGCAAAAAAAATGAAAATATGATTTATAGATATGTAATTACAAAGTAAATCCATTACAAAAATTAAAAAAATGAATGATATACAGTTTAATCAAGCGAACCCAAATTGAAGACAATTTCCCTAACAATCCATTTAAACGACGAAAAATTGGAAGAGAATATTCCAAGATCTTCGTGGGTTTTAAACATAATATTGTGC
Source organism: Tipula helvola (assembly GCA_963556165.1). Lineage (NCBI taxonomy): Eukaryota > Metazoa > Arthropoda > Insecta > Diptera > Tipulidae > Tipula > Tipula helvola. The sequence goes on from OY744482.1 coordinate 312,390,221, forward strand.
TGAGTTTGAAGTCTAATTAATGGCGAATTTAGAACCATATAGTTTTGGATGTATCAACGTAGACGGCCTCGCGCATATTATACAAAATTTAAAATTTTGAATAAACAAAATTCATCAAACCATCCAAATTCTTCTATTTTTTAGCGATATTGGCGTCGATTCAATGAAATCTTCAATTCTTCTTAAAAAATTTTCTTCAATCAAATAGAAGAAATCAAAAATAGAATATTCTTTTATTTTGCTATTCAGTGTAGCAGTGGGATTCTAATCTTCTATTTTTATTATCGAAAGTTCGAAATCGAATTTTTTTCTTCTATCCCGCTAAACAATTTAAGCGAATTCGCAAAATACGTCGCATAAGCGTACTATTACCGTATCACTTTTTTGCTTTGCACTAATACATTCTCACACTTAGCAAAATTCTTCGCTGATGTTTCGTAAACGTAACACCAAATTCCTTTATGAAAAGTAATGGAATAATATAAAGAAACGATAACCATTTAGTTTTGAGTTTTCGATCGCCATTACGTATTTTTGTGTTCATCAATTTTTTTTTTAATAAATAAATAACTAAGCAAATAATTAATGTCCCAATTTGATTTATAAAAATATAATTTGTGGCCTAATATTTTTTTTAGAATTAAAACAAAAATACTTAAGAAACTATAAGTTTTTTAGAAAAGAAAAATTTGCAAATTAAAAATTGCAAATGCATTAAATCCATATCGATAAAAATGTTACGTTATTATTTCACTAATCACGTGACGTAAATGCACCACCTCAAGCGAACTGTTTACGAACTACTAACACATTGATAACTCTTCGCAAAAAGTCTAATTATCATAGGACGAGAACAACATAATTGCTTCGTTATTGCAACACCAAAGTGTTACGTTTACGAAGAGTTGTATGAACAAAATTCTTCGCTAGTGTTACGTAAACGTAACACCTTGTTTGACGGGATTTGATGGAAAAATGTCAAAACTTTATTATTATCAAACAAACGGGACAAGCTATGAATTTGTGATACACGTATTTAACAGAAAACGAAAGAAATTTAAACAGAATTGATCTTATTAATTAATCTAATTTAAATAAAATAAAAAATCTTAATTATTTTTAAAATGGATCATCAAAATAAAAGTAAGTAAATATACATATATGTACTGACAAAAACATTTTAATCATAAAATTTTGAAATTCCAAAAAATTACAAAAATATTGCAGAAAAGGACAGTATCCGAGAGGAAAAAACAACCATTGAACAGAAGGAACTTTATGTCTCGTTTATGGAGACGAACGAGACGTTCCGTATAAAAAAACAGCGATAAGTCAGTCGATTATTTATGGGAGGAAATCACAATATTACTGAATAACAAAGGGTCCCAATAAAACCAAAACTGACTGGAAGAAGATAGTATAATTGTGTAATAAAAACAAATGTACAAAGTACTATGTACTCCTTGTTTTAGGTATTCGACAATTGGAGGTATGTACCCATTTTAGGACACGCCTGCTTAAAGCGGCTATTAATAAAACTGGTGGTGGCATAAACAAATGTAAGCCGCTTACCGAATTAGAAAATCGGGCTCTTGTTTTCTGGGAGAAAATTATTGTCGAGGGGCACCCAGAGGTATCATCGGTGGGCTTTCAAGAGTGTTAAATTGAATACCTTGAAATGGAAGACATTCAGGTGCAATACTTGGAGAATGATGCTACTCCGTTACCTGAAAGTATCGAGAGACCTCGAACTGGGAGACTTAACCGCAGGAGGTAAATTTATTTGTAATTGTTTTATACATTTGTACTAATTTACAACTATACAATTTTAGATAAGCAGTTCCATCAATTTGCAGATCAAGCTGAGCAGGAGAGATCGAGAGCCCGTACCGAACTCAATACCACTTCAAATGATATTAGCGGTTCACTGAAAGAAATTTGCGGGTATTTAAAAACTATTGCCGAAAACACTTAGACATTGGGGATGAGGCTTACAATTTGTGATTAACTGCAATTGCACTCAAATTAATTATTGTTGTTTTTTTTAACTGAATTATACATAGTATTTATTTTATATAAGCAATCAAACTGATTTTCAATAGGTGAAGAATTATGTTAATTAAAAAAATTGAATTAATTTATTTTTACAAATGATTATATTTATTTTATTGGCATTTTAATTGTTTATTACAAATTTTATAAATTAATCGCATATTGGTCTCGAATTTGATATCCTAAATTGCGCCATTGATTTCTGTTAATGGAGGTGTCCATTTCCGATGTTTCATTTGAAAATTGCTCGTTTGTTAATTCTAATCTGTCGAATTCAATTAATTCTTCAGAATCCATATTTTTTTAGTTACGTGTACCCACTTTAATTTTAAACAAATATAATTTTTTAAAACTCAAGTAATTAAAATACGAGCAATTAAAGTAATTCTTCTTGACATAAAAGCATGAATTTTACTTGTTCTATAATTTGCAAAAATATTCTATGTCAAAAGTTATTTAAAATAATTTTTTTGGATGTCGAATAGCATTTCTTCTATTTTATTCTTCTATAATGACATCGAAATGTTATAAATTTCATACAAAATTATAGAAGAATAGAAGATTCTTCGAATAGAAGGTTTACATTGAATATACGCCATTATTTTAACATTATTAACCTGTTATTATAATTATCATAAGGAATTTTTAATTTAAAATATAAAAATCGGGTAAATTTTTGTTGTATACCCTTTCAATTGAGTCGATGTACACTTAATATTGAGGATTCCAGATAGGCGAATAATACTCCAAAATACTCGAATCAAACAATTTAATAATGAAATCAATGAGTCGTGATTGGTAAAGTCAGTACAAATACGAAATATAAATCCAATTAATTTATATGCCCGATTAATAATATCTTGAATATGAACATTGAATTTGAATTGTTTATAATATATAGTTATATTTAAATCAATCGTCTGGTCTTTATTTTCTAATAAGACATTGTCTATACAATATCTAAATCCAACAAAATCATCCCTTAGTATGATTTTAACAACATGATATTTTGAGATGTTTAATATAAGACTATTATATTTGCATCTAGTCATTCAAACGATTTAAATCATCTTGAAGTTGATAACAAGAGCTTAGAGAATTTATTCTGTTAAACAATTTTAAATCATCCGCAAATAAGAGCGCTTTACATTGAAATATATTTGCAATGTCATTGATAAACAAAGAGAATAGAAGAGGTTCAAGTATAGAGCTTTGAGGCACCCCAGATTTAGGACAAAAATTAAAAGATCGGATATTATTAATTTGTACGAACATAATTCTATTGCAAAGATAAGAACGAACTAAATTTAATAAATTATTTGTGAAACCATACCCTTTAAGTTTCGCTACAAGGATTTTATGTTGCACTGTATCAAATGCCTTTGAAAAATCAGTATAGGTATATTACGAGTATACATCAGTAGCACGATGATTATCAATGCACTCATATACATAACTGGAAAACTCCAATAAATTAGTCACAGTGGAATAACATTGTCTGAAACCATGTTGAATTGGAGTTAAAAAATGATTAATTAGATTATGTATTGTATTTATTTGCTTAAAATTTTTTCAAAAAACTTACTACAGCAATTAGGGATTTTCCCAAATAGAATTCCAACGCCTACTGACTGGCGGCTAAAAAATTTCGTATGTAGTTTTATATGGTCAAACATGTGTTTGAATGTTCATTAAATTATTAATTTCGACTAAATTAATTTTAAAATTTGATATTTATTATTAATCGCAACATACTCATCTTTATTAATCATAAAAAAAAAGTACGGGGACATCCACTAATTTAGACAGGAAACTTGTATTTGTAAACATGATTTTACTTATTTTTGCATGTAAAAAAAAAAAAAGTGTAGTCAGCGCTACCCAAGCGTGGGGACAAATGAACTAAAATCGATTTTGGGAAAATCCCTCATTCAAAATACTTATCGGCCTATAATTTGTAACTACATTTTTATCATCAGTTAGTGCTAGTGGAAATGAACCGAACTGAAGATCACCATAGGATTACACTAATTGGTATCATAAAAAAATATAAAACAGTTTTAGTAAACAAAAAAAATTGCGGGTTCCTATGTGCCGCCCGATGACGTCATTGCAATAATATTATGCGTGACACATAAACCCGAAGGACCAAACTAAGCAATCATATCTTTAAATTAAAGGTAGTGCTTATAGTTGATGAGTAATTACCCCCGACCAAGGGCTAAATTTCGGGTAAGTTTTCTGAACATGCGGTGTAAAACGTTATCACGCCAAAAGACTGATTCGGTGACAAATACAGAAAAAAATGCTGGGACAGTGACGCCTTACAACATAATAGCCAAATAATCGGTCCGCCCAAAACTACCAAACAGTTGAATGCAGTTTACGCAAGCTGGAAAGATAAATTGCGAAAAGAGTTGGCTAACAAAAAAAAAGATTTTCTGGGTACTGGTGGTGGTTCTTCTACAGTAAAACTCTCTCAGGCTGATGATGAGTTATATATGATTTAATTCTGCCAACGATTAGTCCGCAAGTAAACTGTTACGATAATGAGTCAGGTAATTATAAATTCCATACTTAATACGAATCGTATGATAATTAATTATTATTTTAAATTTGTAAGAGCAAAACAGTCAAAATTGTCAAGATGATGAAGAGGGTCCATACGAATACGAATATCTGGACAGTGAAGAAGCCAATGACTGTAATGATTACGATATGACTGTACAGCAAGCGCCACCGTGCTTACCAACAACATTCGAAACACCAAATATGCCTTCTATACAAGCAATCGCGGCACCAACTGTGATTGCTAATTTTCCTCGAAGCAGAAAACGAAATACTAATAATTCAGCTTTATCTAAAGAAATTACTACGCTTAAAAAGGAGGCTTTGTTATCTAAAATTAAATGCAATGAAGCAAAGGAGAAATGTTACTTCGCAGAAGAAAAGACATACGAGGCACAGCGAATTTATTATTGTGAATAAATTAAAATTTTTTGAATAATTTTAAAATGTACTACAAATTAAGTCGCGTATGTTTGTATTTGTGGAGCATTCAAAATGATTGGGTGGCTTTTCGGGGACTGGTTTACTTTCTCGACTACCTCTTCAAATTCCTCATTATTTCCTATCTCAATCAAACGTTCCGTCCGTTCCGGTTACAACAAGTTGCAACAATGCACACATATATTCACCAAACGAAAAGTTAAATTCTAAGAGGTACTGTCAACAATTGGATAATTTAAAAACAACACTCCAAGAAATTTTATTTAAATTTTTTTATTTTTGATGTTCACCAAATGGTTTTGAGCCAATTGGGCCCCTTATTTTTGGACGCCACTTGTAATGTTAAACTGAGTTGCCTCAGCTCGACATTACTAAGAAATTGTCTCATCATCTCTACACCTCTGTCTCCTCATCTCTACTACACGGTGTGCGGGAAGCCGAAAAAAGTTGGTCTAAAATGCCGAAAAAAGCTAGCGTCATATATAAATACAGCATGCTCTACAGTGTCATAATCCATTAAACAGAAAATCGTACCTGATCATTTAACAAAGAAATCGCGAAAAAAACGCGATTTTTTAAATTTTAATTTAAAATATCATTTCGGCGGCCAATTTACAAAGGAAAAAATTAAAGATGATACAACTTTTATACTTTTTTCTTAATCTGTTATCTACAAAATGAACCCTATATCAATATTTTGCGATAACTAGTTTTTGTTTTACAACAAAAATTACACTAACATGCAATGCCGAAAATCAAAATACTCCGCCTAGTTTGCTTGAACAATACTAACTCAAGGTCACTGTGTACGGAAAGATGAAAAAAATTTGCCTAACAATTTTTGAGGTAGTAACGTGGAAGAGAACTGCCTTCAAAAGGTTTTTGGAGGAATCGATAGACAATCGCCAATCTTCGGAATTATATGCATGGTACGGAAAGTTGAAAGAAATTTGTCAAATAGGTATACTGAATTCAATAAAAATTTAACCAGTTTACCCAGAATCAAAAAGGACCGAAATTAGATAGGTTAGAAAAGCTGGAGATATGTATATAAAAACAAAAACAACAACAATGTAATTAACGACAAAATCAACACCAAACCCAATACAAATTACGACTTAATTTTATCCATAACTTAAAAACAAAGGATGTGCCAAAAAACAACATACAGCAACAGTAGATAAACAGTTTCAACATAAATTATGCATCTAAAACCTAATAGTAGTAAAAAAGAAACCGAAGAAGAAATTATCCTCGAAATCGATATTTCTAAAAAAATTAAAAAATTGTCACAATAAGGAAGAAATAAGAACTACAATATAAAATTAAAAATAAAAAGTTCTTTATTTAGGTAAATAAAGAAGTGAAAATCGGTTTGTGAAATCTCATGAAATATGAATAGATGTTTTAAACTCAAATGATGTTGTTACATGTGTGAAAAATTTAAAATTATGACCAATCGCCGCAAAATAATTGATGAAACCGCTGATTTATATCGACTATACTTACACACAAAATGTTACTAGTGATGTAAATTGGACGCCGTCTATTGTTTGTACGGCAAGCATTTTCCATCAGCATAAATGGCAAAACCTGAAGCCGCAATGTCATTTGGTGTCCCGATCATATGGATAGATCCACAAGTACATGATCCAATTCAATGTTATGGGTGCGTGAATTATATTCTCGGTACAAACAAGAAAATAATTGGTACTTTGACATACACTGCAACGACATATGCCCATATACCGCTGCCGCATTCAGATGAAATTCCTGTTCTGGAAAGATTAAACCCAACTGAAGAATATTTACCACTAACATTTGAATCTGATGAGAACACCTGTTTCAATGTATCAACCATCAAATGTCACTGCGCCATTCAATCACATTGAAATCTCTCAAAATCGTTTGGATATTATGGTACGACACCTGAAACTATCGCTATCTAATCCATTCCTTTGTCAAAGGATTTAAAACAAGTGAACATTTTGGCTCCAAATGTTCGGATCTATGAAGTAATAAATCGTAATCGTCATTTAACGAATTTTTTCAAATCAATTGAGAATAATTCAGTCGCTGTTTGCACTGATATACGTCGTTTGGTTTCCACAATGCACCATGCATATAATTCCGAAGATTGACGATTGTCTATCGATTCCTCCAAAAACCGTTTGAAGGCAGTTCTCCTCCACGTTACCAACTCCAAAATTGTTAGGCAAATTTTTTTCATCTTTCCGTACACAGTGACCTTGAGTTAGTATTGTTTCAAGCAAACTAGGCGGAGTATTTTGATTTTCGGCATTGTATGTTAGTGTAGTTTTGGTTATAAAACAAAAACTAGTTATCGCAAAATATTGATATAGGGTTCATTTTGTAGATAAAAGAATACAGATTAAGAAAAAAGTATAAAAGTTGTATCATCTTTAATTTTTCCCTTTTTAAATTGGCCGCCGAAATGATATTTTCAATTAAAATTTAAAAAATCGCGTTTTTTTTCGCGATTTCTTTGTTAAATGATCAGGTACGATTTTCTGTTTAATGGATTATGACACTGTAGAGCATGCTGTATTTATATATGATGCTAGCTTTTTTCGGCATTTTAGACCAACTTTTTTCGGCTTCCCGCACACCGTGATTTTGCTAATAAAATCATATACAAGGCTTCAAATACTAGTTTTCAAATTTTCATTCTTGAAGAAAACCTCGTGTAGAGTGTCCAGAAATTTCTCTGAATTTGCAATAGCATTAAGTATCACATCTTACATTTTGTGAAACGAAATCGACGTCGACTGAAAAACATCTAAATATGATTCGGAACTTATTACAAAATTTGTTAAATTATTGTTATTGTATTTTAATCTTCATTTATATGAAATGACAATAATAGTAGAATAACTCAACGAAGAAAAATTTAAAATTGGTTTAAGAATTGATTTGGAAATTACATTTGGTGAGAGTTGAGATCCAATTTCGAGGCCGCCGCACGATAAAAAATACCTACTGGCCTCCCTTAGGTATACATTTAAACAAACTAATGTATTAATATGTGGAGCTCAAGTACTGCAATTACCACCTATTCATTAAGTACTGCGCCAATTATATCGATAAATCGACGTTGACAACTTATACATTCCATCAATTTATTGCTTACAGTAAAAAAAAAACAAAAAAATTCTCAAGATTAACGATACATTGTAAAAATAAAATTTCCACAATTGCACAAAGTGGCTTTGTTTATAGTTCGATGGCTTATCAATATAATAATGTAATTATCATATTTGTGGTTAAAAAAACAACTGAATAATACTGAAAACATTTTAGCTTACCATAAAACTAAATAGTTTTTTGTTAAATCAATAATAATGAATTACAGCTGTTAAAAGTTTTATTGTACATATATACTATATAGTTGTTTGTGTGTAGAATACAAAATAATTTTGTGTAATTAATAAGTCATTTGTACTGTACAACAAATAAAATAATATTAAATGCATTTTCTATTCTATAACTGCACTATAATAAATTTTCATCGCACTTTTCATATAATAGACGTTGCTATATTTTTTATACATACATATATTGTGTCTATTATAGAAACGTAAGAAAAGTGTGGTGGTTTGGCAACAATAACAATAAAACGCGCAAAATACCTGCATATAACTGCATAGTAGAAAAGTTTTGTTCACCGCATTTACAATACGCTATACACAGTTTATTATAAAGAAATTATGATAGAAATTTATTGCAATTTACACAAAACTGCAGACACACACATACACATTGCACATTTCTTTTTTCTATATTTTTTACAATTAATAACAGTGTAATTGACTTAAACTTAGTAAAAGAAATAATTGGCATTGAGGGTGCAGTAATTAATTTTTTTGTTTTTCATTCTGCATTGACTTTTCTTTTATTTTCTAAAACCGCCGACTTTCTAATTCGCTTATAATTATTCTCGATTAATTTTCTATTATTGTTACGTTTTTTCTTCTACCTCTGCATACAAAATATAAATTTAATTAATTTAAAACAATATGTTTTGGTTTATTAATTAAAAAAAAAAGTTAATAGTTTATTTAAGTTCAATTAATCAGACAGTCTCCGCATTATGCGCAATGTTAATTAAATTACAGTAATTTGTCTTCTTAATGTATAACCATCAGTAATTCATTTTGATTCGTTAGCTACTTCCTTTAGCACACCCAAATTAATGTGAACAAAAACCTAAGTACAGCATTTATTATGACTACACTCTAAACTGTTTGAGTCTATTTTGAGTTGTTTTAGTAGCTGATCGTTAAGGAATCTACGATTGTAAAGAAGATTACGACGTAATTTAATTTTTAGTGATTTGCAAAAAACGGAAATGTTATAATTTATTTTTTTGTTGTTGGACCTCTTACACAATAAAAATTCATTTTATATAATATTAGATAATGATTAGAAATAAATTGGATTAAAAAAATTATATTTTGTCCACTTTGTGAATGGCGCAATGGCGCGCACAAACAATGATTTTCCGGTTCAAACCTAATTAGGTTTTCATTTTTTTTTTTTTTTTTTTTGGGCAAGCATAGATTGGTTTTTGTGGTTTCAAAGGTTTAATAGAATTTTCGTTTGTGCTAATCGACAGTAATTTGTTATTCGTAAATTACAATTACGAAATGTGATTTGTTCGATTAAACACCAAATTAGATAGTAAGCATTCATTCATGTCTTAATCATGAATCCAACTCCAATCATTAGCAGTCATAATAATAGCCCAACCTATGCTTCACTTTTTTAAAATAAATTTTAATAATGCCGACATCGCTATGATTAAATTTATTTGAAAACAATGTATACAGTGGTTGCACATAATTTCAAGATTTTTTTTTAGATAATCGTTGTTACTTTTCAAGTTTTTGATGCTGGGAGTATTGCGCGTCTACGCCTATTTCAAAATTGTCTACACGGAAATGCAGAGACAATGGGTGAAGTGAATAAAAACAATCAAGTGCTTAACCTTGTGATTTTTCAAGTATCTGCTTATAAGCAAATGAATAAAATTTAAGGATATTCTTGATTGGATTCTAAAATAATTTTTGTATAAAGTTCTGGAATATTGCCAAGTAGGATGGAACTTGCCAATTTGCCTACCGATTAAGATGAAATTCGATAGGTATACTGGAAGTGGGATTCTAAAGTTATTTTTAGATGGAATTCTGGAATAGAGCCAATTAGGATGGAATGGATACATCTAATTCCGAGACTATACACTACCATTAATAGTTTTAACTCTCCAGCGCGTGTCCGCCACACAATATATTTTTTTTAAACATGGCCAAAGTTACCGCTCTGACAGTAAATACTCAGAAAACGTAACCCAACGTTTAATGCGATAGATTGGTGAAACAACTATCTAGGCGAACTTTAAAATTATTACGGAGATAATCTCGATCGTTTAGCAATTGAAATATACGTTAACGTTAAATAGACGTTATTTAAGGGAGTATTCTAACATAACATATTTATTAAAAATTTGAATGAAAATTAAATAAGTTTTAAGTTGGTAAAATGTGGGGTAAAAAATAGGTTATATGGTATTCTGGTTGACACGATTGCAACCTTTTTGGTCATCTGAAACAAAAAAAAAAGAAAGATTCTTAATTAGTAAGAATGTCGTTATAGCCCCTACCAAAGAAAACGAAAAATTGGTTTTTCGCAAAATGGCGGCCAATATTACCCCTTTTTTAACTCCAAATTTACCAGCTTATAACCATGGCTGGGCAGTAACGAATTACATATATTTAAATTAATCCGTTGAAAGTAATTGTAAGTTGTATTTTAATTACTTAAATTAGTTTGTTGTAATTCGTAGAAGAATTTAAATTACTCAGGGTACTATAATTTGCCCAGCCTTCCTTATATCTCGCTAAATTTTCATTTCTTTTAGAAAATTTAATTTTTGTGTATTTCAAAATATCAATAAACATGTTGTAAAAGAATAAATGATAAATTTTTTTTGGTTTTTTTAAAGAGCTCTAAAGAAACGCCCAATATATAAATCTCTAGACCAGAATACCCCCTTAAAAAATCCATTTCCAATGCTTATGTCAAATTTCATCATAATCGGTTGAGTATTAGACCATCATAGATACTTGTCCATTTTCCAAAACTTAATCAAAAAAACATTTTAGAATCCCATTTCCAACACAAATGTCAAATTTCATCTTAGTCGGTTAAGAAATAGGCCATTCATACTTGGCCAGATTCTTAAACTTCATCCAAAAATCATTTTATAATCCCATTTTCATCGTGGACGTCAAATTTCACTAAAATGCGTTAAAAATTGAAATGGATCCTATTGGCCATACATATAATTTGCTACAGGTTCAACTTTAAATGTAAAAATTTCAATTTGAAGTATATACTGCCCAATACCGATCGAGATTTTAATCGCATATTCGAGCTCCTCAAAAAAGGTGGGTATGTCAATTTTATAGTTAACAACGGAATTCTTTTTAAATCAGTTCAAGGTTCGTTATCTATTGTTGTGCCGAGGCAAATGCAAATGGAGGTTATCAAGCATTATCACAATCAAGGTCATTTTGGGAAGCAAAAAACAGAAGAATTGATATCGAGGGTATTCTATATTCCAAAGTTGAGCCAGAAGATACTTAGCTGCATAAACAATTGCATACCAGATCACTTCCACTGTCGACCATGGCCACCCAATTTCTACCATTAATTGAAAACTCCTTGAAATCGTTGCCAAAATTACAACTTTGCTCTTCTTTTGTGGACATGATGGCGAAATATGTCCGAATTCTCCGCAGCTATAACACTTTCTTCCTTTTCCCTTGTTCGTGCAGCTATGAGGTGTGTCCACTATCTCCACATTCGTAACATAAGATGAACTTCGACTTTCGATTATTTCAACAACCCGATTAGGAAATACCAGCTGGTTTTAAACTGGGCTTGGGCATTGCGGCGGATTTTTGGCCTATTCTTGTATAAATCCTCTCGTAGTCATTGAGCTTTAACTTAAATTCTTCCATACTTGAAGCACAATATAAAATTTGTTTGTTAACTTGTTGATCCGGTATCCCATCCATGTAATACTGAAAATCGCAGAATCTTCAACATTGCCCAATACTGTCAACTCACGTAACTCAAACAAATACCGATTAATTGATTCTTCGGGCTTCTTTTTCCGCTCTGCCATTTTCCCATTAATAGTGGCGCTGTTGAACTTCTTCGAGAACTCCTTGATTAAAAACTGTTTCAGTTTCTCCCACGTGATCAACTTATTTGTTGTTCTTAATGCCTGCTTAGCTGTTCCCGCCAACAACCGTTTCCCGTAAACGACCTTCCCCATATCCGACCACATGGAAAATCTCGACGACTTTTCAAAATCTTCAACCCACTTGTCGATTAAATAATTGTTGAATGCACATCATTGAATGTATATCTCGGCGACGTAGTTGGATGAACGTCGGGCTCGTTTGTCGTTGCTACTAAGGCTGTATTACGCGCCGCTAGCAACTCGTTTTGTTGCTTCAGCAAAACTATTTCTTGGTCTTTGACTGCCATTATTGTCGCTTATGCAGCGTATGTTCATTGCGTTCAACTGTTACTCTATTTTGATCTTGCTTTTGAGGTGATGAATTTCGATCCGGAAATGTTATCTCATCGTTGATGACTTTGTTTGAATTTATCGAACATTCTTTGGTAGAAATCTTTATTAGTGACAGATTCTCTCCGCTTTTCAATTTTTTTTTACCATTTTATTGATTATAAGTTACTCAATGGAACACGTATTTGAAAACACGGTCAACACAATATTAATTGCAAAACTATTCACCACACCGCGTTGTAATTTCACAACTAAAACTCGTCCTATCTACCGTATTATCCAAATAATTACCGCACCGGTAATTTAAAATCTAGCCATAAATTAAACAAATCTGCAATTGAAAATGAAGACGTTTGGCACATATTAATGATGAACATATGGGTTCGAACATCTGCGAACTTTCCTTCAATGAAACAACCGCAAATACATAGCGTTGTATAGCTGCTTGGCAATGTCCACCGATTCCAGCAAAATTTCGGCTAATCTTGCTCCTGTTTCGCTTTCACCTGTAGGTCCCAAGTTTGTAAGAAGGCTTGCCCGCCAATGGCATGATGCAGCACAGATACTACCAGTTTTGTGTTGTTAGAATAACACTGACTCATTAGAAATACTGGCTTTAGCACATGAAATGCATTTTATTCTGTGTGCCTTATGTTGATTTTTTTGACTAAATCATTGACTTTTCCAAACCATTGACTAGTTCATGCCAGTTATTCCTAGATGGCAGAAGGGTCAATAAGGCAAGCTGTGTCTGGCTTTTCATTATTCTAAACAGCGATTTTTCGAACGTCAACCGAAAGTTATTATTCTTTGACGGAAGTAACCAGGCTCTGTGCTTGAAATTTCCTGTAAATACTTTTCGTTTTGGCGTTCCAGGGTTAATTTACAATGTTGATTTGTGTCTTTTGGAATTTCTCAATATTCAAAGAAAATCTTAAAATTTTCAACGACGTAGATGGATTCGCCCAAAAACGGAAACTGATTATTTTGATACAGCAAACAAACTAAAAATTACTGTTCGGCCCACAAAGTGGGAATCGCGGTTGTAGCAACATTAATGATTTTTAACCCAAGAAAGAGGCAAGTAAAAATGGATAATAAACCGTGAAAAACGTATCTAAGACCGTTAGTAAAAATTGAGGCGAGATGTTTTATCCTTAGGCGTTTTCCATTAGACGACACAATAACGATATATCGCCACTGTTACACTGATAAATCGGGAACATCATACAACTCCCCTGTTGTGTCGGTCCGACAGTTTGATAGATATTTTTTTTTAGATTATGAGATGTAGTCAGAACCGTTTTAAAATAAGTGCAAAATTTATAATTTATTTACAAACGACATGATATAGTACAACAGGTAGCAATAGCGAGTGACGTATGACAGTTTTGTAATTTTTTATCGCCACCAATATCGGTGAAGACGTTCCAATTTAAAAGCGCACACAGATATTATCGTTATTGTCGAAGTACAAGTAGGTAGCTGGACGAAGCGTTTATTAATTTTATCGTATCAATCACGCCCACGTCGTGTGTATGCTAAGTTTTGATTTTTAGTTAGTTATGTCGCTTAATTATCCCAATCTAGTCTTGAAATCCATGTTAGTTGATAGGTCGTTATTGAATGTAGCCAGTTTGAACGTCCAAAGTCTAGTCCCAAATATTGACGAGATTCGTCACATTTTTAATGGCGCTTCAGTGGACATACTTTGTTTCTCTGAGACCTTGCTAAATCCAAATATCCCTAATTCAGCTTTTGCCATATAAAAGGTTTTAATATATTTAGGAAAGATAGGACGGTACCTCCCCTTAATTATAGTGGTTTATGTATGTTTGTAGGTGATCACATTAAGGCTAGATTATAGTTACCATACCTTCTTCTATTTCAGAATTGTTAGTATCGGATTTAGAGTTTTTATTTGTCAACGTTTTCATTAATGGTCGTAAAATCTTATTCGGTACCGTCTATAACCCTCCAAAAACTAGTAAGAGGTCGTATGCTAATTTAAAAAATCCCTTGTAGACTTAGAAAGTTTGTTTAGTTATTTCTCTTGTAGATTCGATGAAATATATATATCAGGTGACTTCAATTTCGATATACTCCAAAATTCCGGCTTCCCTCGTGATTATTTGAATTTTTTAAATTAAATAGTCCTAATTTATCCGTACACAACACTGTGGCGCCGACGTTTTGTTGTCCAACCGCTAGCGGTGCCTCTTATTCCCTTATTGACCATATCATCTCTTTTACTAATAACTCTATTTGTTTTTTCAATCAGTTGCCTCTCGGTATGGGATCCCATCATGATCATTCAGTTTTTTCTGTGAATTGTTACTCTCCACCTAAGCCTAACAGTTTTAGCTTTAGAGATTTTGCTAGTATAGATAATTCCCGCCTTTTCTTGGTTTGTAAATCGGTTCCTTGGGAGGATATTTTTTGCCTTAGTTCTGCAACTACCCAAGTAGAATTTTTCAATTCGTATATTAGTTTGGTCTTTGATAGTTGCGTTCCGCTTAAAAAGGTTACTTTCAAAGCGAAATCTCCGCCTTGGTTGTCTCAGGAAGTTTCGAATGCCATTAGTATTAAAGTTAGTAAATATCGATTATGGAAAAGGTATCCTATCACTGAAAAAAATAATTCAATGAATCCATTTGATTAAATTTTTCGGAAGAAAAATTCTTTGAACCAATGAATTTATTAACTGGTCACATTAATTCTAAAATAAACACACAATAGCCATTTATTGACCGACTTCTCGTTAATATCCTGAAATCTAGGGAAGTTAATAAAAGTTTTAACAACTTTATAAACTAAGTTAATAAGAAAAAAAACTAGTAAAAACCAGTTTATTCCACTTGAGAAATGGTTAATAGATTAAATATACGTATTTAAATGATTTTCTGAAAGAATAATTCGTTGAATCGATAAAGTATTTATTGTTTTAATATTGCACTTATTTAGTTTGATGGAGAATTACCACTTTATTATGTTAGAACATATTTCTTAAATTATATAAAAACTTCATTCATCTATCTATACCGGGTGTTTCTTTTAAACTGAGACGATCAAATATCTCGAAAAATAGCCACTCTACGGTAAAAATGTCCATAATCAAAATTTAATCATACCGCGGGGGAAATATATTAGTGCAAAAAAATAGTCCCCCACCCCCCGCTTTGTAGGTGGGGCGCGGGGTAACTTTGAAACTAAGATATGAACACCTATTTTTTATTGCAGATTCGGATTCTACGGCTCAAAATACGTAGGATTTGACTGAAACATTTTTTTTCGACTCATGTTAGATGGCGCTGTAATTGACGATATTCAATTTTTATCTCGGATTAAATATCTCGGAAAATAAGCACTCTACGAAAAAAATGGTAGAGATCAAAATTGAATTATTCCGCGGGGGAAATACATTAGTGTTAAAATTAGTACCCTCACCCCCTCCTTGTAGGTGGGGGTACTAATTTTAACACTAATGTATTTCCAGCGCCATCTATCATGAATCGATAAAAATGTTTCAGTCAAATCCTACGTATTTTTAGCCGTAGAATCCGAATCTGCAATAAAAAATAGGGGTTCCTATCTTAGTTTCAAAGTTACCCCCCGCCCCACCTACATGGAGGGGTGAGGGCTACTAATTTTAACACTAATGTATTTCCCCCGCAGAATAATTCAATTTTGATCTCTACCATTTTTTTCGTAGAGTGCTTATTTTCCGAGATATTTAATCCGAGATAAAAATTGAATATCGTCAATTACAGCGCCATCTAACATGAATCGAAAAAAATGTTTCAGTCAAATCCTACGTATTTTTAGCCGTAGAATCCGAATCTGCGATAAAAAATAGGGGTTCATATCTTAGTTTCAAAGTTACCCCGCGCCCCACCTACAAAGCGGGGGGTGGGGGACTATTTTTTTGGCACTAATGTATTTCCCCCGCGGTATGATTAAATTTTGATTATGGACATTTTTTCCGTAGAGTGGCTATTTTTCGAGATATTTGATCGTCTCAGTTTAAAAGAAACACCCGGTATATATAAAAATGAATTCCTGTTTGTTTGTTTGTTTGTTTGTTTGTTCCGAATGGGCGTCTCAGCCGCTCAACCGATCGCCATGAAATTTTTACCATGTACAAGTTGCTTATCCAGAACCAACCTTACGATATTTTGGAAGGGGCTGGACCCCCCGGGGTCTAGGGGCTTCGGTACAAATTTTTTCGAAAATTTTAATTTTCTTTAAATTTTTCCACGAAAATGAGTTTATGGGGCTGGTTATATGAAATTACTGACATGTTCGAATCCGAAGGGCCCAGCCCTGGATCAAAAATTAATTTTTAAATATTTGATTATTTCAAAATTACTTCTCAGTCGCTCAACCGATCGCCATGAAATGTTTACCATGCAAATGTTGCATGTTCAGGACCAATCTTACGATATTGTGAAAGGGGCTGGACTCCGGGGTCTAGGTGCCATGGTACAAATTTTTTCAAAAATTTTAATTTTTTTACGAGAATGAGTTTTTGGAAAGGGGTTATATGAAATAAGAGACATGTTCGAATTCGGGGAGTCCGCCCCTGGATCAAAAAATCATTTTTACATGTAAAGATACAATTATTTGATTGTTCTGAAATAACGCCTTAGCCGCTTTACCGATCGCCATGAAATTTTTACCATGTATATGTTGCATGTTCAGGACCAAGCCCACGATACTTTTGAAGGGGCTGGACCCCGGGGTCTAGGGGCTGTGTTACAAATTTTTTCTCAAATTTCAATTTTTTAAAGATTTTTTTGACGGGAATGACTTTAGGAAAGGGGTTATATGAAATTAGTGCCATGCTCCAATCCGGAAGTCTGCCCTGGATCAAGAATTCATTTTTACATGTATAGCTACAATTATTTAAATGTTCCGAAATAGCGCCTTAGCCGCAAATTTATACACCAAAAAGGATATCTAGCGTGCGATTATTATACACAAGTCATACCTCTACTATAATTGATTTAATTATTCAAATTAATTTTATTAATTTAAATTTAAGACAATCTTTCATCACTTTAACTGAAGACAAATCTCTGAACACTTATATTATCCATACTAATAATCCATTTTTACTGGTTTGACATCTACTCTTTAGTGATATCCTATTTTTAAAGTTTTGAAATGTAACATAGTCAGCGAGTTCTAATTTCCACATAACTTCAGAAATAATTAACATTCTATTTTAATCCACTATTGCAACCGGCGGCTTTTAATGAAAATAGTAGTTTCATACTAAACGCCAATAGTTTATTACTTTATTTAGTTTATTACTTAAATAAATCAATGATTGTTTTATAAAATCAATTCTAGGAAAGGTCCTAAAAAATATTGTACGTATAAACTGATTTACTTTGAAAAGTAGTTGCGTTTTATATTTGAAAATAGCATCTTCTACAAGAAACATCCTTGGATTCAAATTATTGTACGTGTAAAATTGCCTTAGTTTGAAAAAACTTCTTTTGTTTTTCGAAATGTCATTTTCAACCACAGTTCGCAGTAAAACGTATCGAAGTGGACGTAGTTTTAATCGTTTTGAATAAATTAATATTAATTTGTGTTTCGGATGCCGTTGTTCTCGATTAGTTAGCTATATTGCAATAAAATAATTGTTGGTGATTATTTTCCAGGTATTAAATATTATTTCAAGTGAATATACATTCTTATTAGATTTAAGTTTTCAGTTTATAAACGTGTTAATCTATGATTCCTTTTTGATTGTAGATAACATTTGATTTTGCTTAAAAAAATTCGGAACGGAACATTAAAATCGTTTTGATAAATTAATACTAATTTCTGTTTTGAATGCCCGTCATTCCTGATTAATTAGCTACACGTTTCATTTTTGCTTAAAAATGCCACCGAAAAAAAGATCAATTGGGCAGGTAACTGCAAAGTCGAAGAAGATTAGAGCCGCAAGGGTGGCTGAATCAAGCGAACAGCGTGAAGCACGACTTGAAAATGATCGAAGCAGTACGTCTCCTTCTAGAGCTAATGAAACAACTGAACAGTGTGAAACACGACTTGAAAATGTTCGAGGCAAGATGTCTTCTTCTAGAGCTACTGAAACCATTGAACATCGTGAGGCCCGGCTGGAAGTCGATCGGTTACGATATGGACGATTAATAGAAACTTTTAGAGGTGATTTAAAGTTAGCAGCATCAATTACGAGAAAGACTATTATTACAATGTTTCAATTGGGCAAATGGAAAACATTTGTTTGTATTGTCATGCTTTTAAAGTTTCACAATGAATCGCCTGGAATGTGTTGTTCAAATGGAAAGGTGAATTTGCCTCCTCTGGATGATCCACCTGAACCTCTTCTAGCTTACGTCTCCAGAACTACTGAGTTATGCAGACATTTTCTACAAAATATTCGAAAATATAACTCATGCTTTCAAATGACATCTTTTGGAGCAACACAAATTGTTAAGGATGGAGGTTTTATACCCACGTTTAAAGTACAAGGACAAATTTATCATAAAATTGGATCACTTCTTCCTCTCTCTAACAACGACTCCAATTTTTTACAAATTTACTTCATGGGCAACGACTATTAGTCCCAGAACAAAACGTGAAATAATATCAAGTTTACAGATTTTATTCCATGAACGCAATCATCTGGTAAATTTATTGAAAACTGCATTGGAGCAAATGCCATCAGATGACCACAGAGTAGTTATTCCAGCAGACAAAACACCGTCTGGTCAACATGAAAGACGATTCAATGCTCCAACAATCAACGAAGTTGCTATTGTTATGGTCGGAACGGATTTCAATCGACGTGATATTATTATCCATAGACAAAGTGAAAGCCGACAGCGTGTTACTGAAACACACAGATCGTATGATGCTCTTCAGTATCCAATACTGTTTTGGCAAGGAGAAGATGGGTATCATTTCAACGTAATGCAAACTAACCCAACAACAAGTGCTGCGATGACGAAAAGGGTTTCCTGCATGAATTTTTATGCGTATCGTATTATGATTAGAGCACAACAATCAAACCACATCCTGAAGTGCCGTCAACTTTTTCACCAATTCATTGTTGATATGTATGCTAAAATCGAAAGTGAACGACTTCTTTTCATTCGCTTAAATCAGAAAAAACTTCGTTCCGAGGAATATATTCATGTTGACATTGGGAAATTGGTTATATTACCAGCTACGTATACGGGAAGTCCAAGGCACATGCACGAATACGCTCAGGATGCCATGACGTATGTCCAAAGATTTGGACGTCCTGATCTATTTATAACGTTTACGTGTAATCCAACATGGACTGAGATTATAGATTTACTTCTAATTGGACAATCATCGACCCATCGGCATGATCTGACAGCTAGAGTTTTCAAACAGAAACTCATAAATCTCATGAACCTCATAACTAAAAATCATATTTATGGAGAAACTCGCTGCTGGATGTATTCTATAGAATGGCAGAAAAGAGGCCTACCACATGCTCACATTTTGATTTGGTTAAACGACAAGATTACTCCGACTCAAATTGATAGTGTTATATCAGCTGAATTACCCAATTCCCAAGAAGATCCGATACTTTTTGAAATCGTTAGCAAAAACATGATACATGGGCCATGTGGAGCCGTGAATCCCAATTCACTTTGCATGAAAGACGGAAAGTGCTCGAAAAAATATCCCCGAAAGATGTATCAGGAAACACAAACTGGTGACGACGGATATCCACAATACCGGAGACGAAAACCCGATGACGGAGGACACACAGCCACTATCAAAGTAAACAATGTGCATCATGAGGTAGATAATAGCTGGATTGTTCCTTACACTCCGTTACTGTCGAAAATATTTACAGCCCATATTAACGTTGAGTGCTGCAACTCGGTTAAGTCAATTAAATATATGTATATGTAAATACGTCAACAAAGGCAGTGATATGGCAATTTTTGGACTTTCGAATACAAATTCACCATTCGATGAAGTCACGCAATTTCAAATAGGACGTTACATCAGCAGTAATGAAGCTGTAGTGTACACTTAGAAAATGGATAACGAGTTTACTTTACGGAAGAAAATCTGTTACAGAGAGCTGCGCAACCAACGAATACGACATTAACAGCCTTTTTTCAATTGTGGGGAACAGATTCATTCGCAAAAACGTTGCTGTATCATGAAGTTCCAAAATATTATACATGGAACACGTCGAAGAAGCAGTTTTTCAGAAGAAAGCAAGGCACAATTATTCGGGAGTACCCTGGAATACGTGGTTCTGATTCCTTGGGTCGAGTTTATAATGTTCATCATAACAATACGGAGTGTTATTTTCTGAGAATGCTGCTTCATGAAGTAAGAGGACCAACGTCTTTTCAAGCACTGAGAACTGTAAATGGCGAAATATGTCAAACCTACAGAGAGGCATGTCTTAAACTGGGCTTACTTGAAAATGATGAACACTGGGATAGAACACTAACCGAAGCATATCTTATGTGTCGTCCAGCACAAATACGCAAACTCTTTGCAATCATATTAACAACATGTACACCTTCCGATCCTAAAGGTCTTTGGGAAAAGCACAAAAAAAGCCTTAGTGAAGATATTCTTTGGCAAGCACGTAGAACAAATCCCGATATGGAAATACAGTTTTCAGCAGACATATTTAATGAAGTACTTATATATTACTCGAGGATGCATGCTTATACATTAATAACAAAGTCATTTCTCAACTTGGGTTGCCAGCACCGACACGCCATGGAAACATTGTTCGTGATCTGATAGAGATCTATTACGAGAACAAAATTACGACGTTGGTCAGTTACGAGTTTTCGCTGAGACTCAAAAAAGTCTCTTAGTGGATGATCAAAGACAGGCATACACTAAAGTGATGCAATACATAGCAAACAGTAACGGAGGAATTATTTTTCTTGATGCACCCGGAGGCACTGGAAAAACATTCCTTCTTAATTTGATACTTGCTGAAGTAAGACAGCAGAATACAATCGGCCTCGCTGTTGCATCATCTGGAATTGCATCCACTTTACTCGATGGAGGACGTACAGCAACGTTTAAACTACCATTGAATTTGAATCAAGCGGATAATTTTTCTTTCAATATAACACGAAATTCGGGAATTGCCACGTTATTAAAACCATGTAAAATCATTATTTGGGATGAATGTACCATGGCACACAAAAAAGCATTTGAAGCGGTTGATCGTATACTTTGCGCGATTTGCGACAAAATAACCGACCAATGGGAGGAGCTCTAACACTACTAGCAGGTGATTTTCGTCAAACTTTGCCAGTCATTCCACGATCAACACCCGCTGATGAACTTAATGCCTGCCTGAAGGCGTCTCATCTTTGGAAACACGTTACGAAAATCACACTATCTACAAACATGCGTGTGAATTTACATCACGATGGTACAGCTAAAACATTTGCCAAGCAGCTTTTGGACATGGGTAACGGGAAATTGCCAAGTGACCCTGTATCATGTGAGATATCGTTCCCGCCTAATTTTTGTCAAATGCTGCCATCAATACAGGACGTGGTAATGAAAGTATTCCCAAATCTGCCAGATAACTTCAAAAATCATGATTGGCTGTGCGAACGTGCACTCCTAGCTCCCAAAAATGACGGCGTTAATAAATTAAATAATGAAATTCAATCGCAACTACCCGGGCCACTAATGAAATACAAATCTATCGACACGGTTACTGATGTGGATCAATCCGTCAATTATCCAATAGAGTTTCTTAATTCTTTGGAGCCACCTGGTATTCCACCACACATACTATTTTTAAAAGAGGGTTAAAGTAAAGGAGAAGATGTGCTAATTCCGCGCATTCCTATGATTCCCACCGATTTGCCGTTTGAATTCAAGCGACTACAATTCCCATTACGCCTTGCTTTTGCAATGACAATCAACAAAGCCCAGGGGCAATCATTGAAAATAGCTGGTGTTATTTTGGAAAATTCATGCTTTTCACATGGCCAACTGTATGTTGCTTGCTCCAGAGTGGGAACGCCAAAAAATTTATTTATTTACACACCAAATGGAAAAACCAAAAATATTGTTTATCAAAAGGCTTTATGATAAAAATTATTAACTAAAATATATTTATATTTATTATTCACTTTGATCTGGTTGAAGGTTTGTAAAAATGGAGTATAATTTTTTGGCAATTGGTAACAAATACCAAACCAAAATTAATTAACTATCCTCACAAACAGGATGTCCAATAATATCATTACAAAATTTCGCCTGCATTGACGGAGGCACCCATTACTGAATACAGCTACTTATAATTTTCTTTTATATTCAAGGTATTTGAATTATATACCTCCCGTGCAACGCCGGGTAACTCAGCTAGTTCAAAAATAAAAATGAATTATATAAACTGATTTTTATATAAATGGCTAAATAAATTGTCTGGTGGTAATGGTGTTCATGACCGAAATTCAGAGTCAAAATTGGAATGAGGTTTTAACCTAATTCCAAACCTTTTCTTAATAATTCCCTAAATAAATATTTGATTATCGTACCACAACACTCTAGAATATATAACATATTGCTTGTCAGTTTCTTGTTTGAGTCTCTAGAATTGGTCTTGGCGTCCTACTTCCCTCTCCTCTCTGATCGCGTTAGCTCTGGTTGCTTCAGTATTTTACAGACGCAATTTAATGAATGGACGGCCAGACTGTTTTCATCCTAGTTGCCAATATTTCAAAAAGATTTCGTTTTGTGATTGCAGGAAAGGAAAATTGGCATTCGGTTTCTCACTTCTTCTTATTTAGATAATACCGACTGTTACGTAATCCAAGAAAAGTTATTAAAAGTGCAGTTATTTTTTGAATAATTGAATTTCATTTTAATAGATACAATATAGCTTGTCTGCTTCAGTAGCAGTCAGTATCAATTTGATTTAAAATAAATATAAATTGCACCAAAAATGCTATATGTTAAAATACTCTTGTTAAATTTTATAAAAAAATTCACCTGTTTAACCTCTATGCACATAATAAAAACTAAATAAATGTTTTAATGGCATTGAAGGAAAAATTAATCAAATAATAATATTTTAATTAATTTTTAAACTATTTGTTGAATTTTATAAATTAGTTAATGAATCCAATGAAGCTTAACAACATTAAAATTTTAATTGAATTTAAATGAATCTGTAGTGTTAAAATTGTAACGACTTTCTGCTTCTCCGCGTCTTGTTCATCTAATAGTGGTCCTCGCTGTCTTATTTGTCTAATAATCGCGTTCGTTTTCATTTCGATTTTGAGCGTTTACTTGAAAAGTTGTTTATGTGAAAAAAGTTAATATAAAAAATGTTAATATCCAATTATCCAGATACATAGATTATTATAATCTATATTATACAGACTTAATTATTAAGGTAAGCATAAAATTGTTACAGTGTTATATTTGAAGTGCTTGAAATAAAACATAAATACAAGTTTCCTGATCTTAGAATGGAAAAATTGACGTGTATATAATGCCGTACTAAACATGGTTTAAATAACTACATAAAATGCGTCTTGAATCGATGTTAAAGTTTTGAAATTAGTGTATTTTGAAGCAAACATGAAAACTATTTTCCTTATTACGCGTTCTCGCGTTTTTATTATTTTTGTTTAACTCTAATGGTAAAGTTTATAGATATCGATTGGCATCAATATTCAATTTGGCCAAAAATGTAGTTAGGTAAAATCTATTTAGCACGGCAGTAAATGATTGTCTGAATAAACATTCAGTTTTCATGGCGGTAGATATTAATATTAATTTGAATTTTATTATATTTTATATAAATTTGAGTTTGCCCGCATTATGCAAGCTTGCCATTATAGGCTGATGATTATTTTGTACATTTTTTATATTTTGGACTAACCCATTTCTCTCACGTGAATTCAACAAAATTAATATTGGCTTTAAGCGAGCAAAATATGTAAGACCAAAATATGAAACATTGAAATTTGATTAAGTCCAGTATTAACAATTTTGCCAATAAACTACAAAACATCACATTTATTAATCACAAGCCTTGTAATTTAAATCGGAAATTGTTTAATACGTATTTTCAATTAATCACTTACGTTTGATTTATATGGTAAACTAGGTTAGGTTAGGTTTGGATGGCGGTCCACCAGGACCAGGCATAGACACAAAAAGGTCCGTAGCCATACCATAAGTTAAAGATTTTTCCTCCAACTCATTGAAACCACTTTGAGCTTGCTATGAAGCGCTGGATACTACTTACGTCCTTCTCGCTGAGCTCCGCCAGGTCGTTGAAAAGGGGTGCCCCTAGAAAATTCAGTTTGTTTCGTGCCAGACGAGGACAGGTGCAAAGAAGATGAAGTACTGTCTCTTCCTCTTCTTCGTCCTCGCAACTACGACAGTAGTCATGTGAGAAGAAACCAAGTCTACTCGCATGTCTGCCTATGAGACAGTGCCCCGTAATAACTCCAACAACCACACTGATCTGACTCCGCTGAAGTGAGATCAGCTGTTTGGATCTCGCCAAGTTTAACTTTGGCCAGATCTGCCGAGTTATTACGCATGAGGTACTATTTGACCATCTGTCATTCGTCAACTTACGGGCTTCCTCCTGAAGCAGCAGCTCACATACCGCAAGAGGAATTTCAATACCTACAATAGGAATTCCTTTTGGAATATGCTTATGGTAAACTAAGGAATTACACATTCTGCGTATTGTTTTTGCACTCACCCACATTTCTTTTTTCTCATTTTTACTGTTAAAATTTCGTTTTATTGTATTTTATAAGTGTGCGAAGATACAGAATTTTTGCCTCTTTCGTTCGTTGTAGGTACATAGAAAACTTAAACTTGACAAAAATGGACTTACTCATTCTGCATTTCTTTCTCGCCGACGTAATATTATATGTTGCGTTAATTTTAAAATCAAGCACAGAATTGTATTTATAAAATTTTAGGAGTAGAGTAAAAGTTCTAAAATATAATACCAAATAAAACATAAGACAATAAATCAATCAAAATTGGTGTTGAAAGCCTTAACTTACTTATCCGTTCAGGTGTTCCTCAAGGTTCTATTTTCGGCCCGATTGCATTCAAATTTTTTTATCAACGATATTTTTACCCTTACGTTGAATGGAAAACTAATAATGTACGCTGACGAATCAATGTTGATATTTAAATCCAAAGATCCATTCCAATTAATTGAGCAAATGATTGAAGATATCTTAGCTCTTGAAAATTGGCTGTCAGCAAACAAAATGTTAATAAATTTTTCAAAAACGAACTACATAATAATTCAAAACCGTCAGCTTCCAGCAGATTTTCCATCATTCATAGAAGTTAATAACCAAACAATTAACCAAGTGAGTTCATTATGTTATCTAGGTATAATCATTGATGATTCGCTGCTTTGGAAAGAACATATTAATAAGATCACAAAAATCATATGGCCCTATGCATTTGCATTAAGGCGATTTAAAAATGTTTTGGATGAAAAAGCTCGCTGGTTATAGTTATTTATGGTACTAGTGAGCAAAACGAGATATTATCCATGAGGGATAAGTTTGTCCCACGAGGCGATAGCCGAGTGGGATATTATCCCGAGTGGATAATATCTCTTTGCTCACGAGTGGCATACAACGTTTTATCCAATTTTCTTGAAATAAATGTAAATAATCGTAAATTAATAAAAAATAGTTCCATTCTGTGTTTTCACACTGTAGCATTGAATTTTGAAATACATTTTATCATAGTGACCATTCTTTAAATTTATGTGACGTGTTGCTTTGATGTAAATCACAAAATCTACGAATAATTTTCCAATGACTACTCAATATTTTGTTATACAAAATATAACTCACGTTGCCCAGCGTGGGTTATACAATAACAATGGGTTATTTTACATTTTCTTTATTTGAAATCAGTCTAGTTATCGGGCTATTATACAACAAAATTGGATAGATATATTTTATAGCCCGATAACTAGACCGATTTCAAATAAAGAAAATGCAAAATAACCCATTGTTATTGTATAACCCACGTTGCTAGGGGCAACGTGAGTTATATTTTGTATTATAAAATATTGAGTAGTCATTGGAAAATTATTCGTAGATTTCGTAATTTAGGTCACAGAAATACGTCACATAAATTTAAAGAACGGTCACTTTGATAAAATGTATTTCAAAATTCAATGCTACAGTGTGAAAACACAAAATGGAACTATTTCTTATTAATTTACGATTATTTACATTTATTTCAACAAAATTGGATAAAACGTTGTATGCCACTCGTGAGCAAAGAGATATTATCCACTCGGGATAATATCCCACTCGGCTATCGCCTCGTGGGACAAACTTATCCCTCATGGATTATATCTCGTTTTGCTCACTAGTACCATAAATAACTATTGCATACGTTCATTTCAGACTCAGTTATATGAGTCTCTTGTGGACTACTGCAGCTCCAACTAACCTTAATACTATTAAGGTCTTGCAAAATAAAATCATTAAGACGATTAAATTGTTACCGCTCTTGACAAGCACCAAGTCTATTTATTCGTCATTTATCCTTCCGGTAGATGTATTGGGGAACTTTGAACTACTTGTATTCATTAAAAAAGTACAGCTAGGTATGGCTAAGTGTAATGTGAATTTTACTTCTATAAGTAATATCCACACATACGGAACCAGACTAAGCAAAAATAATAACTATTATATCAACACTGTTGAAACAGTCCGATCCCAAAAAATTCCTTTTTATAAAGGGCTTATTCTGTACAATGATCTCCCAGAGGGTATCAAAACTGAAAATAATTTGCGGAAATATAAAATAATCTCGAAAGAACGAACATTTATTTCAGAAATGGTTACTAACTTATGAGTCAACATACGGATAGCTAATCTAGTATCTTTTCATTGTTGTTTTTTTTAACTTGAATAAGAACAATATGTATGAACAATGCAACAAATTGGGGTGAGGAAGGGTAAAACATTTTATCTTAAGGTCGCGATTTATCATCTGAATTCTCTGAATACCGTGCGTTGGAATTGGTCTATAGGATACCGTCTGTCATCTGTGCTTGAGTTTGTTTTAATGCGCATAGGTTTATTAAAATTCGTCATTGCAATCAAACTCTACGATGTCTTGTTATTGGCCATTTAATAAAACACTCAACGTACTAAAATATCTCAATGAATTTCTAAGAAGAGAAGTACCTTGCCCATCTATTTTGACCATATTGGCCATTTCGTTCTCTAGGCAGGTGCTAATCACTTGTGTATTGTGGTTTTAACATTTTAAATTTGTATTTGCTGTAAATTTGCTTGACTCAACATTTTCTGTTTAAACTATTTTATTCAAAATTCTAATAAGAATCAAATTTTACAGTGTATTCACAATACATATACATTTTTTTGTTATTGTTATAATCTTCACAGCCGTCGCGAAGATGCTTTTCGTTTTACTTGTCATTTTTTATTGAGCTCTTGGATTATACAGTTTATTACGGAAAAAATTAATTTCTGCTACAAGTTTGTAGCGAAATGCTGATACTATAATGATTATACGAGTATTTTGCGTTTTGGAATTGAAATCATTGTTGTAAACAAACTTTCTATTTTTGTTAATAGTGATTTGATTAATATTGTCGAATTACCAGTGCGTGATCTTCGTGGGCAAAGGCATAACGAGCAGCAAATTAATAATTATAGAGTGAAGAACCTTCCTATACCAGATTTATGCAAATCATTCCGTTGGGCTCACTGTGATTGTGCTCTGAATCAGAAAAACAACTTTACTATGGTTAACCTATAATGTGCAGTTAAATTAATACCTCGCCCGTGTTTAGCTTTAGATACATTTGGAAATCCGTGCCCTCAATACTTTTGGTCAAAAATAATTCATGATTGTGAGTATGATCTTTCCAAATCATCAAACCTTACTTATAGAGTTTTCGGATTAAACGAACCCGTTTCCGAATTAAAAGAAACATTTCCCGAACTCAATGAAAACTTGTACGGCATGAATGAAATTTTTCCCAAAATAAATAAATTTAAGGTTAATAAATACCTAAATCACTAAAAATGTTTACTTTTTATTTGTTAAACAAAATACGCATTTAAATTCATTAAAACTAAAATGAAATTGGAGTAGTCCATATGTGGCTGCAACTATTCCATCCTTATTTGTGATCACGCTTTCTAAATTAGATTCTCTCATAATACTTACTACTATAAATTCATTACATTTGATCTTTGAGAAGGTCTTTTCTATCTTACTTAATATCATTTAATACGGAAGAAGAAATATTACACGGTTTTGCACTGCTTAGATCGAGTCTTCTCAATACTCTGAATATATAGAGCTCATAAAAAAATGTATTACGGATTACACCTGAACCATAACACGACGTTGAGCCCTCATCATTTTTGCAGCGAATAGAATATAAAGTAATCTGAATTGACATTTCCCTGTGTGAATAACATTATTGAGGTTAGTTTTGGTTTGGTTTTATAATGTTAAATTAAATATTTTAAGGCAAATACTGCTAACAGGTACCACAAGAAAAAACAAACAAAAATGTTCATGCCGTAATAATTTAACTTTGTCCAATAGATTTTAACCATTTTCCTAAAAACATGTCAGTTTTCGTTTAAT
This sequence comes from Tipula helvola, assembly GCA_963556165.1. Taxonomy (NCBI): domain Eukaryota; kingdom Metazoa; phylum Arthropoda; class Insecta; order Diptera; family Tipulidae; genus Tipula; species Tipula helvola. The sequence goes on from OY744482.1 coordinate 312,419,577, forward strand.
ACTGATTGAATAAAGTTTAATTTACGATCGTCAATAGTTTAATTTAAATTGGAAAATTCCGGCAAGAGCTATAAATCCGATAGAACATGGCCTTCCTCAAATATCTCGAAGAACACGCAAAGAATTAATTTAGAAAACCGGATTTGGAAGGCATGATCAATTATAGAATTGAAACAGTCACAGCTACAAATTTAGCCTTAGACATCATGACACTGCGCCCTGGTGTTATAGGAGAATCAATAGGTGTTTTATTTCACAATGCATTTATTGGTTTTAAATTTATTTAATTTGGTTTTACATATTTCTGAAAAGGTTTCATTTAATTCCAAAAAGCTACACCTCAAACCAAATTAATTAGCACCGTGTAAATTTATATCGAAAGAGGTTTTTTTTTTTCATATTATACCGATAATGTCATTATTGTACTTATTTATTTTATTGTACTTTAACAATAATTTAGTATTAAAAGGAGAAGCACAGATGGAAACAGAGTAGACGGAACAAGCGAAAAAAAAAAAAAAAAATAATGAAGCTGCTTCCATTAGGCAGAAAAACCTCTTAAATTTTTTCAAACAATTTCCCATGCATACACATTCTATTTTGAGCAATAGCTCATTTACAATACAATGTACAGCAAGATGTGAAATAATATTAAAAATAAATTTAAAAAAGCCTACGTATTGCCCATCAATCACGCCACTCCAAAAATGTTTACTTAAATAATTGGGCCGATACTAATCTCTTAATTTCCACTGGAATTGAATTCCAAAGAGGAACTCTCCTAACGTAAAAAGATTTATTTAGCGACCTACAACAATTTTTGACCGGAATCAAGCGAAAGTTTGAGGAATGAAACCTACTAAACAGTAACTTCCTATAAAGATAACAAGGCTTCTTAGCTTTGAGAAGTTTAAAAATAAAAAGACAAACGCGAAATTCGTAAAAGGTATAGATAAACAACATCCTAAAACAAGGCTAGAGTAGGCAGAAATATGATCGAATTTCCTAATACCAAAAATAAACCTAGTACAAGCATTGAAACATCTTTGGAGAACGTTCATTTTTTCCTGATGCATACCGAATAAAACTATGTCACCGTAAATAAAATGAGGAAGAAGATAAGACAAAAACATTTTTTTCCTAAACTGACTATCAGAAAATCCTACTACTTCATACAAACAACTAAGCATACCAAAGACCCTCTTACTAATACTAACTAAATGGTCACCCCAAGAAAGAGTTTTATTAATAACTAAGCCTAAATCTCTAACAGTATTTGCCACCATATACACTTGGTGAGTTGTTGCTTTTCGCACGAAATGACCCATGTGCCATTTCCATATGGAGGGGAAGAGTAGTTTTTTTTCTTACAAATTCATGGAGATATTTTATTGTATCGAGTGTTGTATCGAAATTAAAATCGGCCGTTGATTTCTTCCTGAGCTGTCCTAACTTTTTTGAAAGCATTTATCAGCATTGCCAATGGTGTCTTGCGATGAAGTGGGACCAAAAACGATGATACGCAATTTTTTTCAAGAAAATCTGTTTGCGCTAGCAGGGTGTTCTATGGGGGCATTTAGAGTAAAAAAATTAAAATCGGCCGTCCATTTCTTCCTAAGCTGTCATGACTATTTTGTAAGCAATTATCAGCATAAAAAAAACACTCTTCCCCTCCATATAGAAATGGCACATGGGTCATTTCGTGCGAAAAGCAACAACTGACCAAGTGTATATGGTGGCATTCTGGTACAAACTCTATGATGTCTTGTTATTGGCCATTTAATAAAACACTCGATGCAATAAAATATCTCCATGAATTTGTAAGAACAAAAATTACTCTTCCCCTTCATATGGAAATTTCACATATAATAATTAAACTTATTTAATCCAATAAGAAAAAAAATGTATTTTTTTGTTTGTCTCTTTTTAAAATTATATAGCTTTCTCAAGAATTTTTTGTTTAACAGTGTAATTAACTAACACATATTAGATATTTAAAATTCTTATTGGATTCCTATATATATATTTGTTATTTTTTGTTATAAACTTCACAGCCGTTCTTCGCGGGGAGAATTTTCGTTAGCCGTCTGGTGGGTAATAGCATAATGTAGCATTATTTATAGTTTAGTAAGAAATTTAGTCGAAAAAATCGACGTGAGGCACACAGAATTAGATACGCATTGTCTAATAAAGTCGTTGATAGTGCTTTTTTTCCTGGAAGTTAAGTAGCGTAAGCTGATCTTAACTTTTTAACGAATGACTTAAAATGTTTCGATTGTACCACCCTCAAGGGCAGGTCTCATCCGAATACTAATTTGGATAATCCCTCATTTAACTCTATCTCTTCTTTTTCACTCAATTTGTCAAAGTAATTTTCAACTTGCTTTATTGAATTGTTTTAGAGATGTGTTCCTAATTTATGAGGTTATGAAATTGTACCCAGTCCATGTAACAATCTAAATAATTATTCTTAGCGTTTTTTTTTCGTATCCCTGAGAAATTATATTACTTCTTTTGCAAACCTAGAATGTCTTTTTTTTTTACCTCCTTGCTCTAGGTTATCGATTCTGACTTACGTTATTGTCGGCACTTGCTTGTAGACAGTAGTAAATTGCATGTAAATGCACAACACTGACAGGGACTTTAGATTAACTGAATGTTGAAATGTTTACCCATCTGCTTGAGAGATAAGTGACAACTCAAAGCCACTCGTGAGGCCAAAGATACTGATTCCAGCGATCTAATTACCGCTTGACTCTCCACATAGATTGTGATATCACCTGAGGATATCACATTATGCTTCAACCACTTCAAGACCTCATGAACCTAATGTGGTTTGGTGAAAAGTGCAAGCTGATCTTCCTATAAGTTTGTTGAAAAAGTCTAATTATTGTAAAATTTTCTATAATTTTTAATTTTCTATTTTTGGCACTGTCTGCACTTAAGAAAGCAGTAGTCTTATGCCAAAACCACAACATTTTAAAGCGAGCATTATAAAAATATTTAATTTCAGTAATTTCAACACATTTATCAAGGAAATCTATAAATTTATTTAATTGTTATAAATTAATAATACATATAAGAATAAAAAACTGAAATTAATATCATTAACGGTTTAATTCGTATTTTAATAAACCGATTTAATTTACTTTCTGCTTAAATTAATTCAACTTCTTATTTTTGCCGATTAAGAGGTTTCCATTTTTTTGTGTTATGTCTTTAAGCGCTGTATATAGTGTAGCTTACATACAAAAAAACAACACAATTGTTTTTTATTTTTATTTTTTTTTTTGCAATAAAAATAATATTTATTATAATTTAACACAACAAATTAATCAATTTTTGATTTTTATTATTAAATTTAATTTAAGTTTTTTTAGTAGGTTTGGTTTTTGTTTCGTTGCGGCCGAAAAAAAAATTAATTTAATTTAAGAAGATTTTGTTTTTTTTTTATGATTATTTTAAAGATTCAATGTGCGGTTTAACATAACAAAATCGCGAAAATTTAATGAAAGTTGGAATTTTTTTTTTTTTTTTTTTGGGTGAGTTCGATTGTGGTGTGGCTATATGGTTAGTTTCAAATAAAATGTAATTTTTGTCTTGTTCATTTTCCAATTTGTTGTAAGACCAAAAAAAATCATTTATAATATTTTTAGTACAACCTACTATATATTTTCACACCTCGACTTCATGTATGATGAGAAAAATGTTTAAATGAATAAATAATCCTAAACATTTATTTTATCCACAGCCGCTAGAGTTCAATTATCTTGCACATATTATCTTCCCCATGGCAAAATCACGAAGTTATTTAGAATTATTAATTTCTAGGCGATTAATTATAAATAAAAAAAAAACCAGCAAAGCAAAAAAATCTCGATTAATTATTGCAAATATTTCAAAATAATGGTTTTTGCGCTGCTTGTGTAATACAGTAATTTGACCGTGATTTAAAAGTGTGTTTTTTATTACCTGTTTTATTAAAATACAATTAAACGCTTGATCATTACAACAGATTTGTTAATTTGTTAGATTCTAATATGCATGCACAAATAAATAAAAAATCTCGTAAATTCTTGCAGTTTTACTTTTTTTTTTATTTTATACAAGTTGAGAGTAATTAACGACCAAATAATAATTAGCAATAACATTTTTTTTTGTTCTCTGTACCTTTGATTAATTAGCTTTTTGTGCAAAACTATTCAATGTCAATTAATTGTTAATTAGAATATTTTCTAAATGCGCTGAAGGGAGTGTTGTGAATATTTAGTACATGTTAATAATGCGAGGTGGTCAATTAACACAAATATTATTGTGTTGCATAACAAACTAAATTAATTGGTGAATCATTGTAATAAAGTTTTAATTTAGTTATATGAAGGAAAAAAACATTTAGATTTTAAGAATTTCGTGATATCACCGATTTATGTGTTAATTTGTATTATTAATTGTGCAGTATTTATGGTATACGTGGATTGTTGAAAATTAGAGTATCGAATTATAGAATGCGGTATCGTAAATTAAAACATGAAAATTCGAGTTTGTGCAGCCAAACAGTGTAGATGTGCATTTGAAGAGATAGTAAACTTCAAATAAAGATATGTAATTATATAATTCTCAAAAATTAAATCAAAAAGTTGTTATTTTGTTGTGTATAAAATAATCAGTTTAGTTAGAGATCAATACAAAAAGTGTAAATCATTCAAGATTTTGCTTAAGCGATCTTTGTCATTTGACAATAAAACGGTACAGCAATCTTCCACCCTAAAAGGAAATGTGACTAACTCAAAAAATATGTCATTAATCAACTAATAACTGCTAAAGCGGCTAACATTAGAATGCTAAATAAACTAACCGTAAAACCAGCCACAAGCCATGACGCCGTGGATCAAAATATAACAATACTTACAGCTAAACAGTTTGAAGCTTTGGATGAAATTAACCTTAATGAAATTCCACAAACAGAGCAACAAAAAATCAACAAAAAACATTAAGAATTTGTTCCGCCGATAGTTGTTTACGGAATAAATAGTGATAAAATTATGTCCATTATCAAACAATTAAATATTGCAAATTACAAAATTAAAAATATTAGTGTTGTTGTAAAACTAATCGTTTTTGGTTAGAGCATCCAATTTAAGTATTTTCGGAATTTTCGAATTCAAATGCGTTCGATTTCGGAATTCCAGAATTAGCTAATTCCGGAATTTATTTTATTTAAATAATATATTAAAAAAAATAAAAAATCAAAATTTTACAAAAAAACAACAAATTTCTTTTATTTCGTTTAAAATATTAGATATTTTTATAATTATTGCTATAATATGTACGAACGATTCTAAATCGCAGTAACGATTGGGATATACACAATTTTTAGAATTAAAGAACTTACACACAATTTTAAAAATAAAAAACAAATCATAGAATTTATAAAGTTTATTGAATTTTTAATAATTATGTATATAAATTCTGAAAATGTTAAATTTTTTTAACGCAATAAGTTATGTCAATAAATTCAGTAAATTCTATAAAGTCTAAAAATCCACCAAGTTTCTTAAATTGTATCCTATAAATTTTTCTCTCTTTTCAAATGTTTTAATATGTCTATAAACTATTAAATTTTTAAATTTTAAATCTACAAATTCTATGAAGTTAATAAATTTTGTCAATAACACAAATTCTTTAAATTTTGTGGATTCTTTGTGTTCTATTGTTTCAAGACTATCTGTTTTATAATTTCTACAAACTCAAATTTACTTGTTTTATAGGTTGTTTGGCGTCTATTGGAGGGGCGGGGGGACTAAAGTTGCGTAACCTTCCAGTAAGGTGAGCATCACTTGAGCTGTTCTGGTCATGTATCAGGCAGAAGGGTGATGTTTACAATTGTGTTAGGGGTAACCTGGTCATAATTCGCAAGTGTATACGTGCTGCCTCCTCGTGGCAACCACTGGTAACTGAGCCATTTGGCACATTTATGGCCATTTACACAGGCTAAAGTATGGGCTAAAGGAGAAACCCTTAACAAAAAACCCTAATCTAAAGTGGAACAGCATATGCCGATGTATGAATGGCAGATAGGTTCATCAGTCCGGACAAGTATCCGGACTCTGGATACCAGCAAGGCTGGGCAGTAACGAATTACATGTATTTGAATTACGTAATGAAAATACAAATTACAATTTGTAATTTGTATTTTAATTATTCGTTTTCCAAATAGCAGTTTCTTGCAAAGTTTAAATTTTTTGCTCTTTATAAAAAGTTTCGCTCTTGTTGCCAATAATATTCTTTCACTATTCGTTTACGCTCTTACTCTTTAATGATAAACGCAAAAACAAAATTATTTCGCTCTTCCAAAGTGATTTAAATTTTTATTTCTAATATCGCTCTAGAAACATGGAGCGTAAAAGTTAAAAATATCGCTCCCAATCAATACTACAGAGCGATTGAAGAAAATGCATTAGGTGACGATATATTAGGGAGCGATATTTTTTGTAATACACGAATTGCTCTTTCAAGAAAGAAAGTTCATTAAATATAATATGGGAAGGAACTTGGTGATTTCTTATCCGATTTTGACGAAATTCAGCATGTACGATGGAAATGGGATTCTTAAATGATTTTTAGTTAAAGTTCTGGAATATGGCCAATTAGGAAGGAACTTGGCCATTTTTGATCCGATTTTGATGAACTTCAACATATACGATGGAAATGGGATTGTTAAATGGTTTTTAGATAAAGTACTGGTATCTGGCAAATTAGAAGGAACTTGGCCATTTTTATTCCGATTTTAATGAAATTTACTGGCCATATTCTAGAACGCCTTCTAAAAATCATTCTAAAATCCCATTTCCAGTGTTGTGCGTCTACGCGTAATTTAAGATTGTCTACATGTAAGTGTCGATAATAGCGTAGACAATTGTTTTTGACGTAGACAATGTAGACAATGTGTAGACAATGTAGACAATGTAGAAAATTCGTAGACAATCAAATTTTTCTTGTTGTTTTTTCCTATGTATAGATTTAATTACTTCTGCAAACTACGCTTATATTTGAAGTTCCTAAATCAACCATATAGCTAGAATTGATAACCTAGAGCAAGGAGATCAAAAATAAAACATTTTAGGTTTAACGAAGTAGGTACTATATGCTATAATTTCTCAGGGATACGAAAAAAACGCTAAGAATAATTGTTGAGATTGTTGGTACAATTGGACTGGGTACAATTTCATAACCTCATAAATTCGGAACAGAACTTTAAAAAAATTCAAAAAAGCAAATTCAGTAGTTGCAAAATAATTTGACAAATTGAGTGTAAAAGAAGAGATGGAGTTAAATGAGGAGCGATTGGTGGAATCAAAACATATTAAGTCATTAATTAAATAGTTAAGATCAGCTTACGCTACTTACCTTCCAGGAAGAAAAGCACTATCCACGACTTTATTAAACAATGCGTATCCAAAATGCAGTTCATGTGCTAAAGCCAGTATTTCTGATGAGTCAGTGCTTTTATAAGATGGTTGGAAAAACAGTTCTAGCAACACATCTATGATGCATCATGCCATTGACGAGCAAGCCTTCTTACAAGCTTGGTACCTAACAGGTGAAAGCGAAACAGGAGCAAGATTAGCCGAAATTTTGCTGGAATCGGTAGACATTGCTAAGCAGCTACACAACGCTAAAGTATATACGGTTATTTCCGATGATGCAAGAAGAACCACGTTTTATTGCATAGTACTTGCAATAGCCATACCGCCAACTTGTTGGCAAAGAAGTATTGAATATAGCAATAACAGAGAAGGTGACTACATACTGTACTCAAAGAATACAAGCACGATGGTGTTCATACAGAGATGCTTACCGCTCTCTAATCAAGAACTTGGAGCAGATGAAGATCGTAGCAGCTGAATCTAAAATTAAAAAAGTTAAACAATACGTTGTTAAACTCATTTCTGACGATCAGTTCATTGAACGGGTGAAGGAAAGTTTACAGATGTTCGAACCAATATGCAATATCATTAAAATGTGCCAATTGTCTTCATTTTCAATTACCGATGCGGATAATTTGTGGTTCGATCTTAAATTGCCAATTAAATTTGAGCATGGCTGAAATAAAGGATCCCATTTTATCGCAAGCAAAGCAATTCCTTAAAATTCCAGCGTCATCAGCACAAATTGAAGAAATATTATTTTCTGGCTGGGCACACGTGCATTCGCCAATAAGGAATCGTCTAACTTTCGAGCGATCGAAAAAATTGTTACACGTTTATAATTCCCTCAGGAATAAAGATGAACTGTGTACAGATATCAAAAAAGAATTAGAAGCAAAGTTTTCAGAAAACTTGCCAAACCAAAGAAACAAACCAAAAATGTCTTTACGTTTAAAATTGAGTAAAACTATTGACGAATATGACGATCTACGATGTGCTCCAGCGGACAGAAGTGAACTACAACATAAACTTGCTTTTATTCTTATTTGTTAAAATTGTAATTATTGGGGAATATATTTAATCCAATACGTTATTAAAAGTGTGAGTTTTATATATTTGATTAATTTGGTACAGTTTTACTATTTTAAATAACAGGATACTCTGCTTAAACTTTGCATAAATTTAATGTAAAATTCACTATAAATAAATCTTTAGGGCACTAAACGTTTTTGAAATTAAATTAGATCATAAATTTTCTACATTTCAATTGATAAATACGTACAAGTTAAACTTTAACATTTTTAAAACATTTTTAATAACACAAGACACTTAATATGAAATTTTGTAATTTTTAGCACAGTATTCTGGCATTTAAAATGATAAGACAGCACCAAATGAATCAAATATACAAATATTACACTTTAAACTATGCACGTGCCTATTGAATTAATTCAACTTAAATATGAAGTTAACAAAAAATTTTGTTGCTGTGTATTGTCGCCGCATTGTCTACATTGTCGACATTGTCTACATTGTCGACGTACTTTTTTGAATTGTCTACATACATTGTCTACACGTGTAGACAATCGTGTAATTACGCCATGTAGATTACGCGGCACAACACTGCCCATTTCCTGCACAATTCAAAAATTTAAATAAAATCATTTAATGAATAACAAGTTTCATGCTACTTGGCTATGTATTCCATAACTTTATCCAAAAATCATTTAAGGATCTCATTTCTAATGCACATGTCAAGTTTCATCAAAATCGGTTGAGGAATAGAAAAGTTCCATACTAATTGGCCATATTCCATAATTTCATCTAACAATCATTTTAGAATCCCATTTCCAACACACTCATGTCGAATTTAATAATAATAGATTGAGAAATAGGCAAGTTCCATCCTAGTTGACCATATTCCAGAACTTTGTACAAAAATCATTTTAGAATCCCATTTTTATTGTGTATGCTGAATTTCATCAAAATCGGATAAGAAATGACCAAGTTCCCTCCCAACTGTCCATATTCCAAAACTTTATATAAACGTCAATTTAGAATCCCATTTCCATCGATTATGTTCAATTTCATCAAAATCGGATTAGAAATGGCTAAGTTCAGAACTTTATCTAAAAATCATTTAAGAATTCCATTTCCATCGAAAATGCTGAATTTCATAAAAATCGGATAATAAATGGCCAAGTTCCTTCCTAATTGGCCATTTATGAATTGCATCATAATCGGTTAAGGAATAGCCAAGTTATATCCTAATTGGCCTTATTTCAGAACAGTAGATATTTTTAGATGTGTATCAGTTCGCAAACAAATCAAGCTATCTAAAGAGAGAATTTTAGAAGGTTTTGAATACCGTTTGCCGTAATAACAAGAGCAGAGCCTATTTGTTGTTTCAATAAAGCCCAATAACAAAGAGCGAAAATAAGGTAATACAAACGCAATAGCGGAAGGGCAAGCGCCTTATACTAAAAATAATGATCCTGCTCTTCAGAGTGATAATTTTTGTTTTACAATACCATTTCTTATAAAGAGCCTTTTAATATTTTTTATTTCGCTCTTGAAAAAGATCAAAAGAGCGAAGAGCGAAATGCCATCCCTTTTTAAACTCTGGTTTCTTGTATTTTAATTACTTCGGTTTTTGTAATTTCCTGTTTAAATTTCTACAAGGCTTATTAAGATTTGGTCCCAGAGCCATCAGTATAAAAAATGATCGTTGTTTTAATTTGTTTTTAATTTTTTTGTGAAATCAAATTTATCAATTTACAAATGCAAAGTAATTGTTATTTGTATTTTAATAACAAATCACAATTCAAAGTAATTGTAACTTTCATTTTAATTAATCCACTTAAAAGTAACTGTAATTTGTATTTTAATTACTGAGTTTACTGTAATTTGTAAAAGTATTTTAATTACTCAGTGTAATGTAGTTTGCCCCGCCTTGGATACCAGGCACCCTCCAATTTTATTTAGCCTTCCTGTAGTAAAGCTGGGTGACGGACAGGCGACTTACCATTCCCAGCAACTCATTCTATCGATTGTTTTTTATGTTACTACCGAAACTATCGATAGTTTTCCACCTCTACTGAGAAGATATAGGAATACACTGGAATGGGATTGCCCTCTCGAAGTTTTAGGATATCAATGCTACCGTCTTTCTGTTTTCTTTATAAATTAATAGTTTACCACGAGTACTTAGCACATCGTCATATCACTTGTTTGCTGATGACTTACAAATATATTATGGTGGTTCCATCCATCAGAAGAATGAAATTAGAAATAAATTAAATAGTGATCTTTCGGCTATATTAGATTGGTCCTACGAGAACCGTCTTGCCTTTAATGGGTCTAAATCGCAAGCTATTGTTATCTGTAAGTACGCAATTCTGACTGAAAGCTTCCCCAATTTATATTTGAACGGTAACATTATACCATTTTCTAAAACAATAAAAAATTTGGGTTTAATTATAAATCAAAATCTTACGTGGGATGATCAAGTTGCTCGAATAAGCTCAATATAAATAGTTCCAGGCTTGTAGGTATTCAATTCAGCTGTTGTATAATTCTTGTATTCAATATGTATTTAAACTGAACAAATTTGATCATGTTTCTGTCTATCATGACAAGCTTTTACCTATAAAGATTAATGAATATTTAAGTTTTAGACTTTATGTTTTTATTTTTCGCATTTTATTTAGAAAATCACCGAATTATTTATTTAACAAAATGCACTATGGAGTTTCGTCGCGGAATAATCACATTGATTTGATTCCAAAGAATTCGTGTGTCCAGCTTCATGATAGTCTTTTTGTCAGTGGTATCTGCACTTATAACATCATAAATTAATGTATTAAAGATTCTTGCTCAATTGATAGGTTTAAGAGATTGCTCATCGAAGTGGTATCTGGAAATAGTTAAATACATATGCATATTTTATTTTTTGGTATTTGCACAACAACAACAACATTAATAAATAAAACAAAATATTTATAAAATTAATTCCCAATTTATATTTTTTAATTTTTTATCTTTTTTTTCTTCTTAATTATATATTATATATTTTAATTTTGTTTTACACCATTTTTTAATGTTTAAGTTTCTATTTTATTGTTATATAGCTAGTACATACAATTGATTAAACGAGATTTCATCTCAAATTGTATTTTGTTGATTTTTAATAAATAAATAAATAAAAAATTCTATAAATCCTTCGCATAAAATATTAAAACTCAGTAAGTTCTTTACATTCTGCAAATTTGATAAATTCTATAAATCTTAAAAGTCCAATAAACTCTATAAATTTTAAGTCTTTAAATATTATAAATTCTAGTATGTTTTTAAAACCTATAAATTCTATAAATTTTATAAATTCGTTAAATGTATAGATTCTATGGAATCTATATATTATACAGGTCTGTCAATTCAATAAATTCTATGAACTCAAATTTGCCTTATTTACATTCTACATGTTTCTAAAAAATGTTTAATTTTTATAAATTTTATAAATTCTTTGAATTCTATAAATTCAGTCAATTCTGTAAATCTTATAAATTCTCTGAATAAGTCCTATAAATTCTGTAAATTTGATAAATCCAATGAATTCTATAAATTTTATAAGTTTTAATATGTCTACATAAGTAGATACTCTATACATTTTTAAATTCTATGAATTTTATAAATCCTATAAAATCTACAAATTCTATAAAATTTATAAATTCTCTAATTTTATCAATAAATTCTTTAAATTTTGTAGGTTCTTTGTGTTCTATTAATTTAAACAATTGAAACAAGTGTGTCTGTTTTATAAATTTTACAAAGTCGAATTTTATTTGTTTTATAAATACAAAAATTTTGAAAAATCCTATAAACTTTGTTAAAGTTTATAGGATTTTTCAAAATTTTTGTATTTATTTGTATTATTTTTGTGAATTAATAATTTCGTTAAAAATGTTCAATAAATTCAATGAATATAGTTTAAAAATTCAGTAAGTTTTTTTTTTTTTTTTTTTTTTTTTCATTTTATTTTATTACGACTGAGACTGCGCTCATCTAGCAATTTTTCTTTCAAATACAAATTGTTTGTTTGTTTGTTTGTTTCTATCTCTGCAATCTTTTCTGGGGCTCAAGGTACTCCCAACTCTTTCGCAGTCCCCTTTTAACGTCCTACCTTACGCCGTTGCCAGCCAACTCGAGGACGTACGGCTATAGACCCGCTTTTGTTTAAACCACCTGCACATTGCATTGCTTCATGCCAGCCTATAGTACTAACATGAAAGGTGGGTCGGCCCATGGATTCCGCACTCTCAACAGGGAGTCATAGATGTGTTCATCGTCATCACCGATCGTAATCAGATGATGAAAAATCCCTTTTGCATCGCGCCCCTATAGGGATTCGAACCCGGTACCTCCCGATCCAACCGCCGTAGCTTTAACCACCAAATACAAATGTTTTATATATCTAGTAAAATTCACGTTTGTTGGGGTGTAACCCACTGGTTAGCCCCATAATAAATTAAACCTATTTACTAATTTTAGTTTGGTAAGTTCACTAGGTCAAGTGGCCTCGTTCTTTGGAGTCTTCTTTCAATGACAGGGTTATCTATCATATGGCGAATATAGGGGTTTCCATGTTCCTGGAGCCTTATTTCGTGTTTTGCGGCACGCATTTTTATTTCCTCTTTGATGTATTCCATCCGTAGGTCCCTGTGAAGGTCTTCATTTCTTGCGTACCACGGAGCATTGACGATGCTACGAAGAACCTTGTTTTGAAACGTCTGTATCATTTTGGCGTTTGTTTGCTTGGTACATCCCCAGAGTTGTATACCGTAGGTCCATATCGGCTTCAAAATTTGCCGATATAGCAGCAGCTTATTGTGAATTGTAAGCTCAGAGCCTCTACCTATGAGCCAATACATTTTTCTGAACTTTATGTTAAGTTCTTCTTTTTTCTTTTTGACATGCTCTCTCCACTTAAGCTTGGCATCGAGGGTCATGCCAAGGTATTTAGCTGTATTTGCATATGGCACGAGTCGCGAGTTAATTTCTATAGGTAGGTGGTAAGCCTTTTGATAAGTAAAGTTAATATGCGTGGATTTTGTCTCATTACGTTTGATTCGCCAACGCTTTGTCCAGTTACAAACCGCATTGGTCATCCTCTGGAGTTTGCTCGTTGCATCAGCGTCATTATTTCCAACTGCCATAATTGCTGTGTCATCTGCAAAGGTGGCCATGGTTCCCTCATTTGTGGTTGGTATGTCCCTTGTATATAGTAAATACAGGATTGGTCCTAAGACACTCCCCTGCGGGACACCGGCAGAGATTTTCTTTAGCTCAGAGTATTCATCCTCATATTTCACTCGAAAGTGTCTATTGGATAAATAAGATCTTAGTATGGCATATAATTGTCTCGGTAGATCTCTATGCAGCTTGTATTCCAGACCACTGTGCCAGACTTTATCGAATGCTTGCGCGACGTCCAGGAATATGCTTGAGCATACTTTTTTACGTTCTAACGTTCTTTCAATTATGTTGGTGATTCTATGGACCTGTTCAATTGTAGAATGCTTTTCTCTGAATCCAAATTGATGTGGAGGAATTAGTTGTCGGTCCTCAATTATCGGTTTAAGTCTCTTTAGTAATAATTTTTCAAAGAGTTTTGACATAATTGGCAGCAGAGAAATTGGCCTGTATGATTTTTTATCGTTAGGTGGTTTATCAGGTTTTGGTATCATGATTACTTCTGCTACTTTCCATTGATTCGGAACATATTTTAACCGAAAGCTCGCATTGATTATGTGTAGTAGCTTACGAAATCCTTTGTTAGGTAGAGCTTTGATAGTTTGGCAAGTAATCAAATCGTACCCTGGGGCTTTTTTAACATTCATGTTACTTTTCACTTCTTCTTTTAATTCTTTGAGAGTTACTGGCCGTATTTCAAACTCATCCAGCTTGTGAATAGATATTATATTTTCATTGGCAGTTTGTCTTGGTAGTGGTTGGAAGGTTTCCTGGAGATACTCCGCAAATAGATCAGCCTTCTCTTTGTGGCCTCTTGCCCAGGTTCCATCATCCTTTTACTTTCTTTTACGTAAGTAAAATAAAGTATAGTAATCATGAAAATTTTCGACCTTGAGATTATTGAAGATTTATCTGTTTTGAGGTCCCCTGAGTCCGAAAAAGTGGGTTTCGAAATGATGTCTGTCTGTCAGTCCGTCTGTCTGTCCGTCTGTCTGTCTGTCAGTCTGTGTCCTCTCTACAGCCCAGATGGCTTAACCAATCGAACTGAAACTTCAGATTTAAGCTTTTTGGATAAATTGGGAGGTCCCAGTGAATTTTACTTCAAATCGGTCCACCGGAAGTGGCCACTCCCTTGGGCCAGAAAATTTGTTTTGCAAATATCTTAAAAAGTATAAGGTTTACAAAAAATTACTAATACAAAATATTTCCAAAAATCAAAAAAAAATAAAAATAAACAAATTAAAAATTAAAAAAAATTAAAATTAAAAATTAAAAAAAAAATTTAAAAAAAATTTAAAAATTTTATAAAAAAAAATTAAATATTGTTTTGCCAACACATAAATATATGTGTATATATAGCCTAATTATGCTAATTATAATTAATTTGCACACTACAGTGACATACTTCCGGTTTTTAATGCAAATATTACATAATTGAATGTGGATCATTTTTTCATGTTTCTTAACTTTTTTAACGACTTATTAGGGTTTGTAATACTTAAGTATATATATCGTTTTATAATTGCAAAAATATTTCGCAACTCCTGCCCCCCCCCCCCACACTTTTTTACAGGGAGTTACAGCAGTTCTTGCATTTGTCATTTTAATTATTGTGTGTATTAGTCCAATTATGCTAATTATAATTAATTTGCACACTTCAGTGACGTACTGTATGTTATAAAAATATTTAGCCTACATGTATGTTAAATTGCCAAATCGGTCAACCGGAAGTGGCCACTCTCGGCCCGAAAATGTGTTTTGCACATATTTTAAAAGGTATAAGATTTACAAAAAATCACTAATACAAATTCCAAAAAATTAAAAGAAAAAATTTAAATTCATAAATATCACCTTTTATTTCTTTTATGTGTGTACTAATGAGTTCAAAAAATTGAGTTTTGAAGTGGTGTCTGTTGGTACCTATGACTGTCAATTTGTAGTCCAAATGGTTTAAGCAATCAAACTGCAACTTCATGTTTAAACTTTTTACATAAATTTTGGGGTCCCAGTTCCCAGCTCCCAGATTCCGTAAAACAGAAAATTTATTTTGCAAATATTTCAAAAATATACAATTTACAGAAAACATGAAATAATAAAAACAATCTTAATTAAGTTTGCGGGAAATTTGAATTATAAAAGTTTTTCAAAATTCGCTGTTCGTAAAAGAAAGTCGTGTGTTGGCCACACCTCCATTTTTTAAGTGGAGGCACTTGCATTTTGGGTCTTTTGAGTCCCTTCGTCGCCTTCCACAGTGAGTAATCAGAATTTTTTTCATCAGTTAGGCTAACTAGATATCTGTTGATTGATTCATTTTTAACTTATTTAAGAAGGGATTTGAGGCTGTTACATAAATTGTTAAGAATTGTTTTGTTCTCCGGTGTTCGATTAATTTGCCAGGTTTTACGAGCTCGTCGTTTTTCTCTTACCAACTCTCTAACTTCCATTGGGTAGGATATGTTAAGCGTCTTCTTATTTTGTAAAATGGGAGTGCTTGTCAATGCAGCATAGTGAATTATTTCATTGAGTTGCTCCAATTCGTCTTCCAACTGTCGAGAATTTCTTATCGGTACCTGGAGATTGATTTTGTCCTCTATTATTTCACGAAAGAGATCCCAGTTTATTTTTGAATTTGTTAATCTGGGTGCACTTTCCCTTTGAATTACAGTTTCACTGACTGTCATGATAACCGGTGAGTGATCCGATACTAGAGAATTGCTGTTTTCAATGTGAATATAGTTCTGAGATATACCTCTTGCTACATAAAATTCGATTAGGTCCGGTATCTTAGCTTCGTCACTGGGCCAGTATGTTGGGGAACCACCAGAGTAAAATTCACATTTTGATGTCTGGGCTGCTTGAAACAATTCTTTACCCTTTCACGTCGTAAGTCTAGATCCTCAATAGGTGTTTTTTGCATTAAAGTCTCCTCCAATAATAAAATCACGTCCTAATGATTTAAATAGTTTAATGTAGTCCTCCCTTTTCAAGTTATGCCGGGGAGGACAGTATATTGCGGAGACAGTAAGCTGTCTGTGTTTAATGTGAATCCTAACAGTGGTGACTTGCATTGTTTTTTCTTCGATTTCTGTTTCTACATGGTGTTTTATATTTTCTTTTATTAGTAATGCTGAACCACCTCTTGTTCTTTCTGCTGGATGAATGGAATGATATAAGTTATGACCCCGGATTTTAACAAACGAAGATTTAACAAAATGGCTTTCGGATATTAGAAAAATGTCGATTTTTTCTGTATTTAAAAATATTTCTATTTCTGGAATATGTTGCATAAGTCCATTCGCATTCCAGATTGCTATTCTGAAAGTTGTGTTCTTACTTAAAATTTTTTATCGGATTGCGTTGTGGGAGTTGCATTTTCTTCAGTTGATCAAATATCATGTTGTTCAGGTTACTTTGGTCATCTAGCCGCTTTGTAATAGCTTCGATGCTGTTCATAATGTTTTCCATAATTCGATTATTTTCAGAGCCCATATATTTGGTTGAACCCGAGCCTTTCACTACCTGAGCAAATGTTCTTCTTTGCCCTGCGTTGCTTGGTTGTGGATTTTGATCCATCTGATTTGATGGTTGAATCCTTCGAATTTCATGATTTTGCGATTGATTTCGTGATTTATCTCTTAATTTTTGTAGGTGTTTAGCAACCTCACAGCCCCGATAATTGGCCGGATGTTGGCCTTTACAATTTATACACTTAGCTGGTACATCTCTCCCTATTGTACATGCCTGGGTAAAATGTTTACCTGAGCATTTTACACATCTCGGATCCCGGCTGCAATATTTTTGGGTGTGATTAAATCCCTGACATTTCTTGCATTGTGGTATGCGTGTAGTGGTTCTCCTCATAGGTTCAATTTTTACCTTCATGTGAAGAATTGCTTTTATACCATAAATATTTTGAACATTTTCTGAGTTATCAAATACTAGCATAAAAAGAGGGAGTCCCCTTTTATTGAAAGTTGGGTTTCCTTCTTGGTTTTCTATTCTCTCTTTTTTAATCATATTCACAGCATCTAGTATTTTAAGACCTTTATTTTTTAAGTCTTTCATTATTTCTTCGCTTGAGCAAGTGTGATGCAAACCTCTTGCCATAACTTTTATCGGACGAGCCTGTTTGTCCTCATAGGTAAACCACTGATACTTTTCAGCATTCAGCTTCATAGATAATGTTCTATAGGTTTCTGAGTCCAGAGTATTAATTTTCCAAACGTCATTGTTTAGCGCTGTTACCTTATATTCTTTGTCAGTAACCGATTTCATCAGTGACTGAATTATTGGGTAACTGGTAACTCCCACGATATTTATTGGTGGGGGGGGGGGGGGGTTCTTTCGGTTGCACCAGTTTTGGTGCAATGTACTTGGTAGATTTACTACCTTTCGGTTGATTGGCCTCAGGTTGGACAACTTCCGGTTCGGTACTTGTAGTTCCACTAACATTTAGTTGTTCAACCTCAGGTGACGATTCAGCTTTTCTTTTCTTACCCTTCCTGGAATGTTTTTTTTTCTTCTTTAGGATCCAGTTCGTCTCCCTTTCTAATTCATCCTCATCAGTGAGATAGTTCACTTTCTTTGGTTCAATACTCTCTAATTCGCTTTGTTCATTTTCTCGCTTTAGATACTCAATTTCTTCGCTTAGCTTGGCAAATGATTGCTCCATCTTCTGTAGCCTCTCAAAGAGATCCATATTTTCCTTTTCTAGGTCAACAGTTCTTTCACTGAATTTTACTGCTCGCATTGTAAAATTTCCGCTGGCATCACTTCTTTCATGGAGTGTTTGGCCTTCCTCAAAATCCATAGGGCCAGCCTTCGAAGAGGATGGATCCCCCCCGGATGTATTGTCCAGTCGCCTGACTGGAGTACCACTTGGGGTAATAACTTTCTCGGACTTATGCATTGCATAGAGTCTTGCTGGTGATCGTGGCACTATGGAACTTCTTCCAAATGGATTTACAGAACTTATCACCTCTGAAGTATTGCGGTCATTGGATAACGACGACTCGGAGCCCGCTTGCTCACCCCTCAAAGTCGCCGGCACTGGGTATCCGTTTCACTGCGCCATAAGGTTTTCTCCATTAGAGTCCCCAATATTGGTTATTATATTCAGGGAACCACCCCTAGCTAGTTTTGGTCCACGAATGGTATTTTATTTCCCATTTACCCTCCGACAAGTCGGTTAGGGTTTCCCCCTATCCGCCACCTGGGAACGCGCCCGATGGGAGACTAGCAGCTCCACACGAGAAATTCAGTAAGTGCTTTATATTCTACAAATATTTTTCGTTCTTATATGTAAATTCGATTAATTTGACAAATTCTTTAAATTCTACAAAGTTTATAAATGTTATAAATTCTAATATATTTATAAAATCTATAAAGTTAGTGAATTTGATAACTAAATGCAAAAAATCCTAAAAAAATTACATAAACTCCACAAATATTATAAATTTTTTAAATTTTATAGTATATCAATGGGTTCTAGGAATTGTTTCAAGTTTATCAGTTCTAAAAACTCTATACATCCAAATTTTACTTACTCTAAAAATTTCATAATTTTTATAAATTCTATAAATTTTATAACTTCAAAAATTTCGATAAATCCTATAAACCTTAATAATTCTATAAATTCAATAATTTCTATAAATTTTATATATTTAATAAATTATATGAATAATTCAATAAATCTTATGCATACACTTTTAAAATTCAGTAAGTTTTTTATATTCTATAAATCTCATAAATCCTTAGATTCTTATAAATTCTTTAAATTCAATAAATTCTATAAATTTTATAAATTCTTTAAATGTTATAGATTCTATGGATTTTATAAATTATTCAAGTCTCTCAGTTCTATAAATTCAAAAAATTCTAATTTTTCTAAAAATTTTGTAAGTTTTATAAATTTTATAAATTCAATTAATTCTGTAAAACTTAGAAATTCTATAAATTCTATGAAGCCTAAAAATTCAGTGAGTTAGGTTAGGTAAGTTGGAGTGGCACAAAATTTATTCCATTCACCCTTACTGGAACCATTTATCTCGCAGCTTTAGCGCTGCGATTCTAGGACTCCCTTGACTAACTAACGACACTAAATCGTAGTTACAATTAAATACCTACTTTATTACCTACTTACTCCTTATTAAATGAATGTGAAAAAAATCGCAAGTATTTTTAAACATATGCCAGTTAGTCCTGTTCTTAAAATTGGCAATGATTGAAATCTAGTTCTAGTGAAAAACCTTTTTTAGTCATTTCCCTATCATATCTCTGGTCGAGTCTTAACTAATCGCCAATCAGCTCCATTGTTCTCATCTATTTCTCTTCGTCTAAATTCCAATTATAATAATCCAAAACAACTTTTAGGCAACATAGGTTTTTCGTTCGCATTTTCATACAGCAAACTACTATAAGCAAAGATTTCTGTTCGAGCTATTTAAACGGAGAAAAAGCAATGTGAATTATGCATGCAAGCGAGAATATTATATCAGAGGGAGTTGTTTTAGCAATATTTAGAGTACTCATAAGCCTTCTTTTGTGATTTAAGATACAATAAACAAATCAATGTTTCAAATTATTGTTTCAACAAAAACATTACATTTTTTGGTTGATTATGCTTTTTAGGAAATCTTGAATATTTTTGAGGAACAAATTAAAATTTTGGATACAAGACATTAGAAAGGTTTTATATAAAATGGAATTCATTTCCAAAAAGGCAGTGTTGTTCCGCGTAGTCTACTTGAAGTAATTAATTAATTGTCTACTCGTGTAGACAATGTATGTAGACAATTAAAAAAATTACGTCAACAACACAGACAATGCGTCGACAATCCCCAGCAGTAAAAATAATGAAAGTTTCAATTTATTACGTATATGATTTTCATTACAACCAATGTATAAGAAATTATAGCCTCTGTCGCTTTAGGCTTTAGCAACAGAAATAGGGGAAAGACCACAATATTTACTTTAACATACTTAACTTATGCAATTTAACATACATATTTCAATACATATTTTTACGTTACGGTTTTATACCAGAAGAGGATGGAAATTGCAGAACAAACTCACTTATTGCAGCACTCGATAACTGCAACTATATCCTAAAATTGTAGCTGATTAAAAGAGTGGTATTTCTGAATTAGTCGAGACATTATAGATCAGCATGAGCGAACAGACTTGGTAAATATTTTGACAAATTTTAAATTTAACAATAACTGCCCTAATAAATTTTGCACTAAGAGCGAAATTTGTACTACAAATTCGACAAGCTGATAAAGTTAAACGAATTTTATGTGTCAATTCCAATTTGTATGTTTTGAAGACTGGCAAGGGTCATTTTGACTTTTATGGTGATTTTCTTCAAATTCTAAGAAACAAGCGGAATTTTTTAATTATGCAAATGTTAAATGTTTAAAAAGCAGTTTTTCTCGTTTCCTGGAAAATACAATTTTTCCAGATAGGAGTTATTGTCACGAAGCGGGCGAAACACGGTCTTTTCATTTACGTCTAGTCAACCTTTTGTACTTTTTTCATGAAAGAAAACAACGATTTAATTTTTTTAGTACTGTGGGTCGATTCTGTCTCCGTGAAAAATAAAGTGAAATTCATTTCTCAATGGGAAATAAACATATTAGAAAGTATGTTTTTATTAAAACTGGATAATTTTCGCCAACAATATTCGCCTATTGAAAGAATTTGTTCATGGAGTATTCTGGCCAAAATTCCAATTGTAGACAATCGCCATCAACTAATCAAATATGCAAAAGCAAGCTCTCTTGGTAGTTGGTAGACCTCCTCATATAGGCCAATTTTAAATATCTGTAAATTTAGAATACGTGTTATTGAATTTAGAATTTCTATTAAAAATCATTATTTGAAATGTCCCTAAAGTTTCTGGGCCAAAAATGCTCTGATGGATTACTGTCTATATCTCAAACAAAAATTCAAAAAAAAAATGTTTTTAATTATAACCAATTTTTAAAGATTATTTTAATTCGTTTTATACTTTAGAAAATGGGGACTGCTGCCGTCAAACCTCTGCTATTACAATTTCAATATTAATATAAATTGGAAGGTTTTTCAAAATTTGTGTTTTTTTAATAATTATTCACTACTAAAATAGAGTACTCACAAATGCAGCTTAGCATTGGAGCTTTAAAGTAGGTAGAATTCTTTTCTTATCAAATTATAATTGTTCGTATTTAATAAAAATCGAATTAGGCCGTCTGGCATTTAAATCTGTGTTTTTTCGGGATTTTCTTTTAGGATTTTTTTTGTTGAGAATTAGATGATATCCCTTAGCATTTAATAGAAATTTTCATTTTTATTGAAAATCACTCTTTTATATTACCCAAAATTTCGGGGTCAAAATTAAATACTCAGATATGGTCTCAATTTTTGTTAAAATATGTTGGTCATAATTTTTTGGAAATAAAAAATGCAGAAATTTCGTTATAGTTTCTTAGATGCTAAGTTTTAAAATTGATTAACTAATTATGGAAGAAGATAAAATTAAAAAGTTACTCCAATATGGATTTAAATTTTTTTATATAGAGCCGTCCTTGATCATATACTGAATTTAGTTTTTCTGCATTATGTTTCAAACGCTTGTATTTCACTTAGCCCCAGTAAGTGTTCTTTGAAACAGTTCCTATTTTCTTAGTCGTATTGATTGTGAGTCCAAATAGTAGTCAAGTTTTAATATTCCTTCTATAATCCCAGATGACTGCTATGAAAATTATCGTATTACATTAATTTTTTACGACAATTGTAATTTAAAATGGCTTTTATGCCACATAGTTGAAAACTAACGACAAACATTTTTGGTAATTTCGCAATAGAATAACTTGATGGAATTTATTTTTGCTCATCGTTTTTCAAAAATACTAAAAAAAATCAAGCAGTCCCAAGTTGTTTTGTTGGAAAATTAACAAAGAAGTTATTGACAACAGTTTTCGAGTACCTATGCGGCATTATTGTAATAATATATTTTATCTACGAATTGTCTACACATTTTCTACATTGTCTACATTATTTACGTTGAAAGCTATTGTCTACGCTATTGTCAACATATGAGTGTAGCCAATCTGAAATAAGGCGTAAACGCACAACACTGCAAAAAGGACTGAAAAAAATTAAAATGGCCTTACCAATTATATTGAGTAACCAAAATACACTACAGCATCCGAAATGCACTTTATATGTCGGTATTTCGAATCGATATATCCTTAATTCTAAGATATACCATGGAAATCAATCCCAAATTTCGGATATTATCGAGAAACATGATTATTCATAAACAAAATCGAATATACCTAACAAATAATTGAGAAATCCTAAGAATATCGAATAACTTCATGTCAATTATTTGAGATTAATCCGAAAACCTCAAATTTAGAATTTGGAAAATACGAACTTCTAGTAAAATTATGTAACCTAGCGCTAAGCTTAATCCAATTCCAAGCTTAACCCCATTAATATACAATAGTATAAAGCGAATAATCTCGAAAGTTAACAAAAATCATGAATAATCTCTATTTGGAAACCTCGAAAATCCCGATGTGAGTCTAATTCTGTAACATCGCGCAACTACAGGACTTTGCCAATCTAGAGAAATATTGTAAAACTCGAATTGATTCGAATGATCCCGAAAAGGTCGAATAACCTCGAAATATCTTAAAATTTGTAGAATAATCTCAATACTCTCAAAAAATGTCGTATACTCTCGAAAATCGCGAATGAACTTAGAATCGTGTAGAATAATCTTTATAAATTTCAATAATATTATGGGATTTGCTATTCGCTCGGGGCAGCATTCATTTGAAGTACTTATTTTCCACAAGCCCATCTTCATTCAACACTAAACAATCTTTGATATTTTAACCCAAAATGGGTTTATCTCCTTTCTCATCTGTTAATTTCATTGTTTTCCACAAAATTTTTAAAATCGGTAACATTTTGTTGTCGCAGGAAATATCGTTCACTTTTACCAGGATGTAACCAAATTTATAAAGTTAAATAAATAAAAGCGCTAATTATTATTGAAAATTAAAGCTCGACACCAAAACTGCTTTTGTATAAGTTTTATCATAACGTAACCGCGTGAACGATGAAGGATTATTCACAGCCACATATTAAACACCATTAATTATGTAAATTATTAACAAAAAAAAACCAATAATAAAAATTTTGTTATTAATATACTCATCTTAATTAATCTGCACTCTAATTTATTTCATGTTGAAAACATTTTAATTTGTAACAACACATTCAAAATTGAGATTAAATTAAATTAAATGATCGGATCACGATTTATTTTGTTACAATTAAATCTTTAATATTTATATTATTTATCATCATTGGGTAAATAAAATAATCGTAATAATAATGATAAATTATCACAATTCGTTTAATTATACTAATTTTTAAATTTAATTTAATTTAATTAATATATTCGGACCATATTTTTATTTCACTCAAGCCTTTTACGTTTTTTTCCGCTAAATACCGCAATACATTATACTTAATGATATTTCAAGTTAAAAAAAAATAAAAAAAAATAAAAAATTTCTAAATTATAATTTCTGGTAAAACTAAATTATTATAGATTATGTACGTAATAATGACCAAGCCGCAACTCAGGTGGTCAATATTAACTCTTTTACAACTTAAGATATAGAAAAATAAACGATTTACATTTTTTTTTTCTATTTTCTTAGGACCACCATAATTTGTTAATTTCGGTTTGATATAGCTAGAAAAAAATTTTTTTTTTCTTAATTTAAAGTAGCACTTTGTGTGTGAAGTATTATGGGTATATAATATAAATTAAATTAATTTTGTTGAGTAAATTAAAATAACGTTAATTATATTTTATGAAATGTTCGGTAAGTTATGAAATTTAAGCAGAGAGATGGATGCTAAATTACCGATCATTTATCTAAAATTTTTATTGAGATCGATAAGTTAATTCATAATACTTTTGTACTCATTTGTAACAAATCTGAAGTTAATAAATGAAGATTAGATGAATAACTACAACAGTTAGTAATTATAATAATTTATTGTTTTAGATATATTTATGTACAGCCGCGGCATTTATGTACAATACATGAACAATATGTAATTAAGGTTCACAGCAGCAGTTTTCAAATCGATTTTTTAATGTTAGAAATTAATTATTTACGAAATTTTTATTATTTTGACATCTCCTTGTCACTGATTCGCTAAATTTATCACATATGTAGTGTTAAATTAATTAGAGAGTATTACCAAAAATTAATTACACAAGATATCGTTATTAATTCGTCGATCACGATGCAGTACCAATATTAAATGAACTAATTATTACGCATTTAACACATTTAGGTTATATTGAAAAGTGATGATGAACGCAACGCATCGCGCTCATGTTTAAATCTAATGATTGATCTTAATTTATTTTGAATCCGTAAAATGTTGTTTTGAATAGTAATAATAATTTGGTGTTAATACATTCTGTGAAAAGGTCATTATTATGTTATAATTATATTACTATTATTATTTTTTAGTGGAAAATGAAAATCTGGTAAGGACCCAACCGAAATGAATGCGCGGTAACTGGTAATAATTTTAGGTATAATGTTTCCGATAATTTAATTATCAATGTGAGTATTATACCACAAATATTATAAAGAAGCATAATTAACATACAATTACAAATCATTCAATGAAGTGCATTGACCATAATTTTTCGAGAATACACAAAATATAAAATACCTTTCTCAATTCATGAATGAGAGCAAATTACTCCCTTAGCAATCACATCAAATCATATAACAGCATTTATTGCCATTTAAGCTAAGGGATATCGTTTAGTGCTCACTTTAAACGGTATCTGTAAGCCAAATCTTTAGATAATGGTTTTATATTCAAAACAATTAAAGAGTGATCCAGTTAAGAATTCGTTATGTTTAATAATTTAAATTTGAAATTACGAAGTTAAATTTCGATTGATCAGATTAAATTAGGAAAAAGTTTTTTTATCATTGATAGTTTGTTTTGCAAGTAATTTTAGTTTCTTTTATTAAGAATTAAATTGATTGATTGATCAGAAAGTATAACCAAGCCCAAGTAAGACTCCCGGATGACACCGAAGATAATAGGTGAAGCCACACTGAAGAAACGTTTCCGAAACTCTAAATTGACATTGGGGACATATTTTATACATGTAAAATTCAAACGAAGATTATAGCCCTAATAATTGACAAAGTTGTTCCTGATGGAAGCTTTAAAACCTTGAAAACATATATGTGTTGTAAATGCATTATATCCAGCTACTGAAATATAGGCCATGATTTAGTTTGCAATGATTTAAAAGTCATTAGCCGTAAAACATGCTTCTGTCGCACGTACAGAGTATGTAAGAGAGTTTTAC
Source organism: Tipula helvola (assembly GCA_963556165.1). NCBI lineage: Eukaryota > Metazoa > Arthropoda > Insecta > Diptera > Tipulidae > Tipula > Tipula helvola. The sequence continues at coordinate 312,445,674 of OY744482.1, forward strand.
AACACCGCCCCAACATGTTAAACCATACAGAAGGATAGAATTAACTAGGGCAAAGTAAACCAATTTTAGTAGATTTAACAGACAGTATAATCGTAAAACGTAGATTTTCCTGAAAACCAAAAGAATTCTCGACTTCAGGCCTTCAATGTGCACCCTCCAGTTTAGTTTATTATCGATCATAACTCCCAAATACCTAATTTCATTAACCGAGTATATAATCGGTATTTGGGATCTCTGACTTTCCCTAACATGCATAATTTTAGTCTTGTCGCTCAAAATCAAATTATGGGCTCCCAACCAAATCGCTAATTTACCCAAGTCATGGTCAATATCAGTTAGGTTCGAATGATGGTTGATGCCGGCGTAAACAAATGAAATATCATCCGCATACGCAGTGAGTGTACCACGAGAATGCTGGTTGAAGATTCCATTTATGTAAGCAAGAAAGAGTAACGGCCCCAACACCGAACCTTGAGGAACTCCAGCCATAACATAACGCTCCTTACTCAAAAGATTATTTATGCGGACTACTTGAGTTCGGTCACTTAGATAATCACAAAGCCACTTGTGTATCATTCCACGAAAACCGCAACAATAAAGTTTTAATCGGAGAATTGAATGATCAACTCTATCAAAGGCTTTGGTTCGATCAACAAACATTGCTGAAGCCTTAAGTCCTCGAGCAATGCTGTCACTTATCTGTTCCAGAAATTCTAAAATCGAATCAAATTTCAAATTCCAAATTTCAAATTACAAACCTCAAATTTAAAATTCCAAATTTCAAATTTCAAATTCCAAATTCCTAATCCCAAATTTCAAATTCCAAATTTCAAATTCAAGATTTCAATTTTCAAATTTCAAATTTCCTAAATTTTAATTTTCAAATTCCAAATTTCAAACTTCAAATCCCACATTTCCAAATTCCAAATTTCAAATTGCAAATTCTACACTACTCCAAAAAATTAAAGGAACACTAATTTTTTTAAGTTTTTTTAGTGTTTTTTGAAGAATCCTTACAAAAAAAAAAAAATCGAATTTTTTTTCGCGCTCTTTTTAATGATTGCGTGATAACGGTATCTCACAAAAATTTTCCGCTCAAAAGTCTCAAAACTAGAGATTTGAAGCTTTAAAATGCTTTTCTTTTCATCTCTGTACGACTGTATTTTACAAAGATGCAGCTCTTCAAAAAACACTAAAAAAACTGAAAAAAATTAGTGTTCCTTTAATTTTTTGGAGTAGTGTACATTTCAAATTTAAGATCCAAATTGTAAATTTTAAGTTCCAAACTCCAAACTTTAAATTCCAAAATTCAAATTTCAAATTACAAATTTCAAGTTCCTAATTTCAAATGCTAAATTATAAATTTCAATTTTAAATATAGATTCCAAATGGTAAATTTCAAATTCCAAATTTCAAATTTCAAATTCCAAATTTCAAATTTCAAATTCCAAACTTCAAATTTTAAACTTGAAATGCCAAATTCTAAACTCCAAACTTTAAATTCCAAATTTAAAATTCCAAACTTCATATCCAAAATTCCAAATTTCAAATTCCAAATTCCAAATTTCAAATTCCAAATTCTGAATTTCCATTTTCAAATTTTAAATTTCAATTTTAAATCCCAAATTCCAAAATTCAAAATTTGATATTTTAAATTCCAAATTTCAAATCTCAAATTTCAAACTTCAAATTTGAAATACCAAATTCCAAACTTTAAATTCCAAATTTGAAATTCCAAACTTCAAATTCCAAATTTCAAATTTTAAATTACAAATTTCAAATTCCAAAATTTAATATTTCAAATTTTAAATTTCAAATTCCAAATTCTGAATTTCAATTTTCAAATCCCAAAATCCAAAATTTTATATTTCAAATTCCAAATTTCAAATCTCAAATTCCAAACATTAGATTTTAAATTTCAAATTTCAAACTCTTAACTTTAAATTTCAAATTCCAAACTTCAAATTTCAAATACTTAATTTCAAATTACAAATTCCAAATTATGAATTTCAATTTTTTAAATTCCAATTTTCAAATTCTAAATTCTGAATTTCGATTTTCAAATTCCAAATGTCAAATTCCAAATTCCAAATTCCAAAATCCAAAATTTCATATTTCAAATTCCAAATTCTGAATTTCAATTTTCAAATCTCAAAATCCAAAATTTCATATTTCAAATTCCAAATTTCAAATCTCAAATTTCAAACTTCAAATTTCAAACCTCAAATTTCAAATTCCAAATTCTGAATTTCAATTTTGTAAACTCCAAATTTCAAATCCCACATTCCAAATTTCAAATTTTCAAAGTTCAAATTTCAAAATTCAAGTTCCAAATTAATGTTAACTGTGGAGTGCCTCAAGGTAGTGTATTAGGTCCTTTATTGTTCCTCATATTCATTAATGATATTGCGTATTTGCCTCTGATTGGACGTATTAGAATTTTAGCAGATGATACTGTAGTTATCTATGAAATAAAAGATCCTTCTGAAATAATTAATAACATGGCACATGACATGAAAATTTTACTTGAATATTTCAAGTCTAATATCCTTTCATTGACTTTATCAAAAACTAAATTTATGATCTTTCACTCACCACATAAAACTCCATTTAATGTCACAACTTTTAAAATAAATGATATCGTTGTTGATCAAGTTGAGAAATTTAAGTACTTAGGAGTAACCCTTGATTCCCGAATGTCTTAGGATGATCATATAGTAACAGTTTGTAGTAAGATGGCTCCGTTGGTTGGACTAGTAAGAAGACTTTCATACTGTGTGCCTACATATGTGTTGAAATTAATGTATTTTGCATTTATTCATCCTCGAATTCTCTATGGGATTATTATATATGGAACTGCCAGCTACACTCGGTTAAAAAAGATTCAGATCTTGCAAAACAAAAGTTTGAAAGCTATTGCGAAACTACCTACACGATTTTCCACTTTGAGTTTATTCGAAATTGTATCCAAAGGCATTTTACCCGTAAGTGCATTATATGAATACCAAGTATCAATAAAACGTTGAATGTATCTTCGGTCCTCTGTAACTTAGAATTTTATTATTATAATCACAATTATCATACCAGATTTTCCAATAATATATTTATAGGGTCCAATGCTACGCGGCTTTTGGGAGTTCTCTATTTTAGTATGTGAATTATTATCAAAAAATACAAATTTTTCAAAAATGGTCAAAAATCGCCAGGGCAAGGGTTTGGGGGCGGTAGCCCTCATCCTCCAAGGTATAAAACGAATTAAAATAATATTTAAAAAATTTGTTATTTTTAAAAAACTTGATTTTTTGGGATTTTTTATTTTGGATAACGATACCAACCCATTTCCAAATATTCCAGGCTTAAAATTCCAAATCCAAAATTCCAGAATCCAAAATTCCAAAACCCGAAATTCCAAATTCAAAATTCCTAAAACAAATCCACTCCAGTTTATTTTCCTGAAAATAGATAAAATCACGCGCGCGATTTTATCTATTTTCAGGAAAATAAATTGGTGTGCAAGGTTTTAGTTGCTAAGGAAACTACTGGAAAATCAAATACATTTTCATATGTAAGTGACTCATTACTTTACACTCATAAAAAATTTCTTCTCACTTTTGTTTTAAATTTTATCAGAAGAGACAGCAAATTTATTAAATTTAAATACGTATTGCAAATAAACAATTTAACAAATATGGTAACAGTGGTATGCATACCAGACGAATTAAGATATTTGGGGGATGAGCTTTATGTTTTATCTGAGAAAACATTTAATAATAAAATAAAAAATCATTATTTTTTTAGGAACATTTACCATTTCACAATTTTTGTCGCAAGCAGAAGTATGGATAATGGATGGGACTTTCTACATCGTGCCAATAATTTTTAGACAGTTGTTCAGTATTTACGGGGTGTTGGAAGGACAGGTGCTTCCTTTGATATTCTGATTAATGTCTAAAAAATAAGATCTGTTATAATGAATTTTTTATGAGCTGCACCGGTTAGTATCTGAATTTAGTACAAAACTGATCCCAAAAGTCAAATAATTTTGAAATAACCCTGCATCGTTCTGCTCTGGAATTTTTTCCGGATACGAAATTTAAGGGATGCTGTTTCCATTTTGGTCAGCTAATTTGAAGAAATAGCAAAAGTTAGGGCTAACTAAAAAATATGCTAATTCGGAAGAATTTTTGCTAGAAATTAGAATGCTTAAAGCTTTGGCTTTTTTATCCCCCGACTGTATCCCCCAGTATTACGATGAATTTGAGCGCACATTATATTGTGATGATGTAACGAAAGTCGCCAAAAAGTTTAGATAATGTTACATTGCCGAAAAAGCCAAATATAATCCACATTTCTGGTCCATAAACGAGTCCATTATAAACAGCTACCTAAAAACTCAAAATTCGGTCGAAGGTTGGCATAGCTCGATAAAAGTAATTGTTGAAAGAAAACACAGTGGGTTATGCAAAATCATTGAAGAATGAAGAGGAAAGCTAGTTCTTTCACAAAATAATATAAAAAAGGTTGAAGCAGGTGAAGAAATAAGACCATTTCAAAAAAAATATTATCAAATATAAGAGAATTAAACGTGTCTTAAAAAGCAGCATTAAATGACTAAATATCAGTTTTTGTAAAATCTCGCAAAGACCATCAAGTTTTGATTAATAAATAAAATGTTTGGAATATTTAGGTTTAGAATTTAATTTTTGGAATTAAAATTAAGGAATTTTATAAATTAGAATTTTGTACTTTGGAAAACAAAAATAAATTTGGAAATGGATTTTTTTTTTCTGGTATTTTGTCCCCAACCCAAATTTTAAATCTCAAATTCCAAATTTCAAATTCTAAATTTCAAATTCCAAATGCCAAATTCCAAATTTCAAATCTTAAATCTTAAATTTCAAATTCAAAACTTTAAATTCCAATTTCCAAATTTCAAATTCCAAACTCCAAATCCAAAATTCCAAATTTCAAATTCCAAATTCTAAATTTCAATTTTGAAATTCCAAATTTCGGGTTGGGTACGGAATTCCAAAAAAATATTTTATTTGCAAAATTTCACTTTTACAATTCCAAAAAAAAAAAAAATGTTTAAAACCAAAGATCCACATCCCAAAATTCCACACGCCAGTATCCCAAATATTAAAATTCCATTTGCAGTTGCAAACTAACTGCATTTTAGAATTTTAATTGGTTTGATATTTTCTGTGATAGCTAAGCTACATAATATAGTCTTGCAACTTGATGGTTGAATTTTGTGTAACGTGGTATCAGGAAAAGACATAAAAAGTATTACCTAAAAAAATATTGGTGTGAAAAATTTTACTCAGAAACTCTTAAATTAATCAGATTTTCAGAAATGAAAATTGACTTATTAGCTCTAACAAGGGCGGAGAAAAAATAATCGTAGATCGCTGGATCGTTAGCTGTTAAAATGAAAGTGTGAAAGCAAAGTGTTGCAAAATGGCCTTCACGAAATACATGTTACACCAACGGATCATGTACATGACCCGTTGGCACATCAGCTGCAAGTATCTATGTCTAATCAAAATATTAAATTGTTAGCACAAAATACTGAACTTATACCGTCCCAAATTATAAGGGAGGGAGTGGTAGCTCGAGAGGAAAACTGCAGAGCCTATTCACCATCAAAATAGGCCCAAACATGTAAAATATCCCTTAGAGCCCCACTTTCTTTAAAGGATCCAAATTTGGCAGATGAAATCAATATTTCAGTAAATTTTAAATATTTGGAAGGAGATCTTTATTTTCTATATGCTGGAGAATACTTTGTAATTCTTGGGACTGTGTGAAGTTTGAAAATATTAGGGGAATCTAAGTGTTGGATGGTTGACGGAATATTTTACGTTTTTGACAGAATTATGTCTCAACTATTCATGGGCAACTATATAAAAGCTATCTGTTCTACTCGTGTTTTCTTTAATGACATGAAAATCTAAAAAAATATATGAGGAGTTTTTTAATTGCTGGCTTTGTGTCATAAATTTAATATTCATCTAAATCCGGAAATAATAATTCCTGATTTTGGGCAGGCCATAAGCTCAGCTGCACGGCAATTTTTCACTAACCCAACTTTTAAAGGAAGATTGTTCCACTTTGGCAAAATTATATGGCGACAAGTACAATAGCAAAACCTAGCTTCCCAATATGGCGATAATAAACGAATTAGTATTCAAATTAGAATATTGAAGTGCTTGGCTCGGCCTCTTTGAAACGAAAAAATAATTATTTTGAATTAAGCAATGATTTTGATGATCAGAAAACTACACAACTAGAAAACTGGTTCACAAAAAACTACATTACTCGAGATAATACGCAGAAGAACCCTATAAACCAGAATTTTTGTCTGTTTCGAATTCTTCGAAAATAAATTTTTCTCATACAAAGAATTAATTGTGAGCACTCACAATAAGTATTAACATTGGTTAAGACTAAGTTAAAGAAAGATTCAAGAATAAAGCCATTGGAAAAAAAAATACAAAGAATAGTGCCGAAGCCTGGTAATTGCGAAATTTATAAACTAATTGAAAACTTATCAAAATAATTTCCAAAACTACGGTTGAGAAAATCAAATCGAAAGAACTACCCCTTGGAATAAAAAAAATGTAGCAGTTTACAACAAGCTCAAAAAATAATTATAGAAACCGCGAAAACTATTCAAAACTTGAGTATCTAAAGCGTATCGCGTAAAATTTTAATTAATATTAATTGTTTAATTAATCATATTACCAATAATTTTGATCATTTTAATGCTAAGCTCAAAAGGAAAACCAGCTTAAGTCGACTAAAGCTGTTTCACATTTTTTAATATTCAACGTTTCCTATCTCTCTAAATTTGACTTAAATGTTAATGCCTTGTGGCTAAAGGCTTTGGTCGAAAGCCATAACAATTTTAGTCGGCTTAAGATAAAAATTAATATAATATTCAACTTTTTTTAACTTTTTAGAAAAATTAAGAAATTTGAAATAAGCTGTTTTACCTTTTCACTACAGAAATAATGAAATATAAAATTAGTTAGTTGAGTTTATTTATATCTAATTTTTCTAAATATGTAGGTATTCCAATTGTGGAATTACCTAATTCCACTATTTTTGAATTTCAAAATTAGAAATTAAATAGTCGGGAATTTTAAAACGTGGAATTGTATGAGTTGGAACTTTACTTTTCTCTGATTGGAATATACAAATTATGGATTTATTTTTTTGGAATTACGATGTCGTCGCTCAAAGAAGATATGTAAATTTAAATTCAGAATAATTTTGAATTAGAAATCTGAAACTTTATTAATTTTGCCCTAACCAACAATGTTATGAACAAACTACATAATTGAATCAAAAACTCTTCACGTTGATTAAACAAATTAATTCTAAATTTTAAATCTCAAATTCGAAATTTCCAATTCCAAATTTAAAATTCCAAATTTTAAATTTCAAATTTCAAATATCAAATTCCAAATTCCAAATGCCAAATTTCAAATTCCAAATTCAAAATGTTAAATGTTAAATATTAAAGTTCATAGTTCAAATTTTAAATCCCAACGTTTAAATTTTAATTTCAAATGTCAAACTCCAAACTTCAAATTCCAAATTTCAAATCCCAAATTATGGGATACGACGTAATTTAAAAAAAAAAAAAAAATTTCCTAATCCATTATATTTACAAATATTTTTTCTGTTCAATGGTCTAATAATTTCCCCTGCTTCAGCTTTTTTTATGTTATTAAAATATAACCCTAATTCTGCTCGCAATTCGTCTATTATTGCATATGACCACTATGCTTTCTTTCTATCACAACTTTTAAGCGTCTATGCCATGATTCGACCAAATTTTGGATTTTTGGATAATTTGATTTAACTGAGTCATATATCGGCCAGAAACTCGGACTAAATTTTGCTTTTGAATCGATATAACTTTTTTAAAACTTTTTGATATTTTCGTCAATTAGATTTTGCTCAAATTATTCAAAATATCTGGAAATATTATAAGAATGTAACAAAGCCAGAGCCGTCGGCATTCTTACTTGCAACGAAAATTCATCCGAATTGTCGCATTTTCGTGTTAGGTTTAGTTTTTATACCTTCCTTCAAATTTTTTATGTTTATTTTTGGTGCTATTGATGAATTAAATTTTGGTACCAAACTATGCAATTTATAAAAAAATAATTGCCTGTAACATTTTTTATTTTTTTAGTCATTAAGCAGGACAAGAGCGGGAATACCTGTCCATCGATTAGTACGTGGATACTAAACATGACGAAAAATAATACGAACAATATAAAATGTACCGTCTATTAACCAGACTGGAGATTTTGCCAAGTAATTAAAATTTGTGGTGTCCCTAAAATTATAATTTTATCGTCATAAAATTGTTTTTCTAACAATACAAAAGGCTCTCCCTCTAAATATTTCAACTCATCCGGTATACGAATCTTTCGCAACGATTTCGGCCCCTTATGTTTTTTTATATGAGTACGTACACGATTAACTTTTTTTTCTGAGCTGTTTTGTTGGGCAGGAACACTGGAGTAGTTTGCTTACAATCAATAGTTACAATTGGTGTAATTTGAGATGGTAAATTAGATGACGTTACGCTAACCATTTCAATTGATTATTAGCCGTACAGACATGAATTGATGGACTTTGAAGATCATGGGCGTGTTCCATTGGCGGCATGTAAATTTCATATTTTCCATCCACATTAATTTCGGTTTTCATCGTACTTTTACATCCAAAACATATCCTATTGGCGCATCGCCAGGAAAACAATTGTTTTTTAGATTTGTAATTTAAATAATATTGACATCCATCATTATAAAAACATTTTATACATTAATTGTTGGTTACACTTTCGATAATTTCAATACATCTGATTGATCTATCTGGGAACCTAAAAATATATAGATTTTTAAGTATTGTGATTTATTTACTCGACGTGAACAAGGTATTATTTGTTGCGAGGTCGTTTACATAAATCATTTCACAATGATTCATATCATTTCAAATCTCAAATCTCAAATTCCATCCAAACTACAAATTTGAATTCTGAAATTCCAAATTCTTAACTCCAGACTTTAAGTTCCAAATCCCAAATTTCCAATTTCAATTTTCAAATTTTAAATTTCAATTTTCAAATTCCAAATTTCAAATCCAACATTCCAAATTTCAAATTTTAAATTTCAAATTTCAAAATCCACATCCCAAATCCTAAATTCCAAAATCAAAAATTTAAAATTTCATATTCCAAATTCCAAATTTTCAATTTCAAATTTCAAATTCCCAACTTCAAATTCCAAATTCAAAATTCCTTCTTCCAAATCCCACCTTTGAAATTTCAAATTTTAAAATCCAAATCCCAATTCCCAAATTTCAAATTCAGGATTTAAAATTTCAAATTCTAAATTTCAAATTTCAAATTTAAATTCCAAATTTTAAATTCCAAATTTCATATTCTAAATTTTAAATGTTAAACTTCAAATTTAAAATTCCATACTTCAAATTACAAATCCCAAACCCCAAATTTGAAATCCTATACTTCAAATTGTATATTCTGTCAAGGCATTTCATCAAAATTATTTCAGATTTTCTTCTAGAACCGCCGCTGCTGCCGTCTTTTTGCCTCCTGTAAATGGCGGGTATGATACTTTCACCTCAAATCAGGACCACTGTATTTTAGACAACTGGTCTCTTTCCGAGTTGCCGTAGCTGACAGTGCACTTTATCGATGACACGGACCTCTGAAGTCGCAGGTAACTTGTTCAATATACAAAACGCTTAGCTCCGATTCCTGTATTAACTTTCTAACTTTTCTTTGCTGACCTCCGGCTTCGGTGAAATGTAATCGTCCACCAGTACTGGTACTGCTTTTGAGGGAGCCCCACCTATCTGGTTCGGATTATTTACTTCGATGTTTCCGAATTTAGGAGAGTGCCGGCCCGGTTCTTCTTTCTTATTATGATTCATATTTGTTCCCACGAGTTGGGAGGCAGGTACGGCTAATTATAACTACAAGTCGCCTGGTATCCAGAGGAGCCCAATTATGACTGGGCTCTGGTAAATTTGCCCCAACCTAGTACAATATATTATCGGCATTATTGTTTTACAACTTAATCCGGCACGTTGCCGTTATTTAGCGTGACTTACCTTACACATTCCTGGGTCACTAATACACCCCCCCCCCCCCCCCAATTTAATTTTGAAATGAAAATATCAAAAAATCATAAATTCTGGAAAATCGGGAGTTTAATATTTAAATACAAAATAAAAAGCGAGATTAAAACCGAGATTTGTAAAAGCGTGATTTTGAAAAACAAGATTTCAGGGCGCTCCCGTCATAATTATATATTTAAAATCAAATAACTGTATATATTGAAATTCGAATGTGGTTATATCCCGTGTATAGATGATATCGCGTGGTATGACCGGAATATTCTAAATTGTGTTAAATTAGGCATTCTCTACGATTAGGCATTCTCTCGCCGGTTTTAGTTAACTGTTACAGGTTAGTACATGCAAGTCAAAATTTGGGCGTTATTTTACCATTTATTAATCATAAGAATATTAGCAGCAAAGTACATAAACCATTATTGAACATTTAAAAGTTACTTTATCGATTAGTCGAATCTACGATAGTATTCATATATGTAAATACATTTATTAACCAATCAAAATCGGACGAATTCTCAATTCTGTATATTTCATATGTCAGTCGGGATATAACAGCACACAATATGTAAAATGTAAATAATTAATAACAAGAATAATTAAAACAATTATATTGTTTTAATTACACCGTCTTGTTGTGGGAAACTATACAACATTGTTGTATACAGTAAGTAGTATTTTTAAATTATTGTCCTATAGTAAATAATTAATGAACGTAAATAATTTAAAGGATAATTAATAGCAGCAATATATATATTTTCCCTATAAATTAATAAATTGAGGGATTTTAGTTACAATTTAATTGATTTGAATTATTAATGCAGCTTACCGCATGTGTTCGCTGAAGATAATAATTCCGTTTATACTCGTATAGGTTCATTTATTCCATTAACCTGTTTATTTAGATATACACACTGGTACTGTATAAAGCAGTATAAACATTGTAGTCTTAAAAATGCATTTTATAAATTAATTAACCATGCTACCAAAAAAACACTGATCATTTGCAATAATTATTCAACTGTCTTGTAATTAATATCAATTTAAGGATTCACATATGAAGTAATTTCATATTAACCGTTACACAAAATTTTCTAATTTTATAATTAGAATATTTTTTCTTTTAATTAAAATTATTAATATTTTTCGTGTCGGTTATTTATATGTGTGTATGATAAATGTATATTTTCCCACCCAAGATTTAATTATACGATCCATAATTATAATTAAGTTTTTTAGTTTTTTTTTTTGCAATTTTGCGCGGACTTACTAATTTAAAATATTGTAATGTTTCGAAATACTCGGGAATTGTATATACGTATATGACAGAATTACTATACGCAGTGCTTTAATTTAATTATGTATTAATTGTAAAATTAGCACAGTTTAATTGGCCAATGAGCAGAACACAAACAACAAAATCAAAATAATGATGCTCGCTCGCATCTTCTTTTCGTTGGCAATAACAAAAGAAAATAATTATAAAAGACTGGGAACGATGCGGCAAAAAATTTAAATATATTTGAAAATATTTACGTAGGGTGCACGCGCAAATCTGTTTTGTGTGTAAATTTAATGACTGTGCGCATACACATAACAACAGATGGTTTCCAAATAAGTATGTACTGTGATTTTGAAAATGATTAAAATACATATTTCTGATGTTGACCACCCAATGTGTCTGTTGCTTATTATTAAGTTGATTAGAAATGTATACCTTGTGAATTTTTTATTTTTTTTTTTGGTTGTTATTCAATTTCGACGATTCCCTTAATCGAATTCCGCTTATTTCGTTTCTTTTTAATTATCTAAAATATTTTCTTGTAATGATTTAATTCACGTATCATTTCATGTAATTATTTTTAATTTATTTTTTTCAGTTTTGGCACCGATTCAATTGCTACACTTAAATTCCGAAATACAAACCCAAATAAGATGAAAGGAGACGCAAACAAACATCTTGGCTATATAGTAAATATAGTTAGTGTGACAAAAATGATATAATTAAAATTAGCAGAGCCTTGAATATATACATATATATATATTTGCATACTTAAATAATGTAAAACCAGAAATCTTCATATAATCTGATAAAAACCGTTTTGTTAACATGAGTACGATTTTACGATTATTTACTGACATGTACACATATTTTAAAAATAAATTTACTAATTTTGTTATTTTTAATTATTCTTAATTAATATAAGATGAGAAATGTATCTTAAAAGACAAACAAAATACATACACTATGTAAGAAGAACACAAATTAATGATAATTATACAAATTTTTATATTTTTTTTAAATTTAATTATTCTGTTAAGATAATTGTTTTAATTAATATTTGTTTGTAAAATTGCCAGATAATTAAACATTGTATTCGTTTGTTTTTTAATTGTAATAATAGGATGAGGTTTATGACAGAAATGGTACTTGAGGTGTGGCATATTTATAAAATGCGTCTAACGCGCTCAGTCTGGATATAATTCATTACCTCGTGTATGTGCATGGTATCACTTCGTGCCGATTGACATTTTTCTTTAATTACATTACTTCTACATATACACATTACCAATATTGTAAAGTAATAAAAATACTTAAGATTACCATGTGTTTGTCATTTCATTTATGAATGAATGAATTATAATAATATTCAACCAACTCCATTTTATTTTTAATAATAAATTATTGGATTTGTTGTTAAATTGTTAAACAATTGTAATGAGTTATACAAATAGAAAATGTATAAAACAACAATTGTCACTTATTTTTTTATAGTTTTATTGTATTTTATGTGGGTAAAACCCATAAATAATTATTATTTATATTAATTAATGTTTATGTATGTCTAATGAATATCTTTATGATACTAGGAATGAGGTGAAATTTGCTTACTCAACATTGGTAATTAAATGTAGCGGATTCTTGATAATGAACGCATGAATATTTAGAGAAGTAATTATTTGATTCAAAACTCGTCATTGAAGATCGAAATATCTATAAGGGATTGCAGTTAAAATAATAAAACCGGGTTTTCGATTTTGAAATAAAATGAAAACCGAAAATCCCTGTTTAAAACCTGTTTTTAAAACCAAACAATACTTAATTATTTTTAAAATTTAATTTGTGTTTAATAATAGATTTGAATAATTGTTTTCATATTGTTAAATAAGAACAGAAGTAGAGTACAGCAACAAGTAATTTCAAACCAATATCAAAATATTAGGAAATTTATTAACATCCGATTTTTACCTATTAGTCTTAGGTAAACCCAATATAATTGACTCGAAAAGATTTCGAACAAAGAATTTATTTATTTTTTCTTGAAATGGAATGGATGCGAATGAATCATTATTATTGATATCTAAATTACGATACATAAACTTTAATGTTGTATATGTCATCAAAAGACTCGAATCTTCCTAGCAAATTGACTTTATAGCTAATTTAATTGGCGAATAATTATATTGATTGAAATAGCGGTTGAAAACGTTTCATTAAAAAAGTTAGATGAAACATAGTAACAAGTCTATGTTCCATCTAGTTTTTGAATCTAGAATTGAACTTCGTCTCTACTAAATCCCATTTTAACATATTTTTACCAAATGCCATAATTTTTAGTAGATCACAGTCCATTTTTCTAATTTACTAAATTTATTTTGAAGTTAATATTTCTAAAAAATTGTAAGAGAATTTAATCGAGTTTCGAACTGATGAGCTTATGATTATGAAAAAATCAATCCTTCTATGATAATTTTCAGTGTCATCGGCAATAGGAGGCAATTCCAATAACCCGGTGAGCTATCGTGACGATATTCAGAAGAAATACTAAACTAATAAGTATCTGTATCAGAAGTATTTCAAACATCAGAGATAATGACATTGGCCTTAGAACCTGATTCCTGTTCATCTTATGCTAGTTCATTTTAGTGTTCAAAATTCGGATTATTATTATTCATAATGGCGAAATGAATTGCCTGGGCGAAATACAACTGTTTTGATCATATTTTAACAGTCAGCCCACTTTTCTTATGACCGACGATCGGTAGTAATGCCCATGTTATTCTTATAGCTAGATTAATCCCAAACACCACAAGTTGTAGTTTTATCAGAGGGTAAACTGCCATGAATTCTAAGTAATTCCAGACACAAAAAAAAAACATAGAAGAATGTGCTAAATTAAGTGATTTCGTAATAAATAAAGGGAAGGAAATAATAAATCATTTTTTTTTGTGACAACGGAAGACCGGTTTTAAAAAGATACAAAATCGGTTTTTCTGTGTAGCAAAATATGATGACCTAAAACCGGTAAAACCGATTTCGATGAAACCTTTTGGAGCTCCAGAAAATTATGTATAATAAATTAATATTTCACACAATTGTCAAGACCAGAAGAATTTTTACAATAAATATTACTTTAAATTTTTTTTCCTTGGATGTAATTCAATAACCGTGGCAACTAATTTGGCGTTTCTAATCTCTAATATCCAAATTTGACAAATTTATCAGAACCGCTAGCTGTAAATCCGTGATGCGGCTGTATTTCTAGCAAAACCGATGCACTTCATGTAATTCCGTGATGCGGCTGTATTTCTAGCAAAACCGATGCACTTTTGTATTTTTTATGTGAAACAATGAAAAACACTTAATAAATGTGATTGTATTTTATATTTTTATTTTTATTGTTTGGCTTTTATTTATTAACTTTCCAGAATGAATTCTATTGATCAAGTGATTGACAATTTTACCAAAATTATTTTTTATGACTTCGGATTATTTTTGAAGAAAATTTTGTTTTTACATTAATGACATCTATTCAAAATCATCGGGGTTAATTGCCATAATTAAATTTAAACTTGATAGCAGTACTAAAGTACTATAATTTATATTGCTATACAATTACCGATTCTATTATGTTTTTTTTTGTAATAATTAATTTATACAAGACATGTCAGTGCCAAAATAAAAACAAACAAGAAAATTTAAGTACAAGAAAAATAAATCTTTAAATTGAAAAAAAAAACTAATTTATATGTATATATTTGTAGATACTTTTGGTGCGAAACACACCAAACATGCTCCCGCGCCGTAAAGATCTGTGATCTATTCGAGTTTAGCTCCAACCAGTCGGCAAATTTTTGTGATTGGCCTTCTTAAGGTTCCGTTGGGTGTCTTCAAGGTAACAACTCTTACCTTTTCATCATCTCCTGGATGTACTGCAACAATTCGTCCCCTTGGCCATTGTAAAGGAGGCGTGCTAGATTCTTTTATTAAAACCAGATCGTCGATTTTAATATTACCAGATATTTTTTGCCACTTTGGCCGTTGTTGTAAAGTGGTTAGGTATTCTCTTTGCCATTTCTTCCAGAAACCTCTAACCATACTTTGGATAAGCTGCCAGCGATTTCTGATACATATAGTACTATCATCTTCGGCGTTTTTAGATAAAGAAGTGATCGCAGATCCGATTAAAAAATGACCTGGTGTGAGAACTTCTAGATCATTTGGATCGTCGTTTAATGGAACAAGAGGTCTTGAGTTCAGTATGGCTTCTATCTGGCACAGTAGAGTCGCCATCTCTTCGAAAGTTAAAGCGGTATCTCCAATGCCTTTTTTTATTTGAGTTTTGGTGGATTTTATGCCCGCTTCCCATAACCCTCCAAAATGTGGAGCAGAGGGTGGTATGAAATGCCATGTAATTTCCAATTCATTGAGTTTGAGAAGAACTTGTTCATCTTGTTGATTGTGAAGCATTACCGTTTGTAGCTCATCCATTTTACGCTTAGCTCCAATGAAATTTGAACCATTATCTGAATACAAATTTTTTGGAAGCCCTTTTCTGCTAGTGAACCTATTGAATGCAGCTATAAAGGCATTGGTAGTCATCTCACTCACGATTTCGAGATGTAAGGCTTTCGTGGACATATGCATACAAAAAGACAGATGTACGCTTTTAGCTTTTTGGCACCTCTACCTTTTCTCGTGCTAATGTATATGGGACCTGCATAGTCCACCCCTACATTTTGGAATGCTTTACTAGGTGACACCCTTGCGACGGGTAATTGTCCCATTAATTGTTGTGCTGTTGACAGGTTCAATCTATGGCACTTTGGACATGAAGCTGTGATTTGTTTTATTAATCTTCTGCCGCCAATAACCCAGTATTCTTGCCTGCAAATATATAATAATGTTGATGGATTTGGATGGAGATATTGTTGGTGAAGGGATAGCAGGAGAGATTTCGTAAGTGGATGTTTTTGCGAAATTATTACAGGAAATTTGGTATGATGTGGTAAAGCGGAGTAGGACAAACGGCCACCCACTCGGATTAATCCCGATTTGTCTAAAAATGGGTTCAAACTGATAAGTTTGCTGGTTCCGCTTAAATTTTCGTTTGCTTTGATCCGAGATATATCTTCTTTGAACTCCATTGATTGAGCCCATTTCAAACAGATTTCTTTTGCCTTCCTATATTGCAGCACCGTGGGGTGTAGACTGATAATACCTTGGCACCTCTCGATAAATCGGTAGCATTGGGCTAAAATTCTAAGAGCTTTCCGAAAATTTGAGATTCTTTCAAACAGCTGCTCAATATTTGATTAGTGTCACTTTCAGAATTTACGTTTAAGAGCAAGCAAGTTTTCTTTAGCTCCAAGTTGGTATGCATAAGTTGGCTTTGTTTTGGCCAGTGCTGTTTTGTTTTAGCTAGCCACATAGGACCGTTCTACCATAAGGTTTCGGTTAGAAGATTTGCTGTAGATGTGCCTCTTGAGGGGAGATCAGCTGGATTCATCTTCGATGGAACATATCTCCATTTATCAAGTGGTAACGTATCAAGAATAATGGATGTGCGGTTCGCAATGAAGGTGTTATATTTTCTGGGAGGTTCTGCTAACCATGCCAAGACGATGTTAGAATCTGACCATCCAAATATACTTTCCTTTTTGATTTCAAGAGCATTGCAGACTACTATGAATAATTTGGCCAGCAACAGAGCACCACATAATTCTAATCGCGGCAAGGATAATTGTTTCAACGGGGCGACTTTGGTTTTTGCAGCTACAAGATGTGTATGTATGTGACCCTCTTCATCTAAAGTGCGGGCGTAGATTGCAGCGGCATACGCAACTTCTGACGCATCAGAGAAACCGTGAAATTCCACTTCGATTACCTTTTTTGCTACTGTAAACCTACGAGGAACTGTAACCTTGCTTAAATTATGAAGGTCTTCTCTAAATGTTATCCAGTTCTTCGCAATATTAGGTGGTAACACTTCATCCCACTGCAAATTTAGTAACCACAGCGATTGGAATAATACCTTTAGGCGGATCGTTATTGGTGAGAGCCAGCCAAGCGGGTCGAAAATTTTTGACGTGTCCGCTAGTAATGACCGTTTCGTGGTTTCTCCTTTGCTAAATTCCGGACAACGAAAAGAAAATAAATCCTGTGATGCGATCCAGTTGATGCCAAGTGTTTTGGTGTTACTTAAGTGGTCGTCAATTGATACAACTGCTCCTCCTTGAATTTCCTTTGGTAGTGATGATATGAAGTCGACGCTAATTGAACTCCATTTTCTCAAATGAAAACCAGCATTTTCCAAAATTTTGCACAAATCATTCTTTAAATTCAACGCGCCTTGTACTGAGTCGGCACCTGATAACAAGTCATCAACATAGAAATCTGACGTAATTATGTTGGCGGCTTGGGTATAACTAGAATAGTAATCAAATGCAGCTTGATGAAGTGACCGAATTGCCAAAAAAGCCGAGCATGCAAGGCCATATGTCACTGTATTTAAGCAGTAGTGTTTTAATTTTTCATTTGCACTTTCACGCCAAACTATTCGCTGATAATTGCGATGTTCTCTGGATACTTTAACCTGTCGATACATTTTCTCTATATCTGATGAAAATGCTATTACGTGTCTTCTGAATCTCAGCAATATAGTGAATATATCTCGCTGGATCGTTGGCCCGACCATTAAATTGTCATTCAGACTTAAGTTCTTTGATGACCTTGCTGATCCATCGAATACCACCCTAAGTTTTGTCGTTGTGCTAGATTGCTTAGTTACAGAGTGGTGTGGGAGGTAGAAAACGTCTGAATCTATTGTTTCATCTGCTGGTACTAATTGCATATGCCCAAGCTGCTCATATTCACGCATAAATCTGATATATTCTTCTTTGAGTTTGGAGTTTTTAGCAAATCTTCTTTCCATACACAGCATTCGAGATATGGCATTTGGAAGAGTATCTCCGAATGAAACTGATTCATCTCTAAATGGAAGTCTAACGCTATAATGGCCGTCGATCCGAATTGTGCTGGATTTAAAATACTCTTCACATGCTAAATCCTCTTCTGATTGATGATTGTCTTCAGGTATTTCTTCTATCTGCCAAAATCGTTGAATCACTTGATGAAGATTGTCTTCTGACCAAGTAACATTACAATATATATTGTCGTTTCTGACTTCGGGCAATTGTCCTCCAATTACCCATCCAAAAATGGTATTAAACGCGGTAAGTTTATTATTTAGTATTCGATTTTCACGTTCTGATATTTTGAAGAACGCATCCATTCCCAAAAATACATCTATGCTATTGGACTGCGTAAAATTTGGATCAGCCAGTGGCAAATCCCTAAGTTGACGTGTAGAAGCTTCATCAAGATATAAATCGCACGTTGGAAGCTTGGATGACAGATTTAGAAGTATGTGTGCATTAAGAGATATAGCTTTATTGTTGTCATATCTGGAAAATAATTGAATGTCTGCAGTTCCTTTTGTTTTCCCAGCATCACAACTTGATAAACCTTTAATTGAGATACACGACCTTTTGCGTGGTATTCCAAGATACTGTACTAGACGTTCAGTAATAAAGCTGGCCTGAGATCCAGAGTCTAATAGAGCTCTAATTACATGCACTTTACCCGTAATGTCATTAACTTTAATTAAAGCCGTAGGCAATACCGTTTGCTTTGGTTTGTCCATTTGACTATCATTTATTATGTTATTCTTATTTGAAAGTATGTGGCCATTTAGTTGGGAATCGGAATTGCTTTGTGCCGCTTCGTTTGAATTTTGGGTTTTTATGGAAGCTATTTCATTGGATTCACTGGTGTTTTCGCCAACAAATTTGAATCCGTGTACAAGCGTGTGGTGTTTATTGTGGCAAATAAAGCAGTTGCTCTTCGAGAAACATGTTGAGACTGTATGATTCGATCGAAGACAATTTAAACATAAGTTAAACTTTGTTATTAAGTCAACCCGCGTTGGCACATCGAACTGCTTGAAGCGCGTGCATTTAAATAAGTCATGTGGTCTATCACAACAGGGGCAGGTCCACTGCTTTGTAGTAATATGCATTGATGGTTTGCTTTGTATCGCCTGTGATCTGTTTATAAGTTTTGTATTAATTGTACATCCCTACACAGTTGAAAAAATATTGCTTATGTAATGCAAATTGCATTACATATAGATCCTACGGAAGGCTGTATTACAAAATAATACAAAGCTTGCATTATAAATGATTTTAATACAATTTGTATTAATTTGTAACACAGCAATTACGTTAAATTTTAGTGCAACATTCCATTGGAATATAATGCAAATTGTAAAAGAACCGTCAATCAACTGCATCAAAATTTATCAATGACTGCATTAATAAAATATTTTAGAAGTATTAAATTTTAAAGCAAGTTCCATTAAAAGTTCCGTAACTGTAGTCACGATTTTGTCTTTTATTTCTGCTAGTAAAGTCTTGTTACCATGTTTATTCTAGAGTTGTTCTTTTTTTTGGTGCCCTAAGGGTCGAGTTCTCAGAGTGTTTTTGCAGTTTACTTAGAAAAAATCAAAAATTCATCTTTCCGTGGTCGCCCAAAGTAATAAATTATAATTTAAGAACTGAAAATCTTACCTTTAACATGATATACATTTTCGAATTCGGAATTCTAAATTATTAAACATTTATTAAGCAGCGTATATATATTTCATTAAGTCGGGTTGATTTAGTGAATTTTATTTCAATAACGCAAAACACGTAAATTTGTATTAAATTTTACATAAATTTGTCGTTTTAGCAAGTTGCTTTAAAATGTTTAATATTTGTATTAAAAATAACTTTAATGCAAATGTTGCTTTAGAAATCTTCATGATTGCGTTAAAATTAATTTTAATGCAATCATTTCTTTACAATTTAATAATAACTTGCATTACATAAGTCGTACTGCAAGGCTTGCATTAAAAGTTAAAGTAATTTTTTCAACTGTGTACTCCCCATAAATCTTGGATTGTAGGATTTTCTTTTTCGACGGATTCTATATCCCATTTCTCCTTTGAATCATTATCCAGTTTGTTCATCATGATGTATAAAATCCAATGATCGCGAGTTTCAGCTTCTGGGCCAAGAGCTTTCAAACCTCTCAATATTTCGTCGGCGGATTCTGCCAGTATTCTTAAAGAATTAGAGTTTGACTGTTGGATTATAGGCAATTCGAAAAAACTTTTAATTAGAGTATTTATAATTGGTTTAGTCTTATTGTAACGCAAATTAAGTTTCTCCCAAGCTTCCTTGTAATTAGCCTCCGTAATCGCAAAATGTTTGATCAACATGGCAGCGTTACTGCGTAACAAGCTTTTAAGTAGTTGAAACTTGTGTACATTCGTAAGTGTGCAGTTATTGTGAATGGAAGCTACAAATAAATCTCTAAACGAGGGCCATTCTGCATATTCTCCGTGAAAGGGTTCTACGTTAATTTTTGGTAATTTGAGACCAGTATTTGTTGTGCCCATTGTTCTATCGTGTAAATTATCTAAAACTGTCTTTTGCCGATTGACAAAAGAATCCATGGATCTATTTAGACGATCAGTAACATTATCAATGTCTGGTTGTGGAGCAGCCCGTTCATCTATTGCCTTCAGTAATTTTCCTTTCACTTCGAAAAATTTATTTTCAAACTCGTCTGATTTTGAGGTTTGATCCCCAAGAAGCATTATTGCATCCTCTACAGAATAAAATTCTTCCCATAATCTTTCTACTTTGTCGTGCCTAGCTTGAATTTCATAGATCGTAGCGTCCGCGGTTATACCATCTGCGTAAGTGTTCGCTTTGGTTAAAGATGTAAGAATTCGGCCACGTTGTTGTATTAAAGCGGAGGCCGCCATGCTTTTTTCAATTGACTTTTATTAGTTTTATCACAAAATTTGCCGTTATATTGATTTTCAGTCTTTTGTTTTTAACACGATTAAATTATGCTTTATATTAAAAACGTATTCACAAGATATCACTCGAAAGCGCTGCCCCGATGTGTTTTGAGTGTAAGCACGTACTTGGGGCGTAAGGTCACTTTAGTTTGTAATCACTTTCACTTTTTATCACTTGTTGTACTAGTTCTCACTATAGTATATAAGTATGAATTTTAATTTCACTTACTCAATCGCTGCTTAATACCAGATGAACGTAAAATGATATCGTTGAGTGCAGATATTTGATAGTTCGGGTACTGTTATTTGATACGAATATTGAGTATAGTGAAATTATCCTGCTCGAAGGACCATGTAATTCCGTGATGCGGCTGTATTTCTAGCAAAACCGATGCACTTCATGTAATTCCGTGATGCGGCTGTATTTCTAGCAAAACCGATGCACTTTTGTATTTTTTATGTGAAACAATGAAAAACACTTAATAAATGTGATTGTATTTTATATTTTTATTTTTATTGTTTGGCTTTTATTTATTAACTTTCCAGAATGAATTCTATTGATCAAGTGATTGACAATTTTACCGAAATTATTTTTTATGACTTCGGATTATTTTTGAAGAAAATTTTGTTTTTACATTAATGACATCTATTCAAAATCATCGGGGTTAATTGCCATAATTAAATTTAAACTTGATAGCAGTACTAAAGTACTATAATTTATAGTGCTATATAATTACCGATTCTATTATGTTTTTTTTTGTAATAATTAATTTATACAAGACATGTCAGTGCCAAAATAAAAACTAACAAGAAAATTTAAGTACAAGAAAAATAAATCTTTAAATTGAAAAAAAAACTAATTTATACGTATATATTTGTAGATACTTTTGGTGCGAAACACACCAAACACTAGCCGTGTTCAGAGCCAATTGTGGTTCATAATTAGTTTGGCTAATTTTATTGGATCGCAGCAGAATTTTTAAAATGAATTTAACTTAAAGAATTATCTTCCTGCATGTAATTAAAAAACTGCGACAACTCGTTTTGGATTTCTAAGCTTAGCTATCAATATTTTACGAATTAGTCGCGTTCATTGCCATATATGATCCAGAATTGGTTTGGATATTTCTATTGGGTCATAGAGGAATTTTTAGGATGAATCTAATTTTAAAAATTTTCTTCCTGCATGTAAATCAATAACTAAGACAACTCGTCTTGCATTCCTAAGCTCAAATATCAATATTTCACGAAATACTTATTGCCGCTAGTGGTGTTCAATACCATTTATGATTCATAATTGGTTTGGATAATTTTATTGGGTCATAGCGGAATTTTTAGAGTTGAATCAATTTTAAAAATTCTCTTCCTGCATGTAATTCAATGCGTCAACTCTCAATCAAATATTAATATTTTATATCCATAATTAGTTTAAATAGTTTTATTGGGTCTCAGCGGCAATTTTGCAGTAAATATCATATATCTTTAAAATTCTCTTCCGGCATGTATGAAAATTACTTCAACAACTCGTTTAGCATTTCGAAGCTGAACTATCAATATTTTACGAATTACTTATTGCCGCTAGTGGTGTTCAGGGCCATTTATGATCCATAAATCGATTGGATAGATTCATTGGCTCACAGCGGAATTTTTAGAGTGAATTTAACTTTAAAAATTCTGTGGTTGCATGTAATTCAATAACTACCACAACTTGTTTTGCATTATAGTAAGCTCAAATTTCAATATTTATGCATTAATCTTTAGCATTAGTGGTGTTCATCACAATTTCTTGTTCATAATTGGCTTTAATAATTTTATTGAGACTCAGCAGCATTTTTGTAGTAAATTTATCTTCAAAATTCTCTTCATGCATGGAACTTAATAACTAACATATGTAAGTTAAATCGTTTTGTATTTCTAAGCTTAAATATCAATATTTCACGAATTACTTCTTGCCACTAGTGGTATTCATGGTCGTTTTAATTCAATAATAGGGAAAACTAATTTTGCATTTCAAAGCTCTTGCAGTTACCGTTGGTGGTGTTCAGTGCCAGTTATGTTCCATAATTGGTTTGCATAATTTTCCATAATTGGTTTAGATTATTTTATTGATTCGCAGGGAAATTTTTAAAGTAACATTAATTTTAAAAATTCTCTTCCTGCATGTAATTCAATTTCTTCCTCAGATTACATGCTCATGATGGCCTCTTACGGTCTTAAATCACTGATTAATAAGCCAACCCGTAATACAAGCGGTTCCTCCACCTGCATTGATCACTTGTTTTTCAGACATTCACCGAAGTTTGAGTTTAGCTACGAAGCTGACTTTCAAAATTTAAATATCATTGACCATTGTATGACCAGTATTGAATTTGTACCTATTAATGGGTCTATTTGTTACTCACCAGAATTGAAACGGAATATCAAAATTATTAATTATTCGAATTTATTTAAAGTTTTAAATGACGAAAGTTTTTCTACTCTCAAACTGATGTGACGAGCGCTATTTCATAAATCTTTTAAAATTTTATGTTGAGGGAAATTCTTCGTTGGTTGAAGCTAGGATAAAGCCTGCCCTTCTTAGGAAAATTAGGTACAAAAATAAACTTTTGAAAGACCTTAATAATATAATTTAAATGATTCGAACTTCACTAACCGATTTAAGGCATTAATTAAAGCTGTTAAGCAGGAAATAAGCTTGGCCAAATCCAATTATTTTAGTACTAAGTTTCAAGCTGTCAATGGTAACATTAAACAAAGTTGGAAATTAATCGATGAGATTTTAAACAAAGAAAGATCAAACGCTCAAATTGCAGAAATATCTGTTGATGAAAATGCTTCAGTAACCGATCCATGCGGATTGACTGATTTATTGAACAATCACTTCGTAAATTCTGTCGTATATTTGAAATAATTCATTAACTGTGATGATGAATCCTGTGCCAATCTTATAAACAGTAATTCCCATAATTAAATTCGTGTGTGTTCTTAGAAACTATCGCGCTTGAAATTCTAAATGCAATCTCGGAGCTTAAATTATCACATTTTTCTGGAAATGATCTATGTAGCAACTTCCTCGTCAACAAAATTTCCATTTATATTGCTGATGTTTTTTCACACATAGTAAATTAAAGTTCTCTAACGAATGTGAAGTTTTCAACAAATAACAAAACATTTTATATTATAAAACATTGTTTTGGAATCCACAAAATAAAAGTATTTAATATCAAATCGTACATAATAACGTTTTGGAAGAAGCAGTGAGATCTACCAATTTATGGTGTAATTTTTTGGTTCATTTGATTGAAGATTGGCCAACTCACAGAGTTTTCTCCGGTTCTCGCTTTCTGAGCAGATGAGCTAATAACTGTTCTTTGAAATAAAAATATTTGGATTAAAAAACTACAGGGTTCAGTCATCTGCTATTGGGTCCGAATATAAATGTCCTAACCATTTCTAAGCATTTATCAGCATTGTCAATGGTGCATTGTCATGAAGTGGGACCAAACGATGATATGTAATTTTTTTCAAGAAAATTCTTTGGGGGGGCTAACAGGGTGATGATGACAATTGAATGTAAGAAAATTGAAATAGGTTGCTGATTTGTTCCTAAAATGTCCTAACCATTTCTAAGCATTTCAAACTTTGTGAGCTGGCCAATCTTCAATAAAGTCGACATTTAAAATCCGTTTTTTACAGAAATGTTGATTATTCGGACCCAATAACAGATAACTGAACCCCGTAATTTTTTAATCCAAATATTTTTATATTAGTACGTTCAGTAGCCAATATGCTTTAGAAGCGGCAACCCGCAGAGAACTCTGTGAGCTGGCCAATCTTTGTTACTGGGAACAACTAATATTCTATAATGTCTCTTGATGCGATAACCTTAATTTATTCCTCGAGGATCATATCTATCTCTATTTGTTCACTGGAACCATAAATAACTTGGTTTTAGTTTTTTTTTGTTTTTTAAATGGTATCTAATTTTTTAATTTTCTTACATTGCTTTTACCGACTGTTTCACCAAAACATGCACATTTTTTGGGAATTTAACAAATTTATGTTTTGTTAATTTTGGCTTTTTGTTTAAAACTTCACATTCGTGTTCTCTACCGGTGTTTTCCCTTCTAGATTAAAAGAAGCTGTTGTTATTCCAATTTTTGAAAATGGAGATAGAAAAGATATTTCAAACTACAGACCAATCTCTGTGTTTGGTAAAATCATTAAAATCACTCTCTGTGTTTGGTAAAATCATTAAAAAGCTCGTCCATTCTAGGGTTACTAGTTTTTTGGCTTCAGAAAATCAGAGGCACTCAAAATGCTCTATTAGAATTAACTAACTTTTTATATGAAGGACTTGATCAGAGAAATGCGGTTGCCTCTATTTTTATTGATCTTAGGAAGGCATTCGATATGGTTAACCACAAAAGTTGCTTTGAAAAAGCTTTTTTGTGCTGGGTTTCGTGGGGCCACTTTGTTTTGGTTTTGCTCATACTGGTCCGATAGATCCAAGGTTGTTAAGATTTAAGGTATTGTGAGTCAGCCTAAAATCTTAAACGATGGTGTTCCGCAAGGTTCAGTATTAGGTCCATTGCTGTTTTTGATATATACTCTATTTTTTATATTGACTTTAATTCCCAATTGATCGCTTTCACGGATGATCTGCGGTGTTCATGTACAATTGTACAATCAATCTGATCGTAACCTTGTTTCTCAACATATGCAATCGGACCTAAACCTTCTGAAGAACTGGTGCTCCGCATGTACAATGTGCTTAAGTACAAAAACTATGATGTTTAAGATTAGCGATGCTTTTTTAGTAAACCCCAATGTTCTATATCACGATCATTATTGCGACCAAATTGCTTGTAATGATATGATAGCTATGTTAAAATTGAATTGGTTGAGTCTTTTAAGTACTTAGGACTAATTGTGGATAACACTATGCTTTGGAGATACCATATCGATGACCTTCGTAAGTATCTCATAATAATGATTAGAAAATTTTACCCACTACGTAGAGCATGCCCGACTCCTGTATTAAGAAATATATACTTTGCAGTAGTTGACTCGAAATTGGCTTATGGCTTAGTTTGTTGGGGTGGCTCTTACTACTCTAGAATTCAACCACTCATTATTATTGCAGTATATTATTAGGATTATTCTTAATGCGGAGAGGACTTCTGCCAGAGCCTTCTAGAGTATAGAGCCATAATCATTATGACGTATTTTTTAGAAGCTTTTTTAGTGGTATAACTTTTCAATGATTTCCATAGGAATCCATAGTAAAAATGGTGTTTTTTAGCTTCAAGTTTTACAATGAAAAAAGCAAAAATGTTACAAAATGTTTATACAAAAGTGTTCTACATATCTTTAGCAACAATATACAAGAAAGGTATATTGGTATTAAGTAAATATTAATTGCAGAAATATTAAAATAAAATTATTACTAAAATATATTTTAGGAATTTTGATTTTGAAAAATACATCAAAGTTGGCTCTGACGAATTAAAATAATACTTGCTAAATCTATCTTTAGTTTTACTAGTGAACGTTAGATGTCTACTGTTGGCAGAGAAATACGAAAAAAAATTATTTAATCACACAATTATGAATTTATGACATGTTCTTAATATTTTGAGAATTTGTGTTGCTTTTCCTACAATTTTTGAACTCAAATTTCCCAGGTGGCAATTTTTGGTACGATTTTTCAAAATGTTTACTGCCATCACTGCCATCTATGTTTATTGACTTAATGCACACGATTTGTAGTAAGCTTTGCTTTTTAATTTGACCAGAATGCTGTTGTGTGAACTTTTTTTGTATTTTGGTTTAAATAAATCAATTATTACAAGAAAATGAAAACGAATTACTTAAACGATATTTATATATGTTGAAATTCAAACATTTATGAAAATATTTCAGAAATCATAATTAAGAATTTGCAACGTTTTCATTTACAAATTTGTCTTAGGAAAAAAAGTGATTTCCCATATGTTTTATGTGTTTTACTATGGAAATTTTGGTTTTCTCCTCGTATCTAATTCCCTTATAAAAACTTCGTTTTTTTAGATTATGGCTTGTATAATCAAGGTTGCGTTGATTCTGCTCCATGGCCTCTATTTCAATCTCTAAAGATATTTCTACTTAGGCATCTGTTTGTGCTTAAAGAACTGAAAGCTTTTTTTGTTATCATTATGAACCAGTCGAAGGTCAGCACTAAATACAACTTGAGGAACCCTCAGTATATTCGCCATCAAAGATTCAACACAACAAACTTTCAAAACTCATTTTTAATTTTGTTCAATAGCCTTCCGAATTAATTGAAAATTTTTCGGAATTTGAAATGTTTTCAATCCGGCCTAAAAACATTTTTATTCGAATGTGATAGTGTAAGTGATTTGGTGCAATTTCAAGTGTATCTAATTGCAATTTTAAATTTGTATTTATTGTTTTATATAATTTTGTGTTTAAATTTTTTATTGTATTAAAATGAAAACTTTTAATCTTATTTTTAATGTAACTTTTTTAAAATTGTAATGTCAACATTGGATTTAAGCATCCACAGATTGTTAGATTAATTAATAATTAAATAAATTAATGCGACCACTCATTTGGAATTTCTAATCTATTCTATTTTATAAATTAATCGTTACCGTCAGTCGTCTTCATTGTTTTTTATAGTCCATAATTGAATTAAATAATTTATTGTGTTTCAACGGCAATTTTGCAGTAAATTTATCTATACAATTCTCTTCCTGCATGTAATTTACGACAACTCGTTTTACATTTCAAAGTTCATATAACAATATTTCAAAATTACTTGTTGCCGTTTGTGGTGTTCAGGGCCATTTATGGTCCATAAATGGGTTGAATAGATTTATTGGGTCACAGCGGAATTTTTAGAGTAAATTTCCCTCTAAAAGTTCTCTTGTTGCATGTAATTCAATAACTACCACAACTTGTTTTGCATTATTGTAAGCTCAAATTTCAATATTTATGCATTAATCTTTAGCATTAGTGGTGTTCATCACAATTTCTTGTTCATAATTGGTTTGGATAATTTTATTGGGTTTCAGCGGTAATTTTGGAGTAAATTTATCTTTAAAATTATCTTCCTGCAGGTAATTTAATAACAGCGCAGCTCGTTTTGCATTTCTAAGCTCAAATATCAATATTTTATAAATTAATCGTTGCAGTTAGTGGTGTTCAGAATTGGTTTGGATTGTTTTATTGGGTCACAGCGGAATTTTTAGAATATATTTGACTTCAAAAATTCTCTTCCCGCATTTAATTCAATAACTACCATAACTCATTTTGCATTTCCAAGCACTAATATCAATATTTTACGAACAAATTATTGCCGTTGTTCGTATTCGTTGCCATATATATTTCATAATTTAACAACTTATGCAAAAACTAATTTTGCCTCTCTTAGCTCAAATATTAATTTTTGACAAATTAGTGGTTGCCGTTAGTCTTGTTCAGTGCCATTTGTATTCCATAATTACTTTGTATAATTTTATTAATTCGCAGCGTACTTTTTAAAGTAAATTTAACTTTATATATTCTTTTGCGAATGGAATTCAATAACTGCGACAATAATTAAATATCTGTCGTATTTATGGCCATTTTTGTCGATAAATTGTTCGGATTATTTTATTAAATCGCTAATAGTTTTATAGTTTTGCATTACTAGTCCTAAATAATTAAATAATTACGTCGTATTTGTGCGCCGTTTTCAGGGCCTTTTATAATTTATAACTTGGTGTGATAATCTTTAATTACTTAGTTTGCATTTAGACATTCTCTTTCTGCATGTACTTCAATAACTACAGATTTGCAGTTTTAAGTCTAAATATTTACGTTTTAGATGATTTACAACTGGTATCAGTAACAACCATTTTATTAAGCATAAAAATTCATCTGATAAGAAAAATAGACAACAATATAGGAAGGCTTAATTTAAGAAATAATTGATGATTGTATGATGAATGTAGCAATTTGAACATTTTTGAATTATTATCGGTCGAACTAACTAACAGTATGAGTAAATCTGATTGCGTAAGAACTAGTTCAAATGAAAATAAGCAATTACATATTCGGATCGTAAAATTTTCTAGACTAACCGTTTACATATTGAAATAGAAACATGATATGTTCCAAGTTGTTTCAAATAATTAAAAATTTTTACTCCAATAATTCAATGTATAATGTAAAGAAACTGTTAGCGTCATACGAATCCCTAAATATTGTATGTACATTAAATATTAACATAGACAAATTCCTTCGAACAGACGAATCCCAAGATGATTCTGAGAAAAATTCTAAAAAGCAACGCTCATTAATTCGTCTCATCATTAGCAAATTTTTCAAGCTTGTGTTGTTTTTTTATTGTGCGTTAGGCTTACCTTGTCTATTTCATCAAAATGGACATTCATACTGAAATTTAAAAAAAAAAACTGTAAACAATATTGTCATTAGTTTAATGCTGATGAATGTAATTTAAATATTCAAAATTCATGATTACAACATTATAGTGTAGACCTATGCGGCTATATAGAAATTATAATTAATTAGATATTTTCTTGTTGTACATTGGTCGGCTTATTTACAGCGACTAAAATATGTATACAAAACATACCTACAATGTGTATTTATTGCAACAATTAAATAAAATCAACAATCCCTCCAGGAACTTTTTTGTATGAATATCTTAACAAAATTGTTTTATTATTCTAAAGTGTCATTAAAATGTGGTAATGATGTGAAGTAAACTGAGTTACATATGAACATAAAAAAAATAATAAAATCTTGGAAGGTGTATATGGGCGCCCAAGGTTAATACATATCGACTCACCTTTAGTAAATAACATTATAATTACTAATTGGAGACAACGGAATAAATTAAGTTCGGCGTCTTTTCTTTAACCAACAGTATTCATGCTGCTTTGGAAAACAATCATAAAAAACCATTGACAAATTACCTTAAATCTCTCACCTAGTTTAAAATAATAATTATATTCATATTTATATAAATAATAGTTTTGTTTAATAATCATTCGCTCGATTCAATTGAATTTATAAATATTATAATTTATAATATTTGCTATAAATAATTCAATTCATCAACATTATCATAATCATCATCATCATCTTCATTATTGATTCATTCTATCTTATGTGCGAGAGATAGCTGTATTGTAGATCGTTTGATCTTTAAAATATGTTTTTTTGTATTTAAAGTTAAAATAAAAAAATAAATTAAAAATCGGTTTGTTTCAGATCATAAATAAATAATATTATAATTATTATTTGCGCGGCAGATCAAAGGTGTATAGTTAGATCACTAACAACAACAATAATCTTATTTTATAATACATAGACAACTGATCATGCAAATTAATCAACAATAGCTAATACATAATAAATTTGCATAAAATTATGTGTCAGTTGTTGGAAATTGATTTTGAACCAATTTTCAGAGTGTAATTATCTTGATAAATAATTGTTAGCGGGGTGATTGATCAAAGTAAATCATTTCTTTGTATAATAAGGAAGAAACGTATATAGTTTATAGAAAATTATTTAAATGAGATAGACAATCTTTGGGTACAAATTAATAAAATGTGTGACGTGACAATGTGAATTTGCCGTCAAACAAGATGGGACTATACATACGAAATAATGAAATAGTCTCAAAAAGCTTTGCTAGTAATGAACTACATAATTATAGCAATAATTCAAGAGCAATTTTGTCTTGCTTAAATGATTTTTATGGGCTGAAATAATATTTCCGTTCAACAGTTCAAAGAATTGGTTTGGGTTTTCCTAGAAAAGCGAATGTTTCTTTCGCTAATGCAGAGTATTGAAATATTGTTATAAAAAATCCGTTTCCCGAATATTTTTATAATTCACAATGAATTTTATCTGCTTCAGCATCACAATTAGCTCAAGTTATTGAACTGAATGACCACCACCCTTGTTGTAAGTCCGAGGGAAGCAGCATAAGATGACGGAAAATATTCATCCGTTTTGAAGTAAATTGTTAACTTCACCTCAACATTGCATTGACTGTGGAGACGTCAGCGGCGGTGTCCGGAGTTATTAATTCTAGAATTCAGGGGTTAAAAGAGTAGGCAAAATTTTTCATTGTTTTTATTGAGATTGTGACATGGAATGCATTGTTTGATTGGGTAGCTAATGGATCATGGTTAATAAATAAAGATCACATTATTTAAGCGAAGAATTGTAGTTTTAATTACTACAGGATACAACAGTAGCGACGAGAAAAACAGAACGCACGCGAATAAAAAATTTTTTGATCGAAATGCTCTTTGAATGCGAACAACCGAATATTTTCTTCATAAAACAATTTAAGCATTTCTGACCGCTTTATGCCTCAATTCCATGGGAAAAATTGACTGACGTCAAAAAAATCAGAAGGAGAAAAATAATCTGATACTCCATATAAGAGAGAAAGCGAACGTGTATTTCTATTTTATAGCATAATTGTTTTCCTATAAAATAAAAAAAATAAAAAAGCGTTGTCTTTGTCTCTTATATGGATTATCAGATTATTTTTCTCTTTTCGATTTTTTTGACTGTCAGTCAATTTTTCCCACGGAATTGAGGCATAAAGCGTTTATCGCTCCATGACAAATTTTACGCAACTGCCTTCAAAAAAAAAAAAAAAATTAGGATCTGACTGGGAAATGTCCAGACGAAAATGGCGCCACTTTTTAATCGTTAACTTAATTACGTCCCTCATATTGTTGTTAGTAATGAAGATATGATATTTGTTTTAACGAATAAAATTACATGTGCTTGAGTAAACATTAACTTATATTAAAGTTGTATAGTGTGTCATAACGAATGTGAAACCACAACACGACTTCTGTATAATAACAATGTGTTTAGAATTTGACAAATATAATAATCAGTAGGTTTGTAAAAAGTGGAGAATTAATATATATATTTAGCTAGGGACACTGTAGAACGCTTTGAAAAATAAAACAATTTAACAATGCAAATAAAATAAAATTTATTATATTGTTTGTGGCGTAATGGTAACGCATTCGACTAGAGAGGCAGAGGTCTTCGGTTCGATGCTTATTTTTTTTTTTTTAAATTTTTATTTTTATTTTTTTTAGTATTCATGAAGTGACCATAGTTATTTACGTCACACTTTAATTTTAAATGAAAAAATCGAATTAATGTCCCATATAGTATGAAATAAAACGTTGTACGTTACAAGTACGTTAAATGATCGTTACAGTACTCGTTCAAAATTCTGGACTCGGCTCCTTCGTCGCCTCGTCCATAAACGTCGAACTCGTACTGTAATAACTCATTTACCGCCCTTGTGACGTAAATAACTATTACTTTAAATTAAACATTCCGCTTTATAGTTATTACAGTAATTACACAAGAAAATACGTGGTCCGCGTTTATGATTCCCTAAACACTACACCAAATTATTTAAAAACTTTCATATATTATAAGTTGTAGTAAGCCATGAGAATTTTTCGGAATAAAATTTTTCCTTTCATAAACTTCAAAGCATGCTCTGTTTGAAACAATTTAAGAATGAAAATTAAATAAATTACCTTAGATTGATATGGCCAGAACCATCTTGAAGTGAATAGAGCCGACATGTGAAAAATGAACTTAAAATAAGGGATATAGAAACACTAAAAATTCATTTATTTTCATAGTGTTTGTATGAAAAAACGCAATTTCGATTGACGATAAAATATGAATTAAAAGTTAAACTCAGTTAAATAATTTTTTAAGAAATCGCTAACAAACAACTCAATGTCTTACTCATTTAAAACACAGATTCTCAAATTTCCCTATTTTCCAGCAATAATCAAAAGAAAATAAGGGAAATTAAATTAAACAACATTCTACAACAACAACAATGTGTATTAAAAAGAGAAAATTCAGTTTAATGACGACATCATATCTCCACATCTAAACCCAATGTTAAGAAAAAAGACAACACGTCTCCGCTCAACAATTAAAATTTAAAAAAAATCAAAAAGGGCCAAACAGAATAAATTAAATCAATACAATGAGTGCGAAAAAAACAAAACATCAAAACAATCTAGCATGCGTTGCAAATTCAAAATAACTATAGAAACATATTCGAATTCAAATTGGAATGGAGGCAATGAAAGAGATGATTATTGTTTTGTTTATAAATTTCGAGTTATGTTGATGACGTATATATTACAAAAACAACAATATTTAAAATTTCAAAAGTACCTTATTTTTCATGTCGATTTTCACTAAGAAATAAACATTTTCAAGACTCGATTTTTCAATCAAATAATATTACATGTTTCATGAACATTTTCATATAAAAACAAAACAAAAGCTCATATTTCTAATAAACTAAAACTGTAAATGAAAATAACCGTTTTCCCATATAAGTTCATAGTAAAGAAAAAATTTTATGTACCTTATTTTAAGCTTAGTAAAAAATACAGTCGATACTGGAGGCTCTTATTTATACAGTAGGCTCTGATATGGCTTAGTAGAAATGTTTTGGACTAGAGCGGCTAAAGTCCGGGGTTCAATTGTGGTCAAGGCATTTTAGTTTTGTTTTTCAATATATTTTTTTTGACGTTATAACGTCTTACACCGCATGTTCAGAAAATTGACAAGAAATTTTTCCCTTGGTCGTGGGCAATTACTAATCAACTATAAGCATTACCTTTAATTTAAATGTGTTGGTCCTTAGGCTTCATGGCTCACACATAATATTATCGAATGATTTCGCGCGTAGTGAGAGAACGGCTCTTCCGACCCTAGCAATTCTGAAGTCAATTTTTGCGCAAAGAAACAGTGGTGGTTAATTTAGTTTAAATTAAAATAATTAATCTCAAAATGTTATAAACGTTATCACGCAAAACAACTTCGGCTGTGTTGATGATACAGTCCACTCCGATTTGTTTATTTTTTTCTGTCTGTAAGGTTTATTGTGTGATGCCCCAACACATGTAAAATCGTCCTTAAAAGCTCTTACTCTTTGGTTTAAGATCTATTTAAAGTACAATAATCCTTAAAAGTCTTTAGTTTCGAGCTATTCCTATTTGGCTAAAAATAACGGTTAAAAAAATATTAAATGGTCAAATGGTGATTATGACAGCGGCCGCTTGACATCAACATTATATATAAATTGTATCCGTCCTAGGACGGGCTGTACCCCCTAGTTCTAATATATTATCATTAAATTTACAAATTAAAACATAAATAGAACCGTAAGGAACCGTAAGTATACTAGCTAGCAAATAGAACATTAACTCAGAATGATATTTCTATCCTCATTCTACTTCATATATTATGAGTGATTGGCATCTGTAATATGTTTGGATGATTTTGGAGCCGGAAATTCGTTAATTGCTTGTACTTTGGATGGATTAACGTTAAGACACCATTCACCTGCTCGCAGTGACGAAGCGTGACAATCTTTATTTGGGAAGCACCTATAAACCGTGGACAAAAATAAAAAAAAAACAAATTGGAAATTTACATTAAATCAGTAGTTTTTATTTCAACATAATTTTCGAAGCAAAATCAATTTTTGTAATTTAGTTCTATCCGCCTATTTTGTTTTGCAAATTCATCAATCACGTCTTCAACAATTGGTTTTCGATATACATTAGAGCCAGGAGCAGATCGTTCTTGAATCTTGACCCATCTTATTTCTAATGAAGCTTTTCAATAGTTTCATCGATGAAAAAGACCTCTCTGCGCTTGCCGTTGTTGCAGGAATAGTTAAAATCAAATTACATAATTTAAAAAATTCTTTTTTTAAAATAGGAAATAAAATATCATTTTATTTATCCGTGACCTGCAACGTTTTAACCGAATTTTCTCTTCGATCCTTTCTTCCTGGTGCTTTAAAATTTAGATTAGTTTTTTCAATTAATTGCTTAAAATCGTCTAAGCATTTTAAACAATGCGCAATATCATTTGCTTTCTTTTAAAGCACACTAAACAAGATGTCATCTTCCAGAAATATTTCTGAAAAATAGTATCACAACGTTAAAAAGACCCCATCATCTTCCAATAAGAGTAGATATCCTCGAGAGCTATTTATTGTCTCAGAGTCCCATATTTTAACATCTTCATCTAGTATTTTATTAAAAAGTACTCTTGAATCATTTAAGTGTCTTTTTAACATTAATACGATCGTGCCGTTAAACTCCCATCTTGTTGCTGAAGTCGAAGGTAATTTTCTTTTAACAATAACGTCAAAAGCAAAACTCTGTTACGAAGAATGATTATAAACGCCACTAATCCACACAAACTTGAAAAAAATGATTTGCACTCGACAATTTTATTACATAATTGCGACAGAACTAAGTTTAATTTGTGCGAAGCAATGAATTAAAATCGTTGAAGGATAAACTTCCTTAATTTTTTGGAGCTCTTTGGTACTCCCAGACATGACCGCTGCACCATCGTAACTTTGGTGCACTAGCTTTTCCCCAATTTTGTATTCTGTTAAAAACTCGACCACAAATTTTGAAAGTCCATCCGAACTTCGATCGGTAGAAACATCTATAAAATCTGTGAATCTCTCCAACACATTGCCGTTGGTATTTAAATATCATAGAACTACCGCGAGCTGAGATTTTCTAGTCACATCTAAGGTTTCATCTAAAATTATTCCAATAAAATTTGTCGAGTCTAACTCGTTTTGAATTTGTTTTTTAATTAAGGATGTTACTGATTTAATTAAATCGTTTTGAATATCGCTTGATACCGTAAAAACCGTGGATGATTCTAAATGGTTAGACAATAAAGGATTGTGCCGCGATAATAAAATGTAATGTTTCGATATAATTACCCAGATTATTTGAGCGAGTCCTTGCAGTCCTAAGAAGCAAACGGTGTCAATTAGAGCTGCAAGAATTTCCCTATTTGTTTTAACTTTCTTATTGAATTGTTCAATCGCAATGGTACGACTTGAATCA
The DNA here is from genome assembly GCA_963556165.1 of Tipula helvola. Lineage (NCBI taxonomy): Eukaryota > Metazoa > Arthropoda > Insecta > Diptera > Tipulidae > Tipula > Tipula helvola. The sequence goes on from OY744482.1 coordinate 312,482,041, forward strand.
ATCCAATTCTCAATTCGCACTGTTCCGAAAGTTTTTAAATAGATAACATTTTGCAGATGATTTTGAAATATTTCATTACGTTTGGTGGCCTTTAAAAAATTATTTATATCTATAAAACCTTTTCCATTCCAAACCGATTTTTCTTGAGAAAACATAAGACACGGCCAACAAAAAAACGCGTTTAGTGTGGCACAACCCTTAAGCCAAGTTAGTTTTTCGTAATATAACCGGAAAATATAATATTTTCACCGGTAAATCCGGTGTTGGCCCTGGTTGATTTACTATCGGCACCTTTTCATCCAAACTACGCTCGCTAAAAGAACTGGTCAGAATACACTCCACTATACAATCACAATATTCCATAATTTTATTTTAATATTATGTATCAATATCAAACGCTTACATAAATTTAATGTTACAATAAATTGCACAAAAACTAAAATTGCATACAACTTTAACCTATAAAAACGTATAATTTCACTGCTATGTAGTTAACCAAATAAGCACGACTGAATGTTTTCTCATCAATTAAAAGAGCAAGCTAGAATCTATTAAAAAATGATTTGTTTACTTTATTTATTCGACAGCATGACTACAAAAAAAAGTAAACAAAAGAAATTTTAGTTAGAAGTATTTTGGATATTGATTTATTTTTAATTATCGCCCTTTAAAATATTGCAAATCAATCTGTTTCATTTATGTTAAAATTATTTTCATCCTTTTTTAACCATTACTCCATTCTATAGTTGGCTTTTTCTTGAGTGTTTGTTTGATGTGCGTTTGTTTTTATATTTTAGTTTTTAATTTTTGTAACAATCCTTGTGTTTTGACGTGATAACGTTTTACACCGCATGTTCAGAAAACTGACCGGAAATTTAGCCCTTGGTCGGGGGCAATTACTCATCAACTATAAGCACTACCTTTAATTTAAAGATATGATTGCTTAGATTGGTCCTTCAGCTTTATGTGTCATGCATAATATTATTGCAATGAAGTCATCCGGCGACAAAGGAACCCGCGCCGCGAACCTCTGATTTCGACCGTTTTAAATGCTTGAACCAGTGTAGCGAGAGAATGCCCCATCCCATCGGAGATCAGATGGTGTCAATTTTTGCGTAAAAAACCAGTGGTGGTTAATTTATTTTAAATTAAATTAATTAATCATCACATAAATTTTAATTAAAAATTCAAACTACAAAATAGGGATTTATAGAGATTGAGGGCACTATAGTAAGAGAATGCCTCATCAGATCGTAGCAATTCGGTTATTAATTTGTGCTTAATAACCCAGTTGTACAAAGACTGAGAGCAGAATGAAACAGCAAAAATACATACTATGAGCAAAAGTGAGAAAAAACATATTTTACTTCGGTTTTTATTTTATATTAAGCGAACCAATTGGGGAATAGCATAACTACATGCATTTTGTCAAATTGCATTCCAATTAGATTTTGTTTATTGTATTATGTATTTCATTCATCACAAATGTTTTATTTTGAAATTCCCTTTAAATTTTAAATACTTTGGTGATATACGATTTTATATAAATATAATATTATTATATAATTATATATTTTTAATAATTAAATAGAATTTGTGAAGGAGAGTTATGTGATTTTTTGCAATTTTGGTGTTTGTACTTCAACTCGTTGATAATTAAGTGTGTAATACACACATGGTCAAAAGTGTTATAAATTATGTGCGAGTTTTTAAACTGAATTTATTTTTATAAAACAGCTGTGATTTTTTGAATTATTTACATTTTATAGCTGTTTATTAAAGTGTAAATCTTTATTTATAATATTTGTTTTACCATTTCTCAAAAATTAAAATACTTAAAAATGTTATAATAAAATTTGTATTTCAGATGACTTGAAAACAACAATCGAATAATATTATTTTTTCCACATGGAACTATCAAAATAAAAATAAAAAATTAAGAAAATAAATAATTATTAATTATAAAATGCAAAAATTATTTTTATTTATTATTGGTGTCATCTACAATCAAACATCTAAGCAATATTAAATGAATAAATGAACACCTATCGGTCAGTAGCAAAGAAATTGATTGTGTGTCGTTTAAAACCGAATAATAAGTCCGAAAAAAGTGGCATTAGGTGCATCAATTTGAACGCAAAATTGAGCGCTCAAATTGATTGGTGTTTGTGCGCTCATTGAGCGCTACATTGTACAACTGGGAATACATTAATTTTAATTAAAATTGCAAAGTACAAAATAGCGATTTACAACCAACCAAGAGAATCACTTATCTGACCGGAGTAATTCTGGTGTCAATTTGTGTGTAAAGACACTGTGTGGCAGATAACTTATTGTTAATTTTTTATTTTTTTTATTTTTTTTTGTTTTCCTTTATTTTACAATCTATCTCATTGTGAGACATTCAGTAAATATTTTGTCTTTTTACATTGGCACGTTCGGAGTATTTTTATCCATTGATAAAATCTCACTTACAATACGATTAGTATAAAATAACCCATAAATTTAACTATTATTGGTTCGATTCATTAGTGATTTTAAAAATTAATGTCTAAAGGAATATCTAAAACCTATTTGGCAAATTAAAAATTTTGTGGCGTTTTAATCTTTCCATCGTTGTGGTAGTGAGAAGCTCGCTGGCCAGATCGTTTGGATGAATCTTCAATCTTGAGTGATACCTGGCACTGGAATCCCTAATTTCTTCCCGTATTGTTGGGACCTGTAGATCTCTGTGAATTATATCGTTTGATACGAACCATGGAGCATCTACTATGATCCTTAGAAATTTAGACTGGAACCGCTGAAGAATGTCCAAGTTCGAGTTGCTGGCCGTTCCCCACAGCTGTATACCATATGTCCAGATAGGTTTTATTACCATTTTATAGAGCAGTAGCTTGTTTTCAATCGACAAACTTGATTTTCTGCCTATCAGCCAATACATTTTTGCCAGTTTCATTCCCAATTGTTTTCTTTTTGTCCATATATGTTTACGCCATGTTAGCCGTTTGTCGAGGTGAATGCCTAAATATTTCACTTCATCAGTTTGAGGTATATTCTGGTCATTCATTTGTATTGATGGACATGTACCTCTTCGCATAGTAAAGGTTACATGATTAGACTTAGCATCATTAACTTTAATTCGCCATTTTTTCATCCATGCCTGAATAATGTTAATATTTTCCTGCAAAACTTTTGTAGCTTTACTGGGGTCTTCATGTGATGAGAGTACTGCCGTGTCGTCTGCAAATGTTGCGACAATTACTTGATTGCTTGTAGATATATCTGCGGTATATAGCAGATATAATATCGGCCCAAGCACGCTGCCCTGTGGTACACCAGATTTAATTGGGCGGATATTTGTATACGCATCATGATGTTTTACTATAAAATGTCTGTCTAGTAGATATGATGCTAATATTCTGTAGAAATCATGTGGCAACCATAGCTTAATTTTGTATTGTAATCCCACATGCCACACCTTGTAAAAAGCTTGTGCTACGTCCATGAATAAAGCAGAACAATATCTTTTTTCCTCGAGGGCTTCTTCAATTACTTCAACTATTCTGTGCACTTGTTCTATTGTTGAGTGTTCTGGCCTAAATCCAAACTGATGATCCGGAATCAGCTTCTTCTCCAACAATATAGGCTTTAAACGCTCTAGTAGTTTTTCAAATAATTTAGACATAATTGGTAGCAAGCTTATAGGTCTGTACGACGTAACTTCTTCTGGAGGCTTGGCTGGTTTTGGTATTAATATTACCTGTGAAACCTTCTATTGTATAGGGAAATATCCTGTCCTAAGTATAGCATTGAATAAATAGGTTATAAATCGAATACCCTTATCTGGCAACTGTTGCAGAATGTTTCCTGTGATAAGATCATATCCTGGCGCCTTTTTAGGATTTAACTCTCTCTGTATTACAGTTCTTACTTCTAATATAGAAAACCTCGTGATAGTATGATCCATTTGCAATGGTGTTTCCAAGTAGTTTTGAATATTGTTGTTCTGTTCTTCCGTACTTTCTGATGGATATGGTTGAAATACCCTTTCAAAATGGTCTGCAAATACTTCAGCCTTTTCTTCGTTATTTCTCGCCCAGTGGCCGTCACTTTTACGTATCGGCGGAATATGCTGTTGTGGTTTTTTGAGCTTCTTAATCGCCTTCCACAGTGAATAATCTGTGTTTTCTGTTGGTGAGAGTTGTGATAAATATTCTTGAATTGACTGGTTTTTTTCATTGAGAATCAGTTCTTTTAACTTTTTGACGGCTTTGTTTAGTTTACGTTTATCTCCCGCTAGTCGATATCGTTGCCATTGCTGTCTTAACTTTCTTTTCTCCTTAATCATTTTCTTGACAACATTCGAACATTCTCCTTTTCTTCCTTTCTCATTTTGTAGTGGTGTGGACTTCCAAGCTGCCGACTGAATACATTTATTGAGATGTTCCACTGCTTCATCTATATCAGTTTCCGTCTTTAACTTGATATTTGTGTTTAAATTCTCTGTTACTTTATATCTGAAGCAGTTCCAGTCGGTTTTATTGTTGCTTAACATTGGTTTATCCTGTGTATTCACTATCTTTGTTCCCAAAGACAGGCGAGTGGTCCGATGACAGGTCCAAGCATGGCAGCGGCCACACTTCGCTCCCGTAACATAGCGGCCACACTGGGGTGATTTTTCACCCCAGTCAAAAAATCGGTCTAGAAAGACAAATTTTAAATATTGAGACCCCAAATAATTCATGGATATTCTGAAACATGTTTCTCAATTTCTAATTTGGTTTACAAGAGAAAATATCAAGATAATTTGACATTAAAAAATTATATATGCGCAAAGTCAGGAAAAATGACGTTTTTCAGAAAACAAAGCATTACTATTGAAAAATCATTACTCCTTCCGAAATTCATCGTTTATACGCGCTACTAATACTTTTTTCTTCCTTCTATGTGCCATGCAAGTAACCTACATTCCTCGACAACATGTATATGGTGCGACAAGTATGATTTTCGTAGTCTTTGATAACTTAAATTAAGGTGATTTGGCCTGGGGTACATATTCACCCCTTGTGGCCGCTAAGGGTTAATATAATTACGTGATATTCCTTTGGTGACGCAGAAATCTATGACATCTGGGATCTTTCTCCTATCACTTGGCCAATAGGTAGGTTCACTGGTTGATACATGATGAAGATTACTTTTTTGAATTGATTATTGTTAATTAAAATAATTAATTTCCACATAAATTTGAATTAAAATTACAAACTACAAAATAGCGATTTACAATGCTTGAGATCACCGTAGCGAGAGACCCCCTCATGCCTCATCTGATCGGAGCAATTCTAGTGCTAATTTGTGCGAAAAGAAACTGTGTCAGATAATTTATTGTAAATTAAAATAATTAAAAAAGAACAAAGATACCCAAGCGAATAGGACGTGTTTGTTTTTTTTTTTTTTTTTTTTCTGCTGTATAAAAATTTTCATTTTTATAGTTTAATAAATATTAGAAATTGAATAAAATTTTCTACATTTATAAATAGTGTATGTAAGTGTCAGTGATTGGTCTTATTTGAACAATGTCAAACAATAATAATAATTGCATTACCTGCAATAACACGGTATTGCAAGAAAACTTGCTAGTGTGTAGTGGTCTTTGTAAAAAAGTGGCACATTATAAATGTGCAGGAATCACAAAATCAGCATTCAATTTGATTTGTGGTTCTAACAATGTTCGTTGGTTCTGCAATTTGTGTAGTGATTTGTGTAATCTAATAGTAAGCAAACTATCGGAAATCACCGAGTTTTCTAAAAGTATTGAAATGCGTGTAAACAATTTAGAAACTAATTCAGTGATTAACAAACCGCATTTGCTTAATATGAGTGTTGAGGATGATGCTGCGATCATAAATGTTAATGACGTTGTGATTGCCGGAAACTTTATTGTACCTGATTGTTCCAGTAATGAGCTTCCGACTATAAACTCAGTCAGCAAAGGTTCGAAGCTGGATTCATATTCTGAAATTGTAAGTCAACGTATTACGACTACATCTAAAGACGTTTCTCATAATAAAGATGCCGCGATAAATGATGAGTGTGGTATTAATTTCAATTCCACAAAAAATCGGAACTCAAATAAAATTATTATTGGATCCGGTATTGGTAGTGATGTGCTGCGTACTGTAGAACGGCGCAGGCATTTATTTATATCTAGACTGCATGCGGATGTAAATGAGAATGATTTGCGGAATTATGTTAATATCCAGTTTGCTGGCATAAAGCAGGTTAAAGTTTTTAGGTGGTCCAAGAGTAAAGATGCAGTTAATAAGGACTACTCATCTTTTAAATTAACTGTGCTGGAGTCAGACTTTGAAATCTTGTTGAATCCTTGTGTTTGGCCAGCTGGAACTCTGGTCAAAGAATTCAAAAACAGAATACGTGAACGCTCTTTTTTAGGGGCTCCAACGGTTTCTCGGGGGAAAATTTGGACACCGGCTGCACCAGTCAACCCGCCTGGAAATCATCCAATATAAAACATTCGTCATTATTTATTATACATCAAAATATAAGAAGTATACGTAAAAATTTTAATTTATTTTTAGCCAATATTGCTGCACTTAATAAAATTCCACAGATCATTCTATTGTCAGAGGTTCGGATTGAAGATTTTGAACTTGATAACTATAAAATTCCTGGCTATAATATATTTGGTAAGTGTAATTCTACGTATAGAGCGGGTGGCGTTGTTGTATATTTTGATGATAGCATTCAGTACAGTACTGTCTCCTATTTTGATATTAGTAGTGCTGACGTTTTACTGCTTAATTTTAATTTTGATTCTATTTCATTTTCGGTTGTTTGTTCGTATAGATTTCATGCCTTAAACTCGTCTGTATATGTTGATGAATTTAATACTGTTCTTGCAGGTATTAAGTCGAAAAATCTTATTATCTGTGGGGATATGAACATAAATATTCTCGATGATCGTATAACAGCTGATGACTATTTATGTATGATGGCTACACACGGATTAAAATCGTTAATTAACTCACCAACTCGTGTTTCAAAAAATTCCTCTACATGTCTGGATCATTTATTCTTCAGATGTTCATTAAACTTAAAGTTCAGTTTTTCTGCGAATGTACATAATCTGAATATAACTGATCATTGTATGACATCCATATTATTTTTGCCAAGTTGTGCTTCTACTAAACCATTACCAAATAATTATTTAACCAAATCTATTATTAATTATTTAAGTTTAACAGATGATCTGTCTAATGAAAACTGGTCGGTCGTCTATTCGCCAGGAAATGTGTCTCTAGCATTTGACAATTTTATGTGCAGGTTAAAATTTTATATAAATAAAAATACCTCGATTATTAAAATTAAATCAAAGGATAGACTTATTAAGCCTTGGATTACACCTTCACTACTTATTAAAATTAGGCTGAAGAATAAAATAGCCAAGAAGTTAATTCGAAGGGTGAATGATTTAGAGCTTAAACGGCGCTTTGATGTGATAAATAGAGTTGTTAAGCACGACGTGACTCTTGCTAAGGTCAACTTTTACAAAAATAAATTTGAATCTGCGAATGGTAATATCTCAGAATGCTGGAAACTAGTTAATGGCGTTTTAAATAAAGACAGGAAAAATGTGCAAATTCAAAAAATTGATATTGATGCCAATAGTTGTATAACTGATAGACGTGAACTGGCTGAATTGTTTAATAGTTATTTTGTAAATGCGGTCCAAGATTTAAAACTGACTGTAAGTAGCAATGAAGATGATTTTTCTGACCTAATTTATAGCAATTCCGCTGTACAGTCATGTGTTTTCTTTGAAACGTGTCCAGATGAACTGCTAAAAGTCATATCGAATCTGAAACCTAATTTTTCTACTGGCATTGATAACTGCAGCAATATTCTTGTCAAACAAATTTCTCATTGTATTGTTAATGTGTTTTCATATATTATAAATTTTAGTTTTGATTCGGGTATTTTTCCAACTAAACTAAAAGAGAGTCAGGTTATTCCCATTTTTAAAAAAGGAAATAAAAATAATATTGTAAATTACAGGCCGATTTCTTTATTATCGGTTTTTTCTAAAATTATTGAAAAGGTAGCTCACCAACGAATAACTAGTTTTTTGAATAAAACACATTTTTTGCATACCATGCAGTTCGGGTTTAGGAGATCTAAAAGTACTGAGGGAGCCCTATTGGAATTCACTAATTTCCTGTATGAAGGTCTTGATAAGAAAAGATCGGTTGCATCAATTTTTGTGGATTTAACTAAAGCCTTTGATATGGTTAACCACAAGGTATTATTACAAAAATTACTACATACTGGTTTTCGTGGAGTAACTTGGCAATGGTTTAGCTCATATTTATGTAATAGAACTCAAGTGGTTAAGATTGGTGATGTTTTGAGTGAATGTAAAATTATCAATGATGGTGTTCCACAAGGTTCTGTTTTAGGCCCCATGCTTTTTTTGATCTACTTAAACTCAATTTTTTATTTGAAGCTTTCTGCAAAGTTGATAGCTTTTGCGGATGATCTACTGTTTCTGTATAATAATCGTTTGGAAAGTACGAACATTCAGTCTATGAACTCTGACCTATGTAGTCTTAGAAAATGTTGTCTTGCTCATACCATGTTTCTGAGCACAAAAACTAAGGGTATATTTTTTAAACTTAATAATGAAATTGTTGTTCAACCAGATATCATTTACCATGATATAAAGTGTGATAACATAACTTGTTGCGCGGGTTGTTTTAATATTGAATTCGTATCAAAATTCAAGTACCTTGGCCTGACTATGGATGCTTCCATGCGTTGGCTGCCTCATATTGATTCGTTGCGTATCTATTTGTATGCTGTAATTCGAAAATTTTATATTTTACGTTCAGCCTGTCCTTTAGCAGTCCTAAGAATTATTTATTTTGCGCTAGTTGAATCAAGATTGTCCTATGGTTTAATATGCTGGGGAGGAACTTATAATACTAGAATTTACCCACTTGTTATTGCTCTGAAACATGTTATTCGGATTATGCTCAATTCAACAAGGCTATCGGCTTCGTGGCCTTTATTTGAGTTTTTGGAAATTTTCCCCATTAGACATCTATTTGTGTACAAAGTAATGAAATCATTTTTTTCTATTAAGGACACTCAGTCTCATGTTACAGTCAAGTACAACTTGAGAAATAAGCAGTACATACGGCTAGAAAAATTTACAACAACAAACTACCAAAACTCGTTTCAAATATTGGCTCCAAAAATTTTCAATAGCCTACCAGATGATTTAAAAGGCACTCATAAATTCAATATATTTAAGCTAGGACTGAAATCGTTTTTGTTCAAGTCCTCGAGTGTGAATGATTTGTTGCATTTTCAAGTGTAGCATGTAATTATTTATGTACATATATTACATTTATCTTGTAATTTTCTGTTTTATTAATGTTAGTTTTTCTTTTTTCCTTTAAATATGTATTAATGTTGTAAATATATTAAATTGTTATCAGTCGACACTGGATTTTAAAAAATCCACAGATTGTATTATAATAAAAAAATAAATAAATAAATAAATTTTAATTAAAATTTAGATCTACAAAGTGACGATTTACAATGCTAGAGAGCACTGTAAAGGGGGAATGCCTGATCTGATAGGTCATATGTCAGTGTGGACTTATAATCGTTATCACGGAAAACACCTACGGCTGTGTACAAGACACAGCCTACCCCGAATTTTTTTTATTATATCGGAGAGAGCAGACAGAGCAAAAACAAAACAAAATACAATACTGCGTTTTAATAACTGTCTGCTCTCTCCGATATAATAAAAAAACGCAAGGAATATAGGCTCGATTCTGCCTTCCAAAATTGTAAGTTATGTTATATTATTTTTGTTTTTTTATTATAAATTCAAATAGGAACAGCGGGTAAATAATTAAATAACATGAAATTTAACGTTCCAGAGTCGGGCCCAATATCTCCCACCGATTCTTTTGGTGTTTCTTTTCAAGGGGAAAACGTATGAAACAAAACAAATACATACAACAGAAAACTTGGAGAACAAAATGAAATAGTTGTTTAGTAAACCTTAAGCCGGGTTTCGACCAAACGAACAAAACAAAAAACACAAACAAAAACTGTTTTTCTCAACAAAAAATGAAATGTTTTGTAAAAAGTAAACAGTTTTTAAAACTTTTTTGTCGGAGTACAGTGTTTTTAACAAACAAACATTTTCCCATGTCGAGTCGGTAAGATCAAAGGGAAACAAGTTTGTTTTCGATTTTTAGTCTGTTCTGTTGAAACAGGTTTTTTTCAGTTTTGTTTTGTGTGTACATTTGGTTAAACATTTTATTAACTTTATTGTGATATTTGAAGACTGTCATCATTTAAAAGTAAGTACCGTTTTTTTATTTTTTAGTGTTAAAATATTTATTTAACTATAACTAAATATTTCATAATAATTAGTTAAAGTTTTTAGTTTATATTTTTATATAAATTTCTTGCTATGAATAAAAGAGTTGACGGGATATATTATACCTATACATAATTTTAATTTAATTTTAGGCAATGAGTTCCAAAAACAGTGGACTAAAATTGAGTGCAGCAGTCTTATTGAAATGTATCGGCAACATACTAACTTATGGGACCCAACAAATACTGATTATAAAAATAAAAATAAAAAACAAGATTCACTGAAGGAAATTGGCAATTTCTTCGAAATTTCCACCTTTGAAGTTGATAGAAAAATCAAAAATTTAATTAATCAGTACAAACGCGAAAGAAGGAATTACAAAAGTATGAAAAAGTCTGGTGCTGGTCACTCCTTTGTTGCCAAGTGGTTTGGATATGATGCCATGACCTTTCTAAATGATAAGAATAAATCGAGGAAAGGGAGGGAAGGTGGTTTAAATCTGCATATGGAAGTAAGTTTTTAATTTCGAGGCACATTTAAAAACAAATATGTATTTTATATTTTTATTTATATAAACGTAAAAGTTTAGTATAATATACTATAATTACTGACAAGAATCTTGCCATGGTACCTGTCCCAGCCGCGATGTGAAATATTCCCTAAATTCATTTCGTATAAGAAGTGGTCGCGCAGCAGGTTTTCTTGCCTTTCGTTGAATGGGTAATAAAGACTGAAGTGCATTTGAATCCTGTCTCCATGCTCCTTCTAACATAATTCCCGTTTCTAAATCTTCCAAGTCAAAGGAACATGGTGGACAATATACATCTCTTGATTCGGAATCTCTGCGTAAGAAGTTATGTAAACAGGTACATGCAAGAACTATTTTTTCTGCCTTTGCTGGTTCTAAGAGTATAGGCTTACGCAGAACTCTAAATACGGAAGCTAAAATACCGAAGACATTCTCTACCACTCTTCGTGCTCTTGAAAGGCGATAATTAAATATTCGTTCTTTTGATCCACGTACGTGATGGCCTGGAAAAGGTTTCATTATATTTAATGATAGCGGGAATGCGTCGTCTGCCACTAAACCGTACGGTACAGGTTCTGTTCGTCCTGGTAGGGATGATTCTGGAGGTAAATTAAGCTTCAAATGTAGAAGTGCCTTTGCAAACGCAGTACTTTTGAAGACACCTCCGTCTGAAATTCGCCCTTGAGAACCAACGTGAATGTAAATGAATTTATAATTAGCATCTACTACAGCAAAGAGCACAATGCTAAATGTTCCTTTATAATTAAAGAATTCACTGCCGCTGAACTTTGGAGATTGTATAACAACGTGTTTGCCGTCCATGCTCCCAAAGCACATAGGAAAATTCCACATATTGTTGTAGTCACTTGCAATTTTTTCCCATTCCTCTGGATTTGTGGGTGCCTAAAACATATTGCGAATATTAGTTATTTCTATCATTATTTACTATCAAAATATTTATAGTTTCATCATATTTTTTAACTTATTTTCAGGACAGTGACATGTCATCAGATGATAATTCTAATAACGGGCCAATTACAACTGACCATGAGGGGCCAGACCACGAAAATAGTGAAAATCACTCAGAAACGCCTTCGCCAACTATAGAAGAGACATTTTCTTTGACTCCCGTCCGTTCTTTTGCTATTCCCAAAGCGACAACCAAACAAACAAAACAAAAGCCGGCTGCTACAAATATTCGTCAAGAGGCATTTGAAATGATGAAGTCGGTCTATGATAGCCGGAAAACAAAACAAGACTCATCGCGCGATGAATACGAGGTTTTTGGTGAACTTGTGGGTCGAAAAATACGAAATTTAAAAACACATTATGCAAAAGCTACTGTACAGTACAATCAACTGTACAATCAACAATACTGTACAATCAACAATATATTGTACGACGCAGATGTAGGAAAATATGATGTACCTACATATAGCAACCCATTACAATCATCAAGTCCCGCGCCATCAGCTGTTTCAATTAACTCGAATGATGAAATTGGTTTTTGTGAGCAACAATTACTGAATAACGACTTAAACACTAGCGCCCGTACAGAAGAAGTGGTCCATCAGATTGTAGAGGAACCTTTGGTGTGGGCTGTAGCTACGTCTTTTGGCCTGAACTCCGAAAATGACTAACAAGGATAGCTTTGTATAATTTAATTTTGATAATAATAATTAGATATTGTTAATTGAAAACCTTTATGTAGTTTACCTACTTTTGCAAAATATAATTGACTGATCCTATTGATAGCAATTAAATTAATAATATATAATTAATTGGTCTTACTTTAATATAATGTTGGAGAACGTCATATATGGCTTCACATACTTCCGGTATGATCCTTGATACGGAAGAAGTTGAAACTTTGAATAAATATTTTAATGATTGAAAACTGTCTCCTGTGGCCAAGTATCTCAAAGTTAATGCCAGACGATCCTTCACTGAAATTGCATCCCGGTAATTTGAATTTTTCTTGGCGATTTTTGGTCCCAGCATATTAATCAACAATTCGAAATCGGTGCTTGACATTCTAGTAAAATTTCGGAAGGATGATCTCAATTCTCCGTTTAATCCTAAGTCGTCAGTACTTAAATCACATAATAATTCTTCTGTGCTGTAATTCACTCTTCGTTTTAATAAAGAACTAACCCAATATCTCGGTTTGCGTTTTCTTTGGGTCTCATTAATCAAAAAAAATCCACAATTAATAATAAATGTCTCGTCGTCATCAGACATTTTTGAAAACTTGAACATATATACGGATACACAGAACAAACACTCAAAAAATAGAACAAACAATTCTTATGGAACAGTTTGTTTTGAAAAAAAAAACGTTTTGTAAAAAAAAAACATGTTTTTGTTCCGTTTTCTGAAAACAGAACTGTTTTAAAAACTGTTCGTTTGGTGGAAACCCGGCATTAAATAAACATATTTGAATTCTGATTTTTCCAATTAGAATGTTAATAAGATTTTTTTTAAAGTTGGATTCACTTTTATATGGCCATTTTAATGGTGTAATGCAACTTCTGTCTTCCAAAATTTTATGTTATGTTATTTTTGTTTTTTCAATATAAATTCGTATAGGAAGCGGGGAAATAAAATAACAAAACATAAATTTTATCGTTGCAGAATCGGGCCCTTTTTTTTAATTTGATGATTATAAAATTGAATGTTAGTTTTTTTTATTGCCTTTTGGTGTTTTTGGTAAGGAAAGCAATGCTTCCCTTGCTTCTATGAATGCTTCGTCACTGGCTGCTAGGTATCCTAAATATTCGATTTGTTTGAGGACGAATTAATTTTTTTGAATGGTGATAATCAAGTTAGCCTCAGTCAATAAAGTAGCTACCAAGGCGAGTTACTTGAAATGGTCTTCAAACGAAGCAGTGGTGATGAGCAAATCATCCAAATAAACAAAGACCTGAGAATATAGTTGATGAGGAGAAACGCGATGTATAAGTCTAAACATTGTTTGTGGTACATTGCATAGACCAAATGGCATGACCTAGTAAAGTGGCCGAATTTGCCAAAACTTTGTCACTACGTTTATTCTGCGGGCATCAAGACACAGTCTTCAATGGGTTTGCCATTTGCCTTCTTGACTACATCCAAGGGAATCATACGGTCAAACTCTAGATAAATTTCATTTTGTTTGACCGGTGAAACTGCATAATATCTGTGATTGATCAGAGCCTGATTTCCAATGTTGATATTATGTTTAATTAATGTCGTTTTTCCCAGGCCTTTCTTTTCGCTTGATCGGAATATACTTATGGTTTTATGTAATTCCAATTGGTTTTTTGTGTTAAGTCATGTTGACTGAAAAGGTTAGATTCGGAAGATTTAGTGTATAGAATTCCGATATAGATAAATTAATTTTAAATAGATTCCAAAAGTCTATGTCTAAATATAATTTCTATTTCAAGCTTGGTATTATGAATAATTTGATATTCTCTTTCTCCTAAGCCTAATGTGCTTATTAAAGCTCCGCTGTCTAACAAACCCGTATAAGGTAACTTATTCACCAAAACATCAACATTTGGTCTATTATCATCCGAATAATCAATATAAGCTTCCGAAATACACGCTTTAATGAATTTTCGATTATTAAAATATCTTACGGTTCTAGCTCAAATTGATCCAACCGGTTTAATTTTAGAATTATTTCAAAATTTTTATAAATTCGGGTTAAATTTGAGAATTAGATATATCGAACTAGTCTGGAAATTTAAGGTTGCTCTTGTTGAACCTTCTTGGTCATTGTGGAGTTGGGGTGGTTCATCCGTAGCAATGTCAGGCAAACATGTTAGGTTTCCCATATCCAAAGCAAAATATTTTTGTTATAGGCACGTTACAATTTTTAAACACGTGACCTATGTCGCAGCAGTTCCACAGATATTCAAATTATTGGAATTGTTAGAGCTGTTAGACGTACTTTTGCTGGGTAACTCAACCTTATTCACATTCACACGAAACTGGTTAGTATACTTGAATTATACGCTTCTAGATGCTCAAAACTATTATGTAACGAATGTTGAGGTGCGTCTACTTGGTAATCCGGAGTTGCTGGGTAATCAGGATTTTATTTAGTACAATTTCCATTTTATTAATGCTTCCTCTTACGTTAAGCGCCAAGTCTGGATTGTATTTCAGTCGTTTCCACGTATCTTCTAATGAAACACATACCTTGTCTAGCTCTGGTATACATTGTAAAGTTTCTTCTTCTTCTATATTACTTTGAATAATATGTAAAATCTCGGAGTCCTAAAACATCTCACGGGATTACAATGTCATGGACATGATTTTGTTGTAAAAAACAAGAAAATGTTCAACACCTTGCTTACATTAATCAACAAAACGGCGAATTTCATGGTTAGACCGACGATTTTGAAATCTGCTGAAATGTTTAGAGTTTTGGCCAAATGTTCACTACCATCAAATAAAATTTACTTAAAGTTGTATTATCATTGGATCTAAAAGGAATTTACTGATTGCTAGGAGGGATCGAAAAATTATGATAGGATTTTGGTTAGAGAATTGATTGGAAATTTGAGGAACGTTCGGAAAATTTGTAACATGGGAATTATTATAATTTGTATTGCCTATTATATTGTACGACATTAAATTTGGTTGCTGATTATCTGGATTTGGCCATGAGTCGACTCGACATTTAATTTATTAACTCGATAGACTATCTTATGAATCCATCCTTTCCTGAATATCAGACGTTGATTTAGAGCAGCAATAACCATCAATTATGCCAGCAATATAACCATCAATTTATCCAAATGTACTTCATCGGATATGAAAATGACCATTTGAATGCACGCTGCCAAATCTCCACAGGAATCAGAAGGCATATTGTTGAGTCGTTGCAAAAAATGTTACATGGCATGACAACAATAATTTAATTCGGATGTCAAAAATGCGATTGATCTCATGCCATCAGACAGCCATAGAATTTGTATACGTGCTGATGAAACACTAGCCAGTCAGCATATCAGACGATATAACGCACCAATTATTGATGAGGAGAAGAATCCTATTCTCGCGATATCGTTTTGCAGTGTAGAAATGAGCAACTACAAAGAATTGCTAACACTCATAGATGCTACGATCCATTGAAATATCCAATTATGTTTCCAGAATATCCAATTATGGTTATAATTTCAACATCAGAATGATAAAAAAGTAACAGGTGAACACATAGGCAAAAAATTTATTTCAATGAATTATTCCTATCGGATAATGGCACGTGAAAATGAAAATAACCATATTTTGAAATGCCGTCAGCTTTTCCATCAGTGCATCGTCGATACGGGTGGCTGATGAAAGCCGCTACCAAAAAAAAATTGAATAACTTTTTTTCTATTCAATGAATCTAGTTAATTTTTTTTTTATTTTGCAGATTGACTTTTACATTTAACAAAAATGGATAACTGGGACACTGAAACAAGAATTTGGATTGTCCGCCGCTATCACGCTCTGGAGTCCGTAGTTTCGGTTCAAAGAGAGTACAGGCGCACGTTTGGCGGCAATCCTCCGAGCAGATGGACCATAATGAGACTTGTAAACAATTTTGCCGAGCATGGGACAGTCAACAGAAGACCTTACCATCGAAACCCTTCAGTTCGAACGGAGGAAACAATCGCTGCTGTAGCTGCTGCCATACAAAACAATCCACGTGTTTCGACAAGAAGCTTATCTGCTCAAATGGGTATAAGCAGACAGTCATTACAGTCAATTATGCACAAAGATTTGGACTTATTCCCATATAAAATTCAATTGGCCAACAAACTGAACGCTGCAGACTTGCCGATTCGCTTGGAATTTTGCCAGAAGATGCTTCAAATGGTGGAAGAGGATGGAAACATGTTGAACTGTCTTTTCATGTCTGACGAGGCCCATTTCGATTTAAACGGCAACATAAACAAACAAAATTGTCGAATATGGAGTGCTTCCAACCCACAGTTACTCCATGAGACGGAATTGCATCCACTTCGTGTCACAGTGTGGTGTGCAGTTTCATCACGCTGCATTATCGGGCCCTACTTCTTCGAAGAAAACGGTCACACCGTTACGGTTACTGGAGACCGTTACTTGAGCATGTTGAGAGAGTTTTTCTATCCAGAATTACGCCGAAGGAGAATTTCTTTCAACTCTGTGTGGTTTCAGCAAGATGGTGCAGCTCCTCACATAGCCCAACCTGTTATGACAGAATTGCGACGAAAATTTCCCAATAAATTGATAAGCAGAAACTCCACATTCCGTTGGCCACCCAGGTCGCCTGACCTTACTGCACCTGACTTTTTCTTGTGGGGTTATTGCAAACAGGAAGTCTACAAAACAAAACCAACAAATTTGAATGAACTAAGGCAATCCATTCGAGAAATAATTGCGGCTATTCCTGTCTCAACTCTCCAAGCAGTAATGAACAACTTTTTGGTAAGATGCCGCACATGCATCAACGAGCAGGGGGGGTATTTAAATTCCATTATTTTTAAAACTAATTAAGCTATATTTAATAAAATTGAATGAGCTTTAACATGAATAAAAGAAAAATGAATTCCATACACTGAAAAAAAAATTATTTGAGTTTCTTAATGTAGCAAAATTCATCAGCCACCCTGTATGTACGCGAAAATAGAGTCGGAGCGACTACTATTCATTATTCTCAAACAAAAGAAACTGAGATCAAGTAATGATGGTGATATATGAAAGCAACATAGGAAAGATCACCATATTGCCTGTATATGCACGGATATGCGCAGGACGCCATTACGTATGTGCGGAAATATGGTCGTCCTGATCTTTTCATTACACTTACATGTAATCCAGCATGGGATGAAATAAAAGAGTTACTACTTCCAGGACAAACTCCTATTGATCGCCACGACATAAAAGCACAGGTTTTCAAACATCACTTCACTACGCGTTTTCGGAGAAACACAATGTTGGATGTACTCAGTGGAGTGGCAAAACAGAGGATTGCCACATGGACACATCCTAGTGTGGCTTACTGTGTCGATAATGATAAATGTAATAGATAAAGTAACATCTGCCGAAATACCAAATCCCACAATTGATAATGAGTTGTTTGAAGTTATGACCAAGAACACGATATACGGACCATGTGATAATGATGGTTACCCATCGACGAAGAAGTGCAGAAAGCAATGGAAAGTCAATTACTTTGAAAGTGAGAGGAAATGACATTGAAGTCGATAATCGTTGGGTTGTAACAACCAGTACAATTGTGGTAGAAATACAAAGACTACACGGTTTCAGAATATGCTTCCAACGGGGCGAACAAAAAATGGAACGTAGCCATTTATAAACCAATCATAATGAAATTAAGTATGCAGCTTGCAAATGGGATCAACCAGCCATCAAAATGAAATTTACCCACGATGGTACGTACAATGGTAACCATAAAATTATAAATTTTTTCCGAGCAGCGCTGCCGGGTGTTTCAGTTAATATTAACCCTCTCAAACGCCATTTAAAATGAAGTTACTTCCAAAAATAAAATACGTAGCACAACTATGCACTGCTATGATACGGCATTGCTCATAAAACTGTAGTATGAACATAAATACATAAGAGAACGATCGCACAAGGGAAATGAGACAAAAATTAAAAATTACGGTTGGTCGAAGCGATGAAAGTTGATGTACGATCGATAACGATTGTAACTTTAAATTCTCAACTATTTTGCGTCACAGGTCAAATGTTGGTCTGTTGTTCTTAAATTTTTTTTCAGAAAATCTGGCAATCAAAATTGTTAATTATACAAACCCCACAGATGATAGCCTACAAATTCCAATTTCTAGTTACCCCATTATATTATTAATATCGAATACCTCATTTCTATATACTCGATCCGACTTAGAACTCGTTATTCACCTAAGTTTAATCAAAAGTTTTTAACCCTATTCTCTAAACTCCCAGTGGTAAAATATACAAATATACAATACTCATCTCATCATTAATTAACTAAAAATATTTAAATTTTTTCTCCATTTGACAGTGACGTCTATAAGTAGTTTTATTAATTTGTAATTGCCTCCAATCCAGAGTCAACTAACGTAACTAAATTGATTCAAACATCGTACCATGTACAGTGCAATGTACACAATGTACACATCAAATTACTAACGATTACAGATCATCAATCATTTTTTTAAAAGTTATGTATACACTTATAAAGCATTAGAAAATTAGATATTAATGTAACACACATACACAAATTAATTTATAATTTCTATTTAGATTAATCATGTAGAATTCGTTTTTTGTACACTAAGCATCAAACAGCAAAACCCACATTAACAAAAAAAAAAAAAACGTAAAAAATTATTTTAAAAAGCTAAACAAATATAATTTTGATGATAATAATTTTATTAAAATGGAATACGACGTATGCTTCCGTTTTATATTTTTGAAGTTAGGTAATTATACTGGTTGTAAGCAAAACAGTTTTTATTTATGTATGAGATGTAATTAGTTTACGATTCACCAAAAAATAATTCCAACATTCTCATTACCACCAATTAAAAATGTTATTTGTTATCTAGATTAAGAGAAAAGGATGGTATCTTTGACGCGCATCGTTTTGTAAACATAAATGGCATAAAATGTCAAACCAAAAAGTTAAAGTTAAATCGAAATCACATGTTGTGGATTATTAAAAAAAAAAAAAAATACAAAATTGTTAGTTATCTTCTCTAAACATCCGGAATGTATTTATAATTTTTAAATTAATACGTTTTTTTGTGATTTCGGATGGCATTGCTAATTGGATCATTAATGCGAGTTTGTATATACCATAGTTTAGAATAAATTAATGACATTAAAATGTTATAACACAAATTATGTATAAAAAAAATGAAAATATAATTCCTATGTGCAGAGATGAATTTCTGTGTATATCATAAAGCATCGGTATATTATAATAACAAAGCGATCAATGACTGTACTCAATTTGCTAAAGACCACAAAACACTTTTTTGAATTGATCTGCCGCCATTTTATTCCATTCCATCATACAAACTTAACATTGTTTTATTGTCTCAACGATTTAAGTCATGAACAACAGTACATGAGACGTAATTACATAAATCGAAATTAATTGAATTTTCGAAATTCATTTGTTGCTTGTAGTTTGAAATATTTATAAATAAATTAGAAGTTGATAGAAAAGAGGCGGGAATTCAATTAATATTGTTGTATTGGTGCTTCGTACTTATTATGTATTAGTTTGTGTTTTTTTTATTATTTAACTAATTGAATATCAATAAATTAGATAAATAATTTTTTTGTATTGTATGTTAATACACTTCTTAATTTTTATAAATTTTATTGTGGTGTAATTTGATTAACCTTTTGGACTACAGCATACTCGTAATTTTCTTGGTAAATTTAAAATAAAATTATAAACAACAACCACCGTCGGCGCTTAACGTATTCATTTGCGATTGTATAATATTAAATTACTTTGGATTAAAAATACCAAAGTATTGAAATCCTGTCAAAAATGACAAACAATTTAGTTGATCCAAAACCACTTTTCTCGACGTTATGAAACGAAAAGAGCGCCTGTCTGAATATCTGGACAGCTTGTCCGATTTGTTTTTTTTTCGCCAATTTGTTGCTAGAGAATCGAGTATGTGCTATACGAACTGGCCCAAAACCAACCGGTGTGACGTATTTCACACAAAGTGTATCTACACAAATTAACGAAAAGTGGAAGTGAAAAAGTGTAGGCCTACATAAAAAAATGTAAATAACCAGTAGAATAAGGTACGGATCAATTTTTTCATAAAGTAGACAGGTCAAGCTATTCGAAACAATTTTTGTTACTAAGCTAAATAGAGTTGGGTATGTGCGACGATTTTTTGAAAATTTTGAAAATCACTTAAAATTTTCAAACCTGATGCTACACTATGGTCATTTTCCAAAATCTCAGATATGTTACCAGGTATGGGCTTATATTTCCATAAAGTGGACAGACCGAGCTATCCGAAACAATTTTTGCTATAAAGATAAAATGGGTTGGGCATGTTCGGCGCTATTTGGAAAATTGTGAAAATCACTTAAAATGCCCAAACTTGTTGCTGATGATGATGTTACAGGTCATTTTATAGCATATGTTAAACAAAGGGAATATTTGGGAGCAATCTGACGACCTGGTTTCATTTACAATAGAAGTTAGTGCTAAGTATAAAGTTAATCCAGCGTTACTATTTTTTTCTAAATATTAAAGACAACAGAAATTAATTATTAACACGGGGGCAGTGAAAATAACAAGAATAAGTCATAAAGGTGGTAGCATACCCTTCGGGCATATCCATTCGGCAAACACAAATCTCAAAAATTGACACATATAATGACTATAATGGTTATAAAGAGAATTCATTATGGAATTTAAATCAATCCGTGCCATTTTGATACGAGTCATAGGGCTGTTGCAAAACAATATTGAAAGTTAACAAATCAAGGAATTTCGAATTGATTATACGATCAACCAACTGACTGCTGCCAAACCAGACATTTCGTTCCTCTTGGAAATGAAAAATGATCCCTATAAACGGGCTCTCAGTTGTGACTGAAATGAATCCTACAGGCCTGGGCGCTCCTTATGAATGAAGTATGAACTACTTTATACAATCATTCATCGAGGAGATTCCTTTTATACCTATAAATAGGCTCTCCTGGATGAATTATTGTATAAAGGCTAGAGATCGAAACGTTTCGGAGAGTACATTAAAAGTTGTCCCTGATGACCCTTACAAGCCAATAATACATATTATTGGCTTGTAAGGGTCGAGTTACACTATCAAATATTTTGCATCGCATATTTGAGGGAAATCTTTTTTGAAGTGAAACTTCTTTAGTACCGGGGTGATTTTTAAAATCGATGAAACAAAACAACAATTACAAGCAAAAAATGAAGAAGCGATATGAAACGAAAAAAGCGACAGTATTTCTTTTATTTTTGAATTGAAATATTTTTAGGCAGGGTATGATTCGAAAAAAAAAACGAAGAATGTTGAAATGAAATTGAATGAATTTGAAAGCAATACAAAACAACATATCAATGCCTCCTAGATTTATAGTATATTGAGGTATTGATTGCAATTTACTAGTATATTATATAAAACAAGTATAAAAATTGTGTTTGTAAATAATTTGCTTGTATACAAATATCTCAAATGTTTTTGTACTATTTAGATGTAGGCGGTTATTATGTTAAAAATTACAATAAATTTACAATAAATAGAGAAGTGAAGTTTATAAAACTTAAATTTGTATAGATAAGGATCATACAATAAGAGTTGGCAAATTAAGATTAAATTTAATACTTTTAAACTAAATACAAAATGTATTTCTTTTTCTCGGGCAATTCAAAAATGAAACAATTGGTTTATGCTAGCTACAAAATGAGACATGGAAATTATACTCTGCAATAGTTCCAAATGACATGGGAAAACTGGACCTATGCATCAATCGCTGGTTGCATTACTTTAGGTAAATTATTTAGTATTCTGAATTTCTCTAGAAGAAAATATTTGTCTTAATCAAAATTCACTTTAAAATACAAACTGAACAATACACCATAACAATTTCGCTTGCGTTCTCAAGCTAAAATGTCGCTTTAATATCAGTATGTATTAATAATATTGCTTTTGTTTATCGTGCCTCTATAGGCAGATTTTGTATCGAGTTGTGATAATCCTGTTTTACCAGATCATGGAGCAACAGAGATTGAGAAAAATAACTAGATAATGTAGAATGTGCAATTATCTAATTTGGATGTATCTACTCTGACTTTGTATAATACTCCTATAACACTATAAGGATCAATTGATTATTTGAGCGGTTTATTTTGAAAGTGGGGCAAGTCCACATTTTGTTGAAACGAGAAAATGAAGGAATAGAGAAACAATAAATGAAAAAATATACGGGATTTTGAATTTTCTTATTTTTTGAACAAGTAGTAGGGATTTTTATTTTTTTATTTTGACTATAAATTGTTCACCGTTAGAAAGATTATACTTTTATTTGTCTATTGTTATCATTAACTTAAATTTTTTGAAAAATGGACTTGCACCACTTTCAAAATTAACGGCTCATTTCTTCAATTCTTGCAGCGGAAAAGCTACACATTTTACTGTATATGCCAGCCGGACCATTGAACGATAAATTGTAGTAATTACAAATTTACAGCTTAAAAAGTTTCACTTCTGTTGCGCGTAGAGGCTACACACATTGTTTTTTTTTATTCATTAACACTAGGTTTATGGAAATTTCTTATATACCTATCTCTACGGTACGCGTCAATTTGACGCGTTTTAAAAAAAATAAACATTTGGTAAAATAAGTAATTAATTTTTAAAGGAACATTGTCATACAGGTGTATTGATATCAAAATCATCATAATAATAAAAAGACAACTCGCAAGCTCATTGGCCAGTTCGGACAAACAAAAAAAAAAAAAAAAAAAAAAAAAAATTTGGTTCACGATTTAGTAAGAAATAAAAAATTACATATTGGTAGGACAGTCCCATGTTCTAAAACATTCTCAGCCATCTTTTACCAACGGTATTTAGAGAAAATATTACTGCCGGTTAAAAATTAATTTTTTGAGCCCCTACTGAAAATCGCGAACTACGCGGAAATGACAGAAATAGAATAGAAATTAAGGAGGAACCTCCTCCAGATATTATTTTGTTTAATTTTTTTTTGTTTGTTTTAAAAATTCATTTAGTATCTGAAGAATGTATTTCCAAAGTTTCAAGCGCAAAAGAAAGTCCTATAGGTTCCTAGGAAGTCACCGAATTGATGCGAAGTAATGCATTCTCTTCAAGAACGAAAACTTCAATCGAGTTTTTCTTGAAACGTGTTTTTTTTGCGCGCCGTGGAATGTAACTCAAAAAGTAATGAACCAATCAACTTGAAATTTTGCACGCATATTCTTTAGCTTATCGGCCTTTGCACAAACTTAAATTTCGTATAAATTGTTTAAATAAATATTGGTTTTAACGAATTGTTTATAAAAAAAACGTGTTTTTTTTCTTTTTGTCCTCAAATTTTCAATTTTATTTAATTTTTGATACATTTATGTATGTAGGTTCATGCAAAGCGGAATGCATTATTTTAATGAAAAAAATTTGTTTCGTTAATTTTAGTTAACTTCAAGGATCTGGACGTTCCACGGCGCAAACTCTAGTAGCCAAGTTCGAGCACCCCTAGCGCCGCCATTTTGTTTTTTTTCACTCATAAAATTTTTTTTTTTGTATTCATTTGAACGTCAATATTATTATGCAGTTTGTGTCATTGCAATAAATGCTTTCAATTTTTTGTAAAAAATCATTGAAAAACCAGTTGTCTGGGGGGGGGGGTGTCCCCCTTAAGAACAAACAAAGAGTAAATTGTATTATACGCGTACCAATACAAACTTTCCGTTTCATAAACGGAATAGCGCAGCTAGTATCTATGTGTATAAAAAGGGTACGGTATTTTATAGGTCCTTTTGTAAGGAGTAAAATATTTTAAATAAATTTTTTTTTAAAATTTGGTTTGTAAAAAATTGACAAAAAAACGATAAACACTAATATTTATTCTACGCATTTTTTACATATGTATATTCAATTTTATGTGTACGTTTTCCACAAACAATCTTGCAATTTCTACAAGTGTACTTACTTCTATTTCTTTTGCAAAATCCAACTTCACAAGTTTGATGCTGCGCTGATGTATGAGGCCCTTGAAGGTCAATATTTTCCTCAATTTCATTTTCTTTCTTACCGGCAAGTTCTTCGGCTAATTGATAAATGAAATCCTTTCTGGATATATTTGATCCGGTACATACTTTGTACAGTATCCACGCATTTATGTGTGAAAACCCTTTTTGCTTTGTTTTTGTTTGTTTTGATTTTCACGTGGATACGTCTTTGTTTTTATTTCGTTTTTGATCTCTGCTTTCTACACTACATATATGTATACATTACTCTATACGTAAGAACATAAAGTAACCCTGCAACAGCCACTGAAGATGTGAGATGACGAAGTATTTGCACTGCCTTACCATTGTGTCAAATTGACGCGTCCCCGTAGAGGTAGGTATACCACATAGCAAACTTCGAAATTCGAAGGCTTAGAAGAAAATAAATGTTGCCAAATATTCGTCTCGCGATATGCATAATTGTAAGTAAAAGTAGAAAGAGATAAATCCAACCGATTTCCAAATTTTTCTATGTGAAATTGAAAATGCGTCAAATTGACGCGCTTCGTAAACCTAGTGAGTTAATGCAATTAGTTTTATAGTGTTTAATTCCAATATGTATATTTTAATCTTGAGTTATAAATTGTTTCTGTTTATTATTAGCCATTATATTATCATTAAGGGCGGTATTCACGTACAATTAAACTGAGCAATATAATTGTGTGACGTCAATATTGCACAATAAAATTCCAAAATCTTGGATACAATTTGCGAATATTGTGTAATGTTCTGACGCCACACAATTATATTGCGCAATTTAATTGTACGTGAATACCGGCCTTCAGATGGGAGATTTCTTTGTTATTGCTTTTCATTTTGAATATTTTAGTTTCGTATACTTGTTTACATATTAATGTGATTATTGTAATGATGGCTCCAATACTGATCAGTTATCTTCTAACAATATGACATTTTTAATAACTTTTGGTTTCTGGCTTTGTGGGTGATATTTTGATTGTTCATCAGAATATTCCTAGCATTAGAAAAACCTTTGTTGTTTTAGTAGCCAATATTAATACAAATACGAATATTCCATTCGTCATATCAGTGCTATCTTGGTGTAAGTCCTAATTTCCACTTTGCGGGAAAACTGATTTGAAATTAAAATTTTGTTTTAACTGTACCTAAATAATAAATCACTGATATAGAAATGTATGGTTCTAAATAAAATCCTACAGCATCGATTTACATTAAAATTTTCCTTAAATAGCTTTTCTTTATTTTGGAAAATTGGAAAATGTATTTTTATTTCAGTGCGTTTATAGGGTATCTCCATACTAAGTCACAGAAATGGTTGAGATACACTAAAATGATGTGACTTACACTAAAACATATTTTAGAACTTAATACGCTAGTTTGTACTAATTTGCTGGAGATAGAATAAATGTGCAATTAATTTAGAGATTATCATGTTATTTCATCGTTTTGCGGAATGCAGGGATCCCACCACAAAATTAATTTAGTAACCGTAGGATTGTCTGTTAAGACCCTCTCGATGATCTTTACTAGAGCTGACGCTATGTCATTTCCGGTTCTTACGCTTATAAAGCTTCATGCCATATCGCGCATTAGGTGACCTTATTTTTACTACAGTGACCAGTCAGATTAAATACGATGAATTTTCTTTTAGAGAAGAAACTAGAAACATTTGCTTTTGGAAGAGCAAACACATTCTGAAGATCGTAACAAAGTACCGCAGTGCTGTTATCTATAATGTTTCGGTCATTATGCCTCTCCCGTTTTGCCTGTTCATTCGATGCTTTTGAAACAATTTTATGTTGTTATCTGTTGTAGTTTTTAAAAGATTAAATGCGACGCATCGATCACACTGATCTTTTTTCGGATGATGAAATGCGTAATTAAATTCCTCGTTAAAAATTTTCGAATATGTGTTAAATTTGACCTGGCTTTCAACATACACCTTAGACATATTGTACATTTTAATCAAATTAAGCCCTGGACTCAAATATTTTTTCAACGTATTTGCCCGACAGTAATGTGATTCCATTACACGAAATTGCTGGATGTGTTCTCGTACTCTGTCTGCTTAATTGGATTTCTGGTATTTTACATTTTATATCATATGTTTTCCATTTGTTATATGACTTTGTTCACATGATTTTTTTTAAAGATATTTGAACTGCAGCTAAACGTTGTTTTTCTCGAAAAACTTTTAATTGAAAGATCAAGTAAACCGAGATTCTCTCACTTATATTTATATAATTTAGTCACGTGGATAAAATCGTGCACTCACATTGGTCAATATGTGGAGGTAAACTAACACGATTTATTTATTTTGGTCTCATTTAAAGTAGGGGGGGGGGGATACACCAAAATATAAAACAATTTTGGAGGAGATTGAACAAATTGGGCAATATAATTTAATTGCTATACGTATTCATGGAATTTTGTTCAATCACGTACATAAAGTAAGTATCCTGGCAGTTACACCAAAATATTTATTGTTTTTTGGTTGATACACCAAAATCACAGCTCAGTATTTTCAAAACGAATGGAGATACACCAATTTTGATGGCATATTCGGAAAGAGCAGACTTTGTTTAGTAATAACTAATAATCAATGTATAACTGAAAAGTGACGATTCTGGAGATACAACAAGATAGCACTGGTATGACGCATTGTTTATATATTTGAGTGAAATTTGGGTTAATAGTTATGAATTGGCTTCATATAATCTAACTGGCAATACATTGTTTGGTGCTTGCAATGAGACTTATAGGTTTGGTGGGGTGAGTGTTTACTATGATTCCAATTTTAGTTGTGCACTACATGCTTTCAACTTAACTTCGGCTGACATTTTTAGGGTTGATTGGAGCTTAGCGAATGAATTGTATGTAATTTTGTGTATCTATAGGTTGCATACTACTCCAATAAATGTCTTTTTACAAGAAATTTCTAATTTTATAGGGAATATTAAGCCGTGGAACCTGTTCATTGTTGGTGACATTAATATTGATATCTTTAATTTTCCGCCTCACTGCGATGATTACATGTTTCTGATGTCTTATTTTGGGGTTGAGTCTTTGATTAATTATCCTCCAAGAGTGACACCATATACATCTATTTGCATTGATCATTTCATTGCCCGCCTCAGGTCAAATAACCTTTCGTGTTTATCATCCTCGGCGATTGACCTTAAGATTTCGATTCATCATTTTATTGAGATAGTATTTAAATCTACTAACATCTGGCCATCTAATGACAATTTGAAAATTGATCGTAATAATCTCAATTTTGCACTTTTAAATGAGATTCTTCAACAAGGAGATTGGAGTATTTTAAACACTCATGCTAGGATAAATAACGTTAAACTTCTGCAACCATGGATTTTATATACACTTGCTGGGCAAATTAAAAAATGGAACCAAATGCAAAAAAAAAAATACTAAAAAAGCATCCCAATAATTTAAATCTTCGTGGAACCTTTGAGCGTACTTGCAAACAAATTAATATGGATATTAAAATAGAAAAAGAAGCATATTATGTCAATCATTTCTTAGTTACCCGTGGTGATGTTAAAAAAATTGGAACCTTGTCAATGAAATTTTAACCAAAAAGCCTAAAGTATCCTCGGTTAAAACCATATTGGCAGACAATGGTACACTTCTTGATATCGATCGAATGATATCGATATAGCCAATGATCTGAATTGTTATTTTACAAGTATTGCCAATGACTTACGAGCGAAATTTTTTTCGATTAACACAGTAAATTACGATTTTCCTTCTGATTATTGTCCTAAAACTTTTTTTATGGCTCCAGCTTCTGGCAATGAAATATTATCTGTTATTGAGTCTTTAGAACCTAAGCATTCACTTGACAATGATGGACTCAGTAGTGGCATTTTGAAAGCTATTTCTGTAATTGTCAGTCCAGTTATCTCATATTTTCAATATTTTCTTCGTTCAGGGATTATTACCTGCGAGACTAACATCGGCAACTATTATTCCTGTTTTTAAAAAAGACGATCGATCGGTTAAAGTGAACTATAGGCCGATCCCACTACAGCCAGTTATTTTGAAAGTATTGGAGAAAGTTATTAAAAGCAGAGTTACTTGCTTTTTAAATCGATTTAATGTGCGTAGTGCATCAGCATGGTTTCCGTCAAGGTATGAGCACTAAATCGGCTTTGCTAGAGTATTTGGATACTATTCATAATGGACTGAACTGTGGTAATGTGTGTGCTGGATTGTTTGTCGGTGCTTCTAAGGCTTTTGACATGGTTGAACATAGACTTTTGTTGTCTATTCTGCATAACATTGGTTTTAGAGGTGTAGCAAACAAGTGGTTTGCCTCGTACTTGAAGCATAGAACTGTGAGAGTTAAAATTAACAGTACTTTAAGCGCCCCTAAATCTATGGATGTTGGCGTTCCCCAAGGATCAGTGCTGGGTCCTTTGCTGTTTTTAATTTACACTAACTCTATTTTCAAGCTTAAATTAAATGGTATCAGTACTGCTTTTGCTGACAATTTAGCTTTAGCTTATACTGCTAAATCTACAACTGACATTACATCCATGATTAATTCTGATCTCGAGGTTATCCATAAATGGTTTGATAAGCATTACCTAATTCTAAGTGATAAAACCAAGTTTATGTTTTTCAGAATTTCTGGAATAATAACTCCGCATAATAACAATTTTGTAACCTATCACAGTGTTTCTAAATGGTCTCCCACTAATTGTCATACTAATTGTTTGAAAATTGAATTGGTAAACTCATTTAAGTGTCTTGGAATTCATCTGGACTCTAACCTTAATTGGAAACTCACGTCACTAAACTAAAACATTATCTTGCGTCCGTATTCAGAATTGTTTATCTTCTTCGCGACATGTGTCCCGTTTCCGTGCTGAAAATGACGTATCATGCGTTGGTAATTGTTAAAATTGAATACGGTTTACCTTGCTGGGGTGGTTGTTTTCCTATTATTTTAAAACCGTTGTATGTACAACAAAAATGATCTTGCGCACCATATTTCGGATGAAAATAACCGAATCATCTTGGGTTTTATTCAAGGCTAATAATATTTTACCGCTGCAACATCTGTATGTTTTAAAGTTTTAAACATTTTTTTATGCGTAGCGGTCAGCAGATAATAAGATTCGATGAACGGTATAACTTTCGTGCAAACCATCAATTCCTGTACAGTATTCCTAGATTTTATAATGATCACTTCTGCCGCTACATACATACTTCTTGCATCACCAACATTTTTCAATAATCTACCTTATTTGATTAGGAGGCAAATACATTCTAAATCTTTTCTGTCAAGAGTTAAAGATTGGCTCTTTGAAACGCCTGCTGTCACAAATTTGTTTCGTGTTGTCACATAAAGAAAACCAATTCGTTTCATTTATTTAAATTCTTTTATTCTAAATTTTTTAATCCTTTGATTCTTTAAAATTCTTTGAATTTTTCTAATATTCTCTCTCTTCTTAAATATTTTAACCCTCTAATGCATGAATTTTTAATCATTTTCTATCAACATTTTGACTTAAACTCGTAATTGTTGAACAAATGTGCATATTACAACAACAAAAACCAAACCGTTATGACGAGAGTACTTTAAAACAGAATACCTCATGCAAAAACTAAAGAAAAAAAAATATTCATGATAACGTAAAGTTAGACAATTCAAGATAAAGTAAAGTCCGCATTTAGGCGGAGTTGTGCATTAGAGGGTTAAATTGTTTAGTATTTTTAAATTCTTCGTACTATAAAAATTATTAAAATTTTTGAAATACTTCAAATTTCCTCAAAATCATTTATACATTAAATGTCGAAGTTTCTTAGAATTTCATTCAAGTTTCATAAGTCAATGGTTAATTATTCTAAATTCTCTAATTGCTTAAAATCTTAATTATTTTATATGGTTTAGAATTTTTAAACCTTTCCCTACATTTATTATTTAAATTCTTTAAATTCTATAATTTTTATAAATCCTTTCAATTTTTAAAATTCTGTTGATTTTTAAAATGTTTCAACTTGATAAAGAATTCTCTTAACATCAGAACAAACTTAGGCTCGAATTTATAGTTATAACTATTGCTATTATTATCTATAGCAACGGTTCTCGAAAATCATGCCAAAAATTCGATACGAATTTTGAATTTATTTTGTTGTTTTCGCTATTTTGTAGCACTGTTTATAGTGATAAATTTTGACAACTACAAATGTTGTCACATTATACAAAAAATCTTATAGTGAGTCTTAACAAGAGTTGTAGTTGCAGTAACGACTATAAATAAACGTTTGTAAACATTTGAATTAAATATATTCGCTGCAAAGAAAAGCATACTAGTTGTTGGTGTATATAATGTGTTGCAATTGAGTGACGTGATGAGACACCAAAGCATAGAGAAGCGTTTTTGCTAATAATCATGAGGAAATTTTGCATGGCTGCGCTATACTGAACGCGGCCAATAATTTAAACCATTCTCACCCAGATACAAAGTAATTACATATTGCGGCCAATACTATGGTTCGCGCGCTGACACCTCTTAAGGTTTCTATTAATTTTAACGAAACAATTAGAGTTATAAAAATAATTTCTGGGTATATCTTTCTAAAATAAAATCTGACATTTAAACTAATATTACTAATACGTTTATTTTCGTTACAAGCTTTGCAACAAATATTGTAGTAATTTGAATTAAATTTATTTTGATTGCCTACCTTACCTCAAAATAAGACTTAAATTCCGTCGAAAATGCCTCCATGAACTTTAATTGCACATATGCATTATTTAGTTGCAACTTTACATCGCATAAGGTAGTAACAGTAATTGTATGAAATAAACGTTTGATGGATGTCTCACATCAGAATAAGATGTAAGGTAAAATCGCATACGACTCGATGCAAATCTTGCGTCGAAATTCATCGCAAGATTTACAACTGTGTACAGACGCACTCAAATGATGCAAATTAGAAATAGTCAAACCCGAAATATTTTCATATTGCTTGTTTTCAGCAAATATTTTTTGAAACATGATTCCCTAGATATTTTCGATTGGGTTTTTGTCTGGTAAGCAGGCTGGCCATTGCAATTCCTGCATTTCTAGCTATGATAGAGTCTCATTGTTCTTGTGCGTCTCTAAATATGGAAGAAGATTGGTTCTCAATAATGTTGTGTATTCTCCGGAGTTCATGCGGGTGGATTGAAAAGCCAACTCTAGCATTCCATCGATAAAAAAAGCTTCCTAAACCATCAAGGAACCGCCACCGAAATTTCTCTTAGACAATTGGTGCAGTTCATTGCGCAGCCCCTCCAGTAAAAATTTAAACCTAAATTTAAGTCAAAATTAAACTTTTTCCCATCTGAAAAAATAATCTAAAATTTTTTTTAACGCAAATTTAAATTATTAAAAGAAATATATTTTTCAAATTGCGAAAAATAGTTTACCTTGTTCCAGTCCATGCACATATTTCTTTCATCAAAATTTTCATCGAATTTCTCCGCTTCTTCGAATTACTAGCAGTTTTGATCTTTTAGAAATATGCAGACCACTTTAATTTTCGAGAAATTTTCCGAATACTGATACCTTTATCCTTCTATATCGTAATCCTCCAAAATTTTGTTTTCTCAATTAACATTAAATCACATGGAATCTACGTACTCAAGCCATAAGGAAAATATTAGAAATTATAATATTTTAAAATTCCGTTCGTGATATTTTCAATAATCC
This sequence comes from Tipula helvola, assembly GCA_963556165.1. Lineage (NCBI taxonomy): Eukaryota > Metazoa > Arthropoda > Insecta > Diptera > Tipulidae > Tipula > Tipula helvola. The sequence continues at coordinate 312,514,485 of OY744482.1, forward strand.
CCGATATCTTCGTTTTAAAACTAATAAAATTCGTTGAAATGACGCAACTATTGTTACCCGAGAAAATCAAAATCTTTTTGAATTAATTCACTTGCACGTGATTTAATTGCGTTGGGCACACACACACATAATGTCAATTATCTACACGACATTAGAAAATAAGCAGCACAAGAACAATTGTGTTATTTCACCTAATGTTCACTTTGTATATAAACAAAGACGACATATTTATGACAATTTAACCTGTACAACGCACCTAAACACGCAACCTAAACCTATAATTAATTGCTATTTATTTATTATATAATTAATTTAAAACTAATTTTATTGTTAAAGTTTTATTGAGGACTCTAATTACGCTTTTAATACAATTAAAGTAGAGTCTCCTTAAAATTTTCTTATTAGCACGCAAAGTGGTTTCTGTTTAAGGCTTAAAAAAAAGGTGGATTATTATAGAAAATCGCGCATATAACACCCAGCAGCAATAATTTTCTGTAAAACCAACAAAAAAATTCATAAATTTGTGTGTCACGAAACCAGTTGAATAATTGTGCAACATTATATTGACCATTACGTAATGTTAATAGGAAAAAGTGCTGTGCTCATAAATTATAACGATGGAGTAATATTGATTGAGTACAATCTCAGCTTTATTTCTGTGCATTCCATTACCTATTCGAAAGTTAAATATACCGCGGGATATTCGTACTCGTCCATAATCCACATATAGCATATATGTAGAATTAAGAATCGTATGTGTATGTAAGAAGAACACAAAACGATGTAGAAACACATAAAAAGTATAAATACGAGTAAATCTGTCTTAAAACATGAATGGCATGTGCAAAATACTGTAAAGACACATTAGAATTGCAAAAAATGACTTTATAGTTTATCTTTATAGTTATACGTATGGATATTGTATTAAGATGCTGTTTTGTTGTTTTTTTTTTGTTTTTTAATTTTATTATGTTTTATGTGACATTTTTATGTGGTATTAATTAGCTGTGAATCCGTTGGTTAATGTAATATTAATTTAGTTAATTGAAAAATGTTGCAAATGGTGTATTTTGTATAATGAGTATAGAGAAATATAAATTTGCCGAAATAATTTGTAATTTAATTTGTTTGGATTGATATTTTATGGTGTAAGAGACTTGGGTTAATTTAGTTGTATTTCAACGGCTAATATTTTAAGCCGACTATAACTTTGAGATTTTGAAATTTAGATATACATATAGCGTTATTTAGCTGAAATGATCTCCGAGACGTGTAAAGAATACGGTGCCTGTTCACGTTTGTCTTATGTTACTGGCGAAACTGTCGTGAGATAGTTCGCTTCCTCTTTAAAATTTAAGAATTGAGCAAACATAAATGTTAAATTTTTTTTGTGCTCGTTTTTTCTGCTGCTATTTTTAAATGATTCGTAGATAATATAAGATTTCGAATTTTTCGGGCATATCGAAAAATTGTATCGTTGTGCATTAGAGTACAAATTTTAAGAGTCGATTTCTTTAGCAAAGTGCCTGAAATTTTTTTTGGCAATTATTTATTTATTTTTAGCATAGAACACTGATCACTGATCCCGCAAATTGAATTTGACATGATAGTGAGCTTCGATTGACTTTGCCAATTTTTCTTTTGTTCAAATCTTTAAATATATAGAAGTACCAAAACTTGTGAGGTAGCGTCAATATCAGTAAAAATAACTCAATTAATCGATACAAATAATGTGTGAAATTATAAATGAAATTAAGTGAAATATTTAGCTTTTCAACAACATGGTCGCCTTAAAACGAGCATGTGGTCAATTAAAAGGCTCCATGACCCGGTTGCAAACGTTCGTGAACAGCCTAACTGATAAATTGATCGTAGTTGAGGTATCGATACAATTAAAACGTTTATTTCCTTGAAATACATTTTTCAACTGAACGCAACAGAAGAATTTGATTTACTCGACTTGCACAATTTACCGTGAAAATACGAAAGCTCACTATGTTATCACAAATGCCTCAAGCTAATAGTGCCATTTTTTGCACATCTCGGCGTCAGTATTCGCAGATATGAACTGTTTATTTTGAAAGTGGCATAAGTCACATTTATGCTATTTTCAGATATTTAATGTTTGGCGTTTCAATATGCCTAAAAATATGTGTGCATACTATTTATAAATTTTGCTACTATAAATAATTTAGCACCAGAGATGCCAATTAGCTATTTTTTGTTACCGTAAAGTGACTTAAGCCACTTTCAAAATTAATACTATACGAAATACAAGGACTTAAGTTAATTCAGTCTAATGGGTTATGTTCTTTATTCTCCATTTTATGGACTGAATAGGATTTTCTGCGGCAATCGGATATCACACTATAGCAATCATTCGAAATATACATCAAACTTTTTTTTCATAAGGCCATATTACACCGAATTTACGGTCATTGAATATCGTTTTCTGAAGGCTGAACAATTTTCATCCAAGTAAGTACCAATTTTATGTTTCAATTTTGGCCGGTACATGCCTCACTATATGCAATTATATGCTTTTGAGTTGATGTAGCATTTCCTCCCGAAAACGATTCTTTAGGTTTAATGAGAAAAACAGGAAAGCCTTGATTTCAATCATTTATGGCCAATTATACGAAACGTACTAACAATAAATCGCAGTAGGAGTTGGTAGAAAAATAAATTTTGTGTAAAATTGTGAAACTTACAGAGTTTAAAGAATTTGAAAGAATGAAATTTAAAGAATTCAACGATTTTATAAAATTTGCAGAATTTAAAAAATGTATAGTAACCAATATTTTAAGTTAGCAAAATTTATAGAACTCTGTCATTAAAACAATTTATAGAACTTACTTAAATGATCTATAACATTTAGAGAATTTAAAAAGTTCATAAAATTTATTGAATATATAAAGTTTTATAAATTATTTCATAAAGTTACTGAGTTTTTCTCCTGCTGCAAGCGGAAAGAGTTTGGGAGTCCTATAACAACGCATAAACTGAAAAGGTTTTACTGACAGCCTCACTTGTAATGATGAAAAACAAATCTGGCCAAAAATGGAGTTGGTGCGCACCAGAACATTACGCTCTCGTGAATTAAGTACGGTTATAGGAATACTCACGTTACTCTGCCTTTTTGGAGAGAAAGCAAAAGCGGCAAATGACTTCTGTAGAAACCGTTTGGACGATGAGGAGGAAGGTTGAATAAGTACTAGCTAGCAGCATAAATATTTAGGAAAGCTCAAGATGGACAACCTCTCGAAAATAATAAAGTGCGCGATATTTTACGCTACCGGATTAGCTCTAAATGGTTCCAGTAAGGGTGAAGGGGATACATTATGTGCCATTATAACTAACCTTACCTAACCTACTGAATTTTTAGACTTTATAAAATTCATAGAAATAATAAAATTTATAGGATTTACATAATTTATTCGATTCATAGAATTTGAAGAATTTATTGAATTTGTGAAATTTATAAAAATTAAAGAATTTTTAGAAATATAAAAAATTATTGAATTTATAGAAATTATTGACTGTTTAAAATAAGTCAAATTTGAGTTTGTAGAATTTGTAGAACCCATTGAATCTATAAAATTTAAAGAATATTTAAAATTTATTGAATTGGTCGAGATTTTATAATTTAAAGAATCGATGGAATTTATAAAATCTTTATTGTTTGTAGAATTTATAGGTTTTATAAACATATTAAAATTTATATAATTACAGTCTTTGAAGAACTTATAAAATTTGTAGAATTTATCGCATTTATAGTTTTTAAGAACTAAGGAATTTATGAGATTTGCAGAATTAAAAGAACTTACTGAATATTAAAACTTTATTCATAGAATTTATAAAATCATTCGTAGAATTTATTAAATTTATAAAATTTTGTGGAAATTAATGACTGCATTTGTAGATTTATTAAAGTTTATAGGATTTATCGAAATTTTTAAATTTATAAAATGTGTACAATTTAAATAATTTATAGAAATTTTGGAATTTTTAGGATAAGTAAAATTGGGTTTGTAGAATTCATAGAAGTAACAGACTTAAAACAATTTATAGAATTTAAAATTTAAAGAATTTCTACAATTTGTAGAATTAATGGAATTTATAAAATTTATAAAGTTTATAGAATTTATAAAGCTTATACAAATATTACTATTTATAAGACTTATAGATTTTGTCAAATATAGAGAATTAAATGGATTTTCAAGATTTATAGAATTTATGAAATTTACGGAATTTTTAAGAACTAAAGAGTTTATGAGATTTGTAGAATTCAAAGCACTTACTGAAGTTTTAAACTTTATTTATAAAATTTATAGAACCTATAAAATTTAGGAGATTTATGGAATTTATTTAGTTTACAAAATTTATAGAAATTATTGAATTTATAGAATTGTTAACTACACTTGATACAATTAATAGAACTCAAATAATCAACAAAATTTAAAGAATTTATAAATTGCATAAAATTCATTTTTATTCATAAAATCTATAGAATTTATTAAAACGAGTTATTTGTTTTTTAACATATTTTTATTTTGTATATACCCTTACGTTTCGACGGTATATTCCGTCATCTTCAGGGGGAAATTAATTATAAACAAAATTTTCTCCATTAGGTTTTTTTTCCCAAATTTTACAGTAATATCTAAAATTCTAAAGTATCTACGTTTATGGCCAAAAATAAATTTTATATAATACAAAGTTTAAATTTAGAAATAAGATTACATGAAAATTAAATTTAAAATAATATTATCATAATAATTTAACAAAAATTTGGAAACTTCTTGTATATTTAATAAATTTTGAGTATTTTGAATTTTTTTTATATGTATAGCTACTTTCCAAAATAAGCCGTTTAGTAAGATTCTCCTCCTTATCCAAAATTGTCGCATCCTCTATAGATAAACCGTGGCCAGTTTGTCGTAAATGGTTTGAGATTGCGCTGTGTGATTGGCTAAATGTTTTTGTGTTTAAATATTGTTTGGTTTGACCAACATATTCTCTTCTACAAGAACACTTTAACTTATATATTAAGTTAGATTGCAACTCTAAGGGAATTTTGTCTTTTAATTTTATAAATAAAAATGTATCTAAACTATTAAACGGTCTATCAACAAGTTTTATATCATAATTATTTAATAAAAATTTAATTTTTTCGTATAAATTTTTTATGTAAGGGCTAGAAATAAAAAGTTGACGATTATTTTCAACGGGTGAAGTTTTGATTTCCGCGTGAATTTTGTGAATTATTTGTCGATATGGTATTTTTATCGATAGCCTTTCTTATATTTCTGGCAATAACGTTCATTGGGTAGCCATTTGAAAACAATATGTTCGTTAAAATTTTGAAATTGTCAGAATGAAATTCTCTATCCGACAATCTCAAAACTTTTTCCGCCAATAAAAACGCCGTATTGTTTTTGTATGAAGATGGAAACCACGATTCATAATTTAGGTATCGACCCGACCAACGTTTTTTATGATACCAGTTCGTTTTTAAACTTCCATCTTCATTACGTATCACCAAAACATCAAGAAAAGCTAAACGACCTTCATTTTCAATTTCACAAGTAAATTTGATTCGCTGAGTAAAACTATTGAATATTTCGAGAAAATAATCAACACCTGAATTTAGAATAGCCGTAAAAATATCATCCACATACCTAAAGAAGAAAATAGGTTTAACGGAAGATGTTTTCAAGACTTTAGTCTTAATATACTGCATCAACAAGTTAGCCACTGTTGGACTGACTGGTGATCCCATTGGAGAGCCAAAAACTTGTTTAAAACATCTTCCGTTAAAACTAAATTCTGTGTTACTCAAAGCAAATTTTAATCCTTCCAAAAAGTTATTCAAATCTAAATTAGTGTTGCTTTTTAATTTTATGTCATTTAAAAACGTTTTTACCAAATTTAATACCAAAAACGAGTCTGCGGTGGTAAACAAAGATTCAACTTCCAAAGATATTAATATAATTTTGAGGTAGAACTATATTTTGAATTTTATATCTAAAATATTCCGCGTTTTTGATCGAAGAAAAATTATTTCCAACAAAACAATTTAGAATATTAGACAACAATTTAGATAAATTGTACAGCGGTGATCCCAAATAACTTACAATTGGTCTCAGTGGGCAACCATCCTTGTGGATTTTTGGTAAACTATACATCCGAGGATTGGTACCATTATAATTTTTTAAGTTTTTCGCCACTACACTGTCAATTTTGCCTAGACGTTCCCAACAGCTTATCATTAAATTTTAATTTGTTTGAATTGAAGAAATGCCAAATTTTTTAATTTCACAATATGCATTTTTGTCTGACAAGAGTAAGTACATTTTCTCCAAATATGCAATTTTGGTCATGAGAACGTTGTGTTACCCTTATCAGCTTTCAATACATAAATTTCACCGTTTTTTTTCAAAACCTTTTTGCCCTAAATGAATCCCGAATTTTTTGCGTTTCTTCAATTTCTAAAAAATGTTTCTTCTAATATTATTATGAGTTTCCTCATCTAATTTTGAGATGTCACTCTCTATATCCGAAACAATTTTATTATAAGGAACCGAACCCTTCCTGAAAGGTAAGCAAAATTTATTACCTAAACTGAGAATTTTGGCCACGTCTAGAGGAATTTCTTGACCCGTCAAATTTATGATCCAATCCTTTCCTGAAATATTATCGTAGTAATCACCGCTTTTTCAGGCTGTAAATTTGTCACAGCTGGTGACCTTGAAATCCGCTCGGGTCGCATAATATTTGCAAGCTTTTGAATATGCGTTTGTTTTATTTTTCCAAACATTGCAAAATACCTTTGTTTGGCGTTTCCAAAAAAATCTTCACACACATTTTTAGGAAACATCCTTTTGATTTCGACCGTTAATTTTAACCGTTCCAAATTAATTTTTTTAATGCTCCTAAAAACTTGATCTATTTCACTATTCATAACCTAAAAAATAAACTTACCTTCAAAAGTTTTAAATTTTTTACAAGGAATTTGGAAAATGTTTTTTAAATGTCTATTTTTTGGAAAAACGTGTAATTTCCTGCACCGTAAGAGAAATATTTTTTTGTTAATTAATTTGGCTAATGCCAAATGTTTTCTAAAATACACTTTCATTTTTCCCACATTATCACCAAAAATTGTTTTTACGTTATGAAAAAAAATTCGTTTATTGGTTGTTTCCATTTTTCAACAACTGGATTATACAATACAGGGTTTTCTCTTATTAAGTTTTATTTTAATTTATTAAAACGATTTATTTGTTTTTTAACTTATTTTTATTTTGTATATACCCCCACGTGTCGACGGTATATTCCGTCATCTTCAGGAGGAAATTAATTATAAAAAATTTTTCACCATTACGTTTTTTCAAATTTTACAGTAATAAACAAATAAAACAATTATGTATATAAACACCGTAAAATTCTATAAAATTTATATATTCTATAGGTTTTACGTATAAATTGTCAGTTGTATAAATTGTACAAACCCAAACTTTACTTGTTCTAAAAATTCCATAATTTGTACGAGTGCAAATTCTATAAATTTTATAAACTCTGAATTCTACAAATTTCATAAATTCAAAAATTTCGATAAATCCTATGAGCTTAAATAATTCATGCTTTTATTGCTTAAAATAAGCATGTCCATAGATTGACCAATATATCTGGGTCCCTTGAATAGTGACTTTAGAAAAGTTTCCCTGAACATAGTTTTTTTTAGTACAAGAAAGACTATAATTACATTAAATTATGTTGAAGTTACTTAAATTAGTGTGAAAAAAAGAAATTCATGAATTCTGGAATAAGAGTTTTCAATTCCGGAATAACCGAAATCAAAATATGGGCCGGTATTCCGGAATACCGGAATTCTGAATTTCGGAATAAGATGCCCTACTTTTAACCAACTATTGTCAGGCAAAACATTCTTCAGCCAAAAGGCAAATATATGTTTGGCAAATCACTTTTTGGCAAATTATTTTTTAGGAATTATTAGGCATTTTGATCGCGCGATCAAAATGCCTCATCATTCCTAAATAATAATTTGCCAAAAAGTTATTATTTTGGATTTAAACAAAATTTTTATTGAAAACGAAAATATATATTCTGGAAAAGTGATTCAATCTTCCTTGTCCAGAATTTTGTGTTGAAATATTTTGGAAAATGGAGATTTATTTTCTAATTTTAATAATAAATTTCCATTTTCCAGATAATTTTAAATTTTCGTCTTTAAGTAAAAATATTTTTTATTAATTCCGGCACGCGGCGTACCTGTCAAATTTCATCGTACCTACCTGTAAATTATTAGTATTATTAATTTATTTGGCAATAAACATTCTATATGTAACAAAAACAATTCTTAAATTTTAGTTCATAATTTGTTTTGTTAATTTATTCCGTTAATTAAGATTGTTAATCTTCACACGCTAACATAAATGTTCGTATGTATTCGTTTCAGTTATGAGAATCTTATTTATTTATTTATCGTTACTTAATTCAATAATATTTATTAAATTTGTTATAGTATAATACCTCTATTTAGTCAATGATGTAATTATGTTACCTTATAAGATACCCTTAAAATGTATTTCGTGATTTAGAGTTTAATACAAAGGAGGGAAGTTTCCAATCAAATAACACTTCGTTTGGCTGGCGTAGACACCAAGGCTAATCCATCAAAGGTCTTGTTTATATGACAATAAATTAAAGGCTGGTGCACAAGTTGCACTGGTGTGTGGTGTGGTTCTCAACATGAAACATTGCACAGTGATGCTGAATCTATGAAATTCAAAAATTTAACGTTAGTACGACATGTATATAAATAAGACACCAGAACCTTCTTAATGGCACCTTTTACTCATTATGTCATTTCCATGGGAATTTGCAAATAGTCTCCTATAACCTCCAGGCTAGTAATAAAACCCACCTATTTATCTATAATATACTATTCTATATAACAAACCATTTCGTATATCATTACCATTAATTTTGCAACTTCTCAAAGGTAATTAACGACAACAACACCAACAACAAAATTTTTATTATTATTATTATTTGTTGCCAGTAATTAATTTTTTCTCACTCTCAAATCTATATTTTATATACGAGTAGATGTAATAAAAATATATAATATACCAGCATCTTTCAGAACCGAACGAAAAATAAAAATCTTATATAAATCTAAAAAGAAAAACCAAAAAAAAAAAAAAATACAGAATCGTATTTTTTTATTATAAATCTTTTTATTTCACTCTTAATACTTTTGGTTTGGTTTGGTTTGCTTGTTCTGTGTTCTTACTCCTCACATTTCATATTATATGGGGATTTCTTTTTATTTTTTTATTATGTATTTATATATTTTTCTTGACGGCATAACAATAAGATCAAAGAGACCGATACTTGGGTGGTTGGTTAAATTGAAGAATAAGATGATTTTTTTTTTTTTAATTTTATTATTGTACTTTACAAAATATTTTGTGTATACATTTATAACGATTTTTGTTGTAAGCTAACGTAAGTTTAATAGCAACATAGTGCCTCCACATCCACCAAGGAATGAACGAAATATTATATTCTAAAAAATCTAGTTTATAAAAGCTTTATTGTTCTCGCGCAATAATAATACTAACAATAATAATAATTCCTTTTTAAATTAAGCTTAAGTGTGCTTCTAATTTACTATTCCACCGTAAATGAAAAATATAAATCGTATATACGAAAAGGAAGACACCGATAAGCGCATACGCACACACAAATTAAAGACAAAACGATCAAACGTTCCGATATTCGCGTACGTATCATTATTATTTATACATAATACAATAGTTATAAATAAAAAATTATTTATTACATTTATTTCAAAGTGTTTTTATTTTTTATTTTTTTTGTTTTATTATTTTATTATCATTATTATATTAATACACAAAATAAGACTTTTATTTTTGCATGTTTTGTTCAATTAAATGTTATAATAAAAACTTATTTTGCATATCAATTCGAAATGATCAACAAAAAAAAAAATACTTCGGCGCATGTACAAACATAATGTAATCATATTTTTGTTTTGTTTAATAAAAAGATTTGTGCGATTGAAGTGTGAACATTATTAAAACTTATAATTTAAAAGATAAGAGGTGTAATTTAATTTTGAAGGGACCACCAAAATCATTTACATATAATTTGGTTGTTGCAAGCGGCGGTTTCCCTTAATACGGTACATTTTACATACATTTTCTATAAACGCTCTAAGTTAAATCATAAAGTTGTCGAGGAGGTTGGTTATAGTTGCTGAACAGACAGCGAATGTTGGCTTGCATTAAGAAAACCGATGTGAAATTTGCGAACAAAAGTTCGGTCTACTCTTCAGGTAGCTTCGACCAAGCGACAAAAATACAATTCTAACTTCATACATTAAGTATGAGGCCACAACGTATTGACTTAGCGAATTATATTCACTAAATCAAAAACTCAAGTAAACCCCTCATTTCTGTCTGTTTGATGCCCACTCAAATAATAGAAAGAGAAGTTTCAATAAGATTCTTTCGGCTTTTCGATTTGTTAATCAGAAAAAATGAAGAGGCCAATCATTTATAATATGCCTACCAAGAAGTCAGTTTGTCTACAGACAAACTTCTCTTTCTAAACATTTTTAAACATTACACTTCAAATGTGGTTTTAAATTTTGTTTTTAAATTTAAAGCTATTATTGTACTTTTTAATTATGTGCGGTAGTTTATTATAAACATGTGGTCCTATAACTGGTATAAACTACCATCCAAATTCTATTCGTAGTATCTCTTGAAACCGCGTTATTAGTCATAGTATTCGGCGATCATAATATTAAGAGCAATTTACTTTCCATTACATACTTGGAATAACTTTCGCAATTTTAAAGCATTCATTTGTCTGTAGAGTAACACAGTATTGGCATTTGTACCAAACATTTATATTTTACAAAAAGTTATTTTTTTTATTGAAATCTAAAATCTGATCTGGGTTTAGAATATTGAAAAACTTGTCGGCTCCGATAAGAAAGTCATTTTGAATCGTGGGGTTGTTGCTAAAGTTAATTCATTGAGGACACCGTCTATTGATATATCCACACCTCTATGAATATTTAATAACTCCTCGCCGATTTTGTTTCGTATGTAAATCTTAAAGCTTCTAAGCGTAGAAAAGGACCTTTCAGTTATTCTCTTGTAATGGACAATGTTAAAAATGTTTTTAATGAAATGTAAACATTTGGGAAAATGTTCTTGTTACATAGCACTAACGTTTTGAGTCCATTGATTGGTGTGGTGATTGATTGGTCTTTCAAAGCAACGTAATATTTGTACCATAACTTCAGCTCTCCCAATCCCTGTTCGAAGCCACAGTTTGTTATTATTTCATATTGGTTAAATATAATTTTGACTTGCTCCTCATATTTAAGTTGAAACCGGATTTATCTTGCAAAATACATTTAAATGATGAAAGTATTTCCTTATGCTTTATTAATTATTGTTCTAATTGCATCGACACTGCATCCGAAAATGGTATACAAATATAAATTTTAAGCTATTTCTCAGGGGATCGTGCACTAATATCACATCGCTGTGTAGTCCGATGCGGAGTGGTAATATCCACTTCATTCTCTTTACAAAACAAATATGTCTAAAATTCTTATCGACATCACGACGCATCTCTGAAATTACTTTTTGAACATCGATTGCTAAATCGATCGCTGCCGCTAAATCCAGATTTTCCGTTTGTAAAAAGCGACCAAACAGTAAAGTAATTGCGAAAACTTTGGCGTTGATTTGAAGTGACGTTTGAAAAGTGACACATTTTATTGCAGATACTAATTGCGTAGCGCTCGATGCTGTGGTTTTATCAGTTCAACATGTAATTTCGTCTAACGCCATAATTATTATATTTTGCAGCTCTAAAAAAACCGGTATTGATTCGTGTCGCTGAATCCATCTCGTTGGACACAACTGCTTCAATCGTGTGACAGACGTACCTGATTCTTTACTGTGAATAGTCTGTGATAAGACCAGTTGGCGGTTCGGGGTAACAAAAAGATTATATACAGCTCGTAGCATGCAGTTACGAATTGCTAACAATTAATATGAATCCGATATAGCCAAGTTTAAGCTATGAGATGCACTGTGAACGTACATTGCCAACGGACAATGTTCTTTGACATATTGTGGTGCCCCATGCAATCGTTCGCTCATTGAAGATGTTCCATCGTAACCCTGCCCTATCATGTAGTTTGAATTAATTCCCAGTTTATTCCCAGTAACATCAGTAACTGTTACGAACTGAAAAAAATCTTCTCTTATTCTGCACTCATCATCGTGGTGGCGAAAACATAACGAAAACTGTTCAATGATGGTTATATCACTGGTTTCATCAGCTAATACTGTGAAATATACGTTGAATTTCGCCCCGATAACTGAAGGTGGTTTTTTAGTTCTTGATCTTTACGTTTCAATCTTAATCTGATTAGAGCACGAAAATTATCATCATTATGCTCTTGTTCCCTCTCAGAGTACCGGTTTCTACATGACCTCGAAAAGAAATACAATGCCGAGAACGGTTTTCAATAATTTGTTGTTTATGTGCGGAATCTATTAAAATGTCAAATGGCTTCAGAATTATGAATGGCAATTGCCAATCGATTTTGCGCTCGTAAAAAGGCGACTTTGCGGTATTCAGCTTTCTGGTGGTTACTGAAAATTTCAAAATCACCATAAACTTACTTTGAATAATACACACATTTTTAAAATTTAAAAAAAAAACACGAGATTTTCGCAAAATTTCAAAAAGGTCTTAAAAATCACTCGATCGATTTCGGCTTGTTAAGCTATCATCAGGAGTATCTACTATAAACTGTAAAAAGAAAAATGTAGTTCTTTGGAAAAAACATAAAGTGAAAAAAAAGGTTAAAAAAAAAAATGTGAGAGTGATACTGATAAACAATAAAAATGGTGAGAGCAATAAACATTAAAAACTAAAAGGGGGTGAGTTAAACACAGGTATATGATTACTGATTAGTCAACGGCCGAATAACAAAATTCCAGATGTTGTTTTTTTCTACTTCTTTATTTTATTATAACCCGACGTAAACGCCAGACTTGGAAAGGCGATCAGTTCTTGGTTTGTTATTAAAAATCATTTTCTTAATTGTATTATTGTTATAAAAAGCAAAGCTAATATCTGTATGTTGTGTCATGATGTTACTAATCCGTTGGCTAGTATTTCCTATATACTCTAAGCTACTACTTTGAATAAAGCAACCAAATCCACCTTTTAAACCAGGAAAACTTAAATCTTAAATTTCTTATTCAACTTAAAAGAAAATTCTGATTCTTCAGGATACCAAACGCGATTAAAATTGTCAAACCGGTTTTCAGTAAAATTGGCACTTTAATTAATTTACTTATGTCATATTTATTAACATTTGACATTAACGGGCTAGAAGTTTGAGGTTGATTTCTTTCTTTAACATCGTTAATTTAATTTTTTTTTGTAAAATATGTGGTTAATGTTGTATTTACTAATTTTCGTTTTTTATCTGTCCAATGAAAATATCTAAAATGATTTACTTATATTTCCCAAAAATTATGATTATTTTTGCAATATAAATGAACTATTTTAAAGCGAAACACAACCGCACTAAGCAAAAAAAATACGAAATGAAACGTAATATTGAGTCAAAATCAACACAAATATCTATACAAGCCGAACTAAAAATATTTATTAGTGATATAAGTATTAGTAAAATGACGCCGTATACAAATACGATGTAAAATAAATCTTCAAATTTTCTATTTAACCCCAATTCAATTACAAATTCAAGGCCCAACTCAATCCTCAAACTAGCATATTTAAAAAATTACTCAACTGGTCACTACACCATAATCCAACATTAAATCAACCCCCTTTAAACCCGCAAATGCAGCCCAACTCAACAGCAAATTCAACCCCCAACTAACTCCTCAAACTAGCACATATGTATTATATCTTAGAAAACGTCTTAATATCACCACGTGGTTT